>OU343048.1:8365962-9018043 GCA_910593695.2 Ocypus olens
TGATTTTTGCAATATTTCAAGCTATGAAAAAATTGAAAAAGTGAAAAAGTGTGTCATCATTTTATTGACTCGAAAAAAAATATAAAAACAAATGCTATTCACTTAAAGCTCCTCAAAATCACTCAATATTAATTGAAAAATGATCTCGTAAAAAATTACAAAACATTCCGTTAATGAATTGCAATATTTCGTGCAATGAAAAAAAAAATTGTAATCTGTTTGTTGAGCCGAAAAAAATACAAAAACAATTGCTAGTCACTTGAAGCTTCTCAAAATCACTCAATATTAATTCAAGAATGTTTTGGTGAAATATTACAAAACATTCCGTTAATGATTTTTGCAATATTTCAAGCTATGAAAAAATTGAAAAAGTGAAAAAGTGTGTCATCATTTTATTGACTCGAAAAAAAATATAAAAACAAATGCTATTCACTTAAAGCTTCTCAAAATCACTCAATATTAATTTAAGAATGATTTCGTAAGAAATTACAAAACATTCCGTTAATGAATTTTGAGTAAGTTCTCGTTTGCTGCTTGTTCAAATTGAAGTCTTTAGTCACGTGACTTTCAGTCGCTAATTTTCCAGTCAATTAGTCGTGTAGAGTTTTATAAAAAAACTTGATGGTTTTATCGAAAAATATAAAAATAGTTAAAAATGTACGGATTTACTCAAAATGCATTTAAAATTATGATTATAATTTGGTATAATTTCGTATCAGAAGAGCATCAACTTGAAAATGGTAATAATTTTGTTGACACAAAAATCACATTGACTTCAAACTTAAAAAAAAAACTCAAAATACATTCGTGATTGATTTGAAAATGGTAATAATTTTGTTGACACAAAAATAACATCGGGTTCAAACTTAAAAAAAAAACTTAAAATACATTCGTGATTGATTTGAAAATGGTAATAATTTTGTTAACACAAAAATTACATCGACTTGAAACTTAAAAAAAAAACTCAAAATACATTCGTGATTGATTTGAAAATGGTAATAATTTTGTTGACACAAAAATAACATCGACTGCAAACTTTAAAAAAACTCAAAATACATTCGTGATTTATTTGAAAATGGTAATAATTTTGTTGACACAAAAATAACATCGACTTAAAACTTAAAAAAAAACTCAAAATCGAATGATTGATTTGAAAATGGTGATAATTTTGTTTACACGAAAATAACATCGACTTCAAACTTAAAAAAACCTCAAAATACATTCGTGATTGATTTGAAAATGGTAATAATTTTGTTGACACAAAAATAACATCGACTTCAAACTTTTCAAAAAACTCCAAATACATTCGTGATTGATTTGAAAATGGTAATGATTTTGTTGACACAAAAATAACATCGACTGCAAACTTAAAAAAAAAACTCAAAATACATTCGTGATTTATTTGAAAATGGTAATAATTTTGTTGACACAAAAATAACATCGACTGCAAACTTAAAAAAAAAACTCAAAATACATTCGTGATTGATTTGAAAATGGTAATAATTTTGTTGACACGAAAATAACATCGACTGCAAACTTAAAAAAAAACTCAAAATACATTCGTGATTGATTTGAAAATGGTAATAATTTTGTTGAAACAAAAATAACATCGACTTCAAACTTTAAAAAAAACTCAAAATATATTCGTGATTGATTTGAAAATGGTAATAATTTTGTTGACACAAAAATAACATCGACTTCAAACTTTAAAAAAACTCAAAATATATTCGTGATTGATTTGAAAATGGTAATAATTTTGTTGACACAAAAATAACATCGACTTCAAACTTCAAAAAAAACTCAAAATACATTCGTGATTGATTTGAAAATGGTAATAATTTTGTTGACACAAAAATAACATCGACTTCAACCTTAAAAAAAAAACTCAAAATACATTCGTGATTGATTTGAAAATGGTAATAATTTTGTTGACACAAAAATATCGACTTCAAACTTTTCAAAAAACTCAAAATACATTCGTGATTGATTTCAACCAAATTGACACTTGTTCTTGCGAAAGTACATTTTCCCAAGCATCTCGACGGGATCTTTCCGGTGATGTATAGAAACCCCAAATCGAACCAGTGGTTTCTTCAGGAAATCATTTCAAAGCCAATTTTTGAGCAAAAGTAAAAAAGGACCCCTCTATCGAATCTCACGTTTCCGACAAAAATTAAAAATCGCCAATTTTAATTGAATCCGACTAACTTGCACCCGAGGAGCACAGATTTGAAATCCGCGTTCGATTTGGATTCTTCGTTTAGCCGCTACGGCCATTTAAAGTCTGAAAAATCGACTTTTTCAAAATTGTTCATGGTGACTTGCCAATTTTTTTTTGCATTTTTTCCTAGATGAATTTTTAACGCCAATGGATTTAGCTCGCTCTTTTGATGAAGAAAAAGGTTTTACATAAGGGTCTACAATGATTATTAAAGGAGTTGATTTTTTCGATTTTTTCCATTTTCGAGTTTTTTTTTGCTGACGTGTCAAGCGCTTCAAATTGATATTTGTTCTTACGAAAGTACAAGTGCCTTGAGGGGATCTTTTCGATGATGTATAGAAATCTAACCAGTGGTTTTTTCAGGAAATCATTTTAAAGCCAATTTTTGAGCAAAAGTAAGAAGGGGGGACCCTTCTATTGAATTTCATGTTTCCGACCAAAACTAAAAATCCCCAATTTTAATTGAATCCGACTAACTTGCACCCGAGGAGCACAGATTTGAAAACCGCGTTCAATTTGGAGTTTTCGTTTGGCCGCTACGGCCGATCAAAGTCTGAAAAAATCGAATTTTTTTGAAAATGCTCTATAATGTTCATGATGACTAGCCAATTTTTTTGCATTTTTTCCTAGATGAATTTTTTTTAATGACAATTGATTTGGCTCGTTTTTCTGATGAAGAAAAAGGTATTACATAAGGGTCTACGATGATTATTAAGAGTTGATTTTTTTCCATTTTCGATTTTTTTTTGCTGACGCGTCAAGGGCTTCAAATTGACATTTGTTCTTGCGAAAGTATATTTTCCATGGTGCATCAAGCGTTTACCAACTGCTTGAAGTAAGTCGCTTGTGCCAATGGGTCAGTGGCGGCTCGTGGAACATTTTGATGGTAGAGCCACTTAGCATACAATAAATGCATTAGATTTTTCTCTACACCTTAAACTTACGGAGGTATTGTTTTAACAATTAAAACGACGAATTAGTGTCTTTACATTTAATTAAAAATTCTTGCTGAGCTCGAAACTAGAGGTAGTGCTCCCTTGGCTGTATGTGACGAGCCGCTGGAGTGGGTATACAGCGCTAGTGCGATGGTTTATTTATTTATTATTTATTACTGAAAAAAACAATAACTTAAACAATCAATATATCTATCTATCCATCTATTCAAAAAAAAAATCATATTCACTAACTTCGAAAATTCGAAACTAAAAATAAACTCAAAGATTGGATTCTTCGAAACTTTAATCTTCGAAGATTTTCTATGAACCTTTGAAGATTCGAACCTTTGAAATTGGAAATCTTCGAAGAAAATTCCAGCCCTAATATGCAGCATTGGCCAAATCGCCAATTTCGCGCCTGCGCATTTGGGATGGGTATCTAAACTGATATTTAGCCCAAAATTCATTAGGATGTTAATAAGCTTCTATGACATAATTCACTTGATGGTGTTCTAACAGTATGATTCGGTGTAAAAAAACGTCTTTAACAATCCTCGTCTACGTCAACAATATTACTTAACGTTGGTCTGGCGCTACTACAGTTAGTCCACCGCACATTCGGTTAGAGTTTGTGCGAGTCAGTCCGACTGTGCCGTGGCATGTTTGCGTTTGTCTATCGGCATGTCTGTATGTGTGTGTTGACGAGAAGAAGCGGGTAATTTAAACTGCACACGGTCGTCGGCGTAACTTTTAATGAGGGTAAAAACGAACGAACGAACGAACGGGGCCTTTTTGCCGCAGTAATGATCGCCGCAACAAAATTGCAATTTGCGTGAAAAGTTGGTTGAATAATTGCTCCAGTTCGGGCATATTAGCATAGATCGGTCTTTCGCGGCACTGACGGCGGAGATAGGCCGCTGTGTGCCTGCCTGCCTTGCCTGGGTACATAGCTTCTGTCAAACACCCATCCAATTAGAGGATCCTGCTGGATTTATTACCAGCGTATGCTAAAATAGACTCAGCTGTTTACTTTATTAGCGGCGTTTATTATATAAGTCTGTGCTCGCAGATAATTACTAACGTCCGGGCCAATTAAGGACGGCCCGAGATCTCATTAGAGAAGAGAACCTCTTCTCCTCCTGCCTTGCCACTCGTCCCCGTGGCCCTCATCATCTCAATAATACGTTCTTTATCGGCGTGTGTTCGTTCGACTCTCCTCTTTTGCCGGAATGTGCGATCATTAAATCCCGAAAAACTGTTGAATTAATTTTAATTAATGTCTGGCGAAGTCTTAAAATAACGTGCGAAACGGAGTCCATTGTATTGAGTTACGGGACCTGACCTTGTTAGGCGCACCGATAAGGCCGTCACGACGTGTACTGAAAACTGCAAAAATGGTCCGTAGGCGATGTTAAGAGCTCCTCCCGATCGATAGATGGCGGTGCGATTCGTTTAATTAGCAATTAGGGCGTCGTTGGAAAAATGAAATTGAGCGCTCATTCAGGAAGGGGGGCGAAGGAGCATGGCGGGGATGCAAATGAAATGATTTGCACCGGCGGTCGAGCTTTTTAAAAGTTTGTTAAAGTGTGTTCGCGAGGAGGAGAAGAGAGGACGAGACGGCAGACGGCACGCGACAAGTACTTAAAAGAAAGATTAGTTAAAGTGGAGGTGTCGGAGGAGACATCCGATGTAACGACGAGGAGTGCATCCTTGTCGCACTTGGCAAATGTATGCAAACGGTGTTAGGAGGAAAGTGGGCATGTAATTGGTCCCCACCGCGACGCGTCTATTGATTGAGGCCCCTGGCGCGGCCTGAAATTGAGTTAGGCAGTTATTCCCTAGAGCCACCCTCACCTCCTCCACTCTGGCTCGCTTACACATACACACCCCCTCCCGATGCCAGCACACTTTCCTTTCCTGCTATTGCGAACGAAAACTTAAAACGCGACTTTTTTAACAATGAAACAAATTCCTAATTCCGCACCGAAACCACTTAAGCGACCAGCATAGCTAGCACCCCAGAACTGGAAGTAGTCCGGTATCCACATCCGGGATACACTTCGCCTTCTGAGACATGAGAAACTATCACTAATTTTGAATGGTTGACACTTGCATCAGATCTCTCGCCCAGGCCCTTTTATACTGGGTTCCCCATAATAGGTTACCCATTTTAATATTTGAATCAATTAATTAAACAAAACAAACTTTTTATTATACTAAATTAAAGCTAACTCTTTGGGATTTATGATAACATAAATATTTGGCTAATTTAACTCTAACTTTTAAAAATCACATCTTCTAAATGACCTCCACCAACTTCAACACATTTTTCAATATTAGATAAAAAGTGGTCCATTACACGGCGTAGCAAACCTTTGTCTATTCCTTCAACTTCTTCACGAATTTTCACTTTGAGTTCCTCGATTGTACCTGGACGACTCGCAAACACTTTGGCTTTTAAATATCCCCACAGGAAAAAATCGGGGGACCTCGAAGGCCAAGGCAAATTTCCGAATCGAGAAATGAGTCGACCATTAAACGTTTCTCGCAGAACCCGCATTGAGTTTCTGGCGGTATGAGCTGTTGCCCCATCTTGTTGGAATAGTAAGGCATTGTTTAGTAATCCTCGTCTATTTAATTCTGGAATGAGGAATGTCTCTAGCATGTTTACGTAGCGCTCGGATGTTACTGTTACAGCGCGGTTATTTTCATCCTAAAAAAAATATGGACCAATAATACCGAAAGATCCTACTCCACACCACACAACAACTTTTGGATTATGGAGGTTCTGTGTAAAGATTTCACGAGGATTTTCATTTGACCAGTATCTAAAATTCTGTTTATTAACCATGCCGTTCAAATAAAAATTTGCTTCGTCGCTCATTAAGAGACTGTGAATTGCTCCTTGATGTAAATTCTAAAATTCTTGACAAAATGCTAATCTTGATTTATAAGTTGCTGTGACATTTGGTATGTAGGGATGAAATTTTAAATCTCTTTGAAGAATTCTAAGCTTCCCTTTGATATTCCTAGGATAAGGGTTTGTCGATTAGCAGACCTTTTAGGACTTCTCGTAAACGCAATTCTAACTCGTTCAATATTTTCTGGTGTACAAACTATTCTTCGACGTCCAGGCTTCTTCAAATTTTGACCAGAACTATTTTCACGCCAATGACGAACCCATAACTTAAGAGTTTTACGTTTTGGCGCGTGACCTCTATTGTTGTTATTAAACTGACGCCGGAATGCACGCCTAACTTTTTCTATCGAATTGCTTCTTATGTAAGTTTCTACACAAAACAAGGAGTAATCCTTGAAAGTTAAATAATTATGATGAAAACTAACAAACTTCTCGTAGAAAAATAACGTTCCACAAAATTATTAATATAAAACTTATTTGTGACAGGTGCCTACTTGATCAATAATTAACTTAAATCCCAAAGACTACAGAACATAATCCCACAGAGATAAACTGATTTAGTTATCTCGTAGGGAATTAATTAATAAAATAAAATGGGTAGTCCATTATGGGGAACCCTGTATAATCAACAATACAAGTAGACATCTCTCCCCCATAAACAAATGTTATATAAGGTCTGATTCAATGATTCCCTTGCATCTTTTCTCTGCATCAGACGTTGTATAAACGGACCTATGACGAGACAGAGAAGTAAAAAAATATTTGCTACAAGTGTCAACCATCCTTGCCTACTGTGCTCATTGATTTAGAAAAAGCATTCATATTCAGACTTAATTCCAGGTGAGTTATTCCAACCAAATCAAATAAATTGGATTTTGAACTAGATTCGTTTCTGGACTTAGCTGTAACGAAAGTGCATCCTTTCGCACTTTGCTTCCAACGAGGTCCTACACTATGGATTTCCTTACCGTAACATACTCGTCGTCTAGTATTTTATACAAATCTGCACAATGGTTAAGTTGAAAAACAGTCACGGCTTTCTAGCTAAAGACTGATCTGCACCATTAGATTTTAAATACCTAATTATTTACTTATTTTATATTAACCTGTACCTCATTTGTATTTGAAATAACTTCATTATTATTATTATTATTATTTCCTATTATTGGCTTGATCAAGAAATACAATGATGCAGACTTATTGTCTCAATGTGGATTTTGCAAGATGTATTATTGAAAAACTCACCGATTTTGATTTTATTTTATAAAATCATCTCTTTCATACAAAGACTTATCTTATAGCGATTATAATTTTTGTTCTTGGTCCAACAGTATTTGCTGGGACGGTTCCACAATCTTGAATGTTTTGCGAAAACAACGGAAATAACTGAGCTTCCAAGAATTAGCCAGGAAAATAGTTGCTGCAATAAATAATTTACATTATAGTCTGTGAAGGCTTTCTTTTCTAAACTCAAAACAAGTCGTTCAGGGAACAATTTGCTTCCTCGCAGAAAGTCTTAAAGAATTTATTTCTAGCATCTGGTTGAGTTCCGTTGTATTTAACACATTGGCTGCCAACAAGTTTTTTTGTAAAATGTCAAAAAAGTTTTCTTTGTTTTTAAGTTTTATTTTATAAAATGAGTAAGAATATGCATATTTAATTTATTTTGATGCATTTTTTAACTAAAGAGTAAGTTTAAAGTAGGTACTCACTATCAGTCATTGGTGACTGACGTGGCCCCATTTGAATACTTCAGAATCAGTCACCGGTGACTGACAAAGCAGTCAACGTGTTAAAGAAACGTAAGAGTTTCTCTTCTATGCGCCAAAGTTGTTTCCCTCCAACACCCAAATTTCTCTCTCTCTTCTTAAGCTTAGTCCAAGAACTTAAAAAAAAACTGCATTTGTTAATATCATACACACGCGATTTATTACGTGACTGTACCTTCAACCTTTACAAGGCTATTATACTCTCGCCGCGCTGTGAAGGCGTCTGAGGTGAATAAAACGTCGGAAGGATCGCCCTCATCAGAACTGATTGAATATTTTGTTACTTTACATTCACAGATGTTTACACTTTACTTGCTAGCTATTGGTGCACTATCCAGTTCTATTTATACTACCGTGGTTTTTAAAATGTTACAGATAGCTCCTCAGATGCCTTTATAGCGCGGCCAGACTTTATCAAAGGTCCAGTGAATCAATCATGTGTGAATTTTGAGTAATTTTGAAATGTTCCAGTCGATGGAAATTGTTTTAATATTTTATTTTGAGTCGCCAAAATGATTACAATTTTTTTAACAATTCTATTCACTGATCACATGAAATTTTGACAAAATACAACGTTGGATTGATAAGTACTTTTTCCCGGAATCAATCATGTGTGAATTTTTAGTGATTTTAGAAAGTTTTCAGTCGCTAGCAATTGTTTTTAAATTTTATTTTTAGAAAAAGTATTTCTAAAAATGCTCGTGATAGTGGATTTTTATTTTTAAAATATCATTTAGAGATGTAAACCCCTACCCCTCAACCACTAAGCGGTAGAAACCCCAATTTTAAAAATTCAGGTAGCAAAGTACCATTTGTGATCAATGTCTACGGGCAGAGGCGGCTCGTTATATAGAGCCAAGGAGCCACGGCACTAACTGTAGTTTTAAGCTCTGCAAAAAAATTTAATTAATTCTTAAAACAGTTTTTCGTCAGTAACTTAGGTGGAAGTTAAATCGTTCTTTCTTTCTTTCTTTCTACAAAAAATTGTCGTTAAAAATTATAAATCGCCAATTTGAATTGAATCCGACTAATTCGCACCCAAGGAGCACAGATTTGAAAACCGCGTTCAATTTGGATTCTTCGTTTAGCCGCTACGGCCGTTCAAAGTCTAAAAAATTCGACTTTTTCAAGATTTTCATTGTGACTTGCCAACTTTTATAATAATAATAATACATTTATTAACGGGACATCGTCCTTTGCAATTTTTTCTAGATGAAATTTTTTAACGCCAATCGATTCAGCTCATTCTTTTGATGAAAAAAGATATTACATGAAGATCTACGATAATTATTAAAAAAGTTCGATTTTTTTTTATATTTTCCATTTTCGCGTTTTCTTTGCTGATGCATCACGGGCTTCAAATAAACATTTGTGGTTGGGAAAGCACATTTTCTGGAGTGTCTTGAAGGGATCTTTCTGCTGACGTATAGAAACCCAGAATCGAACCAGTGGTTTCTTCAGGAAATCATTTTAAATGCAATTTATTTGCATCCAGGGAGCACAGATTTGAAAACCGCGTTCGATTTGGATTCTTCGTTTAGCCGCTACGCCCGTTCAAAGTTTGAAAAAATCGACTTTTTCAAGGTTTTCCATAAAGTTCACGGTGACTTGCCAACTTTTTTGCAATTTTTTCTAGATGAAATTTTTAACGCCAATCGATTCAGCTCATTCTTCTGATGAAAAAAGGTATTACATGAAGGTTTACGATAATTATTAAAAAAGTTGATTTTTTCAATTTTTTCCATTTTCGCGTTTTCTTTGCTGATGCATCAAGGGATTCAAATAAATATTTGTGGTCGGTAAAGTACATCTTCAAGGGATCTTTCTGGTGACGTATAGAAACCCAGAATCGAACGAGTGGTTTCTTCAGGAAATCATCTTAAATGCAATTTTTGGCCAAAAGTAGGAAGGGACCTTTGGGTAGTTTTTCAAGTTTTCGTCAAAAATTATAAATCGCCAATTTTAATTAAATCCTACGAATTAGCATCCAAGGAGCACAGATTTGAAAACCGCGTTAGATTTGGATTCTTCGTTTAGCCGCTACGGCCGTTCAAAATCTGAAAAAATCGACTTTTTTCAAGATTTTTCAAGTTTATGATGACTTGCCAACTTTTTTGCAAATTTTTCTAGATGAAATTTTTTAACGCTAATCGATTAAGACCATTCTTCTGATGAGAAAAAGGTATAGCATGAAGATCTAGGATGATTATTAAAAAAGTTGATTTTTTCGATTTTTTTCATTTTCTTTGCTGATGCATCACGGGCTTTAAATAAACATTTGTGGTTGGGAAAGTACATCTTCTGGAGTGTCTTGAAGGGGTCTTTCTGGTGATGTATAGAAATTCAGAATCGAACCAGTGGTTTCTTCAGGAAATCATCTTAAATGCAATTTATTTTTTGTCAAAAATAAAAATCGCCAATTTTAATTAAATCCGATTAATTGACACACAAGGAACACGGATTTTAAATCCGCGTTCAAATTGGATTCTTCGCTTAGCCGCTACGGCCGTTCAAAGTCTGAAAAATTCGACTTTTTCAAGATTTTCCATAAAGTTCACGGTGACTTGCCAATTTTTTGCAACTTTTTCCTGGATGAAATTTGTTAACGCCAATCGATTCAGCTCGTTCTTCTGATGAAAAACGGTATTACATGAAGGTCTACGGTGATTATTAAAAAAGGTGATTTTTTCGATTTTTTCCATTTTAGAGTTTTCTTTGCTGGCGCGTCACGGGCTTTAAATAGACATTTGTGGTAGATCAAGTACATTTTCCGAAGCGTCTTGAAGGAATCTTTCTGGTGATGTACAGAAATCCCGAATAGAACCAGTGGTTTCTTCAGGAAATCATTTTAAATGTAATTTTTGGGAAAAAGTAAGAAGGGGGATGATAAATTGTTCTATCTTTCTTCAAAATGAGGGGGGGGGGGAGTATTGTATATATCAACATGTTCCACGAGCCGCCACTGTCTGAGGGTATTTAAAAAAATAATTTGTATAGGTACATTCAATCGTATTTAATTTATTTTGTTTTTTTGAGTGAGGTTTATTACCTAACTTTATGTTTGGTGATTTTGATCATTTTTTTTATCGTTTCTGGTTCTTGGTCTAACTCAGTGGTCGGCAAACTTATTAGTCAAAGAGCCAAATATGAACATTACAACAATAAAAAAAAATTGGGAGCCAAATCTGTTTGTTTAGTAAACTTTTATTACACTAAATAAGTAGTACACTAAATAAAACTTAATTTAAAGTTTGAGTAAGTCAGGTTTGTATGTTGTTGTTTTTAATTTTAGGCATGATTTTAAGTTCTCATTAATAAGACGACTTCTCAGTTGACTCTTGATAATGTTTATGCTTGAAAAAGATTGTTCGCATATATATGTAGAACCGAAAACTGAAAGAACAGCAAACGCGAGCTTTTTCAGCAGATCGTAAGAGTTACGAATACTATTCCAAGCGTTGAAAATGATCATGTCTTCCTTCTCCAGGTCATTCAAAGCAGACCACTTGTGTTGTGTAAGATGTAATTTTTTTCTTACCAAGTTTTTTTTTTAAACGAAAATATTATTGCGCCTTCCGTGGATATTTGTGCCAGAGCCGCACTTAAGGAGCCAAAGAGCCACATGCGGCTCTGGAGCCGCACTTTGCCGACCACTGGTCTAACTCATTCCGTCGAGAAAGTGTGCATTAATGGTGTATGTAAGTCGTGTAACATATGTCTACAACAATGGTCAATATGTTCCTCTATAGTTGCAAGTTTGAGTCTTAAAAAGAGACAGAGTGGATAGAATAAAACTCAGAAAATAGTTTTGGATTAGTGTAAGCTTCATTTCATTAACTTCCAGCTAGATTAGGTTTACTTACAAAGAAATATTACGCAGTGTCGTCGAGCCCTAACACTATTCCGTGGCCTTTAAATACAATGGTAAATATATCCTTCTACAGCTTAAGTCTTAAAAAGAGATTAATGGATATAACAAAGCTCAGACAATACTTTTGAATTAGTGCAGGCTCCATTCCATCAACTTCCAGCTAGGTTAGGTTTTCTGATAAAAAAAATATTTTGCAGTCAAGACCAGCCCTTTAAATACAAAGGTAAATCGATCCTTCTGCGGTTGGAAGTTTAAGTCTTGAAAGGGGGCAGAGTAGATGCAACAAAGCTCAGAAAATACTTTTGGATTAAGTTCCAGTGAGGTTAGGTTTTCTTACAAAGAATTATCACGCAGTATAGAGGAGCCCTAACACCATCCCGTGACATTTAAATACAATAGTAAACATACCCTTCTGAAGTTGGAAGTGTAATTCTTAAAATAAGACAGAGTGGATATAACAGAGCTCAGAAAATATTTTTGGATTAGTGTAAACTTTATTTCATCACTACGATGCCTTAACTTCTAGCTAGAGCCGCCATATTAAATTTTGTTAAAAATAAAAACTACATTGTAGAAGAGCTTTAACACTTTTACCAGACCTAAATAGCACAATGCTTATTCACCAATTGTCGCATTCAATACTCAAAAGCTCTAAGCTTCATATTTATGTATCTACTCGTCATTTAATAATGATAATAATAATCCATTTATTGACGGTAAACTCCTTTTACATAAATTAAGATAAATTGTAATGTAATAATTTGATTGCATTCTTATTTGAATACAAAAGTTCACGTCGTCGTTCGCATTATTCCTTACGATCGCAATCAACAAACAAATCACAAATTGAGCAGATTGCCGATAATAAATAAAGCAAATTCGCCGTGGCGACATCGCGCGAGCAACACCGAAAGAAGAGAGTCAATCAAGCACAATCAGGAGAGTATTTTAGCAGTTTCCAGTTCGTTGTGACGTGGCATTTTCTATTAGATTATCTAATCGTTTCTTCCTCCCTTCCCCCATCGCAGCAATCATTTCCATCCCCAGTTTCTTATTTGCTGTCAAATTATGTTCACGTCTGTCATTCGGGCATGGGCTGATTGCACACGTGACTGGCTCATAAGCGGCCTCCTGACAGGATCCGCGATATTGCGCCCCTCGTCACCGGACACACAATTTATTATTTGTTTCGGCGAAAACTCAATTTGTTGTACGTCGTAAAATAAAACGTGGACCAAGAGGAGAAGTGGCCGTTCGGCCCCCTAAGGTCGGCACGGTCAGCTTCCACTGGCAGGGGCGCAGCCAATTTTAAAACGTATTTTGTATACTTGTGATTGTATTTCTTGACATATTTCCGAATGCAATAGTACTCTTATTTTTTATTCTCATATTTATGTAATTAATTTATCTATACATCCTATGTTTAATGGTTAGTGTTGTGAGTAGAAGCAGCAAAAATTAAACAAAAATATTTATCCGATATCACTAGTAGAATCAAGATCGATGGTCGATAGCCCTTTCAGTTATTTATGTACTAAAATATAATGTATGAAAATTTGTTTGATGTATGTATTTATTTGAAACTAGCACGAAAATACAATAAATCGCCAAAATCTGCAGTAAACAACGTTTTATTACCTAGGCGGGTAAACGATTGTTAATTGGGTTGCAAACAACATCCGCCTTCGAGATTAATGTTAAATTTTTCTGTCTCACTATATTTCAACATAATTTAAATTAAACCCAATTTCAATTTGTGATCAAATTCCATCAAGTATCGACCTAATCCGTTTAATCAATTAGCAGACTAAATCAACTAATCGAGTTCACTGTTGACTGTATTTAACGAATGTTCTAGCTGATGGCCCACCCCTCCTTTAAAATATATTTTTTTGTATTATTAAAGGTTGAGTTGTTCCGAACGCACACAGGCGCGCACACACACACACAGATAGTCTGATGTAGAGTGTGTAGTAGGCTGATTGCCGCGGAAGGTAGTGAGTGTGTGGCCTTATTGCAAAAATGGGCTGATTGGATGCATCCAGGGCTGATTGTGCCCCAAGCCTCAGCGCCGCCGCCGCCACTCGTCAAATCAAGTTTTCCAGCAACCGCCCGCAATTCGCCGCCGCCCGATACATAATGCACAAAGCGCTGATTATGTCTCTTGCGTTCTTTCAGACACAAATTTTCGATAAACATTTATACAGGACCCTTTGGATTTCTAAGCAAACGCCATCACACAAAGAAGCACCGCACCAAAACAATTAGTCAAATTGGACGTCCCACGGCAATTTTATCGTTACGTGAAATTTTCGAAATGTGTCACAATTTGTTGATTACAAGAAATAAGTATAAAATTTAAATAAACACATCTCAAGTCAAAATAACTTGGGACGTAGCAGTAAATAAAATTGAAATGTCATTATTATCGGTGACGGCTAGCGGGGTGAGTCATGATACGGCCGAGGTAGTAGTGGTAGTAATACAGATATACTCTGGCCGCGCTATGAAGGCGTCTGAAGTGATTAACGAAGGGTCGGAAGGATCGCCCTCATCTCAAGTGATTGGATTTTGTTACTTCACACTCACAGATGTTTACAGTTTACTTGCTAGCTATAGGTGCCACTATCCGATTCTCTTCATACATCAGTGGTTTTCGAAAGGTTACAGATTGCACCAGATGCCTTCTTAGCGCGGCCAGACTTTAGGTGCGGTCATACAGCCAGCCGTCTCTGCAACTGAGCCTACTTATCTGTATTACCACCTCTGCTACCTCGGCCGTACCATGAGTCACCCCGCGAGCGCAGTCACTGGTCATTATGAGTTTGTTGAGATGAAATTGAACGTCGAAAAATAAAAAAAAACATGTAAGTACTGAATAAAATGTAGAAAAAAAACATAGTAAACGTTTTATTCAGTGATTATATGAATTACCACGTAGTAACGGTCGCAACCATCATCACGATTAAAAAATGTGTTATTATCTTAAATTCAACACTAGGATAGAGGAAATTAATTACCAAAACGAGTTGTAGCTGAAACGGGTCGCTTTGACAGTGAGCAGTTTTTCGGGACATTTTGGCAATTTTGAAAATTCGAAAATAAAGAAACGGCAACGGGAGAAATACAATTTATTGTTTTCTTTCATTTCAGGTGATACGGAACGAATATCAGAAAAA
Organism: Ocypus olens; assembly: GCA_910593695.2. Classification (NCBI taxonomy): domain Eukaryota; kingdom Metazoa; phylum Arthropoda; class Insecta; order Coleoptera; family Staphylinidae; genus Ocypus; species Ocypus olens. The sequence goes on from OU343048.1 coordinate 8,380,858, forward strand.
TTAGGCGAATCCACGACGTCAAGGGTTGCTGCACTGGTTGATTCGACACGGACTGGCCCTTAACTACAACTTTGGTAAGTCCAAAAATGAGCAGCATTCAACCCTTTATAACCCTTCGTAATTTTTAAAACATCTTTTCTGAGGGCAGAAAGACCGATAGGTCGATAGCCCTAATAAAACTACTACTAGTAATTTTTGTTTATAAATAAGTAAAATATGCAATCAATCAATTTTTTTTAATCAACCCTAGAGGGTGAGATAAGAGTTAATAGGGTTAAACATAATATAGAAGGTGTTTTCCTAAATAAAACTGTCTTACTTAAAGAAGAATAAGTGATTATCTGGTTTACTAAATTCAAATTCTACTCCTAAAGGTAAAAAGTCTTCCTTGAAAAAGAATAAGTGATTATCTATTTTAAAGATAAAGGTAAGAAACGAGCATTAAAAGTTGAAATAGAGAAAGAGAAATAACAGAACACTTGGTTTATTAATTTGCAAAACTTAACCCAGTTTTTAAATGAAACAAAATTCCCCTCATTTTGACATTAACCCCTTGCTGCATGATTTTTTATTTTTATGAAACAAAAATAATAATTAATACCTTTGGTGATACAGTAATTGGGAAAAATATTTAAAAAAAATTAATATTTATTTTTTACAAGAATACAGGGTGTACCATATCTGGCACGCAATGCAGTAACGGAACCTTATTTTGTATGACATAATAGAAAACAATTTCTGTCTTTTTTTTACCCTTTGCTGCATACGGGACTACAATTTGAACCACCAAATTTAGGCAAGCTGTGACACATCGGCCTACAAAATAGACCACAAAAATTGGGGTTTAACGACTGTCAGTACATCTAACGCAAATGCTAATTCTGACAAAAATCTCTTGTTTCCAGATGCCTATGAAAACTAGATTTTTTCTTCTAGGCAACCCTGTTAGTCTCTAAAATATATCTAAATATAAATTTTTACCACTGGCCGCTAAATAAAGCTAAAAATATGTGCAAACTGCTTTGTGCCATATATGGCAGAAAGGGGAAACTTTGCATTTCGTATTAATTTCAAGCAGGAGCAGATCCAAAAAAAATCTAAAGGGAAGGGGGCACTCTAAACAAATATTCAAAAGAGTTGAACGAAAACACAAAATAAACATTTAATTTTTTAATCAGTTTTTCACTTTATTTGTATCTATTTAACCAGTTTTTGCCCACTGTTCCATTAGTGGAACATTTTTTTTTTAAGAAATGCACTTGCACCCGCGTTCCGCGTCGATTCTTTTCGCAGAATTTATGATCGGTAAGACCACAGTGCACTAAAGGAACACATACATTAGCCGTTTGAAACTTTTGCGATAAGCAACTGCAGAAAAAACATGAAAATTGAAAAAAAAAATCGTTGGGCAATAACGGGTTAAGGAGTACAATAAAAACTTGTTAATGAATTTTCTAGTGAAATCAACGCAAAATGTATAATACACACATACATAACGACAGAACAGCACACGTTAAGAGAATAATAAATAAAACCAAAAACATCATATCGCCATAAATCCCATATCTGTATTTACATTTTATATCAGACACAACATGAAACACATCAAAAACCAAAAGCTATTTTATGTTTATTAGACGTTTTTTCTGCTGAAGATGGATTGATATCCGAAACCAGTTCAGAAAAATAAAATTTTAACTGAAGACTGGGAGGTACGTCATTTTATTACACCAACTAAAAATTAAACGTTTTCGAACATCGCCAAAAAAAGATTTATATTGCAATTTAGATTTATGAAATTACACAACTGCCAAGCGCATTGTCCGATTTTGTTAATTCTCGCCTCAAAATGTAGAGAATTTATTGTAATTTTGACTGAATGGCGAAAGATTAAATAAAAAAAAAACACTTTCCTTGAAGAATTTTTGCCGGACGGTACGTTCCAGAGTGATCCTCAAAAAAATCGAAAACAACTGTCGTCCAATTTTTTTTAGTTTATATACAGGGTGTATTTGAAATAACGAACAGGCATTTCAATATTTGTGAACCCAATTCCGTCAAAATTTATTCGAATTTTTTTTTTAAATCTTCCTAATTTTTCGAGGTTTTTTAATCATTTTGAGAACCGATGCTTTCTCATTTAATTAGGTCTGCATGGAATGTGTGTTTGTTTATTTAAAACGCGAGATACGATTTCTTGCCTCCGAAATTTGAAGTGTTATCGCAACGTTTTTTTTTTTGGTAGAAGATAAACAGTCTTCAAGTTTATTAACGCTTAAAGAGCACTCAGATATTTCCTACGCGCTTGTTGTAATTCGATATCTAAAGCCGATGCCGTTTAAAAATTGGGTCACATTACCACTGCCCCCAAACATGTTGCGTATTTTCACTCATTAATTTTAATAATTAATTGCGGGCTTTTTGTTACAGTTATAAACAAAATAATTGCGAATATTTTTTAAAAATTATATAATCTCTTTGTGGTTACGAGCCTGTTCGTTATTTCAAATACACCCTATATATCGATAAATATAACAAATAAAAAACGCATCTTTTGTGCCACTTCACAGGTTCACAGGTTTACGGATGCATTCAACTAAAGGCACTTGCATGCCAGCTTTATTAACTAGGGGCCCTAGTAATTCGAAGCTTCGAAGAATTCGAAGAAACGAAGGATTTGGAATATCGAAGTTTTCAATTTTTTGCCCCTAAACTTTTATGGTGTAATAATAAATTAACATCAAATGAATCCTGGAAAATTCGAAACTAAAAAAATCGAATCTTCGGCTCTTCGAAACTTCAATCGTCGAAGATTTTCTATGAATATTCGAATCTTCGAAAATTCGAAAATTGCCTGTTCTCATAAAACTTCGAAAATTCGAAACTGAAAAAAAATCGAAACTTCAATCATCGAAGATTTTCTATGAATCTTCGAAAATTCGAACCTAAAAAATCTAATCTTCGAAAATTCGAACCTAAAAAAAATCTAATCTTCGAAAATTCGAACCTAAAAAATCTAATCTTCGAAACTTCGACTCTTCTAAATTTCAATCTTCGAAGATTTTATATGAATCCTAGAAAATTCGAAACTAAAAGAAAATCAAATCTTCGACTCTTCGAAACTTCAATCGTCGAAGATTTTCTATGAATATTCGAATCTTCGAAAATTCGAAACTAAAAAAATCGAATCTTCGACTCTTCGAAGCTTCAATCGTCGAAGATTTTCTATAAATATTCGAAAATACGAAACTAAATAAAGTCAAATCTTCGAAACTTCAATCTTATTACCAACTAGTCTCATATTTTTTTTTATAATCAAGCACACCACACATTCTGGTCTCGTCTATTATACTTTTATTTGTCCGATGATTTACTTTCCTACTGCCAAAATTTTTCTAAACTTTGTTAATTTTATTTCACCGCATCTTGGAAATGTCTTCGGCTTTTTCCAGTGTCACATGATTTACCATTTTGTACCAAAAAGACCTGGTGTACCAATTATAGGTATACAAAAGATGCTTATTTCTTTGATAATTGTCGACCCTTTTTTCTACAACAGCATCGTACATCTCACGACATACCGTTTTGAAAATTTTGACCAAAGGCACACAAATCTTCTTGGTTAAATATATATTAAAAAAATTATCGGAAAAAACAAAAAAAACGGTTAAGGTAAACACTCAATTCCGGTGTACGAAATTTCACCAAAAGCTTCTTTTATTACTGGAATTATTAAATAAGACTTATGTTCAAAGTTTCATGTTAATTATCGTATTAGTTTTTGAGATACAGCGCCCACTTTGACTTTGACCTGACCTTACATGGATTTCACAAGGTCAAAACAAGATCACTATGTCACTACTGTATGTTCCCTTCCAAGAGTGTGTCAAGTTGGCACCCCAATGAAGATTTCTGATAGTTCTGGATAGAGTTCTCAATTCCTTTTGATGTATCTAGAAGTTCTATTAACTTTTAAAAAAGAGTTCTGTAAAATTGGGCCGTCTGGAATTTTTTGAAAAATGGGTTGCTAACTTGACACCGCGCCCCAACATTGTCATCGAATAGTTCTGAACTAGTTTTAAGATGTATTTGGGTTAGTACTATAGTTCCTGATACTTTTAAAAAAGAGTTCTGTTGAATTTCCAGGGATAAAAATTTTCAAAGTTGGAAATTCGAAATATTTAAATTTGAAATTCGTGAAATTTCGACCATTTTCAAACCGCCATAACTCGGCGTATTTTCAATCGATTTTGATGAATCTTTGAGGGCGAAAAACTTTGAAGTGTCTTCTTTAAAGTCATGCATGCGAAACTAAGCGTAACCTCTTCCGCCCCCCTCTAGCGCCCCTGCGAAAAACAAGGTTTTTTTTCTGGAAACCATGCCCAGCTTTGACGATGTCTACGGAGTAAAAATTTTGTCGGCTCGATCCACCATAAAGGCATTAAAATTTGATCAATTCGCTATGCAGGACTCAAAGAACGAAGTTCCTACGACGATTTGACACCAAGTTATGGGTGTTTGAAAAAGAAAGTGCATTTTGAGGTTTTTTGCACATAACTCAACTGACTTTTCAACCAAATTTCACGAATTTCAAGTGTTTCATTTTTTTTCCTCCTTATATGATAATTGACCAAAAGAAGTGGATATATCCAAAAATTAAAATTGTTGTGATTTTTGATCAGATATTCATTTTTTGGCTTTCAGTTACAAATGTTAATTGATTGTGTTTAGAATCACTACACTACCTATTTTTAGAATAATCGAAGTTTTAGGTATTAATTATTATTAATATGAATCGATGGACTAATTTACACGTTTCTTGTTAGTAACTTCATACATCTTATAATTTAGAAATTGAAACAACGCGGCACGTTGCCAATAAACGGACCGAACGCAACGCACCAAGACTCCCCACCCCCGCCTCCAGGTCGCGTTATTGTATTCTTCCCTCCACGTCTATATCTATATGTGTGCGAGAGCGGGGGGGTTTCGGGTATATAAAACATGTGCTTTATTATGATTAAAACGTCTGGTTGATTGGGTCTTTTTGTGCATAGCGATAGGGTTTTAAACATCGATCTGCATTGCGGTTTGTTTAGAGCCGTCTAATTTATTAGCATAAGTTGAATACGCGCCGCGACTTGTATCGATCCTCAAAACCATGGCCATGCCATGCTCTCCTCTCCATCCACACTCTCCTCTCTCCGTATTTAGCTAAACTGAAATTTCACCCATCCTCATTACTTAATACACATTTGCTCTAATTAAATTACCGCCTAATTACGTGTACCGCGCTTTCATTAAAATAATAGCACCGCCGGGCGTCGGTTTTACCTTTTTGTCTCACTCGTCTACCTGATGAAATATCCCCTCGGTTAATTATTTTCTTTAAACCCCCCAGTAGTAGGCGCGGGAAAAAAAAGTCACGCCAGGCGTACTTTAAACGCAGTTGAAATACTTTATTTAATTATAAGCATTGAAACTCAATAAATTAAATACTAATAATGGAAATAATCTTTGTGCAGGCATCTCTGGAAAATTACTACAACGGTATGGCTGAAGCTGAATTGGTTGTTGTATGAACCTCATATGTCACTATAAGCTACAACCCGATGTATTTTGTGGGGTAGCACTGGAAAACTTCTGAAACGACGTGACTGAAATTCTGCTTATTTATTCTATCGTGTGTGTCACAAATTTTTGTTTCAGAGTTGGCTGTGAGATAAATGAGGTATGTTTTATATTATTACGTCATGAGACTTAAAAAAATGAATTAATCTCAGACATGACTGCTATGTTTCTCTATCTCTCTCTCTCAGGCATGGCCAACTCAGCAACACAATTCTGTGGCTTACACCTTATGAATCTCATAGGTCATTATAAGCTACTCCCGGAATTATTTTCTTTGTGCAGGTATCACTAATACGATGTGGCTGAAATTCTGCTTATTTATTCTAAAAACCTCTTAGGTTATTATAAGCTACACCAAGATTTATTTACTTTGGGCAGGTATCAATGGAAAACTACCAAAACAATATATCCGAAATCTGCTTATTTATTCTATAAACCTCATAGGTCTTTATAATAAATCATTATACAAGTTGAGGTCTTCAATTTGAATTACATTATTATAATTTGCAAAAAATAGTCACTTAACAGTAGCGTTTAGAACCAGTCACAAAAAACACATCAATGAACACGACTAAATTTTCCTCTCGCGACCGAAGCGTCGAGTCATTGGATCTTTTTTAGCCATCTCATTACCATGATTAGCGAATAAACGTATATGTCAATCATCCAGTTAGATGACTCGAGCTTAAATCCCAATACAATCGAATCCACTTAGCATAAGAATTAATGAACTGTTGAAGCAAGATCTTTTCTATCTCCAAAGCCGTAATATTTATAACGCATGTGCGAGTACAAATTAATCGTCGCCGACAACGGCCGACACAAAATTACTTTTAAAATCGAAAAAAAAAACGTCCCCCCATTAACCCGTTAATCTTCCGATCTGATTAATCCAACGGCTAAAATGATTTCCGTGTAGGCGAGCAGTTGTACGCGCGTATGTATCAGATGTGATTAGCAGGTGCATATTTACCTCATGTAATCCTGTTTACACAATATCATTCCGCCCTTTGTGAAGCAAGACGATCCGATATCGGCGAGCATCGCTCCACAACACGAGCATTTCAGACAGCTGTTGTGCCAATAGCGGTCCAATGCGTGCAGGAGGAAACGTTCCACTATTTTACCGCCGCACCCCGCACAAACTTTGACCGTATTATTGTTATTGTTAACTGTGTGGTGTTGGTGGTGCTGCGAACTGGGCGGTGGTCCTCCGCCGCTGCTGAACGCCGGATGCTGGTGGTGAGGGTGTGCTTCGTGTGGACCTCCTTGGTGACCTGAAAGACGGTACATAATTCAGAACGTGTGTTATACATAGAGATGTATGTGTTGCTTCCAACTGCATCTTCCTATCAATACAGGAAGAAACTCTTTACAGGCTCTATGTTAATTTTCAGTTGGTGAAAAATGGTGGCAAATTTTTTTTTAGGGAAAATAATTACTCCACATGCCTTTTGTATACATGAAGATCCTTCATGAATTTTTTCAGATTTTTCTAAGACCCAACATTTTTCCTCTTTTTTTCCTGACTGGAAAAATGGGCGAAAATCATGAAATGGCCAAATTACTTGTAATGTACATCAAAATGTCCACAAAAGAACGGGGAACACGTGGTTAAATTTTCAGCCAAATCGTACTTGCAATTTTCTCGTTTCGCACTCCCAAAGTGGGCACTCGTAATTTGGTCAGAAATTTTACTCGGGTTTGGGATTTTTTTGACGCCGTCTCACAAAACAGATATGGATGATATTATATGAGTTTGTAGCTACATTCTTCTAGAATCCCATGTTTCCATTCATAACTATCTGCCGTATTCATGAACCAAGGTTTGTTCGTTCGAATTAGTCGGTGTCCGATAACGTCAATCTGCAGGGTCTCAGTATTCGCTTGTTAATTTTGAGTTGGTGAAAAATGGTAGAACAAATTATTTTTCGTGAAAATAATTACTCCACATGCGTTTTCTAGACGTTATGAACTGTCATGAATTTTTTCACATTTTTCTGAGACCCAAAATTTTTCCCCTTTTTTTCCCGACTAATGTGGAAAAATCGGCGAAAATCATGAAATGGCCAAATAACTTGTAATGGACATCAAAATTCTCACGAAAGAACGGGGAATACGTGGTTAAATTTTTAGCTAAATCGCACTTGCAGTTTTCTTGTTTCGCGCTCTCAAAATGGGCACTCGTAATTTGGCCAGAAATTTTGCTCGAGTTTGGGATTTTTTTGACGCCGTCTCACAAAACAGATATTGATGATATTACATGAGTTTGTAGCTACATTCTTCTAAAATCCTTTGTTTCCATTCATAACTATTTGCCGTATTCATGAACCAAGATTTGTTCGTTCGAATTAGTCGGTATCCGATAACGTCAATCTGCAGGTTCTCGGTATTCGCTTCCCATAAGGCTCTATGTTAATTTTGAGTTGGTGGAAAATGGCAGAAAATTTTTTTTTTTTCGGGAAAATAATTACTCTACGTGTGTTTACTAGATATTAAAAGTCGTCGTGAATTTTTTCAGATTTTTCTAAGACCCAAAATTTTTCCCCTTTTTTCCCGACTAATGGTGTGGAAAAATGAGCGAAAATGATGAAATGGCTAAATGACTTGTAATGTACATTAACATGTTCACAAAAGAACGGGCAACACGTGGTGACATTTTTAGCCAAATCGTACTTGCAGTTTTCTCGTTTCGCGCTCTCAAACAGGGCACTCGTAATTTGGCCAGAAATTTTGCTCGAGTTTGTGATTTTTTTGACGCCGTCTCACAAAACAGATATTGATGATATTACATGAGTTTGTAGCCACATTCTTCTAGAATCCTTTGTTTAAATTCAAAACTATCTGCCCTATTCATGAACCAAGATTTGTTCATTCGAATTAGTCGGTGTCCGATAACGTCAATCTGCAGGGTCTCAGTATTCGCTTGTTAATTTTGAGTTGGTGAAAAATGGTAGAAAAAATTATTTTTCGTGAAAATAATTACTCCACATGCGTTTTCTAGACGTTAAGAACCGTCATGAATTCTTTCACATTTTTCTGAGACCCAAAATTTTTCCCCTTTTTTCCCGACTAATGGTGTGGAAAAATCGGCGAAAATCATGAAATGGCCAAATAACTTGTAATGGACATCAAAGTTCTCACGAAAGAACGGGGAATACGTGGTTAAATTTTTAGCTAAATCGCACTTGCAGTTTTCTTGTTTCGCGCTCTCAAAATGGGCACTCGTAATTTGGCCAGAAATTTTGCTCGAGTTTGGGATTTTTTTGACGCCGTCTCACAAAACAGATATGGATGATATTACATGAGTTTGTAGCTACATTCTTCTAGAATCCTTTGTTTCCATTCATAACTATTTGCTGTATTCATGAACCAAGATTTGTTTATTCGAATTAGTCGGTGTCCGATAACGTCAATCTGCAGGGTCTCGGTTTTCGCTTCCCATAAGGTTCTATGTTAATTTTCAATTGGTGAAAAATGGTAGAAAAATTTTTTTTTCGGGAAAATAAGTACTCCACATGCGTTTCCTATACGTTAAGAACCGTTATGAATTTTTTCACATTTTTCTGAGATCCAAAATTTTTCCCCTTTTTTCCCGACTAATGGTGTGGAAAAATGGGCGAAAATCATGAAATGGCTAAATGACTTGTAATGTACATTAAAATGTCCACAAAAGAACGGGGAATACGTGGTTAAATTATTAGCCAAATCGTACTTGCAGTTTTCTCGTTTCGCGCTCTCAAAATGGGCAATCGTAATTTGTCCAGAAATTTTAGTCGATTTTGAGATTTTTTTGACGCCGTCTCACAAGACAGATATGGATGATATTACATGAATTTGTAGCTACATTCTTTTAGAATCCTATGTTTCCATTCATAACTATCTGCCGTATTCAGAACCAAGATATGTTCGTTCGAATTAGTCGAGGTCCGATAACGTCAATCTGCAGGGTCTCGGTATTCGCTTCTCGTAAGGCTCTATGTTAATTTTCAGTTGGTGAAAAATGGTAGAAAAAAAATTTTTTTCGGGAAAATAATTACTCCACGTATGTTTTCTAGATATTAAAAGTCGTCATGAATTTTTTCAGATTTTTCTGAGACCCAAAATTTTTTCCCTTTTTTCCCGATTAATAGTGTGGAAAAATGGGCGAAAATCATGAAAGGGCTAAATGGCTTGTAATGTACATTAAAATGTTCACAAAAGAACGAGCAACACGTGGTTACATTTTTAGCTAAATCGTACTTGCAGTTTTCTCGTTTCGCGCTCTCAAAATGGGCACTCGTAATTTAGCCAGAAATTTTAGTCGATTTTGAGATTTTTTTGACGCCGTCTCACAAGACAGATATGGATGATATTACATGAATTGGTAGCTATATTCTTCTAGAATCATATGTTTCCATTTAAAACTATGTGCCCTATTCATGAACCAAGATTTGTTCATTCGAATTAGTCGGTGTCCGATAACGTCAATCTGCAGGGTCTCGGTATTCGCTTCCCATAAGGTTCTATGTTAATTTTCAGTTGGTGAAAAATGGTGGCAAATATATTTTTTTGGGAAAATAATTACTCCACATTCCTTTTGTATACATGAAGATCCTTCATGAATTTTTTCAGATTTTTCTAAGACCCAACATTTTTCCTCTTTTTTTCCTGACCATGGAAAAATGGGCGAAAATCATGAAATGGCCAAATGACTTGTAATGTACATCAAAATGTCCACAAAAGAACGGGGAATACGTGGTTAAATTTTCAGCCAAATCGTACTTGCAGTTTTGTCGTTTCGCATTCCCAAAGTGGGCACTCGTAATTTGGTCAGAAATTTTACTCGAGTTTGGGATTTTTTTGACGCCGTCTCACAAAACAGATATGGATGATATTACATGAATTTGTAGCTACATTCTTCTAAAATCACATGTTTCCATTCAAAACTATCTGCCGTATTCATGAACCAAGATTTGTTCGTTCGAATTAGTCGGTGTCCGATAACGTCAATCTGCAGGGTCTCGGTATTCGCTTCCCATAAGGCTCTATGTTAATTTTCAATTTGTGAAAAATGGTAGAAACATTTTTTTTTCGGGAAAATAATTACTCCACATGCGTTTTCTATACGTTAAGATCCGTCATGAATTTTTTACATTTTTCTGAGACCCAAAATGTTTCCCCTTTTTTTCATGAAATGGCCAAATTTCTTGTAATGTACATCAAAATGTCCACAAAAGAACGACGAATACGTGGTTAAATTTTCAGGCAAATCGTACTTGCAGTTTTCTTGTTTCGCACTCCCAAAGTGGGCACTCGTAATTTGGCCAGAAATTTTGCTCGAGTTTGGGATTTTTTTGACGCCGTCGCACAAAACAGATATTGATGATATTACATGAATTTGTAGCTACATTCTTCTAAAATCATATGGTTCCATTCAAAACTATCTGCCCTATTCATGAACCAAGATTTGTTCATTCGAATTAGTCGGTGTCCGATATCGTCAATCTGCAGGGTCTCGGTATTTGCTTTCCATAATGTTAATTGTCAGTTGGTTTTTTTTCGGGAAAATAATTACTCCACGTGTGTTTTCTAGATGTTAAAAGTCGTCATGATTTTTTTCAGATTTTTCTAAGACCCAACATTTTTCCTCTTTTTTTCCTGACTAATGGTGTGGAAAAATGGGCGAAAATCATGAAATGGCCAAATGACTTGTAATGCATATCAAAATGTTCTCGTTCTTCTGATGAAAAAAAGGTATTACATAAAGGTCTACGACGATTATTAAAAATGTTAATTTTTTACGATTTTTTCCCATTTTCAAGTTTTGTTTGCGAACGCGTGACGGTTTTAAAATTGATATTTGTGGTTGTGCAAATACATTTTCTACAGGGTCTTAAAGGGATCTTTACGGTGATATATAGAAACCCCGAATCAAACCAGTGGTTTCTTCAGGAATTTATTTCAAAGCCAATTTTTGAGCAAAATTAGAAATTTTTCAGGTTTTCGCCAAAAATTAAAAATCGCCTATTTTAATTAAATCCGACTAACCCAAGGAGCACAGATTTGAAAACCGCGTTCGATTTGGATTCTTCGTTTAGCCATTTAAAATCTGAAAAACACGACTTTTTTCAAAATTTTCCATATGCCCTGGTAGAAAAAATGTTCACCTATGTAACGCCAGGTTAGAGGAGGCTAAGAGCAAGATGTCTCCTTAACTATCGCTTAGGGTACACTACTTACTCTTACACACGAAGCAAGTGTTTCTTCGGTAGCCTCTGCTGCCGAACTTGCACGAGCAAACGCTGATTCTCTCTGATATAGATTGACATTTAAAAACAAGCATAGACTTCTTTAAGATAATTATGACTATTATCTTCTGGTTCTTTAACTTCTTTCATGGCCTTATAAATTAAACTTTCCTTTCCTTCCTGATTATCGTTCAACGTTTTGCCAATTCAGGACAAATCAGCTTTTCGATCAACTTCGAGCACTGCCAACAGTTTTCAGTGAACTTGATCGTTAATTAACACTAAATCCTTGTGCTTTAAACAGCCACCCTGGACTTTTAAAAACTAGCTTTTTAACATTTTGCCAATTCAAGGGCAAATTTATTTTTTGATCATCTTCGAGCACTACCAAGTAATGAAACTAGTGTGCAGTTTTAACACTAAATCCTCTTGTACCGAGATGAAAATCCATAGAGGATGTAATGAATAACTTGACCTATACGTTAAACGATGAATAATGATAGGTGCTTACCTAATGGTCCCATACTGTGTCCATTACTCGGATGCATGTGAGGCGGCCCAGAACCTGGATGTCCTGAATGGTAATTATTGTTGTCCGGCGAGGGAGGATGCGGCGACGTGAGCTCGGGGCCACCATATGGGTGATAATGGGGGTTCATAGCGGCTAGAGCACTGGCGGCCAGCTTGGCGGTTGGTGCGCCTTCCAGAGCGCTAACACACACGAGGAAACAATGGGATGCTGCCGCCTCCTAGCCGACCGAAGCACCAGGAAAACCTGAAAACAAGAAGACGACGGGGCTCAGAATTAAACGGCGGGGACCACTGAACATAAAAGCGACATAATCTTTCGGCACCTGCACCGGCCCTTAAAATAAAACCGAATCCTATATGCATGCAATTCACTACGAATTGCCGCAGCGTCTTTACTATTTGAACGTGTTAAACTCGTGCCGGCGTACATCAAATTCTTTATGGCGGATCCGAGCCGCACATCCCTGTCTTTCCCATTCTAATTACGCCTCCTATTCTCTCACTGCAATTTCAACCGTGGTTTTGCCTTAATTACATTATGAAGCAAACTGCTTCGTGAATCACACCGCTATTTTTTTAACGGCAATCTAATTTATAACATCATCAAATATGCACTTAATGTGATTTACTGACATCTTATAAATAAATCTGATATTAAATCAGAGACACCTTTGATCCTCAGGTAATTAAGAGCCGAATGTATCCACTGAACATTTCAGTTCGGTTTAGATTTCGATTAATTGATTTCATCGGGTTAAAGATTTTTTAAATGTAAGAAAGCTACAGATAGGATTCATACCGTAATTTTTTTTTGTGTGAGTTTGAGTCCCATCTAAAATTATAAAACGTGCTAACGCGCTCCAAGAGTAATGGGTATTCGTAGTACCACTGCAAAAATATTTGACATAATTTTGACTACTCATGGTAATATACTCGTGAGTATAGACGCCCATTTCTCGCCCGACGGCGTGATCGGCATCCATCGGAAGATGCCATTGGCAGTGAACGTGTTAAATAACAAAATATTCTCAGAAAATGAAGAAAGACTATATCTCTACAAAAATACAATATGTTTGGATATATTTTGAGGTTTTCAAGGTTATTCCACCAAAGATGGTTTTTTTTTAGTATTATTCTAATCGTTAGATGCAAATTGCGTATCCTCCAATCCCAGTTCTGAGTGACGTGATTTTGTTTCCAAGTCAGTTATGCCAACCGTTTTTCAGTATAACAAAGATACATTATTTTTACCAGAGATAATTTTTTTGGAATTAATTTAATCGCTAGATGCAAATTGCATTTTCTCCATTCTCATTTTTGAGTGCAATAATTTTGTTTCCAAGTCAGGTATGCCAACTGTTTTTTCAGTAAAACTAAGATACATTCTTTTTGCACAAATTTCAAGGTTTTCAAGGATATTCCACCAGAGATAGTTTTTTTTTAGAATTATTCCAATCGCTAGATGCAAATTGCGTATTCTCCAATTTCAGTTTTGAGTGACGTGATTTTATTTCCAAGCCAGGTGTGCCAACCCTGTTTCAATATAACAAAGATACATTATTTTTTGATAAATTTGTAGGTTTTCAAGGTTATTCCACCAGAAATATTTTTTTTTAAATTAATTTAATCGCTAGATGCAAATTATGTTTTCTCCATTCTCAGTTTTGAGCGCAATAACTTTGTTTCCAATTCAGGTATGCCAACTGTTTTTCAGTACAACAAAGATACATTATTTTTGGACAAATTTGGAGGTTTTCATGGTTATTCCAAAAGAGATAGATTTTCTAGAATTATTCTAATCGCTAAATTCGAATTGCGTTTCTTCCATCTTCAGTTTTGAGTGCAATCATTTTGTTTCAAAGTCAGGTATGCCAACTGTTTTCCAGTACAACAAAGATACATTATTGTTTGACAAATTTAGAGGTTTTCAAGGTTATTCCACCAGAGATAGATTTTTTAGAATTATTCTAATCGCTAGATACAAGTTGCGTATCCTCCAGTCTCAGTTTTGAGTACAATAATTTTGTTTCCAAGTCAGGTATGCCAACTATTTTTCAGCACAACAAAGATACGTTATTTTTGAATAAATTTAGGGGTTTTCAAGGTTATTTCAGCAGAGATAGATTTTTTAGAATTATTCTAATCGCTAGGTGCGAATTGTGTTTCCTCCATTCTCATTTTTGAGTGCAATAATTTTGTTTCCAAGTCAGGTGTGCCAACTGTTTTTCAGTACAACAAAGATACAGTATTTTTTGTCAAATTTTGAGGTTTACAAGGTTATTTCACCAGAGATAGATTTTTTAGAATTATTCTAATCGGTAGATGCGAATTGCGTTTCCTCCATTCTCTTTTTTGAGTGCAATAATTGTATTTCCAAGTCAGGTATGCCAACCGTTTTTCAGTATAATAAAGATACATTATTTTTGGACAAATTTGGAGGTTTTCAAGGTTATTCCACCAGAGATAGCTTTTTAGAATCATTCTAATCGCTAGATGCAAGTTGCGTATCCTCCAATCTCAGTTTTGAGTGCAATAATTTAGTTTCCAAGTCAGGTATGCCAACCGTTTTTCAGTATAACAAAGATACATTATTTCTGCATGAATTTGGAGACTTTCAAGATTATTCCATTGCAGATAATTTTTTTAGAATCATTCTAATCGCTAGATGCAAGTTGCGTATCCTCCAATCTCAGTTTTGAGTGCAATAATTTTATTTCCAAGCCAGGTATGCCAACCGTTTTTTAGTATAACAAAGATACATTATTTTTGGACAAATTTGGAGGTTCTCAAGGTTATTCCACCAGAGATAGATTTTTTAGAATTATTCTAATCGTTAGATGCAAGTTGCGTATCCTCCATCCTCAGTTTTGAGTGCAATAATTTTGTTTCCAGGTCAGGTATGCCAACCGTTTTTTAGTATAACAAAGATGCATTATGTTTTGACAAATTTTGAGGTTTTCAAGGTTATTCCACCAGATATAGATTTTTTAGAATTATTCTAATCGTTAGATGCAAGTTGCGTTTCCTCCATTTTCAGTTTTGAGTGCAATAATTGTGTTTCTAAGTCAGGTATGCCAACCGTTTTTCAGTATAACAAAGATACATTATTTTTTAATAAATTTGGAGGTTTTCAAGATTATTCCGCCAGAGATAGATTTTTTAGAATTACACTAATCGCTAGATGCGAATTGCGTTTCCTCCATTCTCAGTTTTGAGTTCAATAATTATGTTTCCAAGTCAGGTGTGCCAACCGTTTTTTAGTATAACGAAGATTATATTATATTTCTGGATAAATTTGGCGATTTTCAAGGTTATTCCACCAGAGATAGATTTTTTTGAATCATTCTAATCGCCAGATGCAAGTTGCGTATCCTCCAATGTCAGTTTTGAGTGCAATCATTTTGTTTCCAAATCAGGTATGCCAACCGTTTTTTAGAAAAACAAAGATACATCATTTCTGCATGAATTTGGAAGTTTTCAAGATTATTCCACCACAGATAGATTTTTTAGAATCATTCTAATCGCTAGATGCAAGTTGCGTATCCTCCAATCTCAGTTTTGAGTGCAATAATTTTGTTTCCAAATCAGGTATGCCAACCGTTTTTTAGAAAAACAAAGATACATCATTTCTGCATGAATTTGGAAGTTTTCAAGATTATTCCACCACAGATAGATTTTTTAGAATCATTCTAATCCCTTGATGCAAGTTGCGTATCCTCCAATCTCAGTTTAGACTGCAATAATTTTATTTCCAAGTCAGGTATGCCAACCGTTTTTCAGGAAAATAAAGATACATCATTTCTGCATGAATTTGGAAGTTTTCAAGATTATTTCATCACAGATAGATTTTTTAGAATCATTCTAATCGCTAGATGCAAGTTGCGTATCCTCCAATCTCAGTTTTGAGTGCAATAATTTTGTTTTCAAGTCAGGTATGCCAACCGTTTTTCAGGAAAATAAAGATACATCATTTCTGCATGAATTTGGAAGTTTTCAAGATTATTTCATCACAGATAGATTTTTTAGAATCATTCTAATCGCTAGATGCAAGTTGCGTATCCTCCAATCTCAGTTTCGAGTGCAATAATTTTGTTTTCAAGTCAGGTATGCCAACCGTTTTTCAGGAAAACAAAGATACATCACTTCCACATGAATTTGGAAGTTTTCAAGATTATTCCACCACAGATAGATTTTTTAGAATAATTCTAATCGCTAGATGCAAGTTGCGTATCCTCCAATCTCAGTTTTGACTGCAATAATTTTATTTCCAAGTCAGGTATGCCAACCGTTTTTCAGGAAAATAAAGATACATCATTTCTGCATGAATTTGGAAGTTTTCAAGATTATTTCATCACAGATAGATTTTTTAGAATCATTCTAATCGCTAGATGCAAGTTGCGTATCCTCCAATCTCAGTTTTGAGTGCAATAATTTTGTTTTCAAGTCAGGTATGCCAACCATTTTTCAGGAAAACAAAGATACATCACTTCTGCATGAATTTGGAAGTTTTCAAGATTATTTCGCCACAGATAGATTTTTTAGAATAATTCTAATCGCCAGATGCAAGTTGCGTATCCTCCAATCTCAGTTTTGGGTGTAATAATTTTGTTTCCAAGTCAGGTATGCCAACTGTTTTTTAGTATAACAAAGATACATTATTTTTGGATAAATTTGGAGGTTTTCAAGGTCATTCCACCAGACCATACTTTTTTTAGAATTATTCTAATCGCTAGATACAAATTGCGTTTTCTCCATTCTCAGTTTTGAGTGCGATCATTTTGTTTAATAAATTCTGACTAGTCAATAAACCACATCCCGTTCCAAAGATGAAGTTATTTCAGAAATAAATTGAATTCTTGGAGAATCGTCGCAGCGATAATGAGGTCCACAGGTATACAAGTCTAGCCAATTTTGGTTTAATTATAGAGAGGCATTAATTTTGGGTTCTTCTATGGGGGATCGTATGGCGTCAGTCAGCCCGAACAAAGAGCAATCACAAACGAGTGAAATATATAACTTTGTAGGTAAACCTCCTTATTATGTCGGTAAGTGGAACTACAAATTACGAACAAGTCGCGGTAAATGCAGTAAATAACCTTTTCCTTCTCCGCCCTACAAGTCCTCAACCTCGATACGGCCTGCAATATTCTGCAATAGTTTAACTGAGAAGCAGTTGCAGCCCTTCAATATAACATACAGGACGGCAAATTTAAGTTGGCCAGACGCGCAGAAGCAAGCGAAAGCTCTCTCTCTACAGCCGGCCGAGTACAGTCTCTGTAATAAGCGGTCACATATTCTTCGCGTGCGCTATTCATTTACAACTCTACCGGGCACTCTCCTCCACATAATTAATGCACTGTCACTTTTGAAAATGAATGTAAAGGCGCACGAAATCTATCGAGAGCGCCCTTCGAAGGTTCCGCCCACAATTTTGCCACTGCGCAACGGCAAGTTACGTTTGCCGTCCTGTACATAATTTGATCAATGGATCTTTGCGTGTGCGTTATTACCGAAAACCGAGTTTTTTGCCTAGGACGACTAATTTAACTTATGGTAGAGAGAGTAAACGTATGGAAATGTGGTCGGTGCTTGGTTCAGCTATCTATGACGTGCACGCGAAGATCCATTGTTCAAAGTATAGATAGTTGCATCCTTTCATAGGCGACTGCGATTAATTTCTTTTTGAAGCACACTGTGATTACATCTTAAACACAGAGTAAAATTCCTAAATATTAATCTTAAATCCCACTATGGAAAAAAATCTAGCTTCAGAGTAAATTTGAAAACCACGAAATAATTCCCCCGCAAAAACAACCACAACAAGAAGCGTCCCTGTATATAATTCAGCCCGGTTTCACTTTTTATATCGGCGCTCTTTTTAAAAAGCAATTACCCTCCCCCTATACTAACATAATTAGAGTTCCCTATTCTGGAAAAAATCGGACCGCCCCTACTCAATAAAATAGCCATCTACCCCTAACAGCAATAATTCGTACGCCCTCACCCTTAATTCTAGATTGTAATGCAATATCGCTCGCATTGTAACTGTAGAATGTACAATTTATGTTATTTAATTATTCTCATATCACACACACACACACACACACAACATATCTTATTCATTTTTAATATTTCATCCACTCGCGTTTATTAATATTTTAATATTTATCGCCTCGAATAAATTATGCAGGCGCTCGAATCGGGGATCGATTTCCGGCGTATTTTTTTTAATTCCGCGCTTCCTTTCTGCCGCAATCAAATTTAGTTTCTGCGCTGCCGGGCTAAATTAAAAATAATACGGTAAAAATTATATTTATTCCCGACTGGAAAAGGGATAATTGAATCAAAACACTTGCATCATTGTTACCATTTTTTTTTGTTCCTTTCACGGCGGAGGCATAAAGCCAAATAAAAAGTTACACTACAGAAACGGGCGACGAACTTTGATTAATCAAAAGAACGAACGGGCCTTCATTAAATTTTCTGTTTAATTATCTGTGGATCATTATTGTGGACGTCGGATTCTGTCCATCCACTATTTTTAATGAAGGCAAAGGGGGCAGCTAAATGGCCAATTTATAAGGGATAATTGGAATGGGAATAATATTGATAGTAATGTTTTATAATTAGATACTTGTTTTAATTACCTGCCGCCAGCGAGTACATATCATTAATTATATTTCACCTTCGGATAACGTCGAACGATACAAAAAAGTAGTGACATGAGAATTTAAAGAAATACAGTACAACAGTGATTAAAATAAGTCATTATACACGAGTGAGATGTTTAGCATTCTTACAAGTTTATAATTTACTTTTAACTCACATGTGATATAAGACGGTTTATCTTACAGTATAGAATGTTGTACGAAAAAAATTCGCTAACGATTTACTGTAATAAAGGCAGGCCGATTCAGGCAAAAATAAATGTTGTATCACCATTGAATTTATGTGATTTGCTACTTATTTACAGTTGTCACGGGTTGTTTAAAGCAGTGCGTGAAACAATATGAAGTCGTTGTCGTGCATAATTAATCATTTTAGTTACTTGTGAATAATAACCGATTTTAGTCACTTGTGAATAATAACAGATTTTAGTCACTTGTACATAATAACCGATTTTAGTCACTTGTGAATAATAACTGATTTTAGTCACTTGTAAATAATAACCGATTTTAGTCACTTTCATTTGCAAAATCAGTTGCTTATTGCGAGTTTGTTAGAATATAAAATAATTGCATTTAACCATCTTCAACCTTACCAAAATATTTGCTACTAATAAAAACCACCCGATATATGATACCTCTCCTTAAAACTTAACTTATATACAGTACACCTGGTGCATGAGCAAAAGTAAATCCCTGAGGAGAGGCTATTTTTTTGCTATTAGTATGAATGAATCATTCGCCATGGGAATTAAGAGCACTTTATAGAATCATGGGGGCGATCCTCATCAGTACCATTAGTATAAACACAATTATACACGAGATCAATACTAAATGAACGTAACAAAACTGAATAATAATATAAACCACATCCCGTTCCAAAAATGAAGTTATTTCAGATACAAATTGAATTCTTGGAGAATCGTCGCTGCGATAATAAAATGTATAACGAAGTAGAAGCCTCCAGTATAAACAACAAAACTGAATACTGTCTGTCAAACAAATACTAAACAACGTAGCCTCGTCAAGCTTCAGCTTTATAAGGTTGGCACTTTCTACCATAGTAATTTTTCAAACAACTACCGCCACCTATACGTCAGGATGGGTACTTTTAGGGCAACCCTCGTAATAGTAGTTTATTTCCAAAAATAAATGTGTACAATCATGGATGAGTAAGAAAAAAATATATATCATGTAGACAGAGCTGAATTAATAATTAGTATGAATTAGTGATATTAGTGAAGTATGAATGGTGAGTAAACTGCCATCAAATAAGTATATTTAATGGCATTTTAATTCGCTATAGATATTTTATTTTATAGATTAAACGACAAATTACTACAATAGACGAATTAAAACTAGTAATAAATAAGCAAAACACAAGAGAGGATAATATTGTTTCCTGAAGACTACACTGTTGTTTTTTTTTTTCAATTTAGAATGATTCTATGATTCAAAACAAAGGGGCTGAGGCGCCCTTGAAAATATCCCTACCCGGAAACTCGACGTGACTTAATTAGTACACCCACACGGGCTCTCCAGTATATTTAGAATTATTGATCGCCATAAATGAATTAAAGTCACCGAAAATAACACCCCTATTTATGAATCAGTTAATAAACTGCATCTGTTGCCTGCCATGCGCCGCACCTGCACTACCGCATTAATTAATCCACGATTACATGATGTATAACGAAAATTATATAGCGAACTAAAAAAATAATAATAGAGAGTAGAATGTACGGGATTAGAAAATTATAAATTTGTTTCTATTTTATATTATAATCTTCAAAAGTAATCATTATTCAAAATTAAAATTGTCGTTTCTATTTTGTAGTCTTGAAAAGGTATTGAACTAAAAAAATAATATAAAGTAGAATCCTCAATGTGCAGAACTAGAAAATTCCAAATTTGTTTCTATTTTGTCGTTGTATGAAATAATAACCACTTAAAGACAAAGTTATCGTTTCTAGGGTGTTTGCAGTTTTTCATGGAATTATAATCCTGGATGTGTTTTGAGTAAATTTGGAAAGTTTCAAGTCGATGGCAATTGTTTTTGTATATTTTTTGAATCAATAAAATTATGACATATTTTCAAGAAATTATTCTTTGTTCAAATGAATTTATATCAAAATCTGTGGATGGCGTGTTTACAGTTTTTCGTGGAATTATAAGCCTGGATGGGTTTTGAGTATATTTGGAAAGTTTCAAGTCGATGGTAATTGTTTTTATATTTTTTTTTAATCAATAAAATTATGATAGATTTTCAAGAAATTATTCTTTGTTCAAATGAATTTATATCAAAATCTGTGGATGGGATGTTTACAGTTTTTCATGGAATTATAAGCCTGGGTGGGTTTTGAGTATATTTGGAAAATTTCAAGTCGATGGCAATTGTTTTTATATTTTTTTTTCAATTAATAAAATTATGACAGATTTTCAAGAAATTATTCTTTGTTCAAATGAATTTATCTCGAAACCTGTGGATGGGGTGTTTGCAGTTTTTCATGGAATTATAATCCTGGATGGGTTTTGAGTAAATTTGGAAAGTTTCAAGTCGATGGCAATTGTTTTTAATTTTTTTTTATCAATAAAATTATGACAGATTTTCAAGAAATTATTCTTCGTTCAAGTGAATTTATATCAAAAACTGTAGATGGGGCGTTTGCAGTTTTTCATGGAATTATAATCCTGAATGGGTTTTGAGTAAATTTGGAAAATTTCAAGTCGATGGCAATTATTTTTATAAATTTTTGAATGAATAAAATGATGACAGATTTTCAAGAAATTATTCTTTGTTCAAATGAAACTATCTCAAAATCTGTGGATGGGGAGTTTGCAGTTTTTTCATGGAATTATAATCCTGGATGGGTTTTGAGTAAATTTGGAAAGTTACAAGTTGATCGCATTTTTTTAGTTTCCAAAATTATTGCAGATTTAAGTGGACCGATGAACATACCGTGGGGAACATTCTTTATTTTATTTTACATTGGGTAAGAAGTCTACATACATGATAACTCAAGTTAAACTGCGCAGACCTATCTTAGATCGTAATACAATTTCTGGGAACTCTTTGATTGACGATATTATCATTTCGAGCATTTTCCACCGTAAATCCTCAGTGACGAATCGCTTCTATTGATATTGAATATTGTCTATCAACGAGTTCCCAGAAACTACATTACGTACACCGAATTCGATTTTTTTGATCATGTCACATATCAAATGTACATCTACATGAATTGAAAATATTTCTATACTTTTTTTTATCTTTACAAGATTTCATTTTAATCCAACTACTAATAATTATAAATCTTTCAATAAGTTAAGACTTAATTTTTGTAGATTTGTGAAAATTGGGGCGAGCCGAATTGTGAGAATTTTTTTGTTCAATTTGAGTCAATTTTTTTTTCTGATTCTACATTCAAATCTAAGAAAAGAAGTCCATGATACCATCGGTATACTATGAATTTGGAGCCAAATTAATTTTAATTGAAGATTTTACTGCGGCTACGGGTAATATTTATTTGGATTTCAAATATTTCCTATTTTTATTTACGTTAAGCTGTTGCTCATTTTGGTCTGGAGAATTCAATTTTGATGTTTATTTTTGCCTTGGGCATCCACAAGGGGGCGGTTCACACTTGTTTCCATATACAAGGTGTAGTTAAGTAAAACGGAACATAGGATTTTCAATGTTAATTTCTTTATGTTGGAATATTATCTTGCCTGATCATTTTAGAGAAAACATGTAAATACATATTTTGTAGAATAGAAATTTCTGCAGGCAGTCATGCTATTATTTTTTTGCATTTATAGAAACCCAAAAAAATAATCAAATAAAAATGATAATTTTCATGAAAATAATGGTTGCCATGAAATTAAAAAAATATGATGTTGATCTGTTGGCTTGTCAAATTGATTGAATACTTCAAAACTGTTTACAAGTTTTTTTTTCATTAAAAATGTGTTGTATTAAAGAAAAAGTGCAAATTGTGCAAAAGTGGTGGCAGTCTTCGTAAAGTACAGGATATGTTTGCCATTATTTCTATTTTCATTAATAAAAACCAAATAAATCAACTGCACACCATGTTTGTTTTTATTTCATGGCAACCATATTTATCACGAATAGATCTCTCCGTATTTTTTTCTGGTCAAATTTAAATTAAATAATTACAACTTTCTTGCGGGGGTCTTCATTATTTATGTCTAGCGTATTGTATTATATTGTTTTTAATTTGTTTTTGTTTGTTTGCCATCTCAAAGTTGTCGCAATTTTAAATGGTAACTTTTGTATTTTTATATTTTAATTAATACTTAAATGTACAGGGTGAATTCCGTTGAAAATATATTGTTATTATTAACCATTATTTTCGTGAAAATTATCATTTTTATTTTATTATTTTTTTCGGGTATTATGAACGCAAAAAATAAATAACAGCATGACTGCATGCAGAAATTTTTACTCTACAAAACATATATTACATGTTTACTCTAAAATGTTCAGGGAAGATAATATTTCAAAATAAAAAAAATTATCGAAAATCCCATGTTCCGTTTTGTTCATCTACATCCTGTATTTTGACCATTTTTAAGGAAAAGGTTTATTGTTTTATATATATATATATATATATATATATATATATATATATATACATGGTGTCTCGTTTCAAGTGTGCCAAACGAAAACAGGAAGTGGATAATGTTACTCTCAACAAAAAAGTTCAAATAAACACATCTCCGATTTCTTATCGTTTTCGAAATAAATAGTTAAATTTTCATGAATTTGAAAGAGTTTTAGATGATTTTCCACTCAGGAAATTAAGTGGTTAGCAAATTTCTGATGTTTCTTACATAATGGGGTAGTGCTCCTTCGTGTTGGAACCACATCCTAAGCCGCTGTGCAAAGTCACAAATCATCTAAAATTGCTTCAAATTCGCGGAAATCTAACTTCTCTTAACATTATTTATTTCGATAACGGTAAGAAATCGGACATATGTTTATTTGAACTTTTCTATTCAGAACAACATTATCCACTTCCTGTTTACGTTTGGCACACTCGAAACGAGACACCCTGTATACAAACACCTGTAGTATACAATTATGGTACAAAACTACAAAAATAGGTTTCTGCTAAATAGCTATCGACTCAGGGTCTTTCAGCCTAATTATCTTACTTATTATAAAAATCTTATAAAAACGAAGAACATATTTTAAATATAACTTCTTCGTTGAATGGTATTATATCAATATTGTGTATTCCGCAAAGAAATCGCTTTATCTGCTACACGCGGTTTACAAAACAATACAATAATTTATTGGTGCTAGGTAACAGTACAGTTTTACACAAGTTTGAAACTTTTGTACAAAAACATTTGTCAATCTTAGATTGCTAGCCCAAAAAGAAATTGTATTTTAAAACGTCACGTTGACAAAGCTAGTTCATGTATATCACACGCTGGACCAGATATAACATCATGAATTGTATATTATTTTATGAATATAAAACTACAGAAGACAATACAACAAAACATTAGAAAGATAGAAGAAACATAGAACAAGGATAAAGCAAAATCACAATCAGTTAGAACATGAACATGTGGAATGCAAATAAATATTACCACCAGCTGCAGTAAAATCTTCAATTAAAATGGGTTTGACTCTAAATTCACCGTAGAACCATGGTCCCGCGGACTTGTTTTTCTTAGAATTGATTTGATCAGAAAAAATGGACTTCCTTTGAAAAAAAATTAACCCACCTCAATGAACATACTGGATATTTATATTAAGGGTCCTAAAAATTTCGATATTTAAAAAATTTGAAACTTCAAGATTTCGACTCTTCGAAATTTGAAAAATTCCCGCTATATATTCTGACTATATTTTGTTTTAATTAAATGTATCTAATGCATCTGCAATGAGGGAAGGTTTCAATTTTCACATTAACTAGTCCATTTTTCATTTTAGTTTATTTTGAAATAAAACTATTGTCGAGTTGTATGTCTTTATTTTCAGTTCCCTAGCACGTGTTCTAAGACACTGGAAACTGAAAACACGAAGCAAATTGTTTTGCAAGCATTAAAATCATCTAATTACGTGTATTTTTAAATAAAAAGCAAATATCTTTAATTAATAATAAAAATCGTTTATTGCCCTCCTTATAGGAGTATAATAGGCCAGCGACCTAAATCTTTCAGCCAAGCTAAATATCTTTATTAATAGTAATTTACACATTTTAAAGATACAATCAAAAACAATTAACTGGCTATCGACCAGAGGTCTTTCAGCTGTTCCTCCTATTCTTTGAACAACTAAAGCCTTGACTTGTATTATTGTGAAGATAATTAATTTCACCCTATGTAAATAAAAGTTAATTATAATTCACCTTCGCACCTCTCAAAAATTACGCAAAAATACTACATTTTGGCAGAAACAATAACAGAAATGATTCTAGAAAAAAAAAATCTTTAAAAAGAATATGTAAATACTGCAATCAAAATCCAATCACTAAAAACAGTAATAGAAATGGCTCTTGAAAAATAATTCTATATTTACTATGTATCTGCGAATCCAACAGTAGAAATATTTTAATTTGTCATTTCCAGAAATGTTCCTTCGTGTTTATATAAAGTTATGAACTTTACACGCACGACATATGCAAAAATAGTCAAATTTCAGACCGGGTACTTAAGCTTAACAAACATTAAAAGCAATTTAGTATTCACTAACCTCTGTGTCATATAATCTATAATCTAACTTTTTTAAAGTTAGAATCTTCTTCAATGTACTCTAGAATTCAGCTATTGCTTTTCAATAAATTCCAATAAAATTTAATCTGCAAATTTAGTCTACCTTAGTCTGCAATTTTAGAGTATAATAGTCTAGCTTTCTAAGTTACAACCTTTTTCAATACATTCTATAAATCAACTATTGCTTTCCATTAATTGCAATCTGCTTTTCTAGTTTCGAGTATGCAAATTTAGTCTAGATCCGAGACAGATTTAGACCAGATACTTTGTCTAATCTGTCTAGAGGTTTGATAATTAATTAATAACAGCCATTAAAACATTAAAAATACTGAAAAAACACTTTAAAAAATTAATCAACACTAACACTCGACTCGAATGATGCAGTGCGAAGTTCCGAAAATTAATTAAACCAGCATTTGATTTCCCGGTACCACCGACAGACGGTTTCCCGTAAATCTAAAATTCCGAGAAATTTCAAATTTGTTTGTTTAACTAGGAACTAAGAACACGTGGTATCCATATGGTGGACCATTCCCAGCAAGCACGCTCAGAAAATGCTTCACCCGAAGCGGTAAATAAATAATGCACCCCTGATGATAGTACGCGTCCACATTCGTAGGAACAACGCAAATGCGATCAGTTATTAGATATAAATCAAGAGATCCATTACCTTGAATAAATAAAGACGTGATCCAGATATGAATCTCCGAAACCCAAACGATGTACAGTACACACACACAGCGCACACTACAATTTAAATAAATACGAGAGCGGCACTTGTTTTTAAACAAACACTTGTAACAAAGGGGTAGAACGTCACCACAAACACGAGTAACAGAGAAATGCGAGGGAAAATATATATATATATATATATAACAGATTAGATCTAATCACGAGGTTTTTCTTTTTATTGCACGAGTGTTAAGAAGAGAGCGCACTGTCGGACGACCGCTATCGGAAAGCAATTTGTGAATTGTGAGACTTGTAGCTTAGGGGATGCAACCCTATTAGGTCTACCAGTGTTTAGGGGAAGAGTGGTGGGGATGAGCACAATACGCGTACACTACAGCGCACTCACTCTCCCTCCCTTACTCTCTTACTCTCTTTCCTCGTGCTACCCCCGAAATCCCGACGCTGTAAGTGCCTTTAAATGTGCACAATAAAGGACCGATTTTACGATATATAAATTTTCAATGATATCTCAGAACGGCCCAAATAATTATAACTATATATTTTTTTAACTCGCACAACTCGCGATTAAAAAACTTTTCCAATTCAGATACACAAACAATAAGTATTTTTATGGACCCCTGCCTATAATATACGGGCAAATAAAAAAAACAAATATCAATTTCAAATTCTATCCAATTTTAACGGCTTCTGGAGATTAGTATTAATCATCTTGATAGATTCTAGATAGTCAAGATATTAGTACTCAATTAACCCGTGGTCAACGAACTAACTAATATCAGTGCTGCCAATTTTTAATCAAAAAATAAAACTAAGATTTAGGTATTTTTTCTGTAAAAGTAAAGTGTAATAGAAACGTATTCAAATGAATAAATAAATTAGTGGAACGCGGGGTACTAACGGAGGTCATAGGGTATATATACAAGGGGTGAGCAATTAATTCTTTATGACTGACAGATAGGGTTCTTTCAAGGTTGTGGCGTTACAAAAGAAAACACTCTAAGTAAATGCGTAAAATTAATTAAATACAAATTATGGGCCATTATTTTGTGTTCGATGAAATTTTGTCAACAATTTTTACGTTCTCCATATGAGACAGTATTAAAAAAAATTAACGTGTATATTCATTTTGACAATTCTTTCAATTTCTAAAAGTGCCGTGAGTCTGTGGGCGTAGACAGGTGGAGGGGTAGGAATCACCGTCTCTGATTTTCATAAATTTTAAAAAGTATTTAAAAAAATGTATTTTGAAATTTTTACCTTAATCTTAAAGAGCGATTAATTCTTAACATAAATACCAAATTTGGTGATGATCCATTGAGAGAATTTGGAGCAATTGTTGCTGAAGTTAAAATTTGATCAAAAACGACCAAGTTTTTACAATCAAGCGGAAATAACTCAAAAATTAGAGGAGGCGTAATTTTAGATTTTTGTAGGAAGAGCGATTAATTCTTAACATAAACACCAAATTTGGTGATGATCCTTCGCGGGAATTCGGAGCAATTGCTGCTGAAGTTAAATTTTGATCAAAAACGAACAAGTTTTTACAATCAAGTGGAAATAACTCAAAAATTAGAGAAGGGGTAATTGTAAATTTTTGTAGGATCTTAAAGAGCGATTAATTCTTAACATAAACACCAAATTTGGTGATGATCCATCGAGGGAATTTGGAGCGATTGTTGCTGAAGTTAAATTTTGATCAAAAACGAACAAGTTTTTACAATCAAGTGGAAATAACTCGAAAATTAGTGGAGGTGTAATTTTAGATTTTTGTAGGATCTTAAAGAGCGATTAATTCTTAACATAAACACCAAATTTGGTGATGATCCATCAAGGGAATTTGGAGCAGTTGTTGCTGAAGTTAAATTTTGATCAAAAACGAACAAGTTTTTACAATCAAGTGGAAATAACTCAAAAATTAGAGGAGGGGTAAATTTAGATTTTTGTGGGATCTTAAAGAGCGATTAATTCTTAACATAAATACCAAATTTGGTGATGATCCATCGAGGGAATTTGGAGCAATTGTTGCTGAAGTTAAATTTTGATCAAAAACAAGCAAGTTTTCACAATCAAGTGGAAATAACTCAAAAATTAGAGGAGGGGTAATTTTAGATTTTTGTAGGATCTTAAAGAGCGATTAATTCTAAACATAAATACCAAATTTGGCGATGATATATCGAGGGAATTTGGAGCAATTGTTGCTCACATTAAATTTTGATAAAAACGACCAAGTTTTTACAATCAAGTGGAAATAACTCAAAAATTAGAGGAGGGGTTCTTTTAAATTTTTATAGGATCTTAAAGAGCGATTAATTCTTAACTTAAATACCAAATTTGGTGATGATCCATCATGGGAATTTGGAGCAATGGTTGTTGAAGTTAAATTTTGATCAAAAATGACCAAGTTTTCACAATCAAGTGGAAATAACTCAAAAATTAGAGGAGGGGTTGTTTTAGATTTTTGCAGGATCTTAAAGAGCGATTAATTCTTAACATAAATACCATATTTGGTGATGATCCATCGTGGGAATTTGGAGTAATTGTTGCTGAAGGTAAATTTTGATCAAAAACGACCAAGTTTTTACAATCAAGTGGAAATAACTCAAAAATTAGAGGAGGGGTAATTTTAGATTTTTTAGGGATCTTAAAGAGCGATTAATTCTTAACATAAATACCAAATTAGGTGATGATCCATCGAAGGAATTTGCAGCAATTGTTGCTGAAGTTAAATTTTAATCAAAAACGACGAAGTTTTTACAATGAAGTGGAAATAACTCAAAAATTAGAGGAGGGGTAATTTTAGATTTTCGTAGGATCTTAAAGAGCGATTAATTCTTAACATAAATACTAAATTTGGTGATGATCCATCGAGTTAAATTTTGATCAAAAACGACCAATTTTTTACAATCAAGTGGAAATAACTCAAAAATTAGAGGAGGGGTAATTTTAGATTTTTGCAGGATCTTAAAGAGCGATTAATTCTTAACATAAATACCAAATTTGGTGATGATCCATCGAGGGAATTTGGAGCAATTTTTGCTGAAATTAAATTTTGATCAAAAACGACAAGTTTTTACAATCAAGTGGAAATAACTCAAAAATTAGAGAAGGGGTAATTTTTTATTTTTGTAGGATCTTAAAGAGCGATTAATTCTTAACATAAATACCAAATTTGGTGATGATCCATCAAGGGAATTTGGAGCAATTGTTGCTGAAGTTAAATTTTGATCAAAAACGACCAAGTTTGTAAAATCAGGTAGAAATAACTCAAAAATTAGAGGAGGGGTAATTTTAGATTTTTGTAGGATCTTAAATAGCGATTAATTCTTAACATACATACCAAATTTGGTGATGATCCATCGAGGGAATTTGGAGCAATTATTGCTGAAGTTAAATTTTGATCAAAAACGACCAAGTTTTTACAATCAAGTGGAAATAACTCAAAAATTAGAGGAGGGGTAATTTTAGATTTTTTAGGGATCTTAAAGAGCGATTAATTCTTAACATACATTCCAAATTTGGTGATGATCCATCGAGGGAATTTGGAGCAATTGTCGCTGAAGTTAAATTTTGATCAAAAACGACCAAGTTTTTACAATCAAGTGGAAATAACTCAAAAATTAGAGGAGGGGTAATTTTAGATTTTTTAGGGATCTTAAAGAGCGATTAATTCTTAACATAAATACAAAATTTGGTGATGATCCATCGAGGGAATTTGGAGCAATTGTTGCTGAAGTTAAATTTTGATCAAAAACGAGCAAGTTTTTACAATCAAGTGGAAATAACTCAAAAATTAGAGGAGGGGTAATTTTAGATTTTTTAGGGATCTTAAAGAGCGATTAATTCTTGACATAAATACCAAATTTGGTGATGATCCATCCAGGGAATTTGGAGTAATTCTTGCTGAAGTTAAATTTTGATCAAAAACAAGCAAGTTTTTACAATTAAGTGGAAATAACTCAAAAATTAGAGGAGGGGTAATTTTAGATTTTTGTAGGATCTTAAAGAGCGATTAATTCTTAACATAAATACCAAATTTGGTGATGATCCATCGAGGGAATTAGGAGCTGAAGTTAAATTTTCAGCATAGGCTTTTTTCTTGGCTCTCATTCTGTATAAAAAAAAATTCGTTAATTGATTCATTATTCGATAACTCTTTCCTTCCCCGCAAAATCCAATTATTACATTTATTGCCGTGGACAATCCTCGCTTCCACACGTTCACGATTAAAAACTTTTCCAATTCGAATTTACAAACAATAAGCATCTTTATGGGCCTCTGCCTATAACATACGGACGTATAAAAAAAAAACATGCGGCAATTTGGAAAACGCGAAATCCTAGCGCCGCAAATTACCATTGTTACAGTATAATGTGGCGGAGCTTGGGGAAAAATAAAGAAAAAGCGCATAAAGCGGCCCCGCATTACATTTTCCGCGGAATTATTAAACCTCGTCAAAACATTTTTAGGGCTAATTTGAAATGCCAATGCGGCTAAATTGGTTCGTTCTCTTATATATTCGACGGCATAAACAATTGCAAGTGCACTCATCCTCTCCGACAGATTCTTCCGCGTAATTGCCCGAAACCGTGGAGAAGGTTTTATTTTTTTGTCCGAAGTCTTACAAAGTCCGACATAATGTGGTCTTTGGTGATTGTATTCGTTTGGCGTCGCAGTCTTACGAAGTTATAATGTGGTGTTTGATGGTCGTGATTGTATTCGTCAGGTTTGGCCTTAAAATTACAAATTACATCAGAACATATCGATCTACAAAGATTACGTGTGAGCCACAAAATTTTGTTTCAGAGTCGGCTGTGAAATAAATGAGGTATATCGTGTATTATTACGTCATAACTAGATTACTTTAATTAAATTAGATTTAAAAAAAAATGAATTATGCTATGTTTCTCTCTCTCAGGTGTGGCCAACTCTGAAGCAAAATTCTGTGGCTCAAAGCTTACAAAGATTTAGAGATCCGCTGAAAGCTTATCTAATCATAATAAGCATCTACTTATGTCACTATCGTGGAATTTAATATACTTAGAATTTTGACGCTAGTCCATAGATGTTTTATGAAGAGATAAGTTATTTTCAAATAAGTTACCATAGATTTATTATAAATTATCTAAACACCTTCGATGTAATCCAGGAATGACATCCTCTTCGGACATGGACATGGTGTATAGTTGTCAGGTAATACATAATAGTGCCACACACATATATATATATATATATATATATATATATATATATATATATATATATACGTATGTGTGCACTCACACTTCACACTTCACTACATAGCAGCGTCCGTTATTTCTTGCCGTTTTGTATATATATATATATATATATATATATATATATATATAAGCACGCACATATCCATGTTCTATTACACGCAACTAGCGCACGCACGTGGAATAAGACATCACCCCAACTAAAGCAGCTAAAGCCGCTAATTAGGCACGTAGTATAGATTGTTTATTGGTTCTAGTCGAGGGAGTACGTGGAATGCAAAGTAGACACTTGGGAGGGAAACTTATTCTCTAATTAACAACATTACAAGACTTACCGATGTGTATCTTACTCGCCGCAATATTTTATACAGCGCTGTATACACTGTGTATACTTTTATTTTTGCACTCCGGCTGCGACCCTTAATCGGCTGTTCGGAGATGCCAAAAACAAATGCACGATCTCGGAACGCAACTCTTGAACTTCTCAAGTGTCTTCTCTCTAACAGCGAGTTATTTGGCCATCACAATTGGCCTGCGGATTTATTCGGCGTAATTAAAATTTCTATTTCTGTAAGGATAATGATGAAACTTTGAATTGTGTCCAAGTACAAAAGGGTGGCAGGGTTTGACGAAATTGGCACCTATATTACGTACGATTTAATTAACAGGTAAACACGTCTTGATCAAATTTGAATCCTACATCAAAATAATATTTCAATGTGAACAATAAAATTTAAAAAAAATGCAGTAAATTCGTCGACGCGAAAAAAATATAAAAACAATTGCCATCGACTTGAAACTTTCCAAAACAACTGACAACACGTGTGATTCTACATTTCCATAAAAATTAGAAGTGCATTATTTCTAAATTTTAGAATATTTCAATGTGAACGGAGATGAGAATAAAAAAAATGCAGTAAATTCGTCGACGCAAAAAATATAAAAACAATTGCCATCGACTTGAAACTTTCCAAAACAACTGATAACACATGTGATTCTACATTTCCGTAAAAATTAGAAATGCATTGTCTCTAAATTTTAAAATATTTCAATGTGAATGCAGATGAAATTTAAAAAACATTGCAGTAAATTCGTCGACGCGAAGAAAAATATAAAAACGATAGCCATCGACTTGAAACTTTCTAAAACAACTGACAACACATGTGATTCTACAGTTGTGTAAAAATTAGAAATGCATTGTTTCTAAATTTTGGAATATTTCAATGTGAACAGAGATGAAATTTAAAAAATTGCAACAAATTCGTCGACGCGAAAAAAATATAAAAACAATTACTATCGACTTGAAACTTTCCAAAACAAATGACAACACATGTGGTTCTACATTTCCGTAAAAATTAGAAATGCATTGTTTCTAAATTTTAGAATATTTCAATGTGAACGGAGATGAAAATTAAAAAAAATGCAGTAAATTCATCGACGCGAAAAAAATATAAAAACAATTGCCATCGACTTGAAACTCTCCAAAACAACTGACAACACATGTGATTCTACATTTCCGTAAAAATTAGAAATGCATTGTTTCTAAATTTTAGAATATTTCAATGTGAACGCAGATAAAATTTAGAAAAAAATTGCAATAAATTCGTCGACACGAAAAAAATATAAAAACAATTGCCATCGACTTGAAACTTTCCAAAACAATTGACAACACATGTGATTCTACATTTCTGTAAAAATTAGAAATGCATTGTTTCTAAATTTTAGAATATTTCAATGTGAACGGAGATGGAAATTAGAAAAAAATGCAGTAAATTCATCGACGCGAAAAAAATATAAAAACAATTGGCATCGACTTATAACTTTCCAAAACAACTAACAACACAAGTGATTCTAGATTTCCGTAAAAATTAGAAATGCATTGTTTCTAAATTTTAGAATGTGAATGCAGATGAAATTTAAAAGAAATGCAGTAAATTCGTCGACGCGAAAAAAATATAAAAACAATTGCCATCGACTTGAAACTTTGCAAAATAGCTGACAACACATGTGATTCTACATTTCCGTAAAAATTAGAAATACATTGTTTCTAAATTTTAGAATATTTCAATGTGAACGGAGATGGAAATTAGAAAAAAATGCAGTAAATTCATCGACGCGAAAAAAATATAAAAACAATTGGCATCGACTTATAACTTTCCAAAACAACTGACAACACAAGTGATTCTAGATTTCCGTAAAAATTAGAAATTCATTGTTTCTAAATTTTAGAATATTTCAATGTGAATGCAGATGAAATTTAAAAGAAATGCAGTAAATTCGTCGACGCGAAAAAAATATAAAAACAATTGCCATCGACTTGAAACTTTCCAAAACAACTGACAACTCATGTGGTTCTACATTTCCGTAAAAATTAGAAATGCATTATTTCTAAATTTTAGAATATTTCAATGTGAACGCAGATAAAATTTAGAAAAAATTGCAATAAATTCGTCCACGCGAAAAAAACATAAAAACAATTGGCATCTACTTGAAACTTTACAAAATCACTTAATACTAATTCAAAAGTGGTTTTGTAGAAAATTCAAATACATTCCGTCGATTGCTTTTGCAATTTTTCGTGTAAATTTATGAAAAATTCTAATTATTTTTTGTTGATGTGAAAAAAAATATAAAAACACCTGTAAAATACTTGAAACTTTCTAAATTTACTTAAAATACACAATAATCTTGGTAATATTAAAAAAAACTCAAAAAGCTCCATCACAGGTTTTCAAGATAACCGACCGAGAACAGCGCTTCAGATTTTTTTTAATTTGCACGAGTGAAAAAAAATTATAAAAACAATTGCAACACACTTGAAATTTTCCAAATTTACTCAAAATACTCTAATCTTAAGAATCCCCAAAAAAACTTAAAAATCCCCATCACTGGTTTCCAAGATTTTAAGTTTCACTTTTTCCGAATGAAAAAAAAAATATAAAAACTAGTGCAACACACTTGAAACTCTGCAAATTTACTCAAAATACATTAATCATAATAAGCCTCTAAAAAGCCCATCACAAGTTTTCAAGATAACCGACCGAGAACAGTCCTTAAGATTTTTTAAGTTTCACTTCTTCGGAGCGAAAAAAAAAATACAAAAACAACTGTAGCACACTTGAAACTTTTGAAATTTACTCAAAATACATTGATCTTAATAAACCTCAAAAAAAAACACAAAATACCCTGGTTTTCAAGATAACAACACAAAACACAATTCCGGAAAGAATTTTTCAAATCTGCTAATTTGTTCAAGAGATATATAATAAATATAATAAATGCATTGCCATTTTTCTCGTCTCATGAAACTTTCGCAGGCATTGTTTTAACATTTAAAATAACGAATCAGTGTTTTTAGAATTAATAAAAAAAAACAAAAATCGAACATAACACCTATTTCGGAACGCATCCTGTTTCTTGCAAAATTATTCGGTACTAATCCTAATAGCTGTAAGTTTGTCGATCGACAATGTATTTTCCGAAACCCTAATATCCCCCCAAAATTCCAAAAACCTAATGTAACCTTACTTGAATATATATCCTCACTAAAACCCTCCCTGACACAAAACTCCTATAACTAGCCCCCCTAATATATATAAAAAAAGCCGAAGATAATATAATAAGAAGGCGGAAAGACCTCCTGGTCGATAGCCTATTGAAGTATTGTGATATTATAATGTAAAGCAACACTAAAAATTGTAAATATGTCTTCAAATAAAGATGTTTGTATATATAAAAAAAAACTTGTTTCGTTTGAAATTAGAGGTAGTGCCATGGCATAACGAGCCGCCCCTGGTGCCTATAACTTTAAAGGTAAAAAAAAAACACTGTATATTTCTTTGGTATAATCTTCAAAACCAATACTCGACGTAATTATTTTCATCAAACTCCTCTATCCAACAGGGGGTAATTCCGCATCCCTATAACGACTGGAAACCCCACAGTTTCACGTAAACTCGTCGGGTTGATATAATCCACTTTAAATGTTTGGAAAAACCCGAAATACCATTACCTTGTGCAGAAACTAACGAGGATTATGAGTGTAATTATGGGGATTATTGCGGGTTAAGAATTCCAGGCACTTTTAATGTGCACCTTCGGAATTAGGATCATGGACAACTGTTGTGCGTGCAGATTTAATACGAGATATACGAGGACAAACACCAAAGGAGATTATCTAATCCGATTTTGTTTTAACTTTTCACCACATACATTTCTGACTTGAGCAAATTAATCTCTAACAAATAGCAAAATGTACACTAGTCGAAAAAAAATGAAAATTTCGACCATTTTCAAACCGCCATAACTCGGCGTATTTTCAATCGATTTTGATGAATCTTTAAGGGCGAAAAACTTTGAAGTCTTCTTTAAAATCATACATGCGAACTTAAGCGTAACCCCTCTAGCACCCCCGTGAAAAAAAAAGTTTTTTCAGAAAACCATGTCCAACTTTGACGATGTGTACGGAGTAGGAAAAAATGTGTCGACTCGATCTACCAAAAGGGCATTGAAATGTGTTCAATTACCTGTGCAGGGCGAAGTTCCTACGATGATTTGGCATAAAGTTATGGGTGTGCATTTTGTGGTTTTTTTATTTTTTCGTTGGAAGGGGAGTAGTGTCCTCTTTTTGAGGAAGGGGGATAAATCCTTTCAAAGAGGACACTTTTTGCTTTTGATTTCTCAATAGATTAAACCAGCAGATAGATCAGTTTATATAATTTTAAGTTACAAAAGCATAAAAGACTGAATCTTACTTGCTAATTTTTTTTCTGTGTCAAGTAGGTTAAGGGAAAAGTCAGTCTGACTGACATCTGTATAGTTGGGTATGTAGTAGCTTCAGAGAGAGAGAGAGATACTTTTATAAATGATCTCAACCAGAGGTCTTTTAGCCTAGTACAATTAGCAGCTTCATTATTTCCGTATTACAAATAACTAAAATAAATTAATAACTTTTTACTTTCTCCGTTACGAAGTACGAGAAAGTATTGTGATCGTGATTTTTTTTTGAAAAATTTTTTTTACGGAAATATCCGTTTTGGGGTCTCTAGATGCCATTTCAACAATTTCTGGAATTTTTTTTTTGTGTGTGTGTGTGTGTGTCTGTCTGTGTGCGCTGTATCTCAAAAACTAATAGAGCAATTGATATGAAACTTTTAACATACGTCTTACTTGATAATCTGAAGAACTGAAAAGCTTTTGGTAAAATTTCGTACACCGGAAGTGGGTGTTTACCTTAACTGTTTTTTGTTTTTTGCCAATATTTTCTTAAATATGAAAAATATCAGAAAAACATTTAAACAAACATCAAAGACAACAAAGAAATGAACATCTTTTGCTTGAAAATATTTTTCATAAAATCATTGCTATTCGAGAGAAAAATGTATTATTTTTTTTTAATTTATGGTCTATAATTATGAAACGATAATAGTTACAGCAAATTTATGTGAATAATAATTGTAGAGAATGAAAAATGAACAACTTCTAAACAATAAGTTTTTTTCGAAATCTCGTAAGTTTTTGAGTAAACCGAGTTTTTGAATTTGAAGTATAGTTTTTCCATATTTCATGATTTTGACGTTTTAAACGTCAGTTTCATCCGAGTTTACGCAACGCTCGATGTACATTTAAAATATGATTTCAATTGAAAATAAACCCATGAAAACGTAAATATAAAGTCGGAGAAAGTAACATGATGGCCACATCACCATTTTTACTTTCTCCGTTACGAAGTACGAGAAAGTATTGTGATCGTGATTTTTTTTTTAAAAATTTTTTTTACGGAAATATCCGTTTTGGGGTCCCTAGATGCCATTTCAACAATTTTTGGAAAAAAAATTTTTGTGTCTGTGTGTGTGTGTCTGTGTGTGTGTGTGTGTCTGTCTGTGTGCGCTGTATCTCAAAAACTAATAGAGCAACTGATATGAAACTTTGAACATCCATCTTATTTGATAATCTGAAGAACTGAAAAGCTTTTGGTAAAATTTCGTACACCGGAAGTGGGCGTTTACCTTAACTGTTTTTTGTTTTTTGCCAATATTTTCTTAAATATGAAAAATATCACAAAAACATTCAAACAAACTTTGAAGACAACAAAGAAATGAACAGCTTTTGCTTGAAAACATTTTTCATAAAATCATTTTTATTCGAGAAAAAAATTTATTATTATTTTTTTAAATTTTGGTTTATAATTATAAAACGATAATAGTTACAGAAAAATTATGTGAATAATAATTGTACAGAATGCCAAAATGAACAACTTCTAAAGAATAAGTTTTTTTCGAAATCTCGTTAGTTCTTGAGTAAACCGAGTTTTTGAATTTGAAGTATAAGTTTTACATCTTTCATGATTTTGACGTTTTAAACGTCAGTTTCATCCGAGTTTACGCAACGCTCGATTTACATTTAAAATATGATTTCAATTGAAAATAAACCCATGAAAACGTAAATATAAAGTCGGAGAAAGTAACATGATGGCCACATCACCATTTTATTTGTATTTATAATACCTTTCATTTATCAAATGTCTAATTCCCCAAGTAGTGACCAGATCACTTTCATTTGAATAATCGATTGATCATGCAAGTGATCCAGATTCATGCATGTTACACAAAAAAAAGCAAATAATTAGAGCTGTAAATTATATGAAACGATGCAAACGCATCTCATCCTTCTAATCATCCAATTCTTAATTTACACATTTTTTACCACCAAAGATTTGTTTCGTTAAACAATCCAGATCGCATCTCATCCTTTTACTCTTCCTCCAGTCATCCAATTTATATTTCTCGCTACAATGAGTACCTTTTAAGGTGATTAAATTTTTTTTTGCGAATGTTAATGACTCCGCAGTACCGCTAGAAAAGCGATCGAAAGAACAAACGTTTCCGTGTTAAATAGAATATGAAGCGGGCGATTATTATCGAGATTATTTAGACGATATCGGCCGGCGAATAAGTCAATTTTCTGTACGAGTAAGCAAATTAGTTGCGGTGCGGACGCCAAGCGTAAAGAGAGGACCCTCGGATGCCCGAGATCCGTACACAAAGAGGTAAACAGATAATTAACGTACAGTGTGTATAAATATTATAATCGGAGGCTTGGTTTGGACAATGGAAGTTTTGTAGATCAATAAACTTCACATCGTTATTAATGTAGAGTTCTACCGAGCACTCGAGACCTGTTGCGCAGTGGCTGATTTGCTGTCGCGTTTTCCGAACACTTTCTCACTCTGCGCAAACTTTATCACCACACGTCTCGAGTGCTCGGTAGTACTGTACCTGGCTTGTATTGCTATGGCGTAAATAAATGTC
Organism: Ocypus olens; assembly: GCA_910593695.2. Classification (NCBI taxonomy): domain Eukaryota; kingdom Metazoa; phylum Arthropoda; class Insecta; order Coleoptera; family Staphylinidae; genus Ocypus; species Ocypus olens. The sequence continues at coordinate 8,419,902 of OU343048.1, forward strand.
ATAACGTTAATCTTCTTTATTGTTATATCTTCACCAATAGCGGTGTTCACACGTACGCGCAATCCCGCACGATTGAACATGCGTGTGAATGCAAGAAGCAAGAACATCACACATTCTTAAAAACGCACACTTTTCGTGTTGGCACAAAAGACCAACGAATGGTCTAAGTGCTGCGACCATTTGGTCGCCCTCCACAAACCATCACCAACGCACGAAAGAGTGTATGTGTGAACGCAGCTAATGAGCGACAAAATAGGTGTTACTGAAGTTTTTTTTTTCCAAAATCATTGCTAACTCCATAAAATGAGGTATATGAAGTAAAAATTTAGTAATGGATTAGCTTACATTTTCAACTTAATGTGAATTCATACAAACCATTTTCATCCCCAATGAAGAATAGCTAGGTTTATTACAGACCCTAAAGTCGGTGTTTTCAAGATTTTTTGATTACTACCACGTGTAGTCTTAATACTACCGCCAATAAAAGCTAAATGAACACATAATACCAAGCATTTTCAGCCCCAATAAATAATTACAACCTTCAACATCCAAACGTTTGAGATATGAATTTACCTACACTAAGCTATCACAGATTTAAGAAAACTCCACAGATGAATTTGAATATGATGAGGCATTATTTCAGAATTATTTCATTATTGATTAATTGTTCACGATTTTTGAAATAGTTGAATGCAATTTTCGTTTCTCCGGTTCAAGTTTGGAGTGTTGGCGCTCTGTTTCTACCAAGGATATGGCAATTGCTTTTGATGGAAAATCAGCAATGGATTGTTTTTTATGGATCTTAAGCTTTTAAAGCGAATTCCATTATTGATTAATTGTTTACGATTTTTTAAATCGTTGAATGCAATTTTCGTTTCCCCAGTTCGAGTTTGGAGTGTTGGCGCTCTGTTTCTACCAAAGATATGGCAATTGCTTTTTATGGAAAATCAGCAATGGATTGTTTTTTATGGATCTTAAGCTTTTAAAGCGAATTCCATTATTGATTAATTGTTTACGATTTTTTAAATCGTTGAATGCAATTTTCGTTTCCCCAGTTCGAGTTTGGAGTGTTGGCGCTCTGTTTCTACCAAAGATATGGCAATTGCTTTTTATGGAAAATCAGCAATGGATTGTTTTTTATGGATCTTAAGCTTTTAAAGCGAATTCCATTATTGATTATTTGTTTACGATTTTTTAAATCGTTGAATGCAATTTTCGTTTCCCCAGTTCGAGTTTGGAGTGTTGGCGATCTGTTTCTACCAAAGATATGGCAATTGCTTTTTATAGAAAATCAGCAATGGATTGTTTTTTATGGATCTTAAGCTTTTAAAGCTAATTCCATTATTAATTAATTGTTTACGATTTTTTAAAACGTTGAATGCAATTTTCGTTTCCTCAGTTCGAGTTTGGAGTGTTGGCGCTCTGTTTCTACCAAAGATATGGCAATTGCTTTTTATGGAAAATCAGCAATGGATTGTTTTTTATGGATCTTAAGCTTTTAAAGCTAATTCCATTATTGATTAATTGTTTACAATTTTTTAAATCGTTGAATGCAATTTTCGTTTCCCCAGTTCGAGTTTGGAGTGTTGGCGCTCTGTTTCTACCAAAGATATGGCAATTGCTTTTTATAAAAAATCAGCAATGGATTGTTTTTTATGGATCTTAAGCTTTTAAAGCGAATTCCATCATTGATTAATTGTTTACGATTTTTTAAATCGTTGAATGCAGTTTTCGTTTCCCCAGTTTGAGTTTGGAGTGTTGGCGCTCTGTTTCTACCAAAGATATGGCAATTGCTTTTGATGGAAAATCAGCAATGAATTGTTTTTTATGGATCTTAAGCTTTTAAAGCTAATTCCTTTATTGATTAATTGTTTACGATTTTTTAAATCGTTTAATGGAATTTTCGTTTCCCCAGTTCGACTTTGGAGTGTTGGCGTTCTGTTTCTACCAAAGATATGGCAATTGCTTTTTATAGAAAATCAGCAATGGATTGTTTTTTATGGATCTTAAGCTTTTAAAGCGAATTCCATTATTGATTATTTGTTTACGATTTTTTAAATAATTGAATGCAATTTTCGTTTCCCCAGTTCGAGTTTGGAGTGTTGGCGCTCTGTTTCTACCAAAGATATGGCAATTGCTTTTTATGGAAAATCAGCAATGGATTGTTTTTTATGGATCTTAAGCTTTTAAAGCGAATTCCATTATTGATTATTTGTTTACGATTTTTTAAATCGTTGAATGCAATTTTCGTTTCCCCAGTTCGAGTTTGGAGTGTTGGCGATCTGTTTCTACCAAAGATATGGCAATTGCTTTTTATAGAAAATCAGCAATGGATTGTTTTTTATGGATCTTAAGCTTTTAAAGCGAATGCCATTATTGATTAATTGTTTACGATTTTTTAAAACGTTGAATGCAATTTTCGTTTCCCCAGTTCGAGTTTGGAGTGTTGGCGCTCTGTTTCTACCAAAGATATGGCAATTGCTTTTTATGGAAAATCAGCAATGGATTGTTTTTTATGGATCTTAAGCTTTTAAAGCTAATTCCATTATTGATTAATTGTTTACAATTTTTTAAATCGTTGAATGCAATTTTCGTTTCCCCAGTTCGAGTTTGGAGTGTTGGCGCTCTGTTTCTACCAAAGATATGGCAATTGCTTTTTATGGAAAATCAGCAATGGATTGTTTTTTATGGATCTTAAGCTTTTAAAGCGAATTCCATTATTGATTATTTGTTTACGATTTTTTAAATCGTTGAATGCAATTTTCGTTTCCCCAGTTCGAGTTTGGAGTGTTGGCGCTCTGTTTCTACCAAAGATATGGCAATTGCTTTTTATAAAAAATCAGCAATGGATTGTTTTTTATGGATCTTAAGCTTTTAAAGCGAATTCCATCATTGATTAATTGTTTACGATTTTTTAAATCGTTGAATGCAGTTTTCGTTTCCCCAGTTTGAGTTTGGAGTGTTGGCGCTCTGTTTCTACCAAAGATATGGCAATTGCTTTTGATGGAAAATCAGCAATGAATTGTTTTTTATGGATCTTAAGCTTTTAAAGCTAATTCCTTTATTGATTAATTGTTTACGATTTTTTAAATCGTTTAATGGAATTTTCGTTTCCCCAGTTCGACTTTGGAGTGTTGGCGTTCTGTTTCTACCAAGGATATGGCAATTGCTTTTTATGAAAAATCAGCAATGGATTGTTTTTTATGGATCTTAAGCTTTTAAAGCGAATTCCATTATTGATTAATCGTTTACAATTTTTTAAATAATTGAATGCAATTTTCGTTTCCCCAGTTCGAGTTTGGAGTGTTGGCGCTCTGTTTCTACCAAAGATATGGCAATTGCTTTTTATGGAAAATCAGCAATGAATTGTTTTTTATGGATCTTAAGCTTTTAAAGCTAATTCCTTTATTGATTAATTGTTTACGATTTTTTAAATCGTTTAATGGAATTTTCGTTTCCCCAGTTCGACTTTGGAGTGTTGGCGTTCTGTTTCTACCAAGGATATGGCAATTGCTTTTTATGAAAAATCAGCAATGGATTGTTTTTTATGGATCTTAAGCTTTTAAAGCGAATTCCATTATTGATTAATCGTTTACAATTTTTTAAATAATTGAATGCAATTTTCGTTTCCCCAGTTCGAGTTTGGAGTGTTGGCGCTCTGTTTCTACCAAAGATATGGCAATTGCTTTTTATGGAAAATCAGCAATGGATTGTTTTTTATGGATCTTAAGCTTTTAAAGCTAATTCCATTATTGATTAATTGTTTACAATTTTTTAAATCGTTGAATGCAATTTTCGTTTCCCCAGTTCGAGTTTGGAGTGTTGGCGCTCTGTTTCTACCAAAGATATGGCAATTGCTTTTTATGGAAAATCAGCAATGGATTGTTTTTTATGGATCTTAAGCTTTTAAAGCTAATTCCATTATTGATTAATTGTTTACAATTTTTTAAATCGTTGAATGCAATTTTCGTTTCCCCAGTTCGAGTTTGGAGTGTTGGCGCTCTGTTTCTACCAAAGATATGGCAATTGCTTTTTATGGAAAATCAGCAATGGATTGTTTTTTATGGATCTTAAGCTTTTAAAGCGAATTCCATCATTGATTAATTGTTTACGATTTTTTAAATCGTTGAATGCAGTTTTCGTTTCCCCAGTTTGAGTTTGGAGTGTTGGCGCTCTGTTTCTACCAAAGATATGGCAATTGCTTTTGATGGAAAATCAGCAATGAATTGTTTTTTATGGATCTTAAGCTTTTAAAGCTAATTCCTTTATTGATTAATTGTTTACGATTTTTTAAATCGTTTAATGGAATTTTCGTTTCCCCAGTTCGACTTTGGAGTGTTGGCGTTCTGTTTCTACCAAGGATATGGCAATTGCTTTTTATGAAAAATCAGCAATGGATTGTTTTTTATGGATCTTAAGCTTTTAAAGCGAATTCCATTATTGATTAATCGTTTACAATTTTTTAAATAATTGAATGCAATTTTCGTTTCCCCAGTTCGAGTTTGGAGTGTTGGCGCTCTGTTTCTACCAAAGATATGGCAATTGCTTTTTATGGAAAATCAGCAATGGATTGTTTTTTATGGATCTTAAGCTTTTAAAGCGAATGCCATTATTGATTAATTGTTTACGATTTTTTAAAACGTTGAATGCAATTTTCGTTTCCCCAGTTCAAGTTTGGAGTGTTGGCGCTCTGTTTCTACCAAAGATATGGCAATTGCTTTTTATGGAAAATCAGCAATGGATTGTTTTTTATGGATCTTAAGCTTTTAAAGCGAATTCCATTATTGATTAATCGTTTACAATTTTTTAAATAATTGAATGCAATTTTCGTTTCCCCAGTTCGAGTTTGGAGTGTTGGCGCTCTGTTTCTACCAAAGATATGGCAATTGCTTTTTATGGAAAATCAGCAATGGATTGTTTTTTATGGATCTTAAGCTTTTAAAGCGAATTCCATTATTGATTAATTGTTTACGATTTTTTAAATCGTTGAATGCAATTTTCGTTTCCCCAGTTCGAGTTTGGAGTGTTGGCGCTCTGTTTCTACCAAAGATATGGCAATTGCTTTTTATGGAAAATCAGCAATGGATTGTTTTTTATGGATCTTAAGCTTTTAAAGCGAATTCCATTATTGATTATTTGTTTACGATTTTTTAAATCGTTGAATGCAATTTTCGTTTCCCCAGTTCGAGTTTGGAGTGTTGGCGATCTGTTTCTACCAAAGATATGGCAATTGCTTTTTATAGAAAATCAGCAATGGATTGTTTTTTATGGATCTTAAGCTTTTAAAGCTAATTCCATTATTAATTAATTGTTTACGATTTTTTAAAACGTTGAATGCAATTTTCGTTTCCTCAGTTCGAGTTTGGAGTGTTGGCGCTCTGTTTCTACCAAAGATATGGCAATTGCTTTTTATGGAAAATCAGCAATGGATTGTTTTTTATGGATCTTAAGCTTTTAAAGCTAATTCCATTATTGATTAATTGTTTACAATTTTTTAAATCGTTGAATGCAATTTTCGTTTCCCCAGTTCGAGTTTGGAGTGTTGGCGCTCTGTTTCTACCAAAGATATGGCAATTGCTTTTTATAAAAAATCAGCAATGGATTGTTTTTTATGGATCTTAAGCTTTTAAAGCGAATTCCATCATTGATTAATTGTTTACGATTTTTTAAATCGTTGAATGCAGTTTTCGTTTCCCCAGTTTGAGTTTGGAGTGTTGGCGCTCTGTTTCTACCAAAGATATGGCAATTGCTTTTGATGGAAAATCAGCAATGAATTGTTTTTTATGGATCTTAAGCTTTTAAAGCTAATTCCTTTATTGATTAATTGTTTACGATTTTTTAAATCGTTTAATGGAATTTTCGTTTCCCCAGTTCGACTTTGGAGTGTTGGCGTTCTGTTTCTACCAAGGATATGTCAATTGCTTTTTATGAAAAATTAGCAATGGATTGTTTTTTATGGATCTTAAGCTTTTAAAGCGAATTCCATTATTGATTAATCGTTTACAATTTTTTAAATAATTGAATGCAATTTTCGTTTCCCCAGTTCGAGTTTGGAGTGTTGGCGCTCTGTTTCTACCAAAGATATGGCAATTGCTTTTTATGGAAAATCAGCAATGGATTGTTTTTTATGGATCTTAAGCTTTTAAAGCGAATTCCATTATTGATTATTTGTTTACGATTTTTTAAATCGTTGAATGCAATTTTCGTTTCCCCAGTTCGAGTTTGGAGTGTTGGCGATCTGTTTCTACCAAAGATATGGCAATTGCTTTTTATAGAAAATCAGCAATGGATTGTTTTTTATGGATCTTAAGCTTTTAAAGCGAATGCCATTATTGATTAATTGTTTACGATTTTTTAAAACGTTGAATGCAATTTTCGTTTCCCCAGTTCGAGTTTGGAGTGTTGGCGCTCTGTTTCTACCAAAGATATGGCAATTGCTTTTTATGGAAAATCAGCAATGGATTGTTTTTTATGGATCTTAAGCTTTTAAAGCTAATTCCATTATTGATTAATTGTTTACAATTTTTTAAATCGTTGAATGCAATTTTCGTTTCCCCAGTTCGAGTTTGGAGTGTTGGCGCTCTGTTTCTACCAAAGATATGGCAATTGCTTTTTATGGAAAATCAGCAATGGATTGTTTTTTATGGATCTTAAGCTTTTAAAGCGAATTCCATTATTGATTATTTGTTTACGATTTTTTAAATCGTTGAATGCAATTTTCGTTTCCCCAGTTCGAGTTTGGAGTGTTGGCGCTCTGTTTCTACCAAAGATATGGCAATTGCTTTTTATAAAAAATCAGCAATGGATTGTTTTTTATGGATCTTAAGCTTTTAAAGCGAATTCCATCATTGATTAATTGTTTACGATTTTTTAAATCGTTGAATGCAGTTTTCGTTTCCCCAGTTTGAGTTTGGAGTGTTGGCGCTCTGTTTCTACCAAAGATATGGCAATTGCTTTTGATGGAAAATCAGCAATGAATTGTTTTTTATGGATCTTAAGCTTTTAAAGCTAATTCCTTTATTGATTAATTGTTTACGATTTTTTAAATCGTTTAATGGAATTTTCGTTTCCCCAGTTCGACTTTGGAGTGTTGGCGTTCTGTTTCTACCAAAGATATGGCAATTGCTTTTTATGGAAAATCAGCAATGGATTGTTTTTTATGGATCTTAAGCTTTTAAAGCGAATTCCATTATTGATTAATCGTTTACAATTTTTTAAATAATTGAATGCAATTTTCGTTTCCCCAGTTCGAGTTTGGAGTGTTGGCGCTCTGTTTCTACCAAAGATATGGCAATTGCTTTTTATGGAAAATCAGCAATGGATTGTTTTTTATGGATCTTAAGCTTTTAAAGCGAATTCCATTATTGATTAATCGTTTACAATTTTTTAAATAATTGAATGCAATTTTCGTTTCCCCAGTTCGAGTTTGGAGTGTTGGCGCTCTGTTTCTACCAAAGATATGGCAATTGCTTTTTATGGAAAATCAGCAATGAATTGTTTTTTATGGATCTTAAGCTTTTAAAGCGAATTCCATTATTGATTATTTGTTTACGATTTTTTAAATCGTTGAATGCAATTTTCGTTTCCCCAGTTCGAGTTTGGAGTGTTGGCGATCTGTTTCTACCAAAGATATGGCAATTGCTTTTTATAGAAAATCAGCAATGGATTGTTTTTTATGGATCTTAAGCTTTTAAAGCTAATTCCATTATTAATTAATTGTTTACGATTTTTTAAAACGTTGAATGCAATTTTCGTTTCCTCAGTTCGAGTTTGGAGTGTTGGCGCTCTGTTTCTACCAAAGATATGGCAATTGCTTTTTATGGAAAATCAGCAATGGATTGTTTTTTATGGATCTTAAGCTTTTAAAGCTAATTCCATTATTGATTAATTGTTTACAATTTTTTAAATAATTGAATGCAATTTTCGTTTCCCCAGTTCGAGTTTGGAGTGTTGGCGCTCTGTTTCTACCAAAGATATGGCAATTGCTTTCGATGGAAAATCAGCAATGAATTGTTTTTTATGGATCTTAAGCTTTTAAAGCTAATTCCTTTATTGATTAATTGTTTACGATTTTTTAAATCGTTTAATGGAATTTTCGTTTCCCCAGTTCGACTTTGGAGTGTTGGCGTTCTGTTTCTACCAAGGATATGGCAATTGCTTTTTATGAAAAATCAGCAATGGATTGTTTTTTATGGATCTTAAGCTTTTAAAGCGAATTCCATTATTGATTAATCGTTTACAATTTTTTAAATAATTGAATGCAATTTTCGTTTCCCCAGTTCGAGTTTGGAGTGTTGGCGCTCTATTTCTACCAAAGATATGGCAATTGCTTTTTATGGAAAATCAGCAATGGATTGTTTTTTATGGATCTTAAGCTTTTAAAGCGAATGCCATTATTGATTAATTGTTTACGATTTTTTAAAACGTTGAATGCAATTTTCGTTTCCCCAGTTCAAGTTTGGAGTGTTGGCGCTCTGTTTCTACCAAAGATATGGCAATTGCTTTTTATGGAAAATCAGCAATGGATTGTTTTTTATGGATCTTAAGCTTTTAAAGCGAATTCCATTATTGATTAATCGTTTACAATTTTTTAAATAATTGAATGCAATTTTCGTTTCCCCAGTTCGAGTTTGGAGTGTTGGCGCTCTGTTTCTACCAAAGATATGGCAATTGCTTTTTATGGAAAATCAGCAATGGATTGTTTTTTATGGATCTTAAGTTTTTAAAGCGAATTCCATTATTGATTAATTGTTTACGATTTTTTAAATCGTTGAATGCAATTTTCGTTTCCCCAGTTTGAGTTTGGAGTGTTGACGTTCTGTTTCTACCAAAGATATGGCAATTGCTTTTTATGGAAAATCAGCAATGGATTGTTTTTTGTGGAACTTAAGCTTTTAAAGCTAATTCCATTATTGATTAATTGTTTACAATTTTTTACTAGATTTGCGGGCAGCTTATTCTGCAAAGCATGCCATCTATCAAAGTAACACCGCCAGAAAATGTAATTCAATATTTCCCCCCAATAAAAATGCATTTAGACATACCGTAGAAAACGGTGTACAAAAGGGACGACACCGATAATGATTCGTTTTTTTTTTATTATTTGTCCGCAATGGAGCGGCGTCATCCCATTATTTCCGGGGCACGAACCCGTGTCCTCCTCTTCTTCTCTCCGTCCTTCTTCCAACCGATCCGCGGGGATAAGAGCGTCTTCTGTGAGTAATCTCTAGACGACAGCCTCTGGAGCCACCTGTTCCTCTCACAGATTAACTGCAATAGTACGTGCATGGAAACCAGAACTTGAAAACTAGTCAAGCGTGCCGCTTGACGTTTCCTAGTTGAGAATTGCTATTTATTGACGGTCGCACGAGCTCCACTCATATCAATTCATTGTGCGGACGCGAAATGAACGAAAGAGAAAACGCGCGTCTTATTTTCAACACAATGAGGAAGAGACAGTTTTTTTTTTGTATTGACAGGGGGCATGTTTAATTCATTATGGATGTAACGGTTCAAAGATTTCTCATATTGTGTAGGTATTATTTCAATAGCATATTGTTTAACTAGTACAAAAATAATAATAATGATAATATTTATTTGGTGTAACTTAAGTCAAATACACTTAGTAGCTAGAGATCTAAAGATACTGATAATTTTATTGTCTATAAAAATTTTATACATGCAAAAATTGAAATACAGGCTAAATGTAGAAATTGTTGGATAAGACGTCGACCGAATCCCTTAATCAAACGATTCTGGAGAGTCAATGAGGTTAACTCATTTTTTAATAATTCGTTTTAAATATTCTTAATTTATTCTGTGCATCAGAAGAACTAAAGTTAGTAAAGGCAAAAAACAATTCTCGTGAAGGAAGCGGTCGCGCACGAATGCCGGAGTTTTCGTGGGCATGGCGTGGCCATCTCCGGATGCGAACGTGTTGGATGTAAAATAAACGACATTAAGATAAGGTAATCTGTTGAAAATGCAGGTTGTCACACTCGTACGGACCCAATTAACCCCGTCCATAACGATGACAACACGAGAGGTATTCGGCCGATAAACAATTAACCATTTAGTCCCAACCTCGAGGCAGTTAAGTGACATAAGGTTCATCAGTGACTAGGTTGTGACTTGTGGTTAACGCCTCCGCCGAAGTGGTTATCCGCTATTACGGAGTAATCTAGTTAGGGCCACCGGTTTCCGGTAAACAGGTCCAGTCTCTCTCGCTTTGCTGGTCCACTCCGGAACCACCCCGGAATCGCCTCCCCCCCCCGCTGCTGCACCTCACCCTCCCCCAACCCTTCCCTTCCTTTCCGCTCACAAACTTTCTACTTGTTATCTAATTAGTAGCTCTTGTTCCACAATGCGATGTCTTTATAACTACAGGATTCAATTGAAATTCCGATAAGCTCCCGGAGAATTTCGCTATCTCGGCCCCCATTCTAGAGGAGAGAATTTCGGGCTATCTTAACCCCTTTAGTTGTTGCGATATGAATTGTAGACGTTGAATTTATCTAAATTGTTCCGACTAGCTAGCGCCCTATCAAGGCACACACATCCACTGTTATTCCGGATTAGCCGGGACACTTAAGATATTCGCGTGCACACGATACATACATACTTCCCTAAATTATTCACACAATAGCTCTGTGACCTTCCCAATTAGTTCATTTTATTTATTATCAAACATTCCGATAAAATATAGTCAACCCTTATCTAGGGCTGAATCATAGTATAGACAAATAAGGGTAATGTTTAGGATCTGGTCAAACCGTCCACTTAAAAAAAATTGAGGATTTATGATGAAAAGAAAAATGTGTCTGCAGACAGGAATTGAACCCGGGACCTTCCGCTTACCAAGAACCAGAAATCAATTAAAGGAAACATTTAATTTTTTGGTATTATCTGCATCCATACAACACTTTCCTGGAAAAATTTGTCAAATTTGGTCATACCTTGAAGAGTTATCCTCTGAAACCCGAAAAACAATTGAACAAATTTAATTTTTTGGTTCTATTTTTATTATGTTTCTTTTAATATGTTCTATTTTAACATGTTAATTCGATTTGCAATTTAATGATTGACCTGTGTAAAGTGTAAAACTAAAGCACCAATAAAGTATTATTATTATTATTAATTTTATTCAAATGTAGATATGGTACATGACAAATTATAACAAAGTACATCACAACAAAATCAAATTCTACAGCTATTGAATACGTCACAGAAAACAAGAACAAAATCATTTGCAATTGATATAATCCTCTACTGAAAAATATTCTTTTTCCATCACAAAATTTTTTTGTTCATAGATTCACTCGAGACATTTTTTCTACATCTTCCTCATGAATATAAGACTTTGCCGAAAGAATTTTGAAATTCTCGTCCTCGGTTCAAAAGTTAAAATGTTGAAAATTTAAAAAATGCAATTTTGCATTTTGTGTTTATGTCAAGAAAATTTCGTAACCGTTAATAAAATTACATAAAATTTGCCATATTTTGAAGTTTAAATCATCACCAATTAAACAATGCGTGCGGCAGTAGTGCAATTAAAAAAAATCAAAATCTTGGAAATTTAAAAACTGCAATTTTGCATTTCGCGTTAATTTCACAAGAAAATATTGTAATCCGGTTTAAAATAACACTAAATTCAACATATTTTTACGTTTAAATCGTTAAAATCAGACTACGCATTCGGCAGGTGTACAATTTCAAAAATTAAAATCACGTTTTTTAAATTCTGGAAATTTAAAAAATTGCAATTTTTTACATTTAGCGTTAATTTCACGAGAAAATATTGTAATCCGTTTTAAAATAACACTAAATTCGCCAGATTTGTACGTTTAAATCATTAAAATCGGACTACGCATTCGGCAGGTGTACAATTTCAAAAATGAAAATCGCGTTTTTTAAATTCCGGAAATTTAAAAAATTGCAATTTTTTACATTTTGCGTTAATTTCGCGAGAAAATGTATGAATCCGTTTTAAAGTAACACTAAATTCGACATATTTTAAAGTTTGAATAATTATAATCGCACAACGCGTTCGGCAGGTGTGCAATTTCAAAAATCGAAATTACAATTTTAAAATCTTCGAATTTAAAAAGTGAGATTTTTGCATTTTGTGTTAATTTCACGAAAATGTTTTGTAATCCGTTTTAACAATACACTAAATTTTCCACATTTTGACGTGTTTAAATCATCAAAATCGGACGACGCATTGGGCAGGTGTGCAATTTCAAATATCAAAATCGCGACAAAAATTACAAATTTAACTGCCAACGATGGCTACTTTCAACTGTCAAAAATAATAATTTGAAGCTACCAAAAAAGACAATTTTCAGCCTCCAAAAAGTACAATCTTAAAATGCCAAAATTGATCATTTTCAACAACCAAAAACTTCAATTTTCAACTGCTAAAAATGGCAATTTTCAACTGCTAAAATTCACAATTCCCAACTGTCAAAAATGATAAATTTTCAACTGCAATCAATTACCGTTTTAACTGTCCAAAACTGTAATTTTTCTCTGCTTACAATGGCCATCTGCAACTGGCAGAAATGACAATTTTTTTGGCTATTTTCAACTGCCAAAAATAATAATTTTGAGCTACCAAAAATGACAATTTTCAACCTCCGAAAACTACAATCTTGAAATGCCAAAATTGATCATTTTCAACAACCAAAAACTTAAATTTTCAACTGCTAATAACCACAATTCCTAACTGTCAAAAATGACAAATTTTCAACTGCAATCATTTCCGCTTTAACTGTCAAAAACTATAATTTTTATCTGCTTACAATGAGCATCTGCAACTGGCAGAAAGGACAATTTCTTTTTGGCTATTTTCAACTGCCAAAAATAATAATTTTGAGCTACCAAAAATGACAATTTTCAACCTCCGAAAACTACAATCTTGAAATGCCAAAATTGATCATTTTCAACAACCAAAAACTTAAATTTTCAACTGCTAATAACCACAATTCCCAACTGTCAAAAATGATAAATTTTCAACTGCAATCAATTACCGTTTTAACTGTCCAAAACTGTAATTTTTCTCTGCTTACAATGGCCATCTGCAACTGGCAGAAATGACAATTTTTTTGGCTATTTTCAACTGCCAAAAATAATAATTTTGAGCTACCAAAAATGACAATTTTCAACCTCCAAAAACTACAATCTTGAAATGCCAAAATTGATCATTTTCAACAACCAAAAACTTAAATTTTCAACTGTTAGTAACCACAATTCCTAACTGTCAAAAATGACAAATTTTCAACTGCAATCATTTCCGCTTTAACTGTCAAAAACTATAATTTTTATCTGCTTACAATGAGCATCTGCAACTGGCAGAAAGGACAATTTCTTTTTGGCTATTTTCAACTGCCAAAAATAATAATTTTGAGCTACCAAAAATGACAATTTTCAACCTCCGAAAACTACAATCTTAAAATGCCAAAATTGATCATTTTCAACAACCAAAAACTTAAATTTTCAACTGCTAATAACCACAATTCCTAACTGTCAAAAATGACAAATTTTCAACTGCAATCATTTCCGCTTTAACTGTCAAAAACTATAATTTTTATCTGCTTACAATGAGCATCTGCAACTGGCAGAAAGGACAATTTCTTTTTGGCTATTTTCAACTGCCAAAAATAATAATTTTGAGCTACCAAAAATGACAATTTTCAACCTCCGAAAACTACAATCTTGAAATGCCAAAATTGATCATTTTCAACAACCAAAAACTTAAATTTTCAACTGCTAAAAATGGCAATTTTCAACTGCCAAAAACCACAATTCCCAACTATCAAAAATGACAAATTTTCAACTGCAATCATTTACCGTTTTAACTGTCAAAAACTGTAATTTTTATCTGCTTTCAAAAACCATCGGCAACTGGCAGAAATTACAATTTTTTGGCTATTTTCAACTGTCAAAAATAATAATTTTGAGCTACCAAAAATGACAATTTTCAACCTCCAAAAACGACAATCTTGAAATGCCAAAATTGATCATTTTCAACAACCAAAAACTTAAATTTTTAACTGCTAAAAATGGCAATTTTCAACTGCTAAAAATCACAATTCCCAATTGTCAAAAATGACAAATTTTCAACTGCAATCAATTACCGTTTTAACTGTCAAAAACTGAAATTTTTATCTGCTTACAATGACCATCTGCAACTGGCAGAAATGACAATCTTTTTGGCTATTTTCAACTGCCAAAAATAATAGTTTTGAGCTACTAAAAATGACAATTTTCAACCTCCAAAAACTACAATCTTGAAATGCCAAAATTGATCATTTTCAACAACAAAAAACTTTAGTTTTCAACTGCTAAAAATGGCAATTTTCAACTGCTAAAAACCACAATTCCCAACTGTCAAAATGACAAATTTTAAACTGCAATAAATTACCGTTTTAACTGTTAAAAACTGTAATTTTTATCTGCTTACAATAACCATCTGCAACTGGCAGAAATGACAATTTTTTTTTGCTATTTTCAACTGCCAAAAATAATAATTTTGAGCTACCAAAAATGACAATTTCCAACCTCCAAAAACTACAATCTTGAAATGCCAAAATTGATCATTTTCAACAACCAAAAACTTAAATTTTCAACTGCTAAAAATGGCAATTTTCAACTGCTACAAACCACAATTCCCAACTGTCAAAAATGACAAATTTTCAACTGTAATCAATTACCATTTTAACTATCAAAAACTGTAATTTTTATCTGCAGAAAATGGCAGAAATGACAATTTTTTTTTGTTATTTTCAACTGAGAGAAATAATAATTTTGAACTACCAAAAATGACAATTTTCAACCTCCAAAAACTACAATCTTGAAATGCCAAAATTGATTATTTTCAACATCCAAAAAACTTATATTTTCAACTGCTAAAAATGGCAATTTTCAACTGCCAAAAACCACAATTTCCAACTGTCAAAAATGACAATTTTTAATATCTTGACTCTTGGACAAAATGGCAGCATTTTGTTCAAGAGTTATCTTTTCGCAAAAAAATGAACGACAAAGGGTATAGCCGAATAAGATGGTCAAAAGTGCCCCCAAAGCAAATCAATAATCGCGATGACTGGATGAAAGATAATTAAAAATACCGTTGATTGCTCAAAATTTCAGCCTCCTGAAGCAATTCATTGTGAAGATATGAATGAAAACGTGAATTTTACATTTTATTCTTTTTCTCGTTTTCTATGGCACGAATCAAGCTGAAACTATGTCTACCCAAAACAAAAAAAAAAGTACTTCTCGCAGTATTTTTTTCAATTTGTATGGCGCCAAATTCAAATAGAAAAATGAAGTAAAAGTTTTCAAAATTAATTTTTGCAGTGAAGGCATTCGAGGACTGTCTCAGTTTTTTTTTCTGTAAATGTGTTTTACCAAATTCTATAACATATATTTTTTTCAGAATTTTAAACAGTGTGGAAGATAGTTAAAATAATTAAAAACCACTTTTACCACCTTAAAAATTTGAGATTGGAATAAAACACTTTAACTTTTTTATACCACTATATTTTATTTATGTGACTAGTTTCGACCATTCACTGGTCATTTTTAAACATAAGTCTTATGTTTGAAAATGACCAGTGAATGGTCGAAACTAGTCACATAAATAAAATATAGTGGTATAAAAAAGTTAAAGTGTTTTATTCCAATCTACAATCAAGATGTACCACGAAGTAAACGCCGCCAACATTAAACATTTAAAAATTTGAAATACACAAACACAATTTCTATATTAGTCGAACGAATTATGCATTCAATTGGTTGTTTTTAATGAATGCACTTCTTAAGAGATTTAGAAATATTCGGAATAACATCAACACATAAACTCACAAAATTATAGGACACCAAACCCACGTCTTCGTTGAACAGTTACGTTATGCAATTACCACTACCAAAGTAAACTAGAATCTAACCGCCGTTATTTAATTAAAATATGTCGAAATTTAACTTTTTTTTACGGCCAAAATATTCTTAATTATGAAATCCATTAAACCGATAAGACAAAAATTAATCACCTCCAGAAATCCCCCATTAGTTCCATAATTAATTAATCAACCTCGCCGTATCTGATTAAAAAAAATGTAATTACATGATGTGACATCAAAAATCGAGCGTTTTTAATTAGTGAGCATATGCGTAAAATTTTCAGCTCTACACGTACATCTATTAGTAGTGGGGAGTGCGTTATTTTGGGATATTATAAAACTAATTAAATCCTCGTAAAAAGTGAACAGCACACAGCAGGAAGGGATATAAAAGAGTAATATCAGTTAGTTATTTGGGAGCGAGCGAGAGAGAGAGAGAGAGTTGAATATCGCGGGCGTCACCTGTTTCGACACTCAGAAAATATGCTAATACGAACGCAAAGTTGTTCTTCGTCACTTATATCCTCGTTGGATGGTCATTGCCATGGATGTAACACCTGAAAACTGGAAAACATCCCCATTCGCATTCCCTCGAACCTCTCCGCAACTTTAAACTCTCTCGCAGAGGAGAGGGCCGCCAACATCAAAAGATAGACTAAGGATTCGAAATTACGTTTGTGAGGCGCTCTTGTATTTGAATAAACCGTGCAGGTTGGAAAATGGGCCCCCCTTTTTCTGCACGACTACGAATAATAGTTCTGAATAATAATAACACGATTTTTAAACAGAACTTATATATTATTTCAAAGCAGTGCATTAATTTTCTCCACGTACGAAACCGCGAATGCATGCTTGAAAAATAAGTATTCAAGCATTCTCCGTTAGCTTATGCACTTCTTTTATTATAGACTTTTAACGATTAAGTGGACCAGAAGATTGAAAATCCTCGTTGCCAGTTTAAGAATAATCCTCACTTACTGCTCTTGTTTCCTCTTTTTCTTCCGCTGCCTCGTAATAATGATCGCCGTTGTATACAGTATGGTCCGCAAACCATGAAATTAAACGCAAAGAAGTAGCCAGCAATAATACCCTAATAATGAATGTTCTCGATGATTCACGTGCAAAAAAGTCGGCAAAACATCGCCTCATTTATGCCGGAGGTAACCGTGAAAGCTCGCCTTATATTTTCATTCAGTACTTTAATGGAACGATTACTGGTGACTTATTTAAACTGAAAAATGCGAAGTTTCGAATGACCTTGATTATCGAAGCGTCTTTAGCGTAAAAGTATGGCCCGGCTGTTGAAACCTTTGCCACTTTCATTTGTAATTTTTTCAACTACTCTTACACTCCATTCATACATTTCATCTTTTATTTCATACTGTTAGATAATAACAGAACAAGATGGATATAAAGTATAAAGCAATTTTTAGTACAAAATGCTTTCTTTGAGCACCTTAGGTGCTAGTCTATTATTTTCTATTTGCGTTTGACGCTAATTTCCAAATTATAAAATATGTCCATTGGGTTTAGAAATTTAAATATGGCTGATCAATTAAAAAATATATATGTTCCTTATTTTTCAGAAGAACGATGTTGCATTTAACCAATATTTATCCCCGTAGAATTTACTTTCCTCTTTTTTTTCTGGTAGAAGTTTAAAGCATTAATTCTTGTTCACGCGAACGAGGTTTTAGTGGCGTTAAATTGTAATAATTGCCGGCTTGAAAAAGAATCAATTACAAACAGGAAACCCTCTCGGATGTATTTTTATTACGAAAACAAAACATTTAATTATGTTTTCTGCAATGGAATTACTTTTTGCGAGCGTTTACAAGGAATTAATTGCGGGCTTAATTGATTTTCTTGTAATGGCTTACGTAAAATTCGTCCCGACGACGTTTTATTATAGGTCTCGAAATAAGTTCGTTAAATATTGCGCCCCCAATATTTCATCCGACCGACCATTAAAACCGTGGACCACTGTGTGTGACCATTATGCGTGATTGCAGCCGATGCAAAAGATGCGAACGAATCAATGCGAGAGAGTGTCAATGGTGGCCATAAATTTCGCCTTTCAAAACGATCGCACAAAGGCCGTGACGTTTTGGAATGCGTGGCTCTCTTTGGATTACAATAAAATTCGAGTTTAACATATTGCTGGGATGACATAATTGTTATAATATTATCGTATCATCGTTACATCTGACAAATACGTTGCCATCACCAAACAGTCATTAAATCATCAGTTAGGAACTTTTGTTAGTCCTTCCAACTATCGGTATCGTGTTCATGTAAGCGATAATCCCATCAAATAATAACAAAATTTAAAATGTCAGACTTTGAAAGACTTTGCGCAACGCTGGCCTCAAGCACATGCTCTTTCTTTTAAGCAGCACCACCAAATTGAATAGGAATCATCACTTCGTGCAACTCTGTGTCTCTTGATGCAAGAACAACCAATGTCAATTTTAATAGTTTTGAGTAATGCCACTTCAAAGATTTTCACCGACTGACATTGGTTTGTTTGTTGGCCTCCACAGCACAGCCAGTTTGTACTATGACATAGCTCTAAAATTTAGAATTTGATACTTATTTATTTATTTATTTAATTTATTTATTTCCCAACAGAAAAAGACATCCAATTATAGGAAAAAATCAAATTAAAACTAATTTAACAATAAAAGAAAAATTATAAAATTATGTCGAAATACGGTACATAATTAACACTCAAATTAAAATAAAATGTATACAATACTCGAAATTAAATTAATCGAGATTAAATTATAGTACATACCAAGCCCTAAACGACTGTATAGTTTCGTTAAGTACTGCTTGTTCGTTTTCGAGATACGAAGTACAGAGCGTAGAAAACCTTTCTTTATTTTAGTGGCTCGAAAACAATATTAATACAATTACCATCGATTTGAAACTTTCCAAATTTACGTATATAAAATTCCAAATTACGTTTCTGTGAAAAGTATTAATACTTCATCCCAAAATTTTGGAGTATATTCAACAGACAAAGTTTTAAAAAAATATAATCATTTTAGTGACTTGAAATAAAATATAAAAACAATTGCCATCGACCTGAAACTTCTAAAATTTGCTTATAAAGAATGCTAAATAACGTTTCTGTGAATACTATTAACACTTCATCCCTAAATTTTGGAATAATTTAATGAAAACAGAGAGTGAAGTTTCGAAAAAACGTTATAATTTTAGTGACTTGAAAAAAATATGAAAACAATTGCCATCGAGTTGAAACTTCTCAAACTTGCTTATAAGGAATGCTAAATAACGTTTCTTAGAAAACTATTAATACTTCATCCCTAATTTTTTGAATAATTTAATGAGAACAGTGTCTGACGTTTTGAAAAAATTGAATAATTTTAGTGCCTTGAAAAAAATATAAAAATAATTACCGTTGACTTGAAACTTCTTGAATTTGCTTATCAGGAATCCTAAATAACTTTTCAATGAAAACTATTAATATTTCATCCTTAAATTTTGGAAGAATTTAGTGAGAACAGAGCGTGAAGTTTTGAAAAAATGTAATAATTTTAATAACTTGAAAACAATATAGAAACAATTGCTATCGACTTGAAACTTCTTAAATTTGCTTACAAGGAATGCTAAATAACGTTTCTGTGAAAACTTAACAGTTCATCCCTAAATTTTTGAATAATTTAATGAGAACAACAGTGACTGAAGTTTTGAAAAAAAAAATTTAATGCCTTGAAAAAAATATAAAAATAATTACCGTCGACTTGAAACTTCTTAAATTTGCTTATAAGAAATCCTAAATAACTTTTCTGTGAAAACTATTAATATTTCATCCATAAATTTTGGAATAATTTAATGAGAACAGAGCGTGAAGTTTTGAAAAATGTAATAATTTTAATAACTTGAAAAAAATATGAAAACAATTGCCATCGACTTAAAACTTCTCAAATTTGCTTATAAGGAATGCTAAATAACGTTTCTTAGAAAACTATTAACACTTCATCCCTAAATTTTTGAATAATTTAATGAGAACAACAGTGACTGAAATTTAAAAAAAATAAAATAATTTTAGTGCCTTGAAAAAAATATAAAAATAATTACCGTCGACTTGAAACTTCTTAAATTTGCTTATAAGGCATCCTAAATAACTTTTCTGTGAAAAATATTAACACTTCATCCTTAAATTTTATAATAAATTCATAAGAACAGTGAGTGAAGTTTCGAAATAATTTTAGTGACTTGAAAAAAATATGAAAACAATTGCCATCGACTAAAAACTTCTCAAATTTGCTTATATTGAATGCCAAATTATGTTTATGTAAAAACTATTAACACTTCATCCCTAAATTTTGAAATAATTTAATGAGGACAGAGAGAGAAGTTTTGAAAAAATTTAGTGACTAGAAAAAAATTTAAAAACAATTGCCATCGACTTGAAACTTCTCAAATTTGCTTATAAGTAATGCTAAATAACGTTTCTTTGAAAACTATTAACACTTCATCCCTAAATTTTTGAATAATTTAATGAGAACAGAGAGTGAAGTTTTGAAAAAATTTTAGTGACTTGAAAAAAATATAAAAACAATTGCCATCGACTTGAAACTTTTCAAATTTGCTTATAAGTAATGCTAAATAACGTTTCTTTGAAAACTAGTAACACTTCATCCCTAAATTTTTTAATAATTTAATGAGAACAACAGTGACTGAAGTTTTGAAAAAAAAAAAATTAGTTCCTTGAAAAAAATATAAAAATAATATAAGGAATCCTAAATAACTTTTCTGTGAAAACTATATAAAAAAATATGAAAACAATTGCCATCGACTTAAAACTTCTCAAAATAGCTTATATTGAATGCCAAATTACGTTTCTGTAAAAACTATCGACACTTCATCCCTAAATTTTGGAATAATTTAATGAGGACAGAGAGTGAAGTTTTGAAAAAATTTTAGTGACTTGAAAAAAAATATAAAAACAATTCTCAAATTTGCTTATAAGTAATGCTAAATAACGTTTCTTTAAAAACTGTTAACACTTCATCCCTAAATGTCGGAATAATTTAATGAGAACAGAGCGTGAAGTTTCAAAAATTGTAATAACTTTAGCGACTTGAAAAAAATATAAAAACAATTACCATCCACTTGAAACTTTTCAAATTTACGCATAATGAATGCAAAATTGCGTTCCTTTAAAAAAAATATTAACACTTCGTCAGCAAATTTTGCTATAATTTCACGTGATCACAATGTTAATTTTTGAAAAATGTAATTATTTTAGCGACTCAAAAAAATATAAAAACAATTGCTAGCAACTTGAAAATTTCCAAATTTACGTTTTTTGTGAAAAATATTAATACTGCATCGCCAAATTTTGGAATTATTTGATGAGAACAGAGCGTGAAGTTTTAAAAACTGCAATAATTTTAGCGAATTGAAAAAAATATAAAAACAATTACCATCAACTTGAAACTTTCCAAATTTACGCATAATTAATGCCAAATTACGTTTCTGTAAAAATTATTAATACTTTATCCCGAAATTTTGGAATTATTTCACGTGAACAGAAAGTTAAGTTCTGAAAAAAATGTAATAAATTTAGTGACTTGAAAAATAAAAATAGAAACAATTATCATTGACTTGAAACTTTACAAATTTACTGTAAGAACCATTAATACTTCATCACTTAATTTTGGAATGAATTTCAAGTGAACAGAAGTTAGAGGTGAAGCAGTAAAAGTGAGAATTTGGATCTTAATTAATTAGTATATGCTAAGTTCTAAATTACTGTATGATTCCGTTTAATACAGAGTGAGGAAATATTTTGTTGTAAGATAACTAATCGGGAATTTGGTACTTAATTAGTACTTGCTAAGCCCTAAATTACTGTATGGTTTCGTTGAGTTTTGCACATTCGTTTTAGAGTTACAAAGTACAGGGTGTACAAAATATTTCTCTCTAAGTTAGAGATGGAGTACTAAAATCGGGAATTTAGTACTTGCTAAGCCCTAACTTACTGTATAGCTTCGTTGAGTTTTGCACATTCGAGTTACGAAGTACAGTGTGTACAAAATATTTCTTTCCAAATTAGGGGCGGAGTATTATAATCGGCAATTTGGTACTCAATTAGTACTTGCTAAGTCCTAGATTATTGTAGGAATTTTATAAATGACGAATTTTCCATTCATCGATTTTTTATCTACACAAATTTTATAAATGACGAATTTTCCATTCATCGACTTTTTTTTTCTACACGAATTTTATAAATGACAAATTTTCTATTCATCGACTTTTTTTTTCTACACGAATTTTATAAATGACAAATTTTCTATTCATCGAATTTTTATCTAAACGAATTTTATAAATGGTGACTTTTCTATTCATCTAATTTTTTTTCTAAAAGAATTTTATAAGAGACGGATTTTCCATTTAAAATATTTATGTTCCGACTTTCGACATATTTTGCAACGGTAAAATATAAATTTAGATTATGATGATGGCTGCGACCGTTACTACGTGGTAATCCAAAAAACAACCCTTGTGTTTCATTCAAAATAAAAATTTTGATTATTTCATTCGATGTTTGTTGCTACCTATTTTAATTTTATAAATGGATACATTTTTGAATCAACTAATTTTGTAAATGATAAATTAGACAATTGAAATCATGTTATGGTTGAATTTTCGATTATGTGAAAACTTTTCTTAGTTGCAGACAACTTTTAAATTATTTAGATCATTATTTTTCTACGAAACCTTAAATGGCTACACTCACTCATTTCATCATGCCATCTGGCTTCGTGGGCCGTCAGAAATCTCACCTGTAACAAACAAACAAAAAAAACACGATTAATATTAATGAATTCAAAATTGCGTATCACGATTATTAATAATTTATTGGATTGGTAGCGCGTGCCCATTTTGACAAATCGCCGTCAAATTGTATATATTTCGAATATAATCGTCGTGACACAATTTACGTTTTTGCCATTCAATCGCGTGTGCACGTGACCATAGTGCTAGTTTTGAGCGTTGTTGTGCAACTTGAGTTTTGAGTGAGTGTAGGGCCATTCCTCCTCCATTCCACCGTTCCTCCACCAGTTTACCAGTTTACCAGAAAGCAAAACCGGTTGTGGTGGACGGTACACACACACACACACACATACACACAATGGTAAGGCAGCACGTGGGAGTCTAGCGGACATTCACTCAGGAATGCGGCTGGTCGGTTTACCTAAACTTGCAAATCGGGTACTCCACCGCACCGCACTCCTACTAAGGACATCTCTTTTTTATAGGAGGGATCAAATGAAATTAATGAGCAATTAACAAGATGTTTTGCAAAAAAAGGCTAACATTAGGGCCAATTAATGAAAATATCAGTTAGGCCATATTCTTTAATTTAAAATATGAAGAAAACTTTAACATAAGTAGATCAGTCAGTATAGTAGTATACAATTAGTTCTCCAATTTTATAGTATTGGACATTTTTTATTCACTTGTATTTTTTACCTCAGTAGTCTACATTTTCTGATCTTCTTGTGAACGCACGATTATTAACATTTTTATTTTGTGTGCATGAATACGCAGTCAAATTAACGATATACAGGCCATAAATACCTTTTTAATTGCGAACATATATAAATATAAATCAAACAATTACTCCGCATCGGGATCGCACGGCCGTAAATCTCGACCATTAATGAATACATCAAATAGCGTGCAATCCAAAAATTGCTTTATTAACGCCGTAAATCGAGAATGCCAGGAATCGGTCGAATTACTAAACAAGTCTAATTATTCCTAATTTGCCGCCAGCTTAATTAGCCCACCAATTTGTATCTTTCAGGTTTCCGCTTTAATAAATTCAACTACGAAATTTACAAACGCACCGGCAATTTAAATATGTCAAATGCTCCAAATATCACATTGATTACATAGACGTGCACGATAATACCCGTTAATTAAGTACATTTTTTTTTTGTTGTTGCCGAAATAATTAACCATCGCTGATCACGTGAGCTCACACAAATGGACACATTTTTTTGATCATTAAATATTTTTTAAAACGAGAAATTAAACCGATTAAATAGGATTTCATTAGTTAAAAAAAAACGTGCAAGAAGACATGCAAGTCCTCAATTCCTAATTTGTTAACAGCAGAAGTGTTGCTGAAAATGACGGTAGTGTGGAGTAGAGAATAGAGATGGGCAAAATGACTCTTTTTTGTGAGCTGCTTCAGAAGGTCTAACTCAGTGAAAAGAGTTGTCTCGGAGAAATTCGGAAAATAGTGCGTGATGTTTGAAAAAAAATGTAATCGTTATTTAGTCGTTTCCAGTCGATTTAAACACTATTTCGACAAAAGTAATTTTGCGTATCTTCGTTACATGAAGTCCCACAATATTTTTAATGGACAAATAATGTTCAGAATGACTTGAATTTTTTTCTTTTTTAAATTTGATTTTTTTATTTAGCCGTTTCAAGTCGATTTAAGCATTATTCTTGACAAAATTATTTTGCGTATCTCCGTTGCCGGAAGTCCCACAAACAATTTTTTATAGACAAATAGTATTCAGAAAGAGTGTTTAGACGTAAAAAAGATAAAACAAAAAAAAATTTTTTTAAGCGTTTCTTAGCCTGTCCAGTCGATTTAAGAACTATTTTCGACAAAAGTCATTTTGCGTATCTCCGTTCCCCTAGGTACCACAAACATTTTTTATAGACAAATAGCGTTCAGAAAATGTGGTTAGACTTGAAAAAAAAAAATGAAACAAAAAATGATTTTTTTAAATCGTATTTAGCCGTTTCCAGTCGATTTAAGCACTATTTTCGACAAAAGCAATTTTGCGTATCTCCGTTCCCGGTAGTGTCACAAACATTTTTTATAGACAAATAGCGTCCAGAAAGAGTGTTTAGACGTAAAAAAAATAAAACAAAAAATTTTCGTTTTTTAGCCGTTTCCAGTCGATTTAAGAATTATTTTTGACAAAAGTCATTTTGCGTATCTCTGTTCCATTATGGATAAATAGTGTTCAGAATGAGTTGTTACATTGAAAAAAAAAAAGAAAAAAAATGTTTTTTTTATCGTTATTAAACTGTTTCCATTCGATTTAAGCACTATTTTTGACAAAAGTCATTTTGCGTATCACCGTTCCCGGAAGTTCCACAAACATTTTTTATAGACAAATAGCGCTCAAAAAGAGTGGTTAGAATTGAAAAAAAAATCAAACAAAAAATGATTTTTTATTAATCGTTATTTAGCCGGTTCCGGTCGATTTGAGCACAATTTTCGACAAAAGTAATTTTGCGTATCTCCGTTCCCGGAAGTCCCACAAACATTTTTTATAGACAAATAGCGTTCAGAAAGAGTGTTTAGACGTAAAAAATAAAACAAAAAAATATATTTTTTAAATCGTTTTTTAGCCGTTTCCGGTCGATTTAAGAACTATTTTCGACAAAAGTTATTTTGCGTATCTCTGTTCCATTATGGATAGTGTTCAGAATGAGTTGTTGGATTGAAAAAAAAGAAGAAAAAAAAAGATTTTTTTAAATCGTTATTTAACCGTTTCCAGTCGATTTAAACACTATTTTCGACAAAAGTCATTTTGTGTATCTCCGTTCCCGGAAGTCCCACAAACATTTTTTATAGATAAATAGTGTTCAGAAAGAGTGGTTAGACTTGAAAAAAAAAAAGATTTTTTTAAATCGTTATTTAGCCGTTTCCAGTAGATTTAAGCACTGATTTTAACAAAAGTCATTTTGCGTAACTCCGTTTTCGGAAGTCCCACATTTTTTTTTATAGACAAATTGTGTTCAGGGAGAGTTAGTCTTGAGAAAATATTAAAAAAATTGATTTTCATTTATCATTATTTAGCCGTTTCCAGTCGATTTACACTATTTTTGACTAGTCATTTTGTGTATCTTCGTTGCTGGAAGTCCCACCATTTTTTTTAATGACAAATAATGTTCGCAAAGAGTGGTTAGACTTGAACAAATTTTTTTTTTCTTAATTTGATTTTTTTTTAAATCGTTATTTAGCCGTTTCCAGTCGTTTTAAGCAAACGCTAATTTCGGCAAAAGTCATTTTGCGTATCTCCATTTCATTATCGATAAATAGTGTTCAGAATGAGTTGTTACATTGAAAAAAAAATAGAAAAAAAAATTGATTTTTTTAATCGTTATTTAGCCGCTTCCAGTCGATTTAAACACTATTTCCGACAAAAGTCATTTTGCGTATCTGCGTTCCCGGAAGTCCCACAAACATTTTTTTATAGATAAATAGTGTTCAGAAAGAGTGGTTAGACTTGAAAAAAAAAAATGATTTTTTTTTCAAATCGTTATTTAGCCGTTTTCAGTCGATTTAAGCGAACATTATTTTTGACAAAAGTCATTTTGCGTATTTCCATTTTCGGAAGTCCCACATTTTTTTTATAGACAAATAGGGTTCAGAAAGAGTTAGTCTTAAAAAATATAAAAAAAAAATATATTTTTATTTATCGTTATTTAGCCGTTTCCAGTCGATTTAAACACTATTTTTGACAAAAGTAATTTTGTGTATCTTCGTTGCTGGAAGTCCCACCATTTTTTTATAGACAAATAGTGTTCGCAAAGAGTGATTAGAATTAATTTTTTTTTTATTTGTTTTTTTTGAATCGTTACTTAGCCGTTTCGAGTCGATTTAAGCAAACACTATTTTCGACAAAAGTCATTTTGCGTATTTCCGTTCCATTATGGATAAATAGTGTTCAGAATGAATTGTTACTTTGAAAAAAAAAAAAAATGAAAAAAAATTGAATTTGTTTGAATCGTTATTTAGCCGTTTTCAGTCGATTTAAGCAAACACTATTTTCGACAAGTCATTATGCGTATCTCCGTTCTCGGGAATTCCATATTTTTTTATAGACAAATAGTGTTCAGAATGAGTTGTTAGATTGAAAAAAAAATAGAAAAAAAATGAATTTTTTTAAATCGTTATTTCGCCGTTTCCAGTCGATTTAAACAAGCACTATTTTCGACAAAAGTTATTTTGCGTATCTCCGTTCTCGAGAATCCCACATTTTTTTATAGACAAATAGTGTTCAGAATGAGTTGTTAGGCTTGAAAAAAAAATTTAAAAAAAAATGCTTTTTTTTATCGTTATTCCGCTGTTTCCAGTCGATTTAAGCACCATTTTCGATAAAAGTTATTTTGCGTATCTCCGTTCTATTATGGACAAATAGTGTTCAGAATGAGTTGTTAGATTAAAAAAAAAATAGATTTTTTTTAAAATCGTTATTTAGCCATTCCAGTCGATTTAAGCACTATTTTCGACAAGTTCTTATGCGTATCTTCGTTCCCGGAAGTCCCACAACATTTTTTATAAATAGTGTTCAGAATGAGTTGTTAGACTTGAAATAAAAAAAATGATTTTTACTTGTTCGATACGCACAATATAAATTGCCTGGGGCGATCTAACGCCTGGAGGTAGACAAATAAATATAATAAATATAATTTCCAAATTAAAAATAATAATGCTTTAAAGCTTTTATTGAAATTATTACATTAAATAAAAGCTGCAGTTATATAAAATAAATATAGGTGATACACAAAGCGGTCGCTTGGAGCTTTAAACGTAATTCAAGCAGACATTATACGTTGTTTTTTAATAATAATAAATTTTTCAATTTACTATTAAATTTGTTACATGTATAAATTATATTCGTCTTGCTTTGTCCTATTAGTGTAAAGTTATAATTATTTTCTAATGGTAAAGTTCTGCGTTTAATCATTTATGGGTAATCTTGTTGATTGTTGTAACTGAAATTACCGACATATTGATTTTGAGTCAGAATTTGTAATTTTAAGATGTCCCTTCGTAATTGATTAATGTTATAACAAGGTTTTTTAAACGATTAAAAATAAAAGAATAATTCGTCTAAATTACACATCAAATATCTTCATTTACTTTGGTCACATAAAATACATTACAATGATTTAATTGGCTAGTTAAAATATTTAAAAATATTTAGTGAAAACAACATTATTCATAATTGGTTAGTTAAAGTGTATATTAGTAACGGAGAATAAAAAATTATCCATCCTGACTTCATAAAAATTCTGGGTGTATAAAACTTGCGAAAGCGGTTTACGAAAGATACAGTTCAAAAAACTCTCGAAAATACATTTTCGAGATTCCAACGGCATCGACCTGTGACCCGGGTCGCAGAGATAACGGTTTCTGTAATTGCGATTTACAGGTACTTTCAGTGCATCGTACCGGAGGTGCAAAAGTGGGGAGACTTGCTCCTATAATTTATAACGTCTTATTATCGCGTCTTTTTTTTCTCTTCTGGATTCCAGATACAAGATTTAAATTGCTCGGCTGTACATATACGTATATATTCTAGGCTAGGTGTTACGGCATGAAGTTACAACTACGACATGACAGCGTATTGACATTCGTGGGTGTGTAATGTCCCGATGAACATCCGATCCCCACGCCCACCATATTCATCTTTGGAATATGGTTAATTTTATATGCAACTACGGCTACGTGCGGTCATAAATTATGCATCCGTTGGTAATTAATTTGGACGTTTTTACACTTTATTGCTCATGGATTCGCTACATAGATCAAATTATTATTATGTCTCATTTTATTAATGTTAATTAAGACTTGTGTCTAGTATTTGAAATTGTTACAAATAAAAATTATATTTTCATTTTAAATAATTATGGATGCTATTCAAGACAAAAATTATATTTTCATTTTAAAGGAATTAGTATTTGTGTATAAAATTGCAAGCAGGAGATATCGAAGCGAAACGAAGCGAAAATTGCTGGTCTGAAATAATGTATGACCAATTCCGTTGTTTCCGAGTGTTTATGTATAAAATAAGCAATTAAAGTGGAAACTCCTGCTCTGAATCAACTTGATAAATAATGAAAATTAATGAAAATAAACGAAAACAAAAGAAGTAATCAAACGATATTTAAAATTTAAATATCTCCATTAAAGCAACACAATGTACATTTTCATGTTAATTGCGTCCGATTCACCTGCTGCTTTTGCTGTTGTTCGGCTGTTGTTTGCTACACTTTTAAATACACTATGTCGAAATTTATTTCTTATTACGAATCGAATTGGAATCAAAATTAGTCCGCATTTACTGCAATACTATTTGATCGCATTATTGCATAGAGCGAGTTTCGACTTTGTTTAAATTTATAAACAGCTAATACTAAGAAATTACTATGCCCAGTGTGACCAGAAAGAGAGATAAAGTATACCGGGTGTAACTGAATTCTGGTAGACCTCAAATATAATTTAAATTTCTATACAGGGTGTTTCAGAGCGCTGAGAACGGTCAATCACGTGCTTATTTTTCAAAATTTGAAAAACCGAACTTATAAAGTTAAATAACTTTGTTTTTTCAAATGGCACACCCCGTATTTAGTAACGTATTCTTAAGTAGAATCCAATTATCTTTCAGATTGTATAAGGGTTCCCTGTTCCTAATCTCAATAGTTTTCTTGTATTCGGCGATTATCATATTAGAAATAATTATTATAATCTGAAAGATAATTGAGAATACGTTACTAAATACAGGGTGTGCCATTTGGAAAAACGAAGTTATTCAACTTAATAAGTTGGGTTTTTTTACCGCATTTTTTTTTATCACCCTGTATAATTTTTTGTATGAAATCATGGTTGGCTCTATAGTTCGAACCTTCAACCAAATAATAGAAATGATTTTAATCGTCCAACGTCAATCACTGGGGTAAAAATAAAATTTCACCCAGACCATGCATTTCAACAAATCTTCAAATATTTCGAAAACGACAAACAATAGGTATAGGAAGTATTGAAGTAACTCACCTTTATTTGCTCCATATAATTCAAAAATGACAAAAAATACAGGGTGTTCCATTAAAAAAAAACATGAGTTTGGTCTGTAACTTTGTTATGAGACACCCTGTAGAAATTTGAACATTTTTAGGGCGTGCAGCTCACTATTATACACAACTTTTGTATAAAACATTTTTTGAAATTTTGGAAAATAAGCATGTAATTGACCGTTCCCAGAGCTCTGAAACACCCTGTATATATCTTTATAAAATTTAGTATGGTGTTTTTGGGGAATAAAGTGTGTCGACGTGTGGGCTTTCAGTAAAAATTCCACTTAATTTCCTTAACTTTCCTATTTCAAATGGAACACCCTTCATATTTTTACATAATTGAATTCGTCTGTAAATTCTGCGTTTATAGATTTAAATTTAATTCAAATTTGTTTTTTGTTTAAATTTAATTTATATTTAAACAAAAAACTAACAACAAAAAAGTCACTTATGATATATCTATAACCTCAGAATTTAGAGACAAGTTAAATTACATAAAAATTAACAGGGTGTTAATTGAAAAATTAAAGTAATTTCCGGTTAAACCGGAAATTGACTTTTTATTAAAAGTCCACTTTATTCTCTAAAAGCACCCTACAAAATTTCATAAAGATATAATATGTAATTCTACCAGAATTCAGTTACACCCGGTATATTCAGGACTTCGTCAGGCTTTTTCAAATGACTTTATTTAAAAACTATTTTTTAGAATTTTCTTCAGGACTTCTTCTCAACTCTCTTTGGGATTTTTTTTCAGGACAGACAATCTTTTCAGAACTTTTTTTTGGTCTTTTTTAGGATCTTTGTTTGGAATTTCTTGCAAGACTTTTTTTAGGTTTTTTTAATTATTTTTTTCAGAGTCTATTTTCAAGACTTTTTTTCAAGACATCTGTTTTCGGGACTTTTTAGGGACTTCTTTTTTACAATTTTTAAGACTTTATTTTCAAAACTTTATTTGGTGCCTTTTTGAAAACTTTTTTTATAACAAATTTCAAGACTTTCTCAGGATTTTTTTTTCTCAGAACTTTCTCAAGATTTTTCTTCTGGACTTTTTTTTCAGGGCTGATTTTTCATCAGTAGTTTTTTTAGGTATTTTTTAAAGATTTTTTTCTGGACTCTCGTTTCAGGGCTGTTTTAGGGACAACTTTTTCATCAGTAGTTTTTCAGGTACTTTTTAAGGATCTTTGTCAAAGAATTTTTCCGGACTCTCTTTTGAGGGCTCTTCTGTCAGAATTTTTTTTGGACTTTTTTCAACAATTTTCTTTTAGGGCTTTTTCAGGACATTTTTCCGGTTTTTTTTAGGACTTTTTTTAATGCCCTTTTCCGGATTTTTTCGAAACCTTTTTAAGGAATTTTTTCAGATGGAATTATTTTAACAGGAATTGCATTGGTTTTATATACCGGGTGTTTCAGTACTTTTTCTCAGGATACTTTTGTCAGGATTTTTTCAGGACATTTTCTTTAGGACTTTTATTGAGGACTCTTTTTATTTTACTTGGTGACTTTTTGAAAACTTTTTTTATGATAAAAAAGTCTTTTCAGGATTTTTTTTCTCAGAACTTTTTCCAGATTTTATCTCTCGACTTTCTTTTCAGGGCTGTTTTAGGGACAATTTTTTCATCACTAGTTTTTCAGGTATTTTTTAAGGATCTTTGTTAAAGAATTTTTTCCAGACTCTCTTTTGAGGATTCTTCTTTCACATTTTTTTTTGGACTTATCGTCAGAACTTTTTTCAAGAATTTTCTTTTAGGACTTTTTCGGGACATTTTTCCGGTTTTTTTAGGACATTTTTTTTAAGGCCCTTTTCCGGACTTTTTTCGAAATGGAATTATTATTATTTTCAGATGGAATTATTTTAACAGGAAATTGGAATTGTATTGGTTTTATATACCGGGTGTTAAGTACTTTTTCTCAGGATATTTTTGTCAGGATTTTTTTAGGACTATTTTTGTGGGGAGGTTTTCAGGATTTTTTTAGGACTATTTTTGTGGGGAGCTTTTCAGGATTTTTTCAGGACATTTTCTTTAGGACTTTTATTCGGAGTTCTTTTTCAGTACCCTTTTCCAGGACGTTTTGCTTTTAAGCTTTTTTACGGACTGTTTTTTTAACACGTTTTCCAAGATTCTTTTTCAGTGGTTTTTAAGACTTTTTAGGTTTTTTTTTCTCAGAACTTTTTCAAGATTTTTTTCTAGACTTTCTTTTCAGGGCTGTCATTGTTTTCGGGATTTTTTTAAGGACTTCTTTTTCAAGATTCTTTTTTACATTTTTTAAGACTTTATTTTGAAAACTTTATTTGGTGACTTTTTGAAAACTTTTTTTATGACAAATTTCAGGATTTTTTTCTCAGAACTTTTTCAAGATTTCTTTTCTGGACTTTTTTTTCAGGGCTGTTTTAGGGACAATTTTTCATCAGTAGTTTTTCAGGTATTTTTTAACGATCTTTGTTAAAAAAAAATTCCAGACTCTCTTTTGAGGACACTTCTTTCAGAATTTTTTTTGGACTTATCATCAGAACTTTTTTCAAGAATTTTCTTTTAGGATTTTTTTGGGGCATTTTTCCGGTTTTTTAGGACATTTTTTTAAGGCCCTCTTCCGGACTCTTTTCGAAACCTTTTAAAGGAATTTTTTCAGATGGAATTATTTTAACAGGAAATTGAAATTGCATTGATTTTATATACCGGGTGTTTAAAAATTAGGTCACATTACCACTGCCTGCAAACATATTATGCGTATTTTCACTCATTAACTTTAATAATTAATTGCGGGCTTTCTGTTACAGTTATAAACAAAATAATTGCGAATATTGTTTAAAAATAATATAATCTCTTTGTGGTTACTTGCCTGTTCGTTATTTCAAATACACCCTGTATATTGGACAATATCATTTTAGGCACGTATGCAAAAATTAATTTCATAATATTGAACCATTCTCGAATGATTTTAATAATAGTGAAATGGCTGATGTAAAGTAGCCTTAATACAGTGCGTCTACCTTGCCGCGGCAGGTGGGGATAAAGTATGCGCAGAGTGTGAAAGTATTCGAAAAGAACGAGATAACATATCTCCGCGTGGCCGCGCCATCGAATCGAAGATGAATCATCACTTCGCGACCGATTCTGTGTCTATATTTACATTATGTTCACTCGGCGACGCTCGCTAAATAATTATGAGCTTCTGGCGTCCCCTATCTTAAAATTTAAGATAGTCACTGCGCAATCGGCCGCGGCTCGGTAGATGCACTGTACAAGTGTAGATAAACAGTAGTGGCAGATGGCAAATATAAAATTTAATGCATCGCGTGTACAGAAACGAATATATGCAGGGTTTAATATTTACCCAATTTTTTTATTTCTATAAGCTCTATAAAACGCTGTATTCAAATAATTGAATAAATCCTGCGTGGTAAGTTTGGTAGAAAATTTTTTACGAAAAATAAAAAATCCTTAATTTCTTCAATCGCATACAATTTATCTTCGACCTGTCCACAAATCATACGTCGCTTTGCATATTTTCTCTCGTTAATCGCCTCCTATTCACCTGCCCTCGCACAGTTCTTTGTAATTAGAAATGCAAATTCCGCCATTCACGTTAGATTAATAACTCAGCGACGGGATACGTTAATTAACACAATGCTGACACCTATTTGTACTATTGTTAATTATACATCAATAACGAGCTTGTGCTGCGACATCAAATTAAGCCAAGCAATTAATTCCGTTTCCTTTTTTTCGGTGTCTGCATGTTTCAAAATTTATGCGAATACTGCATGTGTTGGAATTGTTAGAATAAAGGAGACATTTTAGAAATAACAGGAGATTATTATTCTTACTCAGTTTATAACTATTAACCATTATTAATTTTTAGCTTAACGTAAATAATATAATTAACCCTTAGCTGTGTTTGACGAGTATACTCGTCATGAAAATAGCAATATTTTGTGTTATAGCGAGCAAGGGCGACTCGTTATGTAGAGCCGAAGAGCCATGGCACTACCACTAATTTTAAGATCAGCAAGGATTTTTAAATCATTCTAAACACTTTTCTTTAATTGATTTATTTAATGCTTTTGTAAAGGTTTTCAATTTCAATTATCGTTCGTTTTTTTTTTTCTCAAAAAGAATACATATATTGTAGGCTAAGTGGCTCTACCATCAAAAAGTTCCACCAGCCGCCACTGATAGCGAGTATACTTTGATCAATGGATCTTTGCGTGCACGTCATAGATAGCAGAACCTAGCTGCGACAACATTTTTATGCGTTTAATAAAAAAGTTAGAAATTTGAAAATTTGCCCCTCTTCTTACTTTTGCTCAAAAATTGCATTAAATATGATTTCCCGGAAAAACCCGCTGGTTGGATTCGGGATTTCTATACGTCATTGGAAAGATCTCGTAAAGACGCATGAGAAAATTTACTTGCGCAAGAACAAATATCAATTTAAAGCACGTGACGCGCTCGCGAAGAAAACTTCGAAATGATAAAAATCGAAAAAATCAATTTTTTTTAATAATCATCCCACAATCAATCTATGGTAAGTTAAATTAGAAGTAATAATGTGCTTACGTATGTCGTCCAAGGCGAGAAAACTTAGTTTTCGGTAATGACGCACACGCAAAGAACCATTGATCAAACTATACCTACTCGACATAACACAAAATATTGCTAACTTGTTTATGACGAGTATACTGGTTAAAAATGTTAGAGACCCTCAAAAAACTATGCATAAATCGCAATCCCTTTTAGTCCCCAAAGTCAACCGCCCCGAAAAAATTTCTATGAATTCAACTCATCTTTTCATGATCATTCATAATCATTTCAGGACGTATAAAAGACTATGACAAACTACCAAAGACAGGCTGATAGCCAGTTAATAAATGTCATATGACTAAATTTTTGAATGTCTTAAAATGTATAAATTATCGTTAATAAAGATATCTGTATGCCAAAAAACAAAAAAAACAAAAAAAAAAGATATCTGTATATATAATATAAAACAGAAGGTCCAGTGATCATTAGCTAAATCAATCATTAAAAATATAGTAACGCAGCAGCAAAGTATCTTTATTAAACATATAAAATCCATCATATATTACCAGTAGATTGAAGATATCTGAGCGTGCACATTTTAACGTGGTAATTAAAACTCGAGATAATCATATTTATTTACATATAAATTATATCAGAATGGGTGGAAAGCTAATTATCATGACCATAATCCTCAACTTATCAGGTTGATGAGTCAGCAATTTTCTAGCCATGCATAAAATGTTTTAGAAACAAAATTTAAAAACACGTCTAATTATACGATTCATTTCAAAATTAATTATCTTTTAATTGCATAAGTAATACCATTAACTTTCTTCAAATTGTTTGGTATAATTGGGATTTTTCTCAAATTTTTCATAATTATCAAAATCCAGCGAGTTTTTGTAAAATTTTTATTCGTCATCAATTGTTTAATTATTTTAATCGTTAATGCAAATTTCATAAATCTGTTATAATACCATAATTATGGACCATCACTATCGAAACGATTCAATTTTGTTTTACTGTTCTATCAAGGAGTTTATGGAAAATAATTTAAAGCATTGTGTTTAATTGCATAAGTAATACCGTTATGGCCATTATTTTTTTAAATTTTTCATCAAATTCCAGCAAGTTTTTGTAAAATTTTGATTCTTTATAACTAAAGCGAGCGCTTGTGCCGGTTGCACCGCGTGCCGTGTGGGTTCGAATCCCAGCCCGGCCGAAAGATTTTTCGGGGATCGAGAAGTATTCGGTCGGGTCCATGGTTGTTGTGTATACGTCTGACATTATTCATTTATTCATTTGTTCATTTACTTATCCCAAAATTAAAAATACATAATTAAAATAGTCGATGTGACTGAATGGCTCATGCCTAAGTCAAAAAAATAAAATAAAAAATAAATAGTTAATGCAAATTTCATGTATCTGTTATAATACCATATTTATAAACCATCAATATCGAAATGATTAATTTTTATTTTATTTTTGAATCAAGGAGTCTATGGAAAATATCTGTTAACAATAGGTGTATCAGTTTTGAGTTGTCTTCAACAAGTATTTTTATAATATTTTTTTATTCCAGGTAAGTCCCACTTCCAGTGTAAGAAATTTTTCCATCTGAAAAATCTTCATGTATAATCAATTTACTATTTAGAGGTTAGTTAGGGCCCACCCTTAATCTACTTATTTAGATAGGGCCCACCCCGCCCCACTTCCAGTGTAGAAATTTTTCCTCCTGAAAAACCTTCATGTATAATCAATCTGGGGCCCACCCACAATCTACTATTTAGAGGGTAAAATAGGGCGGGTAAGATAGGGCCCACCCAACCCCGTCACCCTTTTAACTTTAACTACAAACATTGATTATCAGTAGTCATACAATTTCCAGCCACACAAATAATTTGACAATAAAATTCAGTAAATCGCACAGAGGTTTGTAGGGGGTCCGGGACAAAGTGCCGAATGCCCAAAGTGCCGAATCGGTATTTTGCCCAAAGTGCCGAACGACGCCAAGTGACGTCACATTGTTCGTAGACAAGGCGTCGGAGCCGAATGCAAATCGGCAGTTTAGACATTCGACACTTTGTCCACGCGCCGACCTCTCAGTAAGGCCCAAACTGCCGAATGCATACCGATTCGGCACTTTGGTCCTCGCACGCACCTATAAGTAAGGCCCAGAATGCCGAATATTTATGTTATAATACGTTTAAAAACGTTTAAAACAAAAATATAATGTGTTTTATTTTAAATAAAAAAAACATTTTTCAGCCCATTTACCTACTTTGATAAACTTGTATTATCAAAAATTATTTTATTATTTTAAATTACATTTTCATTTATTTAAGAAGGAATTAGGGATTTTCAGGCGGAAAACGTTCAAAATAAAAAAAACACCGTGATCTAATATACTTCAAATTATATAATTTTGACAAATGTCACTTTTTATCTAACCTAGAAATGACGTATCTATCACATTTTCTACATTTTTTGCAATTTCGTGACGAATTTGAACTTCTCAATCCGAAAATATTCAGAAACAAAAGATACAGTACAAAATTACATTTTAAAAAATGTAATTTTGACAGCTGTCACTTTTTAACTGACGTTAGTTCTACATGAAAACCTAATTGGGTTCATATTTTCTATATTATTTGCTTCTACTTTCACGAGTAAAATGTTCAGAAAGAAAAAGTGCAATACAAAAATAATAAAAATAAGTATGAAAATATATAATTTTGACAGCAGTCACTTTTTATCCAACCTAGAAATCACGCATTTTCCGCGCGAAAACAAAATTAGCTTCATATTTTTACAATCTTTGTATTTTTAATGCAAATTTGAACTTCTCGCGCAAAAAATGTACAAAAAGAAAAATGCGTGCCAAAAAAATGTAATTTTGAAGAACTTTCACTTTTTATCTAACCTAGAAATAACGTTGATTTTATATGAAAACAAACTTAGTAGGAGTATCATATTTTCTACATTCCTTGCAATTTCAATGCGAATTTGAACTTCTCACGCGGAAAATATTCAGATGGAAATGTCAATTGTCAAAAATGTAATTTTGGTAGCTGTCACTTTTTATTTATCCTAGCAATTATGCTTTTTCTATTTGAAAAGAAAATTAGCTTCACATTTTCAACATTCTTTGCATTTTCAAGGCAAATTGCAACTTTTCACGCGGAAAATGTTTGGAAAGAAAAGATACAGTACAAAAATACGTGTCGAAACATGCACTTTTGGCATCTCGGCACTTTTTGTCTAACCTTGAAATAACATTTTTTCTACACGAACATGTAGTTTGTTCTACGTTGTTTCTAATTTCAAGAAGAAATTATGCGTATCGCGTTGAAAAAGTTCAACAGAAAAAATATGCCGTGATCTAATATTTAATAACTTTTTGTCTAACCTAGAAATCGCGTTTTTTTTACATGAAAACAAAATTGGCTTCACATTTTCTGCATTCTTTGCATTTTTAAGGCAAATTTGAAATCCTTCCGCGAAAAATGTTCAGAAAGAAAAATATAATTTTAGGGAGCTGTAACTTTTTATTACTTTCTCCGTTACGAAGTACGAGAAAGTATATGATCGTGATTTTTTTTTCGAAAATTTTTCTACGGAAATATTCGTTTTGGTGTCCCTAGATGCCATGTTAACAATTTCTGGAAAAAAAATTGTGTCTGTGTGTGTGTGTTTGTGTGTGTGTCTTTGTGTGTGTTTGTGTGTCTGTCTGTCTGTGCGCGCTGTATCTCAAAAACTAATAAATCAATTGATATGAAACTTTGAACATACAGCTTATTTGATAATCTGAAGAATTGAAACGCTTTTCATAAAATTTCGTACACCGGAAGTGGGTGTTTACCTTAACTGTTTTTTGTTTTTTGCCAATATTTTCTTAAATATGAAAAATATCACAAAAACATTTTAACAAACATTGAAGACAACAAAGAAATGAACATCTTTTGCTTGAAAACATTTTTCATAAAATAATTTTTATTCGAGAAAAAAATTTAATATTATTTTTTAATTTTTGGTTTATAATTATAAAACAATACTAGTCACAGCAAATTCATGTTTATAATAATCGTAGAGAATGCTAAAATTACCAACTTATAATAAGAATAAGTTTTTTTCGAAATCGCTTTAGTTTTTGAGTAAACTGAGTTTTTGAATTTGAAGTATAATTTTTCCATCTTTTATAATTTTAACGTTTTATCTGAGTCTACACAACGCTCGATGTACATTTAAAATAAGATTTAAATTTAAATAAACCATGAAAGCGTAAATATAAATGATACCATCAAGTCGGAGAAAGTAACATGATGGCCACGTAACCATTTTTTCTACATGAAAACAAAATTGGTTTCACATTTTCTGCATTCTTTGCATTTTGAAGGCAAATTTGAAATCCTTGCGCGAAAAATGTTCAGAAAGAAAAATACGTGTCAAAAAATATAATTTTAGGGAGCTGTTACTTTTTACATAACCTAGAAATACCATTATTTCACAAGAACGTATTTTACATTGTTTGTAATTTTAAGAAGAAATTAGGTTTTTCACGTGGAGAACGTTCAGATGAAAAAGACGTCTAGATCGAATGTGCTTCAAATGATGTAATTTTGACAGCTGTCTATTTTTACCTAACCTGGAGGATTAAGGTATTTTCTACATGAAAGCAAAATTACTTTGCAGACAGGAAATTTATTGTCTAAACCTTGTACTTATCCATCCGTGGTAATTATCGTTTGCCCGTCAGAATATATTGTACTGTACTAATGATACAAAACGGGATCGAAACTAGTCTGCAGTTGTCAGAACGGGGAAATAGTTACGATTAAATTCAAAATTAATTATCTTTTAATTGCATAAGTAATACCATTATGGCCATCGTGTAACTTTCTTGAAATTGTTTGGTATAATTTAGATTTTTCTCAAATTTTTCCCCCTTATCATGAGACAAAATGAGATTGAAACTAGTCTGCAGTTGTCAGAACGAGGAAATAATTAGTTTATAATCTTCTGCATTCTTAATGTAATTTTATAGAGAATTTTAATTTAAAATTTGCTTCAAAATTTTCTAAATTCTCTGCAATTTATGAGTTTCCAACATGGAAAATTACGTGTCAAATAATGTAATTTTGACAGTTATCACTTTTTATCTAACCTATAAATACCTGGTTTTCCCATGAAAAGACAATTAGCTCCTTATTTTACACTCTTTGAAATTTCTAGGCGA
This sequence comes from Ocypus olens, assembly GCA_910593695.2. Classification (NCBI taxonomy): domain Eukaryota; kingdom Metazoa; phylum Arthropoda; class Insecta; order Coleoptera; family Staphylinidae; genus Ocypus; species Ocypus olens. The sequence continues at coordinate 8,459,444 of OU343048.1, forward strand.
ATCTGAGCTTCACGTGGAAAGGAAGAAATTTACGATAAGTTGTGGCGTTTTGAGGGCTGTCATTTTTTGCATGTTCTGCTATTTGGGAGGTGCGATAGGATCCATCCAGTATCCTTCGTTTTAACCTAAACATAATCTACAAATCCTTGATTTTTAAAAATTTCCCACATCACAGATTATGAAATACATTTATAAACAGAAGCTATGTAGTTCTTCGTCATCTTCAACATTTGTGTAAAGATTCATATTTACAATTTGTTTAGAAAAAAAGCCTCAAAATTTTACAAAAATTACGTTGTCGAAAAAAATACCTTGAAACGTAGTTTGTACGCAAACTGTTCGTTGTATAGTGTTGATCAGGTTGAGATTTCGTTGGATATATAGAATAATATAATAAATGCCACGTTTAGTATGTCTCGTGGCAAATAGACCGCGGACATGTTAGCACGCACGGAATTTTCAAATGAGTCATTTGCGGCGCTGTTAATCAATCACGCACTCTTGAAACGTCGTTTTATTGTTTTGTAATTGGCAACCGAGTCTGAGACCATTATTAATTTAGCATGTGAAGTCCGCGCGTAATCAATGAGGAATCGATCGGCGGTTCCGAAGATTAGACGAGCCAAAAGCAGTAAATTAAACATTGATTAATTAATGGCCGCGCGATGAATTCATAATTCACGGGCCGCCGTTGCTCGCGCTTTTGAAGTGGTCTTGTAGTTCCTGCGAGTGCGAATTTCTCTATGGTTGGTAATTATGAGTCTGGTATAGTTTGATCAACGGATCTTTGCGTGTGCATCATTAACGAAAACGGAGGGCGACATACGTACACATATTATTTCGCCTCATGTATTGTAGAGAGAGTAAACGTATGAAAATATTGTCGAAACTAGATTCGGCTCGTAAAAATCCATTGATCAAAGTATATGGATTGCTATGATTTAATTTCTAGTGAAGTCCCAACTTGGTCGTATCGTCGACGAAGCGGCATTTTTACCAAAATTAAGATTTTAGTACATAATATTTTCCCAGAAAGTTATAAATCAGTTTTTTGTCTCTCCTCTCAACTTTGGTAAATGTGCGATAGGCAGTATTGCCGCTTCACCGATGGTATATTGTAAATAATATAACCAGATGCCACTCTCGTTAAATTAGAATTTTTTTTTTTTTTAATTTGGTATTTGGTATTTCATTCATTACACAAATGTAGATTATTAAAATACTTGTTAAAATCTACACTAATTAATATTGTAAAAAATGGTGATGTGGTCATCATGTTACTCTCTCCGACTTTATATTTACGTTTTCATGGGTATATTTTCAATTGAAATCATACTTTAAATGTACATTGAGCGTTGCGTAAACTTGATAAAACTGACGTTTAAAACGTCAAAATCATGAAAGATGGAAAAATTATACTTCAAATTCAAAAACTCGGTTTACTCAAAAACTAGCGAGATTTTGAAAAAAACTTATTCTTTGGAAGTTGTTAATTTTGGCATTCTCTACAATTATTATTCGAATAAATTTGCTGTAACTATTATCGTTTCATAATTATAAACCAAAAATTTAAAAAAATAATTTTTTTTCACGAATAGCAATGTTTTTATGAAAAATATTTTCAAGCAAAAGATGTTCATTTCTTTGTTGTCTTCGATGTTTGTTTAAATGTTTTCGTGATATTTTTCATATTTAAAAAAATATTGGCAAAAAAACCAAAAAAAACAGTTAAGGTAAACGCCCGCTTCCGGTGTACGAAATTTTACCAAATGCTTTTCAGTTCATTATAAAAGATGTGAAAATGTTTTGAAGAAATTGTCCTGAAAAAATCCCAAAAAGAGTCTTAAATAAAGTCCCGAACAAGAAGTCCTGAAAATTAATCCTATAAAAAAATATATTACTGAAAAAAAGTCCTGTAAAAAGGCTTGAAAAAAAATGCCGAAAAAATAATTCTGAAGAAATGTAACGAAGAAAATACTGAAATTAATCCTGAAAAAAGTCCTGAAGAAGAGGTTCTTAAAATAGTCTCGAAGAAAAGTCCTGGTGGAACAGTCCTGGAGATAAAATCTAGAAAAAAGAGTCCTGATAAACGCCGTGAAAAAAGTTCTGAAAAATAGTCTTCATACAAAATACCAGAAATAAATGTCCTGAAAAAGAGTCCTATCAAGTCCTGAAAGAAAGTCCTGATGACATATTATAAAAAATTTGCCCCGAAAATAACATCTTTATAAAATAAACAAAAGAATTCCTGAAAAAAAGCATTGTAAAAAGTCCTTAAAAGGGCTTTAAAACGATCTGAAGAAATTGTCAAAAAAAAAAATCCCAAAAAGAGTACCGAAAAAAGGCCAAAAATAAGTCATTGGCAAAATACTTGAAATAAAAAGTTTTTAAAAAAGTCATGAAAAAAATTCTAAAAAATGTCATGAAAAAAATTTCAAAAATAAATCCTCAACAAATGGTTCTTAAGAGAGTCCCGAATTATACTTTAAATTCTAATAGTCAGTTTACTCAAAAACAAAAGAGATTTCGAAAAATATTTATTCTTTATAAGCTGTTCATTTTGATATTCTCTACAATTATTATTAAAATAAATTCGCTGTAACTATTTTCGTTTCACAATTATAAACCAAAAACCATACATTTTACGAAAAATATTTTCATACAAAAGTTGTTAATCTCTTTGTTATCTTCGAGATTTGTTTAAGTGCTTCTATAGTATTTTTCATATTTAAAAATGGTGATGTGGCCATCATGTTACTTTCTCCGACTTGATAGTATCATTTATATTTACGCTTTCATGGTTTATTTTCAATTTAAATGTACATCGAGTGTTTTGTAGACTTGGATGAAACTGACGTTTAAAACGTCAAAATTATGAAAGATAAAAGAAAAATTATACTGCAAATTTAAAAGCTGAGTTTCCTCAAAAAACGTATTCTTTATAAGTTGTTCATTTTGGCATTCTCTACAATTATTATTAACATAAATTTGCTGTAACTATTAGTGTTTCATAATTATATACCAAAAATGAAAAAAAAAAATACATTTTTTTCTCGAATAACAATGATTTTATAAAAAATATTTTCAAGCAAAAGATGTTCATTTCTTTGCTTTCTTCAATGTTTGTTTAAATATTTTTGTGATACTTTTCATATTTAAGAAAATATTGGCAAAAAACAAAAAAACACCCACTTCCGGTGTACAAAATTTTAACAAAAAAATTTCAGTTTTTCAGGATAATTGGATAATTTTATTTCGACGATTCTAAAGATATTTTATTTAGAATGTATCTGTCAAAATTTTAAGCATCTGTCAATAAAAGTGTGGAACTTACAGGACGATTTCTGGTAAAAGTGCATTTTCAGTCTTAAAAATTTGTCTTTAAGCGCTGCCATTTTTGTCACAGAAAAGTTCGGATAATTTTCTTTAGACGATTCTAAAGATATATTATTTAGGATGTATCTATTAAAATTTCAAATATTTGCCGACAAAATTGTGGAATTTAAAGGGCGATTTCTGGAAAAAGTGCAATTTTTGTCTTCAAAATTTGTCTTCTAGATTTGTTAGAGCAAAATTCGAATAATTTTCTTTGAACAGTTTTAAACATATATTATTTAGGATGTATCTGTCAAAATTTCAAATATCTCTCAACAAAAATCTGGAATTTACAGGACGATTTCTGGGAAAAGTGCATTTTCGGTCTTTGTCTTCAAGCGCTGCCATTTTTGTCACCGCAAACTTTGGATAATTTTATTTCGATAATTCTAAAGATGTTTTATTTGGAATGTATGTGTCAAAATTTCAAGCATCTGTCTACAAAATTCTGGAATTAACAGGGCGATTTCTGTGCAATTTTGTCTTCAAAATTTTGTTTTCCAGTTTTGTTAGAGCAAAGTTCGGATAATTTTTTTTTGACAGTTTTAAAGATATTTTACTTTGAATGTATCTGTCAACATTTCAAGCATCTGTCAACAAACGTCTGGAAGTTACAAGACGATTTCTGGAAAAAGTGAATTTTCGGTCTTCAAAATTTGCCTTTAAACGCTGCCATTTTTGTCAGCGTAAAGTTTGGATAATTTTATTTAGGCGGTTCTAAAGATATTTTATATATGATGTATTTATCAAAATTTCAAGCATCTGTCGACAAAATTGTAGAACTTAAAGTGACATTTCTGGAAAAAGTGCAAGTTTGTCTTCCAGATTTATTAGAGCAAAATTCGGATAATTTTCTTTGAACAGTTTTAAACATATGTTATTTAGGATGTATCTGTCAAAATTTCAAACATCTGTCAACAAAAATCTGGAATTTACAGGACGATTTCTGAAAAAATGCATTTTTGGTCTTTAAAATTTGTCTTCTGGTGCTGCCATTTTTGTTAGAAGAAAGTTCGGATGATTTTTTAAAACATATCTAAAGATATATTATTTAAGATGTATTTGTCAAAATTTCAAGCATCTGTCGACAAAATTGTAGAATTTACAGGACGATTTCTGGAAAAAGTGCAATTTTGTCTTCAAAATTTGTCTTTCAGTTTTGTACGGATAATTTTCTTTAAGCAAATGTTATTAAAGATGTGTTTGTCAAAATGTCGAGCATCTGTCGATGAAAGTGTGGAATTTACAGGGCTATTTCTGTTATCATGTTACTTTCTCCGACTTGATGGTATCATAGCCATTTGTATTTATATTTTCATGGTTTATTTTTAATTGAAATCATATTTTAAATGTACATCGAACGTTGCGTAAACTCGGATGAAACTGACGTTTAAAACGTCAAAATTATAAAAGACGGAAAAATTATACTTCAAATTCAAAAATTCGGTTTACTCAAAAACTAACGAGATTTCGAAAAAAACTTATTCTTTAGAAGTTGTTCATTTTGGCATTATCTACAATTATTATTAACATAAATTTGCTGTAACTATTATAGTTTCATAATTATAAATCAAAAATTTAAAAAAAATTAATAAATGTTTTTATCGAATAGCAATGATTTTATGAAAAATATTTTCAAGCAAAAGATGTGCATTTCTTTGTTGTCTTCAATGTTTGTGTAAATATTTTTGTAATATTTTTCATATTCAAGGAAATATTGGCAAAAAACAAAAAAACAGTTAAGGTAAACGCCCACTTCCGGTGTACGAAATTTTACCAAAAGCTTTTCAGTTCTTCAGATTATGAAATAAGATGGATGTATAAAGTTTCATATCAATTGCTCTATTAGTTTTTGAGATACAGCGCACACAGCCAGACACACACACACAGACACAATTTTTTTTCCAGAAATTGTTGAAATGGCATCTAGGGATTTCCATAAAAAAAAATTTTGAAAAAAAAATCACGATCACAATATTTTCTCGTACTTCGTAACGGAGAAAGTAAAAAAGACCTATTGTAATGTAATATTACAATATCGTAGTAAGATTTTATCTCAGAGTGACTTGGAATATACTCTTTATATCCGATTAATTTAGTGGCAAGGTAAAACGATCGTATTTCACGCGGATAAATCAGGGTAGGCCGGACAATTTGTCGTTTCAGTTTCGCCCTGCCCCGTATAAATATCGTATGGTAATTTTTGGGGCATTAAACGCCATTAATTTTGTTGATTCGTTTTATGTTTTATGACATATCGCATGTAGTTGACACTCGATGGCTGTTATGTCCTGCTAATAGGTCTGCCGTGGACATTTCAATATACTGATATAGCAATTCACGGCGCATTGTCTATTGAAAAAGACAAAAAGACCAATTCGATTGTCCCGCATTTGTATGTGCGCGTATTCAAGAATGCGAAATTCTGACACGAATATAAATTATGGCGACAATATGTCACGCAGCTTTTTTTTCCCAACCCCTCCCACCGCCGACCCGAAAATTTTGTACCCGCCGATGTTCGGAATTAATTATTTGTTTTGTGCGAAAATGCGTACATTGTTGCACAATTTAGGAGACAGCGTTTCCATTCCGAAAATCATACTCCCATTCAGCGCCCGGAAGAGGGGTGGGGGGTACGTACATACAATTCCTCCATTAACGTATTTTCAATTTTGGAAATCTTGGGGTCCGATTGTTTGTTTCCTTAAATTTCACATATACCTGTGGCTTTGTGCGGGCTTCATTCATGTCGACTCCCTCGCCATTGATGGGTTATTATGTGCAGTTCTCATGGCTGTCAGAAAATCTGACGTGGCCATTGCTTCGATTTGTATCATTAATTCGTTTCCGAAGCGGCGGCGAAGGATTGCCGTGAAAAGGTCGGTCTCCATCTCGGGTTGTATTATCCACGCACCTGAATAATAGATCGGAGCTTCAGGTACGCCCTGGGACTCTTCTCTGTCGGATTAGCTTTGCGATTTTCAAAACGTGCACCTTGTTAAGTTGGAATGTTATTGAAGTATGTAAAGTTCAATTAAAATTAATGACCACGGTGATAATTATGAATTTTACATAATGCTATTTGTGGAATTGATGGATCGTACATGGAACTAAAGAGTAATTGAAGGGAAAAGCCTAACCGTTCGATCAAACTTCATGTTTCTGGAGAATGTTTAGATACCTTAGCAGTAACGGCTCGCGAGGTTTTTTCTGTAACAAGGGTGGCAATACAGATAGGTAGGGTCAGTTACAGAGACGGCTGGCTGCGTGACCCTACCTATCTGTATTACCACCTCTTGTTCCTCGGCCGTACCAGAAAAAAACCCGCGAACCGTCACTGTACCTCAGATAAGTAGGTGGATATGATAACTTACTCCGCAAAATTATACATGCAACTAAAGAATAGTTAAAGGCAGTGGCGGCTGGTCGAACATTTTGATGGTAGAGCCACTTAGCCTACAATATAATTCCTTCTTTTTAAGGAAAAACAACTAACAACTAACGATAATTGGAATTGAAAACCTTTACAGAAGCACAAGTAAGGTTGTTTCTAATTTGTTTCTTTACAGAAGCATTAAATAAATCAAATAAAAACGAAAAGCTCTAGGCAATTTGAGCAACTTCAGAATTTCAACAATTTGTTTTCTCGTGCAATTATTTTGAAAAGTTTTCAGATTTTTGAGGAATCTTGTAGTAGAATTATTTTTGAGGAAATCTACAAATTTTCCCGCTTGCGGCAATTGTTTGTTTATGTTTTCTGGGCTCTAACCAATTGAACAACTGCAGAATTTCAACAGTTTGTGTTCTCGCGCAAATATTTCGAAATCTCGCAAACGACAATCTTCTGATCTTTATGGAATCTTGAAGTAGAATTGATTTTAAGCAAATCCAGAAAATTTCAAGTTTGTTGCAATTGTTTTTTTTAAATATATTTTAAGCTCTGATAAAATACAAAACTTCAAAATTTCATCCAGTTGTGTTCTCGCGAAAATAAATCGAAATCTCGCGAAGGAAAGTCTTTCGATTTTTATGAAATCTTGAAGCAGAACCGATCTTAAGCAAATCTGAAAAGTTTTTCGTTTGTGGCAACTGTTTTTATATTTTTTTAAAGCTCTAGGCAATTGAACAACTTTAGAATTTCAACAGTTTATGTACTCGTGCAATTATTTTGAAATTTAGCTAAGGAAAATGTTTGGATTTTAAGGGATATTGTAGTAGAATACATTTTGAGTATATCTGAAAATGTTTACGTTTGCGGCAATTGTATTTATATTTTTTGAGCTTTAGACAAGTTAACAACTTCAGAATTTCAAGAATTTGTGTTCTTACGCAAATATTTCGAAATCTCGCGAATGACAGTCTTTTGTTTCTTATGGAATCTTGTAGTAGAATTGATCATAAGCAAATCCAGAAAACTTCAAGTTTGTTGCAATTTTGTAAATATTTTTTTGAGCTTTGGTAAAACCCACAAATTCAAAATTTTAGCCGGTTGTGTTTTCACGGAAATAAATCAAAATCTCGTGAAGGATCTTTATGGAATCTTGAACTTAAGCAAATTTGGAAAGTTTCATGTTTGTGGCAATTGTTTTTATATTTTTTTGAGCTCTAGGCAAATAAACAACTTCAGAATTATTTGTGTTCTCGTGTAATCCGGTGAAGGCAAGTCGTCAGATTTTTGAGGAATCTTGTAGAAGAATGGATTTTCAATAAATCTAGAAATTTTCACGTTTGTAGCAAATGTTCTTATATTTTTTTGAGCTCTAAGCTATTGAACAACTTCAGAATGCCAACAATTTGTGTTCTATTGCAAATATTTTAAAATCTCGTGAAGGATAGTCTTTTTATTTTTATGGAATTTTAAAGTAGAATTGATCTTAAGAAAATTTCAAGTTTGTTCTGGAACGTTTCACGTTTGTGGCAATTGTTTTTATATTTTGTTAGCTCTAGACAATTAAACATTTTCAAAATTTTTGAATATTTTAAAATCTCACGAAGGACAGTCTTTTGATTTTCATAGAATCTCAAAGTAGAATCTTAAGCAAATCTAGACAATTTCAAGTTTATTGCAATTTTTTAGATATATTTTGGAGTTCTGATAAAACGCACAACTTCAGAATTTCAGCTAGTTGTGTTCTCGTGGAAATAAATCGAAATCTCGTGAAGGAAAGTCTTTGAATTTTTATGGAATCTTAAAGCATAATTGATCTTAGCCAAATCTGGAAAGTTTCACGTTTGTGGCAATTGTTTTTATATATTTTTTTGAGCTCTAGACAATTGAACTATTTCAAAATTTAAACAATTTGTGTTCTAGAGCAATTATTTTAAAATCCAGTGAAGGAAAGTCTTATTTTTGAGGAATGTTGTAGAACAATTTATCTTAAGCAAATACAGAAATTTTCAACTTTGTTGCAATTTTTTTAATAATGTTTTGAGCTTTGATAAAGTGCACAACTTCCGAACTTCAGCCAGTTGTGTTCTCGCGAAAATAAATCGAAATCTCGTAAAGGACAGTGTTTGGATTTTGATGGGATCTTGAAGCAGAATTGATCTTAGCCAAATCTGGAAAGTTTCACGTTTGTGGCAATTGTTTTTATATTTTTTGAGCTCTAGGCAATTGAACAACATATTTCAAAATTTAAACAATTTGTGTTCTAGTGCAAATATTTTGAAATTTAGCCAAAGAATTTTGAGGAGTATTGTAGTAGAATTAATTTTGAGTAAATTTGGAAATTTTCACGTTTGTAGCAATTTTTTTTTGTTACAGACAGAATTTTAACAATTCTCATGCAATTATTTTGACAATCAGTGAAGGGAAGTCTTCGGATTTTTGAGGAATCTTACAGTAGAATTAAATTTGAGTAAATCTGGAAAATTTCACGTTTGTTGCAAATGTTATTATAATTTTTAAGCTCTGGGCAATTGAACAACTTCATAATGCGAACCATTTGTGTTCTTGTACAATTATTTTGAAATTCAGCGAAGGAAAATCTTCGGATTTAGAATAATTTAAAAATCCTTGCTTCGTTTGAAATTAGTGGTAGTGCCATGGCTCCTCGGCTCTACATAACGAGCCGCCCCTGGTTAAAGGTTAAGCCCAACCGTTTGATCGTCAAATCTTTTAGCCGTGTATTTTAAAGACTTGCGATTGCTGAAGAACGTTTAATCCAGCGGCGGCTCGTGTCGTTTTTTTCCAGAAATTGTTGAAATGGCATGTTGGGACCCCAAAACGCATATTTCGGTAAAAAATAATTTTGAAAAAAAAATTACGATCACAATACTTTCTCGTACTTCGTAACGGAGAAAGTAAAAATAGCCTGAATATATGTATATTCAACCTGTTCGCGACTCTGCAAAATTTAGTCTATAAACAAATAACTTATTGAAACAACTACTTCCCTGTCCAGTGCCACGCTAGTTAAGCTTTTGAAAATCAAATACTGCAGCGAAAGATCTAAAAAAAGTTGTTAGTATATTCCGACTCGCCTAATTTTAATGGGCAATTACCTGAAAAAGTAATGATATTTTAAATTGAATTTTAAGATTTTAAGATTAAAAAAAAAGGTGGATGGAATAAATTAGAAAATTAATACCTTTTTCTAATTAAGCAGTAGTGGGCTGTCCATAAAAATTCATCTTACCACCGGCGTTTAATTAATTTGGTAAATATAACAAATAATATAAACTAAATTAGGCGAACAGGTGCAGTTTTAATGGCCGCTCTCCGGGAACACCTGTTGCCCCGTTTTCTGAAATATTATTAAATTTTATTGCGTATTATCGGGCTGAATGTGTTAAATTCTTCGAGTTACGGCGTTTTATTGCCTTATCTAAATTGGAAGATTAGTAAATTATCATTGGGGACATGAAAGCAGTGGCGGCTCGTTATGTAGAGCCAAGGAGCCATGGCATGCTCGGCAAGAATTTTGTATTTCTACGAGTAGAGAAAAATCGCAATCGGAGCCAACTTACTTCTGGGACGGCATTTCGTTAGAATATAGGCAGCGGGGAAGGTGCGCGGCTCGGCGGGGGGACGCGTTCTGAACCTGCAGTTGGAGCCAAATCATTTCTGGCTCATCCGTTTAACAAACAGTTCATTGCCGAATAAGCCCGTTTGCTCATGTACTATTAAAAAAATTTGCAGGCTGGTCATGTACTCATTAAATACATGTCAATTGAAGAAAAAACGGAAATTCGATGTTCAATTCTTTTTTTTTATTTTTTAAATTTTTAATCGTTTTTAGGCGATTCCAGTCGATTAAGCACTAGTTACGACAAAAATAAATAATTTAGCGTATCTCCGTTCCTGGAAGTCCCACTTTTTTTTATACAGGAATAGTGTTCAGAATGAGCACGAATGAATTTTTTTTAGTCATTTTTTAGGCGTTTCCAGTCGATTTAAGCACTATTTACATCATTTAGTGTATCTTCGTTCCTGAAAGTCCCACAAAAAAATGTTATATGCGAAAAAAAAAACTCTTGAACGCATCGCCAGATTTTGAAAATTCTTAGTGCAATGTGTTCGAATAAATGCAGATAAAAACAAAAAATAAATTTTGTTAAATTTTGTTTGAAAGGAATGCCACATTTTAAAAATTCATCCAGCAAAGTGTTACCCGTCGTTCTTTTTTTGAGGATAACTCATGTAACGGATAATCTGATTTTGAAAATTCTTCCGGCAAAGTATTGTACTCACTGAATTGATGCAGATAAGATAAAACATTAAATTCGTCGTTCATTTTTTTGCGGTTTCGAAAAGATAACTCTTGAACAGAATGATAGATATTAAAAATGCTTTCAGAAAAGTGTCATTTTTGACAGTTGGAAATTGTGGTTTTTGGCAGTTGAAAATTGCCATTTTTAGCAGTTGAAAAATATGAGTTTTGGTTGTTGAAAATGATCAATTTTGGCATTTCAAGATTGTAGTTTTTGGAGGTTGAAAATTATCATTTTTGGTAGCTCTCAAAATTATTATTTTTGGCAGTTGAAAATAGCCAAAAAAATTGTCATTTCTACCAGTTGCAGATGGTCATTGTAAGCAGGTAAAAATTACAGTTTTCGACAGTTAAAACGGTCATTGGTTGCAGTTGAAAATTTGTGATTTTTGACCGTTGGGAATTGTGGTTTTTGGCAGTTGGGAATTGTGGTTTTTGGCAGTTGAAAATTGCCAATTTTAGCAGTTGAAAATTTAAGTTTTTGGTTGTTGAAAATGATCAATTTTGGCATTTCAAGATTGTAGTTTTTGGAGGTTGAAAATTGTCATTTTTGGTAGCTCAAAATTATTATATTTGGCAGTTGAAAATAGCCAAAAAAAATTGTCATTTCTGCCAGTTGCAGATGGCCATTGTAAGCACAAAGGTACAAATTACAGTTTTTGACAGTTAAAACGGTAATTGATTGCAGTTGAAAATTTGTCATTTTTGACAGTTGGGAATTGTGGTTTCTAGCAGTTGAAAATTGTCATTTTTAGCAGTTGAAAATTGTCATTTTTAGCAGTTGAAATTTTAAGTTTTTGGTTGTTGAAAATGATCAATTTTGGCATTTCAAGATTGTAGTTTTTGGAGGTTGAAAATTGAATTTTTAGTAGCTCAAAATTATTATTTTTGACAGTTGAAAGTACCCATCGTTGGCAGTTAAATTTGTAATTTTTGCCGCGATTTTGATATTTGAAATTGCACACCTGCCCAATGCGTCGTCCGATTTTGATGATTTAAACACGTCAAAATGTGTCAAATTTAGTGTGTTGTTAAAACGGATTACAAAACACTTTCGCGAAATTAACATAAAATGCAAAAATCTCACTTTTTAAGTTCGAAGATTTTAAATCGTAATTTCGATTTTTGAAATTGCACACCTGCCGCACGCGTTGTCCGATTATAATTATTCAAGCTTCAAAATATGTCGAATTTAGTGTTATTTTAAAACGGATTCATATATTTTCTCGCAAAATTAACGCAAAATGTAAAAAATTGCAATTTTTTAAATTTCCAGAATTTAAAAAAGGCGATTTTAATTTTTGAAATTGTACACCTGCCGAATGCGTAGTCCGATTTTAATGATTTAAACGTAAAAATATGGCTAATTTAGTGTTATTTTAAAACGGATTACAATATTTTCTGGTGAAATTAACACGAAATGCAAAATTGCAGTTTTTTAATTTCAAAGATTTTCATTTTTTTTTCAATTGCACTACTGCCTCACGCATTATTCAATTGTGATGATTTAAACTTCAAAATATGGCAAATTTTATGTAATTTTATTACGGGTTACGAACTTTTCTCTTGACATTAACACAAAATGCAAAAATTGCATTTTTTAAATTTTCAACAAAAATAAAAAAAAAATTACTTTTGAACCGAGGACAAGATTTCTAAAATTCTTTCGGCAGTCTTATATTCAGCCGGAAGATGTGGAAAAAATGTCTCGAGTGAATCTATGAACAAAAAAAATTTCTGATGGTAAAAGAATATTTTTCAGTAGAGGATTATATCAATTGCAAATCATTTTTTCTGTGACGTAGTCAATTACCTGTAGAATTTGATTTTGTTGTGATGTACTTTGTTATAATTTGTCATGTACTATATCTACATTTGAATAAAATTTAAAAAAAACTTCAACATCCAAGGACTCGCACGGCCATTTTTCATTAAGAACCGCACGGATGAGATTCGAACACACGACCACGAGGCCCAGAAGCAGGAACGCTACCCACTACGTCAACAAAAATGTAACCTTAAACAGTCACAAGTAAATGCCGATGCCTTCTGTCCTTTTCATTACCATCATAAAATTAAAATATAAATAATTTCGTAGCCTTCTAGAGGATGAAAGTATCCGATCATATGGTATACATTTTTATGTTTGTTAGTTGAAGAAGGTATCACGTACGTACTCGTGTTTAATCAAATTGACTGCCATTGAGGATTGACATAAAATCACTGTAGTTTCATGTATTGAACTTTTAATAAAATAATGATTTAATTTGGTGATTGTTACGTAGGAATTGATTGAAATACAAAATTGAAGATCTACGAAAAGTTATCGTAGCTTTAAATTTTATTGAATTTTAATTTTTTCTGGCTGGAGAGAAACTGTGTGGCCTCTGTGGTGCAACTGGTAGCATCCCAGACCGGAGATCTGGAGGTTGCAGGTTCGATACCTGTCGGAAGCATGTTCACACTTTTGATTCAGCTATATACGGAGCAACTTCAATTATTATTTATTTAATTTATTTAATTAAATTTTATATTAGTTCATCTGTAATCTAATTTTAAATTGAATTAGATAATGTGTGTGTTAATCTATCAAATATATCAACATTTGAAATTTCATTTGAACATTTTTTCTTTCTTTAGCTTTAGACATTTCTGATTTGTTTCAATGCCACACGTTCAGATATAGCGTTTCCAATTTCTTTTCTTCCTCCTGTGGACTTGATGTGGAATTTAATAAATAATCGCTATAAACGTCTACGTACATTTAATATGTACGGTGAGCGGTGTGTGTGGTGGTGTTTAGGATTGCGTTAGAATTTATTGCGATGCATCCCCGAGCCGAAGCCAACTTCACTTGTGTGATTTTGAATGGTTTGGAATGTTATTTCGGTGGGAGCAGTCGTAGTTTCCAAGTGCCCGAGGCCTTTGGTCCGGCTGTACTTTACGGACTTTGTAGTTTATTGTGTCCAGTTTACCTGTTTACGTAGTTAGTTGGGAACGAGTTTTACAGTTGACCTCTGCACCGCCTGCATGCACAGACACACACTTAGTTTAAGACACTAAGCTAATTACGAAACATAGAAAACTCACTTTCCATCCGGCATCCAGAAGTCTCCCCCTTCGAAATCGATTGCTTCGTGACCGTTTCATCTGTTTATTTTCGACAAAACAACGAATTCCCAAATTTTTATTAGTTGTGAATATTATAAATACATTCTTTTGTAAAATAAAGTGTTGCACGAAATAGAACTAGTTTAATTGATTCGTTTATACGAAATAAGACGTACACTATTAACAATAGTAAAATTTACTCCACAATATGTGTAAATTGAATAATATTAGATGAATGTGCAGGGACGGGGATTGAGTAACGTATAGGAGATGGGGGACAGGTGATAAATTTTAACCCCTAATTTAGCCAGAAGGGCAACCCCATTGTAACGCGCGCTCCCCTCCTCTCTCTCTTCCCCGTACGTGTATTAATATATTCGGTATTTAAACACAATTAAAAATTTATGCCAACGGTGCTATTTCATATTTATATTACAAAACTAATATGAATATAAATTATTGCCGACCATTGTAATGTTTGATTAAATTTTAAACGTGCAGCCAGAGATTTAATGCCAATATTTACCTACCCCTACTGGCATCTTTAATAACCTCAATGACATACCCAACGTTTTCCTATTTGCTCTCCCCATAATATTTTATTTGCAATACGCTCGCAAAAAAAACTAATTAGTTTTGATTTATTCATAGTTACCCCGGGACGTTGTAAATTTTATTACATGTAAACATGGGGCCACGTGGTCGCAACCTCGTGTTTATTTTTAAAAACAATCAATACTTGCTCCGCCACTCAAAACAATCGTTAACTTTCTTTGTTTCATTTCACGTGCGCTATTATGCCGTGCTTTTATATTCAACGCTGTAAGTAACGTAAGTAACACATCAGAGACATTCGGTTTGTAAAGAAACTACAAGTGAATGTGAAAACTTTCATTCAAAAAGTAATTTTAACCAAACCAATTGTACTTTAAAGGACTTCAAGTAATAAGAAATGTATTTGTGATTGACCATTTTTTGATGTCCATCTTGTCTCAAACTTGCAACTTGCATGCAGTCGCTCCCTGAGGTTTATTGCAATTAAACCAATCTAATGCGTGATTTCGATCCTTTTCCACAATGTTTTTCAGCTATAGTAGTATCACCTGCGTATAAAACCACCGAATTGTTGTTTCAATATGCAAGAATATCATTTATATAAATGAGGAACAATTGTGATCTCAATATTGATCCCTGAGGAACACCTGCTACTTTTAAATCACGTTGCTACTTTTTAATATCGGTGATTTTAAACAGTGACTGTGATCACGGTTAGTGAACATGCTGGAACTTGTTTTATGTCTACATTTTAACTCTGTATTATAATTTAATTTGGAGGAACATGACCGAATTTTCCCCGCATATTGACAATTTAATGTTCTTTGGTAATCAATAAAAAATCAAAAATATGCTTTCTCTAGTTTTAGAATTATTTTGACTTAATTGCAAAAGTATGATAATTTTAGATCAAAAATTAACTCCGAGGACAATTTCGCCAAATTTCCTCATTGCTGAATTTGGCATGCAAATTGAGAATTTAATATTGGATCGATGAAACTGTGTTAGTGTTTTATTAAATGAGAATTTAATGTTCTGTGGAAATTCGTAAAAATTTTACTTTACGAGTTATTTCGACTTGATTGTGAAAGAGTGATAATTTTACATAAAAAACTAACTACGGCCAACTAATAACTACTAACTAACGAATTCACCAAATTTGTCACGCAGTTTAAAAATTGTTCTTTGAAAATGAATCAAAATCCAGAAATACGTCTTTCCTAGTTTTCGAGTTATTTTGATTTAATCATGAACGTGATGATTTTACAAAATTACTTTGAGGGTGATTGCTCGAAAATCCCTCAAAGCAACATTACGAAATTTGGTACCAAAACTGAGAATTTAATATTCTTTAGAAACCATTTCAAGTCCAAAAATACATCTTTCCTAGTTTGCTTAAAATTAAAATTTATTTATTTATTTATTTACTCACTTACGGGATTACTCCCTTTAGAATACAAAAAAAAATGGAGAAACAAGACCAAATTTACCACGCAGATTAACAATTCAAGGTTCTTTGGAAATTAATAAAAATCCAAAAATATAACACCTTCACTAGTTTTTGAATTATCAATTGTTCAATTCATTGAACAAGTGATTTTACATCAAGAAATAACTTCAAGGACGATTGCACCAAATTCCCAGTAGAACTGAATTTGACACGAAAATTGAGAATTTAATATTCTTTGAAAAACAATAAAAAAAAATACGTCGTTTCCTTGTCTTCTAGTTATTTTGGTTTAATTGTGAGAGTGTGATGCTTTTAAATGAAAAACTAACTTCGAGAGCGATTTCTCAAAATTATGTCGGAATATCACCAAAATTGAGAATTAAATGTTCTTTGAAAATCAATCAAAATCCAAAAATATGCCTTACCTAGTTTTTGAGTTATTTTAGCTGAATCGTGAAAGTGGTGATTTTACATCAAAAATTAACTTCAAGGACGATTGCTCTATGAAAGAACAATCATTTTTGTATATTTCGTTTTTTGAATAATTAATTTATTATTGTTGCGTTTGAAAGTTATAATCATTAAAAAATGATATTATAGAAAATTTTGATATGAAATCCATAAATTTTTTTACACTATGAAATTTGACGAAATTCAATCAACTTTAGCAGATCACATTTTGCAGAGAATTTGAATTTCTAACAAACAAATGTTCATGTTCAAATTGTAATCCAAAGCACGTGGGACGAACAACAATAGCTTGTGTTATTATTTTAGAAACATGATTGCCAATCAAATTCAATAAGTTTGTGTAAGAAAATGAATTAATTTAAAAGAAAAGTAAGGTATGTCAAAATTCAATCTAAAATTTGAAAAAGTTTACATCCCTCTTATCTTAAGTCAGTATACCAACGTGATGTATCGAAACAGTTTAGTTTAACAAAACAATAGAAATAAAATTCGGTAAGAAATAAACTTTTGTTTACATTGGGGGGTGTCATTGTCCGCCGCCAATAATCGTCACAGTTGTTAATAACGGGGTAGCAGGGTAATAGTCACAGTTAGAGTAGCAATCACAGTTGTGATTTTAAATAGCAATCACGTTTTGAGTAGCAATCGCTGTTTAAATAGCAGTCACAATTTGGGTATTAGTTGAAATTTCAAGTAGCAATAACGGTTTAAGTAACAGTCACAGTGAAATCCATCTATTAGTAATAGTAATGACATGTGATTTTTCAATACCAGTGAATAATCACTGGTACGTGAAATATCGCCCATCCCTAGTTCATGTGCGATTATCTCGGAATTTAGTGAAGGAGTATTTTCAAATTTTCATTGGATCATATAGTAGAATCAGTTTTGAGTCAATCTGGAAAGTTTTAATTGTGTGGCAATTGTTTTTATATTTATTTCATCCCAACGAAAAATGCGCAATTTTGAAATTACGATGAGTTGTGTTCATGTGCGATTATCTGGGAATTTAGTGAAGGAGTATTTTCAAATTTTCATTGGATCATATAGAAGAATCAGTGTTGAGTGAATCTGGAAAATTTTAATTGTGTGGCAATTGTTTTTATATTTATTTCATCCAAACGAAAAATGCGCAATTTTGAAATTACGATGAGTTGTGTTCATGTGTGATTATCTCGGAATTTAGTGAAGGAGTATTTTCAAATTTTCATTAGATCATATAGTAGAATCAGTTTTGAGTGAATCTGGAAAGTTTTAATCGCGTGGCAATTGTTTTTATATTTATTTCATCCAAACGAAAAATGCGCAATTTTGAAATAACGATGAGTTGTGTTTATGTGCGATTATCTGGGAATTTAGTAAAGGAGTATTTTCAGATTTTCATTGGATTATATAGTAGAATCAGTTTTGAGTGAATCTGGAAAGTTTTAATCGCGTGGCAATTGTTTTTATATTTATTTCATCCAAACGAAAAATGCGCAATTTTGAAATTACGATGAGTTGTGTTCATGTGTGATTATCTGGGAATTTAATAAAGGAGTATTTTCAAATTTTCACTGGATCATATAGACGAATTAGTTTTGAGTGAATCTGGAAAGTTTTAATTGTGTTGCAATTGTTTTTATATTTATTTCATCCAAACGAAAAATGCGCAATTTTGAAATAATGATGAGTTGTGTTCTCGTTCGAGTACAGGTTTTTTAAGTTTCTTTATTAATTTTATAATCTGTGCCTAGATGTTTCAAACTTTTGTAGGAAAATGAATTTAGGTACTTAGTTGATCTGCAATGCCTTGTAGATAACATTTCAGAAATTTTTTTAGTGATTGTATTTGTAGTGCTAAACATAAATATCCTTCAGTCATTTTATTTTGTATGAAGGCAAGAATATTGAAATATTTGTTTCGAAAAAACTATACTTTAACGACAAAAATATTTAATCATTTTCTTGTTATTGAAATAGCATATTTTTCAACTCAAATTTAATTATGGATTATCACGTAGTGACGGTTGAGTCATCTTCATGATGACTTCTGTCAAATTTTCTTGTGCTTGAAACAGCATTTTTTTTTTCAACTCAAGCCAAATTGTGATTTACCACGTAGTGACGGTCGAGTCGTCTTCATGATGGCTTCTGTCAAATTTTCTTGTGGTTGAAACAGCATTTTTTCAACTCAAATTGTAATTATATATTACTACGTAGTGACGGCTGAGTCTACTTCATGATGACTTCTGTCAAATGTAAATGCACGTCACTGACATTATTAACAATAATAATATTAGATACCAACAATTCTTGCACTGGTAGACTATTTCGTAATATTATAAGTGCAATTCATTCTATTCAAAGTTTGAAATTCATACACACACACACACATGCACACACAGCCACGATAACAATTAAGACATTAAAACGTGCTCCGGAGGTTATTGTTGTAGCCGTGAGTGGGATCATTCTCGAAAGTAGAAAAGTGACCCTCGGTTGCGTAACGCAGGGTCGGAACGGCGCGAAAGAAAAGCGGGGCATACCTTCTGGAAACATAATTGAAACCCAACAATGATTCCGGGCAATAACAAGAGCACCATTGTGAGCGGAACTGCTCCTAATACGTCTAATGATGGCGTTTCGTGTTAAGTTGGTCCTTTTCCCCGACATCGGTCAGAGGCAACAGAATGGATCGGGTTCGAGAGCGAGCGCGGAGATGGGACACAATACGCACAAATGAAATACGCAAATGAAGAATTGTGGAACGTGTGAATGGCGGAGTAATGATCCTCACCGCACCGCACCTTCCTTTGGTGATTGTCCTCATTCTCTGGCGACCTCAGTAATGAGACATTGTCCGGCCGGTGCCAGAGCAATGTACCCCACACTAAATTTATAGAGAAGGACGAAAAAACATCTTGGGCTTTAACACACACACATACAGCAGCAGCTCGTTTTATTGATGTTTTGATTTATCGTCGCTTTCTTTTAATTCAACGTGCTATTTTCACGAGGGACCCAAGTGTTCGATGAACAGGAACACGCGGAGGATGATTAATGAAGTTTCCTTTTTTCATGAATAATTATTAACAGGTGTATCTTAGATGTTCAATCAATTTTGTAGGAATTAATGCTTTAGAATGGGAAAATATAAACATGTGTAGTTTTGGTATAGAAAAATTTAGCGTAAACAAAAATTAATTCATGGAAAGCAATCTTCAATGTCGCACTACTCAAGGCAATCATCATCAAAAATAATTTCTTTCGCACTACTCAAGGCAAGCATAGGTATTCAAATATAATTTATTTCAAATGACAAATTAATTAATTTCGGATTTAAGACGCAGCTATCCATTCATGCCTTCTTGATCTTCTTAAACTGATTTATTGTTCTAAATACTAAACAAAAATTGGTGAATCAACATCAGATATCCGGAAGAAAGGAAGCAATAATTTAGTATGATCGTTAGAGTGGAAAGAAGAAGAGACTTCAATTGAAAAAATTGAAGGACTAGAAGAGAGGAAAGATCAATTTTAATTAATTTTAAGATGCTCGCGCTCTTACCCACTACACCAACTTGTAATGTTTAAATTAAAAAAAAAATCGATAAATAAAAAAAATATCATGATTGTCCAACGACAATTTTTTAAATTATTATTCGATAAAACTGAGATTAATATTAGCAAATCAAACTAAAAAAAAAACGTCCACCTGAAAAATAATAAAAAAAATGTGAAAACTCAATTTTATAACAATGCACACGGTGCGGCCAGTAAAACATATTTAAATTATTTTTCAGCGAATATATATCCACCAACAGTTTATATTGTTTGGGACCAATATACTAAACTATGGGTCCAAATATAAAAATTTCAATTACGCCGTAATCGATTTAGATTTACATATAGATAGATTTTTTTGTAATTCGTGCGCTTTTTTGCGCGCACGAGTGTGTCCCTGTAAACACTGCCCAAAATTGTATATTGCATCTTCATTTGTATTTAAATTTTTTATTAGATTTTAAAGCGCGTCGGCTGTGTGGCTATTACATTGAAACTAAATTGTGGTTTCGCAATTTGCATTTCAAATTTACACCGCGATTACAATTTCTTGTTTTTTTTTTATTAATTAGAATTAACATTTAATCTATTTTAATTTATTTGAAAAAAATATGTCTCGTTTATGTTTTCTGGTATTAAAAATTAATATTCAGTTATATTCGCAATTTCACGAAGGATATATATCCTTTGGTTTTAATGATTATTATTTAGCTGAAGTTGTCAAAAAAAAAATGGTGATGTGGCCATCATGTTACTTTTCCCGACTTGATGGTATCATTGCCATTTATATTTACGTTTTCATGGTTTATTTTCAATTAAAATCATATTTTAAATGTACATCGAGCGTTGTGTAAACTCGGATGAAACTGACGTTTAAAACATCAAAATTATGAAAGATGGAAAAATTATACTTTAAATTCAAAAACTCAGTTTCCTCAAAAACTAAAAGGATTACGAAAAAAACTTATTCTTTATAAGTTGTCCATTTTCTACAATCATTATTAACATAAATTTGCTGTAACTATTATCGTTTTATAATTATAAACCAAAAATTTAAAAAAAAATAATTTTTTTTTTCTCGAATAAAAATGATTTTATGAAAAATGTTTTCAAGCAAAAGATGTTCATTTATTTGTTGTCTTCAATGTTTGTTTAAATGTTTTTGTAATATTTATTATATTTAAGAAAATATTGGCAAAAAACAAAAAACAGTTAAGGTAAACGCCCACTTCCGGTGTACGAAATTTTACCAAAATCTTTTCAGTTCTTCGGATTATCAAATAAGATATATGTTCAAAGTTTCATATCAATTGCTCAATTAGTTTTTGAGATACAGACAGCCACACACACAGACACAATTTTTTTTTTCTTCAGAAATTGTTGAAATGGCATATAGGGACCCCAAAACAGATATTTCCGTAAAAAAAAATTTGCAAAAAAATCACGATCACAATACTTTCTCGTACTTCGTAACGGAGAAAGTAAAAAAGCTTTACGAAGCAAACATTTACAGTGCGCGCTTAGTATGGAATAAATTCGGTAAAACCGAAATAAAAAAAAATGGAGTAAATCCTCGAACAGGTCGATTTTCTTTAATAAAAATACACATTTTTGCATGAAAGTCGATTTTCATTCGTCATTTGTTTTTGAGTTATGAAGTCAGCCATTTTGTTTTTAAATGGCAACCCCCTATTTTTGTTCTTGATTTTGAGAGATCTTTTCATTGTCGAACTGGAAGTATAAAAATGTTGAAAATGCATTGACGGGATTTTCTGCATTGTTGGCAGATTTTTTTGGCCTATTTTCAGGATTTTTTTGTAAAATAACCATAAAATATATTTAGACACGGTTGCTTTTATTTTATTTGATCATCCGTGAATTTTAAACATGAATTTTTTAACATTATTTCGTTGACCGCAATGACCTGCGGATGACTTTAACCACGCCTCTGCCAAAAAGTGGAAAAACGATGTTTTTCCTAATTATTATTACGTAGGCTATCGTTCGATCGTACAATTTTTCAAAATTTTGATTTTTCTTAAAATTGCGGACATGAAAAAAATAAAATAAAAATTGGACACGTCCGTCATTTAAAAACTAAAATTTTGAGAAACTGAACGATCGAACGATGACTGTCAAAAAGTGAAAAAGCGATAGTCGTGATTCAGTATTTCCAAATCGTGTGAAACAAAAAGTATACATTTTTCCTGATTATTATTGCGTAGGCAGGCCATCGTTCGATCGTTCAATTTCTCAAAATTTAATTTTTTCTTAAAATTGCGGACCTCAAAAAAATAAAATAATCCGCCATTTTGAAAAAATCCCAATTTTGAGAAACTGAACGATCGCACGATGATCTGTCAAAAAGTGAAAAAGCGAGAGTCGTGATTCAGCATTTCCAAATCGTGTGAAACAAAAAGTAGACATTTTTCCTGATTATTATTACGTAGGCAGACCATCGTTCGATCGTTCAATTTCTGAAAATTTTGATTTTTTCTTAAAATTGCGGACATAAAAAAATAAAATAAAAATCGTACACTCATCCGCCATTTTGAAAAAATCCAAGTTTTGAGAAACTGAACGATCGCACGATGATCTATCAAAAAGTGAAAAAACGATAGTCGTAATTCAGTATTTCCAAATCGTGTGAAACAGAAATAGACATTTTTCCTGATTAATATTACGTTGGCTATCGTCCGATCGTTCAATTTCTCAAACTTTTGATTTTTTCTTAAAATTGCGGACATAAAAAAAATTAAATAAAAATTGGACATTCGTCCGCGATTTAAAAAAAAATCAAAATTTTGAGAAACTGAACGATCGAACGATAGCCAACGTCCCAACAATTAAGAAACATATCTACTTTTTTGTTTAAAACAACCGCGTGTACCGTTTGACCTTTACTTTTTGACAGAGGCGCAGTCAAAGTCATCTGCAGGCCACTGCGGTCAACGCAATAATGTGAAAATTTCCATGTTTAAAATTAATGGATAACCCAATAAAATAAAACAAATCGTATCTAAACATCCTTTATGGTTCTTTTGCAAAAAAATCCTAAAGGTAGGCTCAAAAAATCGGGCAACAAAGCGGAAGACCCTTTGAACAAAAAAAATGGTTATGTGGCCATCATGTTACTTTCTCCGACTTGACATCTATTTATATTTATACTTTCAAGGTTTATTTTCAATTGAAATCATATTTTAAATGTACATCAAGCGTTGTGTAAACTCGGATGAAACTGACGTTTAAAACGTCAAAATTATAAAAGATGGAAAAATTATACTTCAAATTCAGAAACTCAATTTACTCAAAAACTAAAGGGATTTCGATAAAAATGTATTCTTTATAAGTTGTTCATTTTAGCATTCTCTGCAATTATTATTAACATAAATTTGCTTTAACTATTATCGTTTTATAATTATAAACCAAAAATTAAAAAAATTATAATAATTTTTTTTCTCGAATAAAAATGATTTTATGAAAAATGTTTTCAAGCAAAAGATGTTCATTTCTTTGTTGTCTTCAAAGTTTGTTCATATGTTTTTGTGATATTTTTCATATTTAAGAAAATATTGGCAAAAAACAAAAAACAGTTAAGGTAAACGCCCGCTTCCGTTGTATGAAATTTTACCAAAAGCTTTTCAGTTCTTCAGATTATCAAATAAGACGGATGTTCAAAGTTTCATATCAATTGCTTTATTGGTTTTTGAGATACAGCGCGCACAGACAGACACACACAGACACAATTTTTTTTTTCCAGAAATTGTTGAAATGGCATTTAGGGACACCAAAACGGATATTTCGGCAAAAAAAAATTTTGAAAAAAAAATCAAGATCACAATACTTTCTCGTACTTCGTAACGGAGAAAGTAAAAATGTAAAACAGTCGAAAAGTTCCAAATCAGATATGAAACGACAATACTAATTTTTCTATATTGTTACCAAGGTAATGGCGAATCTGCTCATCAGCAGCACCAACTTTATTTTCACCATCATTTCACGTAATAAATTAAATTTTGATATTTAAGTTACTGTTACCTAAGATATTTTTTATAATCCAAATTAAGTTTTAAATTTACCACTTGGCTTGGGAGGGGGAATTAGCCCGGCAAAACTGCGCCAGTGGTCTTGAAGATTTATCAAATCCAAAATTTATCGGACGGAAGTGAGTGACCGCGAAGAACCAAAAAAAAAGTTTTGTTTTTCATCTTGAAATTTCTGTATGAAAAAAACATTATTTTTACATATAATTTAATTCATGTTGTGCCCTGTAGTATAATCTTTAAAGGCCTTTTGAATTTTTTTGTTTCAGACTTGATCCTGGACCTGGAGACTGCACGGCGTAAAGTGGAATAAATGGATATACATTTTGGATTCTGCGTTTGGAAATAATTATTAAACTATTTTTGGTCATTGTCATTTACGTCTTTATGTATGAATTTTTTTTTTTTAACGAATATCATTATTGCAGCAAATACAAGCCATACATAGCAATATTTGTTTTACAGTCCCGAAGTGATCAATACACACATTTGTTTGCTTTGAAATTTTGTACGAAATTACGCTATCAAAATTTGTTTAGAAGTTATAGCCAAAAAAAAATTTGGCTGATTTTCGAGAGGCGAGTTCACCTCCTAAACATGTTTTTTAGCCGAAACGGAAAAATACGTATCGAATATTTTGCCCCTCTCTACAAATCAACCAAATTTCATTCAAATCGGATGAGTAGTTCCCTCGTAAATCAGACTCAAATTATTATGACTACGATTGAATAAAAAACTAACAATCAATATAATGAGTGCCTTCCTGTTAATTTGTTAAGTTTTTAGAGAGGAGGCCGTTTTGGATTTCGCGGGGGGTCCACAAACTGAAGGGGAACACTTGGGTTAGTTTCGTTGTAAATTTCTAGATTTTTTTGATCAATAAAAAATGAAAATTTTCAAGAGAAATAAAAAAAAATGGTGATGTGGCCATCATGTTACTTTCTCCGACTAGATAATATCATTTATATTTACGCTTTCACGGTTTATTTTCAATTTAAATCGTATTTTAAATGTACATCGAGCGTTGCGTAAACTCGGATGAAACTGACGTTTAAAACGTTAAAATTATGAAAGATGGAAAAATTATACTTCAAATTCAAAAATTCGGTTTACTCAAAAACAAACGATATTACGGAAAAAACTTATTCTTTGTAGGTTGTTCATTTTAGCATTCTCTACAATTATTATTAACATATATTTGCTGTAACTATTATCGTTTTATAATTATAAACCAAAAATTAAAAAAATAATAAATTTTTTTCTCGAATAAAAATGATTTAATGAAAAATGTTTTCAAGCAAAAGATGTTCATTTCTTTGTTGTCTTTGAAGTTTGTTTGAATGTTTTTGTGATATTTTTCATTTTTAAGAAAATATTGGCAAAAAACAACAGTTGAGGTAAACGCCCACTTCCGGTAAACGAAATTTTACCAAAAGCTTTTCAGTTCTTCAGATTATCAAATAAGACGGATGTTCAAAGTTTCATATCAATTGCTTTATTAGTTTTTGAGATACAGCGCGCACAGACAGACAGACACACACATGCACAGACACAGACACAGACACACACACCATGACACAAAAAAAATCCATAAATTGTTGAAATAGCATCTAGGGACCCCAAAACGGATATTTCCGTAAAAAAAAATTTGAAAAGAAAATCACGATTACAATACTTTCTTGTACTTCGTAACGGAGAAAGTAAAAATGGTGTATTCAAAGTATCCGCCCTCGATAACTAAACATATTTCTGGCAATACTCGACGATAAAACGACACGTCTTAGGACTGAAACTATTCATCCAAACAATTTTGCACTTCTTCATCCAGCAGTTTATGAGCTCTTCGATTTTCCATTTGTTTCTCAGTATACTCATGCGGCACCCATTTTCCTTTTTCCTCCGCAAGTTGATCTAGTGTTTGTGAATCATCTTCATCCAATATCGCTTCCAGATCGGCTTCCTCAAATGTTTTCGGTCTTCCAGAGCGTCCCTCGTCCTCAGTCACAAAATCGCCACTTCTGAAGCGTAAACTGTAAACCAATTTTTACAGATAGTTGTCGATGCTGTAGTCCTCCTCATGCAAACGACGCACTTCAGCTGCATTTTTAATTCAAGCCAAAGCAGAAAAACAAAACTTCCCGCAAATCGAGTTTATTTGGCACAAAACTCGACAAAAAAGAAATTGCATATTGTTCTTGTTAACAAATGTCTAAGCTATTAAGAGGTAAGTGCCGCATCGAAAATCGATGCATTTTTGATGGTCTGCATATACATAATTCTGAACTTAATATCAAATATTAAGAAATGATATTTTGCACATTTATAGAGAAAGGGTTAAACTATTCGTCTATAGAATTTGATTTTTTTTTTTAATCATCAGACAAATTGTAGAATTTATCTTGAAAATTACCAATATTGGATGGATATCTGGAGCTTTTCTCTGCAAAAAACTAAAAAAGTAATGCTACAGAAAAATAGTTTATACCTTTGAAAACAATATGTACGTAATAAAATTGTCATTAGTTATCAAATAAAGTCGCAAAAACGTAAGAGCTGCACCTCAACAAACACGAATTTGCTTTTCGTTGTAATGAACGCCACCTGCATGAAACATATTGTATCAACCCTGGAGGCGTGTACAAACAAATTTACGTACTCAGTAAAATTTCAGGCCCAAGATTGTGGCGATTGTTATTTTCTATTAGATCATTCTAATAAAAAAAAACAGACATGTGTGTCGATTACATGTCATTAGCACGATCCATGTGTGAAACCCGGAAACTTAGTTGCGTTAAATTATCTAAACAAATACCATTCGCGGTTATAATTTCTACAGGATAAATTTTATCTTAAGCATTTTTCGTTTCATCGAAAATTTCTCGAATGAATTGCGATTAGGTAAAATTTGTTTCCACTTTAATTCATTCTAAAACTTTTGTCCAAAATTTTTCCTGGAAAGATAGCGGGCCTCCGAGAATAGAATTGCTCCAGTGTGACCGATATTAAGTTACGCCATTGATGGGTGATCTAAAATGTTTTGAAAGAGTACGTAATGTAATATAAGTTCTTAATTAATCTTAATGATAATCTAAATTTAAAAAAAACACGTCTTACTTCGCTCGCAGAAACGATTTCGTCATAAATTTCAAACTTTCATTTCGCTCCTTACGAATGACCCAACTTTAATTGCGTAATATTAGATTAGCGCAAGTAGTATAATAGTTGTTTACGCCCGCAGATAAATGCACTACCGACAGCTTCTGCATTTTTAACGCGCTGTTAGATAGGAATTACCTGCTGCAAAGTACAAAGTCCCTTTGTATGCAGCTGCTTTCTTTTTAATTACAAAGTTAAATATGTACCGGAAAGTTAAAATTAGAACCAGACAAATGAAACGGAAAATATTAACAAATTTACGAGTCACGAGTTGAAATTTTTCAGCGGATTTTATTGCGAGGTGTCTCGAAACTCTGAATAAGAATCGCCGTAACTCGCGGCGAATACATTTTAACAGGACTGTAGATAATTGCATGCAAACCGGGATTCACAAATACAATATTTCTTTTGGAGTGGACAAGCCGAAATAATTAAAGCTCCTTTATACCTGCTCGCAGAGGGTCTTCGGGTCCATCTGTGGTGCCGATCGGCGGCGGCGGCGCGCACCTGCGTTATTTCGGCTTACGTTAGACTCGAAATAATTAAATTCGACTTAAGTAGACAGCAGGTAGACAAAATTGCACTTGTTTAGTTTACTTTTTGTATGATTTATTGCGTTTTAAACGGACGAGTCTGCGTCTAATTGTTTCAGACTGAGCGAAGAATTCGGTAGTGGATAGATGAAAAATTAGAGTGGAAAGATGTTATAGTTTGATCAATGGATCTTTGCGTGCACGTCATAGATAGCCGAACCAAGTTCCGAACAACATTTTCATGTTTATTCTCTCTACAATAAGTTAAATTAGACGCAATCATATGTGTACTACCAATACCCTTTTAGTTTCAGCGTGTATTATTTCATCTAATTTTGGTAGAAATAAACAACTTACTAAACAGTAAAGAAAAAATGGTGATGTGGCCATCATGTTACTTTCTCCGACTTGGTGGTATCATCTATATTTACGCTTTCGTGGTTTATTTTCAATTGAAATCATATTTTAAATATACATCGAGCGGATGAAACTGACGTTTAAAACGTCAAAATTATTGAAGATGAAAATGGTCAGTTTACTCAAAAACCAAAGAGATTTCGAAAGAAACTTAATCTTTATAAGTTGTTCATTTTGGCATTCTCTACAATTATTATTAACATAAATTTGCTGTAACTGTTACGGTTTTATAATTATAAACCAATATTCTCGAATAGCAATGATTTTACGAAAAATATTTTCAAACAAGACTTGTTCATTTTTTTGTTGTGTTCAATATTTGTTTAAATGTTTTTGTGATATTTTTCATATTTAAAAAAATATTGGAAGAAAACAAAAAGCCCATTTCCGGTGTACGAAATTTTACCGAAAGCTTTTCAGTTCTTCGGATTATCAAATAAGACTTATGTTCAAAGTCTCATATGAATTGCTCAATTTGGCCAGTTTTTTCCAAAGTAATTCAAGGTCATATAGACCGACCATAATGAAAATGAAATCCAAAAGTTTTTTAATTGGTTTTATAAACATGATTTTTTTACTGACGAAGGAGTGGATGAAAAATTCTGAAAAAATTTATGAAAATAGTCCACCCAATTAACCATTTGACCGATTTTTTCCAAGGTCATTCAAGGTTATTTCGACACAGAAAAAATTTCAAAAGATTTTAAACATAACTTTTCAAATCGATTTTTTAATCATTATTTTTATACTGACGAACAAGTGGATGAAAAATTCTGAAAAAATTTATGAAAATAGTCCACCCAATTAACCATTTGACCAATTTTTTCCAAGGTCATTCAACATAACTTTTTAAATCGATTTTTAATCATTATTTTTATAGTGGCCAACGAGTGAATGAAAAATTCTGAAAAAATCATTAAAATAGTCCACCCATTTACCCATTTGACCAATTTTTCCCAAAGTCATTCAAGGTCATTTAGTTACTGGAAAAAATCCAAAAGTTTGTAAATAGATTTTTTTTTAATTATTTTTTTACTGACGAATGAGTTGATGAAAAATTCTGAAAAAAATCATGAAAATAGTCTAACAAATTACACATTTAACCAATCTTTTTCAAGGTCATTCTAGGCCATTTAGACACTAAAATATTCCAAAAATTTTTGAAATCGATTTTTCAAACATTATTTTTTTACTGACGAACGCGTGGATGAAAAATTCTGAAAAAAATCATGAAAACAGTCCATACAATTACATATTTGATTCTTTTTTCCAAGGTCATTTAAACCCTAAAAAAATTCCAAAAGTTTTTTAATCGACTTTTTTACACTGACGAACAAGTTGATGAAAAATTCTGAAAAATTTCATGAAAATATTCCACCCAATTACCGATTTGAACGCTTACGAAGTTCCTTTATTTAAATATTTATTTACTTTTATTACTTGATTTATTTATAGAAAAATACGATTTTTTGTTTTGATAAAAAAAAATTAGATTTTGGCAATTTGCGTTGATTTAAGGTAGAAATTTTCCAATGATTTTTAAAAATGTGTTAAATTCGCTACATGTTCACATTTAAATTATCAAATCTAAGAACGCGTTCAGCAGTTACGTAATTAAAAAAAAAATGTTTTGACTTGAGAATTTGCGTTTTTTGACAATTTGAATTTTTGGCAATTTGCGTTGATTTAAGATGGAAATTTTACAATGATTTTTCAAAACGTATTAAATTCGCTACATTTTCACTATTAAATCATCAAAATCTAACAACGCGTTCAACAGTTATATAATTTTTTAAAAATACGATTTCTTGTTTTGATTTAAAAATTTACGATTTTGGCAATTTGCATTGATTTAAGGGGGAAATTTTCCAATAACTTTTCTCAAAAAGTGATAAATTCGCTATAATTTCAAATTTAAAAAATCAAAATCCAACAACGCGTTTAACAGTTATATGATTTTAAAAAAATACGATGTTTTAGTTTTGATTTTTGACAATTTACATTTATTTAAGATGAACATTTTCCAATGATTTTTTAAAATGTGTTAATTTCGCTAGATTTTCACGTTTAAATAATCAAAATCTCACGATGCGTTTAGCAGTTACCTAATAATTTTTTTTGTTTTGATTTAAAAAATTGCGTTTTGGCAATTTGCGTTGATTTGACATGGAAATTTTTCAATGATTTTTCAAAAAAGTGTTAAATTCGCTACATATTCAAGTTTAAATCATCAAAATCTAATGACGCGTTCGACAGTTAAGTGATTTATAAAAAATACGATTTTTTGTTTTTATCAAAAAAAATGAGATTTTGGCAAATACGTTGATTTAAGGTAGAAATTTTCCAATGATTTTTCAAAAAGCGTTAAATTCGCTACATTTTTAAAATCCAACAACGCGTCCAACAGTTATATGATTTTTTTTAAATACGATTTTTTGTTTTGATTTAAAAATTTGCGATTTTGGCAATTGATTTAAGATGAAAATTTTCTAATAATTTTTTTAAATGTGTTAATTTTGCTACATTTTCACGTTTAAATAATCAAAATCTAACAACGCGTTCAGCAGTTATATAATTTAAAAAATGGTGATGTGGCCATCATGTTACTTTCTCCGACTTGATGGTATCATTTATATTTACGCTTCCATGGTTTATTTTCAATTTAAATCATATTTTAAGTGTGCATCGAACGTTCGTACACTCGTTTAAAACTGACGTTTAAAACGTCAAACTTATGAAAGATGGAAAAATGTTCTTCAAATTCAAAAACTCAGTTTACTCAAAAACTAAAGAGATTTCGAAAAAAACTTATTCTTCATAAATTGTTCATTTTGGCATTCTCTACAATTAGTATTAACATAAATTTGCTGTAACTATTAGCGTTTCATAATTGTATACCAAAAATGAAAAAAAAAATTATTAAATTTTTTTCTCGAATAACAATGATTTTATGAAAAATATTTTTAAACCAAAGATGTTCATTTCTTTGTTGTCTTTAATATTTGCTTAAATATTTTTGTGATATTTTTCATATTGCAGAAAATATTGGAAAAAAACAAAAAACAGTTAAGCTAAACACCCACTTCCGGTGTACGAAATTTTACCAAAAGCTTTTCAGTTCTTCGGATTATCAAATAAAACTTATGTTTAAAGTTTCATATCAATTGGTCCATTAGTTTTTAAGATACAGCGCGCACAGACACACACACAGACACACACACACACACACACAGACACAATTTTTTTTTTCCAGAAATTGTTGAAATGGCATCTTGGGACCCCAAAACGGATATTTCCGTAAAAAAAATTTTTGAAAAAAAAATCACGATCACAATACTTTCTCGTACTTCGTAACGGAGAAAGTAAAAAATCAAAAACCAAAACTTAAGAAGAAAAAATCGATACATCAAGTTGTCCAAGACGAGAAAACTCAGTCTTCGGTAATGACGCACACGCAAAGATCCATTGATCAAACTATAGATCTAGAAAATTGTAATATAGTTAAAAAGCAAGATCTAAATAACGAGATTTTAAATTAGATACGCACTTTCTTACCCCCCCCCCTCCAGATTCCGCGAAATGAATAAATAAATAAAGCGAACCCGAAAAAAAGAAAGAGTTTTTAATGCATAATGGACAAGTCCCCGCGTATAAAAAAGATTAAATTGTGGCTGGTTTCGAGCAAATAGCTATAATCTTAATTAAAAACTAAATGAGTTTTACCGTCTACCGTCGTAATTCGCGGGGCCGCGTTATTTTTAAAATTAATTATTATTTTTTCTAAATGACCGCCGCACCGCTCGCTTTCGGTCCTATCGATTTCACAATAGTAATTAACCCCTCGGACGTAATTTGCTACATTTGACAGCCAATTAAAAATCCGATGCAGTCTCGCAGTTTCTGTTTTGGCCTATGCTTATTGAAAAGTTTTTAAAACGTTCATCGGCAGTGCAGTAAATAACTCTCGGGAGACGTTTTTCTTCGGGACTTAAAAGTTTTTGATTGATTTATTGGGAATAAGGACAGAGGCCAAGTGGCTTCGGTCCCAGCGTGAAGTCATGAACCGTGGACCGTCACTGCGAGATGATTGATAATCACCTGGACTAACCGCCGCTGACGTCACTTCATTAACTCCACCTAATGAAATACCGTGGTTTTACTAATTGAATGTCCATGTAACGGATAATAGGATTCCCATACTGCCGTGCGACAAGGAGGGCTTAAATTAAATTAATATTAAACTTTATACAATACCAGTCTGGCGGATCTATTATCAACTTCGATTGAAGATTCTTCTATTTTAACCAGTGTTAGTTCCCAGGAGACTATTATTGCCTCGCATACATATCTTACTTAGTATCAAGTATTTTTAAACTTTGAAATTGACTGCTAAAATAAATGAGGAAGTTGTAAATTTTATACCGTCAAAGTCATATTCAAATGGGCCACCATATGTACTATACTGAGTGTCAGTGGCGGCTCGTGGAACATATTGATGGTGGAGCCACTTATACAATATATTTTTTGAAGTAAGAAAGAACGATTTATCTTCCTAGACCAAAGTAATTGGCAAAAAAGTGTTTTAAGAATTAATTTAAAATTCTTGCTAGTGCCATGGTTGCTTGGCTCTATATAACGAGTCGCCCTTACCTGAAATAAAAGTTAAAAACGGTTTTTGTATGATTATTATTCAGGAGTATGTAAGGAACATCTAACTGATTTTATTTTTTCTATGGGAATATGACTTCCTTGTTCTTTCTTTGCGAAAATATGTGTATGTAAGGAACATTTATCTGATTTTATTTTTTCTATGGGAATATGACTTCCTTGTTTTTTTTGCGAAAATATGTGAATGTCTTGCAGCGGTACGCAAATTATTTTTTTTCCCGAAAAAATGGGGGGGGTTTGCCTACGGTTTTTGTATGATTATTGTTCAGGAGGATGTAAGGAACATTTATCTGATTTTATTTTTTTTATGGGAATATGACTTCCTTGTTTTTTTGCGAAAATATGTGAATGTCTTGCAGCGGTACGCAAATTATTTTTTTTCTCGAAAAAATGGGGGGGTTTGCCTACGGTTTTTGTATGATTATTGTTCAGGAGTATGTAAGGAACATTTATCTGATTTTATTTTTTCTATGGGAATATGACTTCCTTGTTTTTTTTGCGAAAATATGTGAATGTCTTGCAGCGGTACGCAAATTATTTTTTTTTCCCGAAAAAATGGGGGGGTTTGCCTACGGTTTTTGTATGATTATTGTTCAGGAGGATGTAAGGAACATTTATCTGATTTTATTTTTTTTATGGGAATATGACTTCCTTGTTTTTTTTTGCGAAAATATGTGAATGTCGTGCAGTGGTACGCAAATTATTTTTTTTCTCGAAAAATGGGGGGGTGTGCCTACGGTTTTTGTATGATTATTGTTCAGGAGTATGTAAGGAACATTTAACTGATTTTTTTTTTCTATGGAAATATGACTTCCTTGTTTTTTTGCGAAAATATGTGAATGTCGTGCAGCGGTAAGCAAATTATTTTTTTTCTCGAAAAAATGGGGAGGTGTGCCTGCGGTTTTTTTATGATTATGATTCTAGGGTGTCCACAGAATACAGCTGTATTTTTTGTTTTTACATTGGAGTTTGTCTTCTTGTTAAAAAAGCGGAAGTTATTTTTGAGGGGAAGTGGGGGTGGTTTCAGAAGAGGACAATTAGGGGTTAATTTTTTTTTGGGTTTACAATGTTCATGTGTTTCATAATAATCATAGAAACATTCAGTTATGTAGCCCGTTTTAATGGAAAAACGTAATTTAAAATCTATTGCTGGAATCTATTGCTAACTTCACACCCGTATTTAAAATTACTTATCATTATCAGGACTGTAATATTCAAGCAAAGCATCAAAATATTCTGAAGATGGCTTTTGAGTTATTCAGCTGAAAACTCAAAAATATTATTTTTTTGAACAAATATTGTGAAAACGTGAAATTTTGATTAGAATCAAAACTAAATACAACTCAACATTGCCTACTAATATCAGAACTTTAATATTTATGCAAAATATCAAAACATTCTGAAGAAGGTTTTAGAGTTATTTAACAGAAAAGTTGGAAATATCAATTTTTTGTAATACATTTTGAAAAAATTCGCTTAAAATCGAAGCAAATCGC
Organism: Ocypus olens; assembly: GCA_910593695.2. Taxonomy (NCBI): domain Eukaryota; kingdom Metazoa; phylum Arthropoda; class Insecta; order Coleoptera; family Staphylinidae; genus Ocypus; species Ocypus olens. The sequence continues at coordinate 8,493,980 of OU343048.1, forward strand.
AATTAACTGTTCCTCAACATCACTCATCGACATCAGGGCTATAATATTCACTCAAAATATCAAAACATTCTGCAGATGGTTTTTGAGTTAATCAACGGAAAAGTCGAAAATGTCAACTTTGTGTAATACATTTTAAGAAAATTCGCTTAAAATCGAATAAATCGCAATTAACTGTTACTCAAAATAACTCATCAATATCAGGGCTTTAATATACATGCAGAAGATCAAAACATCCTACAGTTTGATTTTTTTTAACCAGAAACTTAAAATGTTCATTTTTTATATTAAATCTTGAGAAAAAGTGAAAATTCGTATAAAATAAAAACAAATCACAACGGAATGTTACTCAACATTACCTACTAATATCATTTATGCAAAATATCAAAACATTCTGAAGATAGTTTTTGAGTTATTTCACTAAAAACGCAAAAATATCAATTTTTGTAACAAATATTGGGAAAAATTTCGGTTAAAATCAAAGCAAATCACAATAAACTGTTACCTAAAATCATTTATCAATATTAGGGCTTTAAAATTTATGTAGAAGATCAAAATATTCTGCAGATTGATTTTGAGTTATTCAATTAGAAACCAGAAAATGTTATTTTTTTGTAATCAATCTTGAAAAAAAAAGAATTTTGTTTAAAATCAAAGCAAATCACAATTAACGGTCACTCAAAATCAGTTATCAGTATCAAGGCTTCAATATTTAAGCATTTTGCAGATGATTTTTGAGTTATTCGACTTAAAACTCGAAAATCTCATTTTTTTGGAACGAATATTTGGAAAAGCTAAAATAAATAAAAAGCTAAGACTGTAATATTCAAACAAAAGATCAAAACATTCCGAAGTTGGTTTTAGAGTTATTCAACTAATAACTTAAAAATATCAATTTTTATATTGAGGAAAAGTGAAATTTCGGTTAAAATCAAAGCAAAGCCCAATGATCTGTTACTTAAAATTACTTATCGTTATCAGGGCTTCAATATTTTTGTGGAAGATCAAAACGTTCTGCAGATTGATTTTGAGTTATTCAACTAAAAACTCGAAAATATAAGTTTTATTGCAACAAATATTGGGAAAAAGTGAAATTTCGGTTAAAATCGAAGCAAAGCCCAATGATCTGTCACTTAAAATTACTTATCGTTATCAGGGTTTCAATATTTTTGTGGAAGATCAAAACGTTCTGCAGATTGATTTTGAGTTATTCAACTAAAAACTCGAAAATATCAGTTTTATTGTAACAAATATTGGGAAAAAAGTGAAATTTCGGTTAAAATCAAAGCAAACACCAATGATCTGTTACTTAAAATTACTTATCGTTATCAGGGTTTCAATATTTTTGTGGAAGATCAAAACGTTCTGCAGATTGATTTTGAGTTATTCAACTATAAACTCGAAAATATCAGTTTTATTGTAACAAATATTGGGAAAAAAGTGAAATTTCGATTAAAATCAAAGCAAAGCCCAATGATCTGTCACTTAAAATTACTTATCGTTATCAGGGTTTCAATATTTTTGTGGAAGATCAAAACGTTCTGCAGATTGATTTTGAGTTATTCAACTAAAAACTCGAAAATAACAGTTTTATTGTAACAAATATTGGGAAAAAAGTGAAATTTCGGTTAAAATCAAAGGAAATCATAACTGACTGTCTCTCAAAATCAGTTATCAATATAACGGAGCAGATGTTTTAGAAATATTTTATCATAATCGCATTCCTGAAGTCCGTACCTAACATCAGTGGCAAAAATTCTTGCTAGTGCCATGGCTCCTTGGCTCTATATAACGAGCCGCCCCTGCTGAGTGTAACACAGAACATTTTTCTCTCTCTATTTTAATACTGGGTGTTTCATTCAAAAAAAAAACGAACTTCTTATTTTGCTGTGACCGTTCAAATATTGCTTGTTTGTGTTGGCTCTCCGTTAGAGTCGATAATCATCTACACATTTTCTATCTTAAATATTTAATTCCAAAAAGTAACCCGGTATATACAATTAGTGTTCCATCCCGGTGAAAAAAAACAACACATGCCATTAATTAATTAAGCCCACGGCCCCCAATTAATAACCTAAAATTCTAACCCATCGCCCTTGAGCCAACGTACGCATAATAATTAAACACACACAAGATACACAGGAAGACGTTTCAATTAAAATAATGTGTTTTAATTAATTAATAAAGTTAGGTGGGAGCGCTCAACGTTTCACGGCGCAAATTTTCACTAACATTTTCCGATAATTACGAAAACATTTTCTCGATATATGTCTGGATTTTCAAAGGGGGATTAATTGACTTTTAATTGAACTAAATTCCCCAACAAACGATACCGTCGGGGTTCTCTTGTTTTCGAAATTTATTAATTAATTTTTTAGCCCCACTGTCCGTGCGAAAATCGGAAAGGGGGGATATAATGTGTTGCGTCATACGTGCATGCTGTGATACAGTATCGTTAGGCAATTTGCCTAATGTCTTTCATTGGGGGCATTAAGTGCCATAAAAAGTTACGGTCAACTTTCCTCCTTTTTTTTTCTGTACAACTTTCTTTGATGAGAGTTTTAGCGGCGTCGTTTAGCGTCACCGAAATACACGCCCGGATTCAAGATTTACGAAGTAATCAAGACTTTGGTAACAAATCATTTTGAAGTTCTGCGTACGGATTTATATTTACCTATTCATATCGTCGGCCTTACTGTAGAACTATATTTGCTAAATTGATAGACACTACCGGCTGTGGAAAATATTTGTCCTATTAAGATTTAAAAAATTGTCCGTTCAAAATCGGAAAAATGTTCATGCTGACCTACCAATTTTTTTGCATTTTTTTCTAGATGAAATTTTCTGACGCCAATGGATTCACTCGTTTTTCTGATGAAGAAAAAGCTAATACATAAGGGTCTACGGTGATTATTAAAAGAGTTGATTTTTTCGATTTTTTTCATTTTCGAATTTTCTTTACTGACGCGTCACGGGCTTCAAATTGACATTTGTTCTTGTGAAAGTACATTTTTCGAGGCGTCTTGAAGGGATATTTCTAGTGATGTATAGAAACCCCGGATCGAACCAGTGGTTTCTTCAAATCATTTCAAAGCCAATTTTTGAACAAAAGTAAGAAGGGGGATCCCCTAGGGTGATTTTCATCAAAAATTTCAAATTTTCCTCACTTTACTATTTTTTCAGTCATGTATTGCTTCGAAGTTTTATTAACAAGAAATAGTAATTTTTGTGTTTATAAAATAAAATTTCGAGAATCAATAAAATAATAGATAATTCAGGCATCAGCTTTGCGATGATGAATTTAACATTAACTCATTTCCCCCCCCCCATTTTTTTTCGCAAACCGCCACTTTAAAATTCAGCACTCCGAAAAATAATGCATTAGCCACTAATTAATAATTCAAAATCCGCCTAAATAATGAATCGTTTATTAATGCACGTAGGTACACACTCACACACACACGCACACACACACGTGCGCATTCATCACTATAATGGATCCACGAAGACATGGATTTCAACATGGCTAATTAAAACAGGACCGGCGGAACGCTTTAGAGCCATTTGTCGTATACTAACGAGGCACGTACGCATTACAAATTTCCCTCCCGAAAACTCGCCCATTTTAATTTTTAATCATTTATTTTGTAATTCTAAACCCGGGGCCCCGAACAATTGTAACTTGAATATTTTAACATATGAAATAAACCCGATCGCGCGCGCGGTCCTCGTTTCACATTTAATTAATTTATTAATTACTTACCGAAAAATTTAAAGCGACAACTACAGTTCGACTAAAATAATTCCTCAGGACAGTGACAGTGACAGTGACAGTGACAGTGACAGTGACAGTGACAGTGACAGTGACAGTGACAGTGACAGTGACAGTGACAGTGACAGTGACAGTGACAGTGACAGTGACAGTGACAGTGACAGTGACAGTGACAGTGACAGTGACAGTGACAGTGACAGTGACAGTGACAGTGACAGTGACAGTGACAGTGACAGTGACAGTGACAGTGACAGTGACAGTGACAGTGACAGTGACAGTGACAGTGACAGTGACAGTGACAGTGACAGTGACAGTGACAGTGACAGTGACAGTGACAGTGACAGTGACAGTGACAGTGACAGTGACAGTGACAGTGAAGACTTTTGCAGACAAAATTCAGACCAAAATTCCTCTTTTCGTTTCTGTGATCCTGATACCAAATCGCAAAATTTGATATAAATTTTTTAAGAATAGGCACACAGAATTCAGACCAAAATTACTCTTTTCGTTCCTGTGATCCTGAAACTAAATCGAAAAATTTGATGAAAACTTTTAAAGAACTTGGCAGACAAAATTCAGACCAAAATACCTTTTTCGTTTCTGTGATCCTGATACCAAATCGTAAAATTTGTTGAAAACTTTTAAAGAATTTGGCAGACAAAATTCAGACCAAAATTACTCTTTTCGTTCCTGTGATCCTGATACCAAATCGCAAAATTTGTTGAAAACTTTTAAAGAATTTGGCAGACAAAATTCAGACCAAAATTACTCTTTTCGTTCCTGTGATCCTGATACCAAATCGCAAAATTTGTTGAAAACTTTTAAAGAATTTGGCAGACAAAATTCAGACCAAAATTACTCTTTTCGTTCCTGTGATCCTGATACCAAATCGCAAAATTTGTTGAAAACTTTTAAAGAATTTGGCAGACAAAATTCAGACCAAAATTACTCTTTTCGTTCCTGTGATCCTGATACCAAATCGCAAAATTTGTTGAAAACTTTTAAAGAATTTGGCAGACAAAATTCAGACCAAAATTACTCTTTTCGTTCCTGTGATCCTGATACCAAATCGCAAAATTTGTTGAAAACTTTTAAAGAATTTGGCAGACAAAATTCAGACCAAAATTACTCTTTTCGTTCCTGTGATCCTGATACCAAATCGAAAAATTTGATGAAAACTTTTAAAGAATTTGGCAGACAAAATTCAGACCAAAATTACTCTTTTCGTTTCTGTGATCCTGATACCAAATCGAAAAATTTGATGAAAACTTTTAAAGAATTTGGCAGACAAAATTCGGACCAAAATTACTCTTTTCGTTTCTGTGATCCTGATACCAAATCGAAAAATTTGATGAAAACTTTTAAATAATTTGGCAGACAAAATTAAGACCAAAATTACTCTTTTCGTTCCTGTGATCCTGATACCAAATCGTAAAATTTGTTGAAAACTTTTAAAGAATTTGGCAGACAAAATTCGGACCAAAATTACTCTTTTCGTTTCTGTGATCCTGATACAAAATCGAAAAATTTGATGAAAACTTTTGAACAATTTGGCAGACAAAATTCGGACCAAAATTACTCTTTTCCTTCCTGTGATCCTGATACCAAATCGAAAAATTTGATGAAAACTTTTAAAGAATTTGGCAGACAAAATTAAGACCAAAATTACTCTTTTCGTTTCTGTGATCCTGATACAAAATCGAAAAATTTGATGAAAACTTTTGAACAATTTGGCAGACAAAATTCGGACCAAAATTACTCTTTTCCTTCCTGTGATCCTGATACCAAATCGAAAAATTTGATGAAAACTTTTAAAGAATTTGGCAGACAAAATTCAGACCAAAATTACTCTTTTCGTTTCTGTAATCCTGATACCAAATCGAAAAATTTGATGAAAACTTTTAAAGAATTTGGCAGACAAAATTCGGACCAAAATTACTCTTTTCGTTTCTGTGATCCTGATACAAAATCGAAAAATTTGATGAAAACTTTTGAACAATTTGGCAGACAAAATTCGGACCAAAATTACTCTTTTCCTTCCTGTGATCCTGATACCAAATCGAAAAATTTGATGAAAACTTTTAAAGAGTTTGGCAGACAAAATTCAGACCAAAATTACTCTTTTCGTTTCTGTGATCCTGATACCAAATCGAAAAATTTGATGAAAACTTTTGAACAATTTGGCAGACAAAATTCGGACCAAAATTACTCTTTTCCTTCCTGTGATCCTGATACCAAATCGAAAAATTTGATGAAAACTTTTAAAGAATTTGGCAGACAAAATTCAGACCAAAATTACTCTTTTCGTTTCTGTGATCCTGATACCAAATCAAAAAATTTGATGAAAACTTTTAAAGAATTTGGCAGACAAAATTCGGACCAAAATTACTCTTTTCCTTCCTGTGATCCTGATACCAAATCGAAAAATTTGATGAAAACTTTTAAAGAATTTGGCAGACAAAATTCAGACCAAAATTACTCTTTTCGTTTCTGTGATCCTGATACAAAATCGAAAAATTTGATGAAAACTTTTGAACAATTTGGCAGACAAAATTCGGACCAAAATTACTCTTTTCCTTCCTGTGATCCTGATACCAAATCGAAAAATTTGATGAAAACTTTTAAAGAATTTGGCAGACAAAATTCAGACCAAAATTACTCTTTTCGTTTCTGTGATCCTGATACCAAATCGAAAAATTTGATGAAAACTTTTAAAGAATTTGGCAGACAAAATTCAGACCAAAATTACTCTTTTCGTTTCTGTGATCCTGATACCAAATCGAAAAATTTGATGAAAACTTTTAAAGAGTTTGGCAGACAAAATTCAGACCAAAATTACTCTTTTCGTTTCTGTGATCCTGATACCAAATCGAAAAATTTGATGAAAACTTTTAAAGAGTTTGGCAGACAAAATTCAGACCAAAATTACTCTTTTCGTTTCTGTGATCCTGATACCAAATCGTAAAATTTGATGAAAACTTTGAAAGAATTTGGCAGACAAAATTCGGACCAAAATTACTCTTTTCGTTTCTGTGATCCTGATACAAAATCGAAAAATTTGATGAAAACTTTTGAACAATTTGGCAGACAAAATTCGGACCAAAATTACTCTTTTCCTTCCTGTGATCCTGATACCAAATCGAAAAATTTGATGAAAACTTTTAAAGAATTTGGCAGACAAAATTAAGACCAAAATTACTCTTTTCGTTTCTGTGATCCTGATACAAAATCGAAAAATTTGATGAAAACTTTTAAAGAATTTGGCAGACAAAATTCAGACCAAAATTACTCTTTTCGTGTCTGTGATCCTGATACCAAATCGAAAAATTTGATGAAAACTTTTAAAGAATTTGGCAGACAAAATTCAGACCAAAATTACTCTTTTCGTTTCTGTGATCCTGATACCAAATCGAAAAATTTGATGAAAATTTTAAAGAATTTGGCAGACAAAATTCAGACCAAAATTACTCTTTTCGTTTCTGTGATCCTGATACCAAATCGAAAAATTTGATGAAAATTTTAAAGAATTTGGCAGACAAAATTCAGACCAAAATTACTCTTTTCGTTTCTGTGATCCTGATACAAAATCGAAAAATTTGATGAAAACTTTTGAACAATTTGGCAGACAAAATTCAGACCAAAATTACTCTTTTCGTTTCTGTGATCCTGATACCAAATCGAAAAATTTGATGAAAATTTTAAAGAATTTGGCAGACAAAATTCAGACCAAAATTACTCTTTTCGTTTCTGTGATCCTGATACCAAATCGAAAAATTTGATGAAAATTTTAAAGAATTTGGCAGACAAAATTCAGACCAAAATTACTCTTTTCGTTTCTGTGATCCTGATACCAAATCGAAAAATTTGATGAAAATTTTAAAGAATTTGGCAGACAAAATTCAGACCAAAATTACTCTTTTCGTTTCTGTGATCCTGATACCAAATCGAAAAATTTGATGAAAATTTTAAAGAATTTGGCAGACAAAATTCAGACCAAAATTACTCTTTTCGTTTCTGTGATCCTGATACCAAATCGAAAAATTTGATGAAAACTTTTAAAGAATTTGGCAGACAAAATTCAGACCAAAATTACTCTTTTCGTTTCTGTGATCCTGATACAAAATCGAAAAATTTGATGAAAACTTTTGAACAATTTGGCAGACAAAATTCAGACCAAAATTACTCTTTTCGTTTCTGTGATCCTGATACAAAATCGAAAAATTTGATGAAAACTTTTAAAGAATTTGGCAGACAAAATTCGGACCAAAATTACTCTTTTCCTTCCTGTGATCCTGATACCAAATCGTAAAATTTGATGAAAACTTTTAAAGAATTTCGCAGACAAAATTCAGACCAAAATTACTCTTTTCGTTTCTGTGATCCTGATCCCTAATCGAAAAATTTGTTGAAAATTTTTAAAGAATTTGGCAGAGAATATTAAGACTAAAATTCCTCTTTTCCTTCCTGTGATCCTGATCCCTAATCGAAAAATTTGTTGAAAATTTTTAAAGAATTTGGCAGAGAATACGAAGACCAAAATTCCTCTTTTCGTGCCTGTGATCCTGATCCGTAATCAAAAAATTTGTTGAAATTTTTTAAAGAATTTGGCAGAGAATACGAAGACCAAAATTCCTCTTTTCGTTCCTATAATCCTGATCCCTAATCGAAAAATTTGTTGAAAATTTTTAAAGAATTTGGCAGAGAATGCGAAGACCAAAATTCATCTTTTCCTTCCTGTGATCCTGATCCCTAATCGAAAAATTTGTTGAAATTTTTTAAAGAATTTGGCAGAGAATACGAAGACCAAAATTCCTCTTTTCCTTCCTGTGATCCTGATCCCTAATCGAAAAATTTGTTGAAATTTTTTAAAGAATTTGGCAGAGAATACGAAGACCAAAATTCCTCTTTTCGTTCCTGTGATCCTGATCCGTAATCAAAAAATTTGTTGAAATTTTTTAAAGAATTTGGCAGAGAATACGAAGACCAAAATTCCTCTTTTCGTTCCTATGATCCTGATCCCTAATCGAAAAATTTGTTAAAATTTTTTAAAGAATTTGGCAGAGAATGCGAAGACCAAAATTCCTCTTTTCCTTCCTGTGATCCTGATCCCTAATCGAAAAATTTAATGAAAATTTTTAAAGAATTTGGCAGAGAATACGAAGACCAAAATTCCTCTTTTCCTTCCTGTGATCCTGATCCCTAATCGAAAAATTTGTTGAAAATTTTTAAAGAATTTGGCAGAGAATGCGAAGACCAAAATTCATCTTTTCCTTCCTGTGATCCTGATCCCTAATCGAAAAATTTGTTGAAATTTTTTAAAGAATTTGGCAGAGAATACGAAGACCAAAATTCCTCTTTTCCTTCCTGTGATCCTGATCCCTAATCGAAAAATTTGTTGAAATTTTTTAAAGAATTTGGCAGAGAATACGAAGACCAAAATTCCTGTTTTCGTTCCTGTGATCCTGATCCCTAATCGAAAAATTTGTTGAAAATTTTTAAAGAATTTGGCAGAGAATACGAAGACCAAAATTCCTCTTTTCGTTCCTGTGATCCTGATCCGTAATCAAAAAATTTGTTGAAATTTTTTAAAGAATTTGGCAGAGAATACGAAGACCAAAATTCCTCTTTTCGTTCCTATGATCCTGATCCCTAATCGAAAAATTTGTTAAAATTTTTTAAAGAATTTGGCAGAGAATGCGAAGACCAAAATTCCTCTTTTCCTTCCTGTGATCCTGATCCCTAATCGAAAAATTTGTTGAAAATTTTTAAAGAATTTGGCAGAGAATACGAAGACCAAAATTCCTCTTTTCGTTCCTGTGATCCTGATCCCAAATCGAAAAATTTAATGAAATTTTTTTAAGAATTTGGCAGAGAATATGAAGACCAAAATTCCTCTTTTCGTTCCTGTAATCCTGATCCCAAATCGAAAAATTTGTTGAAAATTTTTAAAGAATTTGGCAGAGAATACGAAGACCAAAATTCCTCTTTTCGTTCCTGTGATCCTGATCCCAAATCGAAAAATTTAATGAAAATTTTTAAAGAATTTGGCAGAGAATATGAAGACCAAAATTCCTCTTTTCCTTCCTGTGATCCTGATCCAAAATCAAAAATTTGTTGAAAGTTTTTAAAGAATTTGGCAGAGAATATGAAGACCAAAATTCCTCTTTTCGTTCCTGTGATCCTGATCCTAAGTCGAAAAATTTGATGAAAATTTTAAAAGAATTTGGCAGAGAATATGAAGACCAAAATTCCTCTTTTCCTTCCTGTGATCCTGATCCTGAGTCGAAAAATTTGATGAAAATTTTTAAAGAATTTGGCAGAGAATATGAAGACCAAAATTCCTCTTTTCGTTCCTGTGATCCTGATCCCTAATCGAGAATTTTAATGAAAATTTTTAAAGAATTTGGCAGAGAATACGAAGACCAAAATTCCTCTTTTCGTTCCTGTGATCCTGATCCCAAATCGAAAAATTTAATGAAAATTTTTAAAGAATTTGGCAGAGAATATGAAGACCAAAATTCCTCTTTTCCTTCCTGTGATCCTGATCCAAAATCAAAAATTTGTTGAAAGTTTTTAAAGAATTTGGCAGAGAATATGAAGACCAAAATTCCTCTTTTCGTTCCTGTGATCCTGATCCTAAGTCGAAAAATTTGATGAAAATTTTAAAAGAATTTGGCAGAGAATATGAAGACCAAAATTCCTCTTTTCCTTCCTGTGATCCTGATCCTAAGTCGAAAAATTTGATGAAAATTTTTAAAGAATTTGGCAGAGAATATGAAGACCAAAATTCCTCTTTTCGTTCCTGTGATCCTGATCCCTAATCGAGAATTTTAATGAAAATTTTTAAAGAATTTGGCAGAGAATACGAAGACCAAAATTCCTCTTTTCGTTCCTGTGATCCTGATCCTAAGTCGAAAAATTTGATGAAAATTTTTAAAGAATTTGGCAGGGAATATGAAGACCAAAATTCCTCTTTTCCTTCCTGTGATCCTGATCCCAAATCGAAAAATTTGTTGAAAGTTTTTAAAGAATTTGGCAGAGAATATGAAGACCAAAATTCCTCATTTCGTTCCTGTGATCCTGATCCTAAGTCGAAAAATTTGATGAAAATTTTTAAAGAATTTGGCAGGGAATATGAAGACCAAAATTCCTCTTTTCGTTCCTGTGATCCTGATCCTAAGTCGAAAAATTTGATGAAAATTTTTAAAGAATTTGGCAGGGAATATGAAGACCAAAATTCCTCTTTTCCTTCCTGTGATCCTGATCCCAAATCGAAAAATTTGTTGAAAGTTTTTAAAGAATTTGGCAGAGAATATGAAGACCAAAATTCCTCTTTTCGTTCCTGTGATCCTGATCCTAAGTCGAAAAATTTGATGAACATTTTTAAAGAATTTGGCAGGGAATATGAAGACCAAAATTCCTCTTTTCGTTCCTGTGATCCTGATCCTAAGTCGAAAAATTTGATGAAAATTTTTAAAGAATTTGGCAGAGAATATGAAGACCAAAATTCCTCTTTTCGTTCCTGTGATCCTGATCCCTAATCGAGAATTTTAATGAAAATTTTTAAAGAATTTGGCAGAGAATACGAAGACCAAAATTCCTCTTTTCGTTCCTGTGATCCTGATCCCAAATCAAAAAATTTGATGAAAATTTTTAAAGAATTTGGCAGAGAATATGAAGACCAAAATTCCTCTTTTCGTTCCTGCGATCCTGATCCCTAATCGAGAATTTTAATGAAAATTTTTAAAGAATTTGGCAGAGAATACGAAGACCAAAATTCCTCTTTTCGTTCCTGTGATCCTGATCCCAAATCGAAAAATTTGATGAAAATTTTTAAAGAATTTGGCAGAGAATATGAAGACCAAAATTCCTCTTTTCGTTCCTGTGATCCTGATCCTAAGTCGAAAAATTTGATGAAAATTTTTAAAGAATTTGGCAGGGAATATGAAGACCAAAATTCCTCATTTCGTCCCTGTGATCCTGATCCTAAGTCGAAAAATTTGATGAAAATTTTTAAAGAATTTGGCAGAGAATATGAAGACCAAAATTCCTCTTTTCGTTCCTGCGATCCTGATCCCTAATCGAGAATTTTAATGAAAATTTTTAAAGAATTTGGCAGAGAATACGAAGACCAAAATTCCTCTTTTCGTTCCTGTGATCCTGATCCCAAATCGAAAAATTTGTTGAAAGTTTTTAAAGAATTTGGCAGAGAATATGAAGACCAAAATTCCTCATTTCGTCCCTGTGATCCTGATCCTAAGTCGAAAAATTTGATGAAAATTTTTAAAGAATTTGGCAGAGAATATGAAGACCAAAATTCCTCATTTCGTTCCTGTGATCCTGATCCCAAATCGAAAAATTTGATGAAAATTTTTAAAGAATTTGGCAGAGAATATGAAGACCAAAATTCCTCTTTTCGTTCCTGTGATCCTGATCCCAAATCGAAAAATTTGTTGAAAGTTTTTAAAGAATTTGGCAGAGAATATGAAGACCAAAATTCCTCTTTTCGTTCCTGTGATCCTGATCCTAAGTCGAAAAATTTGATGAAAATTTTTAAAGAATTTGGCAGAGAATATGAAGACCAAAATTCCTCTTTTCGTTCCTGCGATCCTGATCCCTAATCGAGAATTTTAATGAAAATTTTTAAAGAATTTGGCAGAGAATACGAAGACCAAAATTCCTCTTTTCGTTCCTGTGATCCTGATCCCAAATCGAAAAATTTGTTGAAAGTTTTTAAAGAATTTGGCAGAGAATATGAAGACCAAAATTCCTCATTTCGTCCCTGTGATCCTGATCCTAAGTCGAAAAATTTGATGAAAATTTTTAAAGAATTTGGCAGAGAATATGAAGACCAAAATTCCTCTTTTCGTTCCTGTGATCCTGATCCCAAATCGAAAAATTTGATGAAAATTTTTAAAGAATTTGGCAGAGAATATGAAGACCAAAATTCCTCTTTTCGTTCCTGTGATCCTGATCCTAAGTCGAAAAATTTGATGAAAATTTTTAAAGAATTTGGCAGGGAATATGAAGACCAAAATTCCTCATTTCGTCCCTGTGATCCTGATCCTAAGTCGAAAAATTTGATGAAAATTTTTAAAGAATTTGGCAGGGAATATGAAGACCAAAATTCCTCTTTTCGTTCCTGTGATCCTGATCCCTAATCGAGAATTTTAATGAAGATTTTTAAAGAATTTGGCAGAGAATACGAAGACCAAAATTCCTCTTTTCGTTCCTGTGATCCTGATCCCAAATCAAAAAATTTGTTGAAAGTTTTTAAAGAATTTGGCAGAGAATATGAAGACCAAAATTCCTCTTTTCCTTCCTGTGATCCTGATCCTAAGTCGAAAAATTTGATGAAAATTTTTAAAGAATTTGGCAGAGAATATGAAGACCAAAATTCCTCTTTTCGTTCCTGTGATCCTGATCCCTAATCGAGAATTTTAATGAAAATTTTTAAAGAATTTGGCAGAGAATACGAAGACCAAAATTCCTCTTTTCGTTCCTGTGATCCTGATCCCAAATCGAAAAATTTAATGAAATTTTTTTAAGAATTTGGCAGAGAATATGAAGACCAAAATTCCTCTTTTCGTTCCTGTAATCCTGATCCCAAATCGAAAAATTTGTTGAAAATTTTTAAAGAATTTGGCAGAGAATACGAAGACCAAAATTCCTCTTTTCGTTCCTGTGATCCTGATCCCAAATCGAAAAATTTAATGAAAATTTTTAAAGAATTTGGCAGAGAATATGAAGACCAAAATTCCTCTTTTCCTTCCTGTGATCCTGATCCAAAATCAAAAATTTGTTGAAAGTTTTTAAAGAATTTGGCAGAGAATATGAAGACCAAAATTCCTCTTTTCGTTCCTGTGATCCTGATCCTAAGTCGAAAAATTTGATGAAAATTTTAAAAGAATTTGGCAGAGAATATGAAGACCAAAATTCCTCTTTTCGTTCCTGTGATCCTGATCCTAAGTCGAAAAATTTGATGAAAATTTTTAAAGAATTTGGCAGAGAATATGAAGACCAAAATTCCTCTTTTCGTTCCTGTGATCCTGATCCCTAATCGAGAATTTTAATGAAAATTTTTAAAGAATTTGGCAGAGAATACGAAGACCAAAATTCCTCTTTTCGTTCCTGTGATCCTGATCCTAAGTCGAAAAATTTGATGAAAATTTTAAAAGAATTTGGCAGAGAATATGAAGACCAAAATTCCTCTTTTCCTTCCTGTGATCCTGATCCTGAGTCGAAAAATTTGATGAAAATTTTTAAAGAATTTGGCAGAGAATATGAAGACCAAAATTCCTCTTTTCGTTCCTGTGATCCTGATCCCAAATCGAAAAATTTAATGAAAATTTTTAAAGAATTTGGCAGAGAATATGAAGACCAAAATTCCTCTTTTCCTTCCTGTGATCCTGATCCAAAATCAAAAATTTGTTGAAAGTTTTTAAAGAATTTGGCAGAGAATATGAAGACCAAAATTCCTCTTTTCGTTCCTGTGATCCTGATCCTAAGTCGAAAAATTTGATGAAAATTTTAAAAGAATTTGGCAGAGAATATGAAGACCAAAATTCCTCTTTTCCTTCCTGTGATCCTGATCCTAAGTCGAAAAATTTGATGAAAATTTTTAAAGAATTTGGCAGAGAATATGAAGACCAAAATTCCTCTTTTCGTTCCTGTGATCCTGATCCCTAATCGAGAATTTTAATGAAAATTTTTAAAGAATTTGGCAGAGAATACGAAGACCAAAATTCCTCTTTTCGTTCCTGTGATCCTGATCCTAAGTCGAAAAATTTGATGAAAATTTTAAAAGAATTTGGCAGAGAATATGAAGACCAAAATTCCTCTTTTCCTTCCTGTGATCCTGATCCTGAGTCGAAAAATTTGATGAAAATTTTTAAAGAATTTGGCAGAGAATATGAAGACCAAAATTCCTCTTTTCGTTCCTGTGATCCTGATCCCAAATCGAAAAATTTAATGAAAATTTTTAAAGAATTTGGCAGAGAATATGAAGACCAAAATTCCTCTTTTCCTTCCTGTGATCCTGATCCAAAATCAAAAATTTGTTGAAAGTTTTTAAAGAATTTGGCAGAGAATATGAAGACCAAAATTCCTCTTTTCGTTCCTGTGATCCTGATCCTAAGTCGAAAAATTTGATGAAAATTTTAAAAGAATTTGGCAGAGAATATGAAGACCAAAATTCCTCTTTTCCTTCCTGTGATCCTGATCCTAAGTCGAAAAATTTGATGAAAATTTTTAAAGAATTTGGCAGAGAATATGAAGACCAAAATTCCTCTTTTCGTTCCTGTGATCCTGATCCCTAATCGAGAATTTTAATGAAAATTTTTAAAGAATTTGGCAGAGAATACGAAGACCAAAATTCCTCTTTTCGTTCCTGTGATCCTGATCCTAAGTCGAAAAATTTGATGAAAATTTTTAAAGAATTTGGCAGGGAATATGAAGACCAAAATTCCTCTTTTCCTTCCTGTGATCCTGATCCCAAATCGAAAAATTTGTTGAAAGTTTTTAAAGAATTTGGCAGAGAATATGAAGACCAAAATTCCTCATTTCGTTCCTGTGATCCTGATCCTAAGTCGAAAAATTTGATGAAAATTTTTAAAGAATTTGGCAGGGAATATGAAGACCAAAATTCCTCTTTTCGTTCCTGTGATCCTGATCCTAAGTCGAAAAATTTGATGAAAATTTTTAAAGAATTTGGCAGGGAATATGAAGACCAAAATTCCTCTTTTCCTTCCTGTGATCCTGATCCCAAATCGAAAAATTTGTTGAAAGTTTTTAAAGAATTTGGCAGAGAATATGAAGACCAAAATTCCTCTTTTCGTTCCTGTGATCCTGATCCTAAGTCGAAAAATTTGATGAACATTTTTAAAGAATTTGGCAGGGAATATGAAGACCAAAATTCCTCTTTTCGTTCCTGTGATCCTGATCCTAAGTCGAAAAATTTGATGAAAATTTTTAAAGAATTTGGCAGAGAATATGAAGACCAAAATTCCTCTTTTCGTTCCTGTGATCCTGATCCCTAATCGAGAATTTTAATGAAAATTTTTAAAGAATTTGGCAGAGAATACGAAGACCAAAATTCCTCTTTTCGTTCCTGTGATCCTGATCCAAATCAAAAAATTTGATGAAAATTTTTAAAGAATTTGGCAGAGAATATGAAGACCAAAATTCCTCTTTTCGTTCCTGCGATCCTGATCCCTAATCGAGAATTTTAATGAAAATTTTTAAAGAATTTGGCAGAGAATACGAAGACCAAAATTCCTCTTTTCGTTCCTGTGATCCTGATCCCAAATCGAAAAATTTGATGAAAATTTTTAAAGAATTTGGCAGAGAATATGAAGACCAAAATTCCTCTTTTCGTTCCTGTGATCCTGATCCTAAGTCGAAAAATTTGATGAAAATTTTTAAAGAATTTGGCAGGGAATATGAAGACCAAAATTCCTCATTTCGTCCCTGTGATCCTGATCCTAAGTCGAAAAATTTGATGAAAATTTTTAAAGAATTTGGCAGAGAATATGAAGACCAAAATTCCTCTTTTCGTTCCTGCGATCCTGATCCCTAATCGAGAATTTTAATGAAAATTTTTAAAGAATTTGGCAGAGAATACGAAGACCAAAATTCCTCTTTTCGTTCCTGTGATCCTGATCCCAAATCGAAAAATTTGTTGAAAGTTTTTAAAGAATTTGGCAGAGAATATGAAGACCAAAATTCCTCATTTCGTCCCTGTGATCCTGATCCTAAGTCGAAAAATTTGATGAAAATTTTTAAAGAATTTGGCAGAGAATATGAAGACCAAAATTCCTCATTTCGTTCCTGTGATCCTGATCCCAAATCGAAAAATTTGATGAAAATTTTTAAAGAATTTGGCAGAGAATATGAAGACCAAAATTCCTCTTTTCGTTCCTGTGATCCTGATCCCAAATCGAAAAATTTGTTGAAAGTTTTTAAAGAATTTGGCAGAGAATATGAAGACCAAAATTCCTCTTTTCGTTCCTGTGATCCTGATCCTAAGTCGAAAAATTTGATGAAAATTTTTAAAGAATTTGGCAGAGAATATGAAGACCAAAATTCCTCTTTTCGTTCCTGCGATCCTGATCCCTAATCGAGAATTTTAATGAAAATTTTTAAAGAATTTGGCAGAGAATACGAAGACCAAAATTCCTCTTTTCGTTCCTGTGATCCTGATCCCAAATCGAAAAATTTGTTGAAAGTTTTTAAAGAATTTGGCAGAGAATATGAAGACCAAAATTCCTCATTTCGTCCCTGTGATCCTGATCCTAAGTCGAAAAATTTGATGAAAATTTTTAAAGAATTTGGCAGAGAATATGAAGACCAAAATTCCTCATTTCGTTCCTGTGATCCTGATCCCAAATCGAAAAATTTGATGAAAATTTTTAAAGAATTTGGCAGAGAATATGAAGACCAAAATTCCTCTTTTCGTTCCTGTGATCCTGATCCTAAGTCGAAAAATTTGATGAAAATTTTTAAAGAATTTGGCAGGGAATATGAAGACCAAAATTCCTCATTTCGTCCCTGTGATCCTGATCCTAAGTCGAAAAATTTGATGAAAATTTTTAAAGAATTTGGCAGGGAATATGAAGACCAAAATTCCTCTTTTCGTTCCTGTGATCCTGATCCCTAATCGAGAATTTTAATGAAGATTTTTAAAGAATTTGGCAGAGAATACGAAGACCAAAATTCCTCTTTTCGTTCCTGTGATCCTGATCCCAAATCAAAAAATTTGTTGAAAGTTTTTAAAGAATTTGGCAGAGAATATGAAGACCAAAATTCCTCTTTTCCTTCCTGTGATCCTGATCCTAAGTCGAAAAATTTGATGAAAATTTTTAAAGAATTTGGCAGAGAATATGAAGACCAAAATTCCTCTTTTCGTTCCTGTGATCCTGATCCCTAATCGAGAATTTTAATGAAAATTTTTAAAGAATTTGGCAGAGAATACGAAGACCAAAATTCCTCTTTTCGTTCCTGTGATCCTGATCCTAAGTCGAAAAATTTGATGAAAATTTTTAAAGAATTTGGCAGGGAATATGAAGACCAAAATTCCTCTTTTCCTTCCTGTGATCCTGATCCCAAATCGAAAAATTTGTTGAAAGTTTTTAAAGAATTTGGCAGAGAATATGAAGACCAAAATTCCTCATTTCGTTTCTGTGATCCTGATCCTAAGTCGAAAAATTTGATGAAAATTTTTAAAGAATTTGGCAGGGAATATGAAGACCAAAATTCCTCTTTTCGTTCCTGTGATCCTGATACTAAGTCGAAAAATTTGATGAAAATTTTTAAAGAATTTGGCAGGGAATATGAAGACCAAAATTCCTTTTTTCCTTCCTGTGATCCTGATCCCAAATCGAAAAATTTGTTGAAAGTTTTTAAAGAATTTGGCAGAGAATATGAAGACCAAGATTCCTCTTTTCGTTCCTGTGATCCTGATCCTAAGTCGAAAAATTTGATGAACATTTTTAAAGAATTTGGCAGGGAATATGAAGACCAAAATTCCTCTTTTCGTTCCTGTGATCCTGATCCTAAGTCGAAAAATTTGATGAAAATTTTTAAAGAATTTGGCAGAGAATATGAAGACCAAAATTCCTCTTTTCGTTCCTGTGATCCTGATCCCTAATCGAGAATTTTAATGAAAATTTTTAAAGAATTTGGCAGAGAATACGAAGACCAAAATTCCTCTTTTCGTTCCTGTGATCCTGATCCCAAATCGAAAAATTTGTTGAAAGTTTTTAAAGAATTTGGCAGAGAATATGAAGACCAAAATTCCTCATTTCGTTCCTGTGATCCTGATCCTAAGTCGAAAAATTTGATGAAAATTTTTAAAGAATTTGGCAGAGAATATGAAGACCAAAATTCCTCTTTTCGTTCCTGTGATCCTGATCCCAAATCGAAAAATTTGATGAAAATTTTTAAAGAATTTGGCAGAGAATATGAAGACCAAAATTCCTCATTTCGTTCCTGTGATCCTGATCCCAAATCGAAAAATTTGATGAAAATTTTTAAAGAATTTGGCAGAGAATATGAAGACCAAAATTCCTCTTTTCGTTCCTGTGATCCTGATCCTAAGTCGAAAAATTTGATGAAAATTTTTAAAGAATTTGGCAGAGAATATGAAGACCAAAATTCCTCTTTTCGTTCCTGTGATCCTGATCCCTAATCGAGAATTTTAATGAAAATTTTTAAAGAATTTGGCAGAGAATACGAAGACCAAAATTCCTCTTTTCGTTCCTGTGATCCTGATCCCAAATCGAAAAATTTGTTGAAAGTTTTTAAAGAATTTGGCAGAGAATATGAAGACCAAAATTCCTCATTTCGTTCCTGTGATCCTGATCCCAAATCGAAAAATTTGATGAAAATTTTTAAAGAATTTGGCAGAGAATATGAAGACCAAAATTCCTCTTTTCGTTCCTGTGATCCTGATCCCTAATCGAGAATTTTAATGAAAATTTTTAAAGAATTTGGCAGAGAATACGAAGACCAAAATTCCTCTTTTCGTTCCTGTGATCCTGATCCCAAATCGAAAAATTTGTTGAAAGTTTTTAAAGAATTTGGCAGAGAATATGAAGACCAAAATTCCTCATTTCGTTCCTGTTATCCTGATCCCAAATCGAAAAATTTGATGAAAATTTTTAAAGAATTTGGCAGAGAATACGAAGACCAAAATTCCTCTTTTCGTTCCTGTGATCCTGATCCTAAGTCGAAAAATTTGATGAAAATTTTTAAAGAATTTGGCAGAGAATATGAAGACCAAAATTCCTCTTTTCGTTCCTGTGATCCTGATCCCTAATCGAGAATTTTAATGAAAATTTTTAAAGAATTTGGCAGAGAATACGAAGACCAAAATTCCTCTTTTCGTTCCTGTGATCCTGATCCTAAGTCGAAAAATTTGATGAAAATTTTTAAAGAATTTGGCAGGGAATATGAAGACCAAAATTCCTCTTTTCCTTCCTGTGATCCTGATCCCAAATCGAAAAATTTGTTGAAAGTTTTTAAAGAATTTGGCAGAGAATATGAAGACCAAAATTCCTCATTTCGTTCCTGTGATCCTGATCCTAAGTCGAAAAATTTGATGAAAATTTTTAAAGAATTTGGCAGGGAATATGAAGACCAAAATTCCTCTTTTCGTTCCTGTGATCCTGATCCTAAGTCGAAAAATTTGATGAAAATTTTTAAAGAATTTGGCAGGGAATATGAAGACCAAAATTCCTCTTTTCCTTCCTGTGATCCTGATCCCAAATCGAAAAATTTGTTGAAAGTTTTTAAAGAATTTGGCAGAGAATATGAAGACCAAAATTCCTCTTTTCGTTCCTGTGATCCTGATCCTAAGTCGAAAAATTTGATGAACATTTTTAAAGAATTTGGCAGGGAATATGAAGACCAAAATTCCTCTTTTCGTTCCTGTGATCCTGATCCTAAGTCGAAAAATTTGATGAAAATTTTTAAAGAATTTGGCAGAGAATATGAAGACCAAAATTCCTCTTTTCGTTCCTGTGATCCTGATCCCTAATCGAGAATTTTAATGAAAATTTTTAAAGAATTTGGCAGAGAATACGAAGACCAAAATTCCTCTTTTCGTTCCTGTGATCCTGATCCGTAATCAAAAAATTTGTTGAAATTTTTTAAAGAATTTGGCAGAGAATACGAAGACCAAAATTCCTCTTTTCGTTCCTATGATCCTGATCCCTAATCGAAAAATTTGTTAAAAATTTTTAAAGAATTTGGCAGAGAATGCGAAGACCAAAATTCCTCTTTTCCTTCCTGTGATCCTGATCCCTAATCGAAAAATTTGTTGAAATTTTTTAAAGAATTTGGCAGAGAATACGAAGACCAAAATTCCTCTTTTCCTTCCTGTGATCCTGATCCCTAATCGAAAAATTTGTTGAAATTTTTTAAAGAATTTGGCAGAGAATACGAAGACCAAAATTCCTCTTTTCGTTCCTGTGATCCTGATCCCAAATCGAAAAATTTGTTGAAAGTTTTTAAAGAATTTGGCAGAGAATATGAAGACCAAAATTCCTCATTTCGTCCCTGTGATCCTGATCCTAAGTCGAAAAATTTGATGAAAATTTTTAAAGAATTTGGCAGAGAATACGAAGACCAAAATTCCTCTTTTCGTTCCTGTGATCCTGATCCCAAATCAAAAAATTTGATGAAAATTTTTAAAGAATTTGGCAGAGAATATGAAGACCAAAATTCCTCTTTTCGTTCCTGCGATCCTGATCCCTAATCGAGAATTTTAATGAAAATTTTTAAAGAATTTGGCAGAGAATACGAAGACCAAAATTCCTCTTTTCGTTCCTGTGATCCTGATCCCAAATCGAAAAATTTGTTGAAAGTTTTTAAAGAATTTGGCAGAGAATATGAAGACCAAAATTCCTCATTTCGTCCCTGTGATCCTGATCCTAAGTCGAAAAATTTGATGAAAATTTTTAAAGAATTTGGCAGAGAATACGAAGACCAAAATTCCTCTTTTCGTTCCTGTGATCCTGATCCCAAATCAAAAAATTTGATGAAAATTTTTAAAGAATTTGGCAGAGAATATGAAGACCAAAATTCCTCTTTTCGTTCCTGCGATCCTGATCCCTAATCGAGAATTTTAATGAAAATTTTTAAAGAATTTGGCAGAGAATACGAAGACCAAAATTCCTCTTTTCGTTCCTGTGATCCTGATCCCAAATCGAAAAATTTGTTGAAAGTTTTTAAAGAATTTGGCAGAGAATATGAAGACCAAAATTCCTCTTTTCGTTCCTGTGATCCTGATCCTAAGTCGAAAAATTTGATGAAAATTTTTAAAGAATTTGGCAGAGAATATGAAGACCAAAATTCCTCATTTCGTTCCTGTGATCCTGATCCCAAATCGAAAAATTTGATGAAAATTTTTAAAGAATTTGGCAGAGAATATGAAGACCAAAATTCCTCTTTTCGTTCCTGTGATCCTGATCCTAAGTCGAAAAATTTGATGAAAATTTTTAAAGAATTTGGCAGGGAATATGAAGACCAAAATTCCTCATTTCGTCCCTGTGATCCTGATCCTAAGTCGAAAAATTTGATGAAAATTTTTAAAGAATTTGGCAGGGAATATGAAGACCAAAATTCCTCTTTTCGTTCCTGTGATCCTGATCCCTAATCGAGAATTTTAATGAAAATTTTTAAAGAATTTGGCAGAGAATACGAAGACCAAAATTCCTCTTTTCGTTCCTGTGATCCTGATCCCAAATCAAAAAATTTGTTGAAAGTTTTTAAAGAATTTGGCAGAGAATATGAAGACCAAAATTCCTCTTTTCCTTCCTGTGATCCTGATCCTAAGTCGAAAAATTTGATGAAAATTTTTAAAGAATTTGGCAGAGAATATGAAGACCAAAATTCCTCTTTTCGTTCCTGTGATCCTGATCCCTAATCGAAAAATTTGTTGAAATTTTTTAAAGAATTTGGCAGAGAATACGAAGACCAAAATTCCTGTTTTCGTTCCTGTGATCCTGATCCCTAATCGAAAAATTTGTTGAAAATTTTTAAAGAATTTGGCAGAGAATACGAAGACCAAAATTCCTCTTTTCGTTCCTGTGATCCTGATCCGTAATCAAAAAATTTGTTGAAATTTTTTAAAGAATTTGGCAGAGAATACGAAGACCAAAATTCCTCTTTTCGTTCCTATGATCCTGATCCCTAATCGAAAAATTTGTTAAAAATTTTTAAAGAATTTGGCAGAGAATGCGAAGACCAAAATTCCTCTTTTCCTTCCTGTGATCCTGATCCCTAATCGAAAAATTTGTTGAAATTTTTTAAAGAATTTGGCAGAGAATACGAAGACCAAAATTCCTCTTTTCCTTCCTGTGATCCTGATCCCTAATCGAAAAATTTGTTGAAATTTTTTAAAGAATTTGGCAGAGAATACGAAGACCAAAATTCCTCTTTTCGTTCCTGTGATCCTGATCCCAAATCGAAAAATTTGTTGAAAGTTTTTAAAGAATTTGGCAGAGAATATGAAGACCAAAATTCCTCATTTCGTCCCTGTGATCCTGATCCTAAGTCGAAAAATTTGATGAAAATTTTTAAAGAATTTGGCAGAGAATATGAAGACCAAAATTCCTCATTTCGTTCCTGTGATCCTGATCCCAAATCGAAAAATTTGATGAAAATTTTTAAAGAATTTGGCAGAGAATATGAAGACCAAAATTCCTCTTTTCGTTCCTGTGATCCTGATCCTAAGTCGAAAAATTTGATGAAAATTTTTAAAGAATTTGGCAGAGAATATGAAGACCAAAATTCCTCTTTTCGTTCCTGTGATCCTGATCCCTAATCGAGAATTTTAATGAAAATTTTTAAAGAATTTGGCAGAGAATACGAAGACCAAAATTCCTCTTTTCGTTCCTGTGATCCTGATCCCAAATCAAAAAATTTGTTGAAAGTTTTTAAAGAATTTGGCAGAGAATATGAAGACCAAAATTCCTCATTTCGTTCCTGTGATCCTGATCCTAAGTCGAAAAATTTGATGAAAATTTTTAAAGAATTTGGCAGAGAATATGAAGACCAAAATTCCTCATTTCGTTCCTGTGATCCTGATCCCAAATCGAAAAATTTGATGAAAATTTTTAAAGAATTTGGCAGAGAATATGAAGACCAAAATTCCTCTTTTCGTTCCTGTGATCCTGATCCTAAGTCGAAAAATTTGATGAAAATTTTTAAAGAATTTGGCAGAGAATATGAAGACCAAAATTCCTCTTTTCCTTCCTGTGATCCTGATAGCTAATCGAAAAATTTAATGAAATTTTTAAAGAATTTGGCAAAGAATATGAAGACCAAAATTCCTCTTTTCGTTCCTGTTATCCTGATCCCAAATCGAAAAATTTAATGAAAATTTTTAAAGAATTTGGCAGACAAAAGTTATAAGTTAAATTTAAATTAGATACTTTCTAGGTAATTTGTAATTAATCCGCAATGCACTATTGAAAATTTGATTTTTTTTTTCGGGGGACCAATTAACGAGCCCTGGCAGAAATCAGTTAATAATACTCTTGCGAGCTTTCGCAGGTGTTAATTAAGGGATCAATGGATCGGCGGGCAAAACACGAAACGTTTTGCCATTGTGTGTCTTTAATGGTGGAGAAAAATGATGGGCAGGTATATAAATGTAAATCATGTTAATATATTCCGCCGCGTCATGCGTTTCAATTAATTGGAATGGATAATTACGATAAATTACTGGCTCGTTATATCGTTTAATTGATCGGTCTAATTTATAAAGGGATATAATTAATTCCGCACAATTTTCACATTATGAATCTTCAACTAAAATAATTCCGACAAGAAATCGTAAAAAAACAGACGCAACATGTAAAAGGTCAAAAAAACGTTTAAAATTTTATAATACTTTCAGCTGCAGACACATATTCAACAATGTTGGAATTATGCAACACGAACACCCACAACAACCTATTACTACCATCCACTTCCCCGGTCCGAAGTAGACATAAAATTACTTAATTAGTACCATGACCCTAAGCTACTAATTAAAAAAATCCCAATTTTTTTTCTTCGTCTACCCTTTTACCTCCAACTGGTGGTAACGTGAACCTGTTGGCGCAAAGTGTGAAAAGAGACGGAGAGCCTAGGCATTTCCACGGTTGACCTCAGCGGAATGCCAGATTGTCATCTGAATCCGAGTTGAATAAATAGACTCTACGACATCCAGTCTGTCAAAGAGCCGAACATAAATACCTAAATAAGAGAGACCCTCTCTCCCGAAGGCCTCGACCTTCGCCGTTCTGCCGCGCGCTAAAGCAGACACGCTTTGGTTCTTTTTACCTGAAACGCCGTTTCTCTCTCTCTCTGGCTAAAGCCACGTTGCCAACACATAAACAAATCGTACATCATTTAAATTAATACCCCCCCTTAATACCGGCTTTTATCTATCATTATTAATTTTCAGCCACAAGCCGTGCCACCATTTTACAACCGCATAAATCTTTTTACGTCTCTTTTATCATGTCGCGGTTACTTGAGTCTAATGGACATGCGCACGCAATTAATTCATTAATACCGCAAACGGACTAATCGGCTTCTTACCGCACATTCTATTGCCGGAGATTGGATTGATTGCCTGGCTTCTTTATTACCTGAAACAAAAAAGGAGATTGCATTACTAAATAGGCACGCTTTACATATTTAACGCGCAACCCGTTTATTTTAGCTAAGCAGGAATGGCTTAAGTATGCATTATGCGCTATGCTAATACTTGAATAAATTTGAGCGTGGAAAGGATGTAACACTTCGTGGATCAACGATCTTCCTTTTCAATTTCAAATTCAATGAGGAGTTTACGTTGTTTCTTGCTGCTGGTGAATTGGTCTTCTGGAGTGAGAATGATGACCGATAAAGACATACGCAATAATCGTTGAGGGAATTCCGTTCACACCGAAAATAAGTTTGAATGAATGTTTAATAATAAAAATGAATGAATATTTATAAACATTATTTAAAAAAAATTCTACTTATTCAATAAACAAACCTTCATTTAAAAAAATCTTCAAATTTTATTTTATTTTCTATAAGTTTTTAGTTTTGATAAGGCTTTACCTTAACGTCAGCGTGCATTTCTTCTCTTAAAGTCTGATGCAATTATGGCCAGCAAGGAGTTGCGATTTGACGCCCATGGACTTTTATCTCTGGGGTGCCGTTAAAGAACGTTGTTATGCCAACGATCCAGCAACGATTGACGATCTTAAAGTCAATATCCAAGATGCCATTGCTGAGATAGAGCCGCAGACGTTGGAAAAAGTTCTGAAAAATTGGGTCGAGAGAATCGACTATTGTAAGGCCAGCCGTCGCAGCCATTTGACTGATGTCATATTCCAGGTATAACCGGATACTCTTGGCCTCCTTTACATTGTAAGCAAGTTAATTGTAAGTTCTGAAAGTATGCAGACTTAGATAAATAGCTTACCTTCTTACTGTACTCTTCGAGATCTTTTAATTTCAGAAAAGAAATTCCGGATTTGGGTCGTAATTGTTCATCAGTTTTTTCGGTGTATGTCAAAAACCAAGTCGCTAACTTGATTAGTTCCCGCTTTAAACTGTAAAGTGGGAGCGATTAAAATCTTACAGTTGCATTTGTATTTTTGTTTTCGAGTATATCTCTTCAACAGAATATTTTGAATCTTATTAGACTCCTCGAAATCTTTCGGAGTATATCTCTGCAACAGAATTTTTGGAATCTTATTCGACTCATCGAAATCTTTCAGGCAACTATAATCCTCTTGTTGTAGAGAATTAATTTTGAAAATTCTTCCACCGACGAGAATGTGGCAAAATATATAAAATTGTCGCAAAAAAATGTTGATGTGGGAATCATGTTCCTTGTTATTTTCAACATTTATATAAAGATTTCTGCAATAGTTTTCATGTTTCAGTTTTTTTTTTGGGGAATAAATATCAAATATTTAATGAAAACACCGACTTTCGGTTTTCAGAAATTTTCCAAAAGCTTCTCATTTCTTTCGGGTTATCAAATCAATCTTAAGTTTGAAGGTGCATTAAAAAATCTCTATTAATTTTTGAGATACAATGCCCACAGACAGATATGGACATTTCTGTTGAAATTTCGAGATCGAGTTTTTTTTTAATCCGAGTTTAATGCTATTTTGATAGATCGCTAATGTGGTTAGCGATCTATCAATTCTGTAAGAATTTAGCGATCTAGCTAAAAAAACAAATTTAAAAAAATTAAAAAAAAGCTCTTTCAAATTACAAAAAACAATTAAAAAATCATCTAATCGCTATTATTTTTGTGTTTGAACGAATAAATTAATTTCAATAATTATACTATATTATAGGGGGTGGAGGGGCTAAATGGGCTAGTCTTGGGTCGTCAAGGACCTCCAATCACAAATATGAAACAAATAAAACACTATTACAAATAGTTTAAATTTATTATTTCCGTGACTGTGGTTTCAGCAACTTTAAAGGTTTTAAAGCAACAACTCGATTCTTCTGCCTTGTTTGCTCAATGATTAGCTTCTTCGGTTTAGTTCAACAGATTTAACTTTTTCTCTGCATTGACCTATCGTTGTCAAGTGTTACCTAACCATACGAAATTTACAATGTTATAGTGTGAAAATGAATTAAACAAATCGAAGATACAGACCAAAGATGTAAAATATAGGACAAACTTTTTTTTTCTGACTCAGGCTTAACCATTCAGTCACACACGGCTTATTTTTGTATTTGCATTTTTGTATGAATAAATGTGAATAAATGAACAAATGAATAATGTCAGAAGTATACAACCATGGACCCGAGCGAATACTTCTCGATCGCCGAAAAATCTTCCGCCCGGGATGGGAATCGAACCCACACGGCCGCGGTGCAGCCGGCACAAGCGCTTGCCTGTACCCACCACACCAACTGATAGGTCAAACATCCTAAAAAATGCAGACAAAAAAATTGAAAATTCCAGCACTAATTTGCCATTTTCGGCCCCAAAATTAATTCTTCGGTTTAAAATAATAAGTTTCCGACCGAAGATTCTGAAATAGCAATAAACAATAATTCAAGTTAAAACATCTAAAATGAGGGGCAAAATATCAAAAACTTCGTCGAAAAATCAATAATTCACGTTAAAAAATCCAAAAATTTTGACCAAAATGAAGAAAATTTAGGCCAAAATATCAAAAACTTTAGATCAAAAACATCGAAAAATCAATAATTCAGGTTAAAAAATCCAAAATTTAAACCAAAATGAAGAAAATTTAGGCCAAAATATCAAAAACTTTAGATCAAAAACATCGAAAAATCAATAATTCAGGTTAAAAAATCAAAAATTTAGACCAAAATGAAGAAAATTTAGGCCAAAATATCAAAAACATAGGATTAAAAAAATCGAAAATACAAGTCAAAACTCTAAAATATGGACAAAAAAATTAAAATCCGGACCCAACAATAATAATAATAATAATCTTTATTGTGTCAATAGCTTTGCAGCTTTACACTTGTCGGTTTACATTTACTACATACTACTATACTTATACTACCGCTTATATTAATTAAAATTCAATATATGTATAGCATGATGTTTTTGATTTCCTCACTAGTGCTGATAATGGATAAAATTTGTAATAAATAAAACATTAAAATTAAAATTGAATAAAATAAAATCGAAGTTGACTAAAATTACGACTAGATGGTTTAAAATAGCAAAAAATAATTTAAAAAAATAAATAAATATGAACAGTACGCATAACAAATAAATTAAAACTTTAAACAACACATTAGATTATCAGAACCTAAAATGTAAAATCTATTTCTGAGTTTTAAAATAAAAAATGCAAACAAAAAGTTTAACACAAAGTACATCATTTCTGTGATCAAAAGCACTAATAAAGCTAATAAATATTTAGGTACAAAAACTGCCATTTTCAGCACTCATCACCCTAAATTTTCTATTGATAACACACAAAAAAAGTTAAAAAAAAAACTCGCCTATGAATAACAATAATGCAGGTTAAAAAATCTAAAATGAGGGGCAAAAAAATCAAAAATTCGTTCGGAAAAATCGAAAATTTTAACAACAAATCAAAAATTTCGCGAGGTATGGGTTTCTGCGACTGACGAAAGAATATTTTTTGTTGTTGATGAGGTGGCCGTAACGGTTTTTTGACTCTTGATTATTGAACTACGTGTTTGGTGCTAAGAATAAGTATTTATATTTAGTTGTGGCTGATTGCAAACTTTGTCAAAAATCGAAATGAATATCGCGAGGTTTGAATTTCTGCGACTGACGGAAGAAATTATTTTTTTCTGAGTTGAAAGGATGTCCGTAACGTTTTCCGACATTTAATTATTAAAGTACTTGTATTATTGATGATAATTAGAATTTTTATTTTGTTATGACTGATTGCAAACTTTGTCAAAAATCGAAATTAATATCGCGAGGTTTGAATTTCTGCGACTGACGGAAGAAATTATTTTTTTCTGAAGTGAAAGGATGTCCGTAACGTCTTCTAACTTTTGCTTATTAAAGTACATGTATTATTGATAAGAATTAGAATTTTTATTTTGTTATGACTGATTGCAAACTTTGTCAAAAATCGAAATTAATATCGCGATGTTTGAATTTCTGCGACTGACGGAAGAAATGATTTTTTTCTAAGTTGAAAGGATGTCCGTAACGTTTTCCGACATTTGCTTATTACAGTACTTGTATTATTGATGATAATTAGAATTTTTATTTTGTTATGACTGATTGCAAACTTTGTCAAAAATCGAAATTAATATCGCGACGTTTCAATTTCTGCGACTGACGGAAGAAATTATTTTTTTCTAAGTTGAAAGGATATCCGTAACGTTTTCCGACATTTGCTTATTACAGTACTTGTATTATTGATGATAATTAGAATTTTTATTTTGTTATTACTGATTGCAAACTTTGTCAAAAATCGAGATTTATATTGCGAGGTATAGATTTATGCGCGTGGCGAGAGAATCTGACGAATAAATCGATTAAATGGAGGACAGTGATGATAAATAGAGAGCGACGAAGGAAGTACCTCAGAATCTGATTTAAAGCGTGACTTAAAATAAATTCGGGCAATTTCGGGCAGCTAAATTTTGTAAAATCCAATAAAGTACATATAAACTCGTCATACAAGTTTAATAACAAAGCGGCGCCGCGCGGCGCTAATTTTGTAGTACTGACTTTGTCTAAAATTCGATTTGCAAAAAAGATGTTAGAATGTTTATTTGTTTACTGTGGATGTTTTTCGTTTTAAACATTGATCAGAGTTAATAAACGCATTGTTTTCCTAGCTTTTTTAGCTTTTACTGTGGTGTTAATTTATTTTTCGATACTGACACCCCGAGCTCTCACAAAGCACCAACTAAAATCTTCTTAACTTCGAGTCCAATCAAAATCTACTGGGGACGCCATAGTGCCCGCGTTGCCGATCACTGTTCTTCCATAACAAGTCTAAAATGCCTTCAGATGTAGATATTAGTTTTGATGGCATTAATAGCCGTAGTTTCTAATATTTCCAAAACCTTTTTCGGGAATTTTACTGTGATAAGTAACATGCCCTTATGTCAACATAGCTATAAATAATTTGAGTATTTCACTTTAACTACGCTGTTCGACGTAATTCTTGAGGATGTTTTTGTGTTTCTATATGCTGATTCAGTGGTAAAATTCCCCCGTGGTAACAATAGACGGCATCTTTGCCATCCTAAAGACCATAAAAAATTCGTAAAACTTACGTTTGAGCCAGCACTCAAATTTTGTATGCGATCGTGCGGATACTTCCGCTATAGTCCCACGGTAAAGTTTAGCAGCGGGCGTTTACGCCCGCCATGGTCGATGGAGTATTAAAAATGCAATCACTTGTTCTAAGCTCAAAGGCCGAAATAAATGTTGGGCAAAGTTTAGGAGCAGGCGTAGTCCACCATGGTTAAAGTGTTAAAGATACCACTTATTCTAAGCTGAAAAGGCCAAAACAGAATTTTATCAATGAATAAGGAAAGAGAGAC
The DNA here is from genome assembly GCA_910593695.2 of Ocypus olens. NCBI lineage: Eukaryota > Metazoa > Arthropoda > Insecta > Coleoptera > Staphylinidae > Ocypus > Ocypus olens. Next base: position 8,524,293 of record OU343048.1, read on the forward strand.
ACCGAGTGCAGTGACTGTAAATCTAGGTGGTAGATGGCATGGAATCACAGACGCGAATGAAACAACAAAATTAATGATGTGACTACTTGCGTAACTCTGACAAAAGAACGTAAAAGTTTTTGATTATAGCAGGGGTCTCCAAACTACGGCCCGCGGCAAGCGTTACATTTTCCGCAAATGTCACATTTTAAAATTCTACAACGATTTTTTGTTATAGATTTTGAAATTAGTTATCAAATTGATCATATCTCGGCCTAGTAGGTTATGAAGAATTGTATATATGGCCCGCGATGGAAAAAGTTTGGAGACCCCTGGATTATAGCATTCACTTTTTTTTATCCAAAATGCGTATTCAATTCTATTTTTGTGTTTATTTATAAATTAATCAAAAAAACTATTCAAGATTCTCTTGATTTCTTAGATTACGTATCACAAATGAATTGTTTTTATATTTTACTACTACGGTGTGTTTCAAATGAAATTAATCGTAGAAATCAAATTTAAATCTGTGAAAGAAAACTTTTCTTGTTGATAACAGGTTCTGGAATTGTAAGGCTAAATAAGTAGCTCTATTTCATAAGAGTTGTAGACTTAATGTAAAGGTGAAATCATTTATTTTGTATACTTTCTTTTATACATTTTTCTTTGATCACCTGCTGAGCTACTAGAAAAAATTAAAGATCCGAAAACTTTTTTAGGCTTTGGAAGTATAGGACTTAAAAAGGAGAAGAATTGATTTATTTTATATAAAGATTTCCATGAAATCATTCTTCTATTATAAGTTGTCACACGTAAACGCTCTTTAATTTGTTATCTGCGCCATTCTTTCCACAAGCATGGCTTCTTAAGTTAAGACCGCAATGTTCCTTAACTACGATAAACGTTCGTAGGACGATGTTATAACTAAACCACTGCCGGTGGTTTTGTGGTGTATATTTTCTTAATTAATTCACATTAATTAGCCAGCATTCTCGTCCGATAACATTTTCCCACGCGCCTGATTTAAAACCCAAACAAAATCATTTACATCCAATTACAACATTATTCGCCCGTTTATTAATAGTTAAAATTGCGAAAACGATTAATAACAGTGTGCGGCGGCTCGTTACCTTATAAAGTGAATCCGATGAAATATCCACTGAAGTACTTAGTTCCACTTTGCACTTCCTCTAGTAGCCGCGTGAAAGTCTTCCTAGTGCGCCAAAATAGAATATTGGAACGATACAGAGATTAATTATGAGAAAATAGGAACCGAATTCTTGGGCAGTGGCCAAGAAAAGGGGAAAGAAAATAAACGCGCGGGACACTAATAGATGATTTCGGTGTGCGGTTTTAAATAATATTAATATTGTTTATGGTTGGAAGGGAGGGGGGAAGTGTCCACGTGGCGCGGACGCCAGAAGGTTGGAGTTAATGAAGTTTATCGGTGGAAACAAACCGCGGCGGTGTCTTTGCATTTTATTTGATTTTTTTTTTTGGTGTGTTCCGCCAGGTATTAGTGTAAACGTGTCAGCCGTAAAGAGTAACAAAGAACAAGGCATAAGTAAGTAACACAGCAGAAACAAGATAAGCCAATCTGCTCGGGGAAAACGGACTTCTCACGAACTTGTCCCCTTGGTGCGGCCGACCTGTCTCCGGCGAGACTGTGACGGATCCACCGTCATTAAACGCCGCGCACATCACATTCTCACTGCGGACGACCGGTTCATTATGCGGGCCGATAACACGAGAAACACCCGGTATATATATAGAGAGATAGAGCGTCCGCGGTGGAGGAGCTGGTGCGACTGAGGTTTGTGGTTCACGATCGCTGGTCGGACACCTTCACCTTCACTCACTCACTCACCTCACACTCGCGAGCGCACAATCAAAGCACTGCATCGGAATCAAGAGTGCTCTGTATTAATATATGTGATCACTTCATTAGTCCGAGGCTATAAATACCGGACACAGCCACCAGCACTGGCTCAGGAACTGACACTGGCACTGGGCACAAGCGGGCGACCAACCGAGACCTCGCTACACGACCAATGAGACTGGACTGTAAAAAAAGTTGTAGTATTATAACGAATTTGTACCATATGTATAAAAATTATTTAGATAAAAGGTGGCTTTGTATTTCGGAACGTACGTTGCAGGTTTGATACGTCGCATCACGTCTTCGCCACCAGTTGTTCATATGACATAAAGTCAACATCATGCTGAACTAATCTAAGACCGCGATTTTGTTTATCATGGCCATGCCTTATCTAAATAATTTTTTATACATATGGTATAATTTAAGAAAAATACAAATTCCAAATTTTACCTGTACGATCCTTTTTGATTGGTTACAAAACTGTAAATCACCTTTTTATCTTCAATTTATAAAATTATCTTAATTAAATGCTGCTGTGAAATCCAAGTCTTTCAACAATTATGATGGAAAATTCCTTTTTACTTTCTCCGTTACGAAGTACGAGAAAGTATTGTGATCGTGTTTTTTTTTTCAAAAAATTTTTTTACGGAAATATCCGTTTTGGGGTCCCTAGATGCTATTTCGACAATTTCTGGAAAAAAAAAAATTGTGTGTGTGTGTGTGTGTGTGTCTGTCTGTCTGTGCGCGCTGTATCTCAAAAACTAATAGAGCAATTGATATGAAACTTTGAACATCCGTCTTATTTGATAATCTGAAGAACTGAAAAGCTTTTGGTAAAATTTCGTACACCGGAAGTGGGCGTTTACCTTAACTGTTTTTTGTTTTTTGCCAATATTTTCTTAAATATGAAAAATATCACAAAAACATTTAAACAAACTTTGAAGACAACAAAGAAATGAACATCTTTTGCTTGAAAACATTTTTCATAAAATCATTTTTATTCGAGAATTTTTTTTTATTTTTTTTATTTTTGGTTTATAATTATAAAACGATAATAGCTACAGCAAATTTGTGTTAATAATAATTGTAGAGAATGCTAAACTGAACAACTTATAAAGACTAAGTTTTTTTTTTAATTCCTTTAGTTTTTTTCTTGATTTTTCTTCTTCCAATATACGAAAGTTTGCCGCCGTGAAAATCTTTAATCTTTAAAAAATCTGTAACTCGCTCAAAATTATTGGAATTTCAAAAACCAAAATTATTTAAGTAGAGTGTCATTTTCCTAATAAAAATTAATTTTTGTGTAATTTTTCCGTAACGTTTAGTATTTTTTTCTTAATTTTTCTTCCTCCAATGTACATGAAAATCAAAAATTTCAAAAATCTGTAACTCGCTTGAAAATTATTGGATTTTTAAAAACCAAATTTATTTGAGTAGAGTGTCATTTTCCCAATAAAGATTGATTTTTCTATAATTTTTCCCATACGTTTACTATTTTTTTCTTAATTTTTATTCCTACAATGTACAAATTTGACACCGTGAAAATCAAAAATTTCAAAAATCTGTAACTCGCTTGAAAATTATTGGATTTTCAAAAACCAAAATTATTTGAGTAGAGTGTCATTTTCCTAATAAAAATTAATTTTTGTGTAATTTTTCCGTTACGTTTAGTATTTTGTTCTTAATTTTTCTTCCTCCAATGTACATGAAAATCAAAAATTTCAAAAATCTGTAACTCGCTTGAAAATTATTGGATTTTTAAAAACCAAAATTATTTGAGTAGAGTGTCATTTTCCCAATAAAGATTGATTTTTGTATAATTTTTCCCATACGTTTACTATTTTTTTCTTAATTTTTATTCCTCCAATGTACAAATTTGACACCGTGAAAATCAAAAATTTTTAAAATCTATAACTCGCTTGAAAATTATTGGATTTTAAAAAACCAAAATTGTTTGAGTAGAGTGTCATTTTCATAAGAAAAATTAATTTTTGTGTAATTTTTCCGTTACGTTTACTATTTTTTTCTTAATTTTTCTTCCTCCAATGTACGTGAAAATCAAAAATTTCAAAAATCTGTAACTCGCTTGAAAATTATTGGATTTTAAAAAACCAAAATTATTTGAGTAGAGTGTCATTTTCCCAATAAAGATGAATTTTTGTGTAATTTTTCCGATACGTTTACTATTTTTTTCTTAATTTTTCTTCCTCCAATGTAACTCGCTTGAAAATTATTGGATATTAAAAAAGCAAAATTATTTGAGTAGAGTGTTATTTTCCCAATAAAGATTGATTTTTGTGTAATTTTTCCGATACGTTTACTATTTTTTTCTTAATTTTTCTTCCTCCAATGTACAAATTTGACGCCGTGAAAATCAAAAATCTGTAACTCGCTTGAAAATTATTTGATTTTAAAAAACCAAAATTATTTGAGTAGAGTGTCATTTTCCCAATAAAGATTAATTTTTGCGTAATTTTTCCGTTACGTTTACTATTTTTTTCTTAATTTTTCTTCCTCCAATGTACGTGAAAATCAAAAATTTCAAAAATCTGTAACTCGCTTGAAAATTATTGGATTTTAAAAAAGCAAAATTATTTGAGTAGAGTGTGATTTTCCCAATAAAGATTAATTTTTGTGTAATTTTTCCGTTACGTTTACTATTTTTTTCTTAATTTTTCTTCCTACAATGTACAAATTTGACGCCGTGAAAATCAAAAATTTCAAAAATCTGTAACTCGCTCGAAAATTATTGGATTTTAAAAAACCAAATTTATTTGAGTAGAGTGTCATTTTCCTAATAAAAATTAATTTTTGTGTAATTTTTCCGTTACGTTTACTATTTTTTTCTTAATTTTTCTTCTCCTCCAATGTACGTAAAAATGAAAAATTGCAAAAATCTGTAACTCGCTTGAAAATTATTGGATTTTAAAAAACCAAAATTATTTGAGTAGAGTGTCATTTTTCCAATAAAGATTATTTTTCATAATTTTGACGTTTTAAAGGTCAGTTTCATCCGAGTTTAAACAACGCTCGATGAACATTTGAAATATGATTTCAATTGAAAATAAACCATGAAAACGTAAATATAAATGATACCATCAAGTCGGAGAAAGTAACATGATGGCCACAACACCATTTTTTCAATATGCATTCCTGTTAAAATGTATGCCTCTTTGCTTGTGCGCGCTGTATCTAAAAAACTACTACTTGAATGAACATCAAACTTTGAACATAAGCCTTATTTGATAATCCGAAGAACTGAAAAGCTTTTGGTAAAATTTCGTACACCGGAAGTAGGTGTTTACCTTAACCGTTTTTTGTTTTTCTCCGATAATTTTTTAAATATGAAAAGTACTATAAAATCACTCAAACAAATCTTGAAGAAAACAAAGAAATTAACATTTTTTGCTTGAAAATATTTTTCGTGAAATGTATGGTTTTTGAAAAATAATAGCAATTAATTTTTTTTGTAATTTTTGGTTTAAAATTATGAAACTATAATACTTACAGCAAATGTATTTTAATAACAATTGTAGAGAATGCCAAAATAAACAACTTATATAGAATAAGTATTTTCCGAAATCTCTTTGGTTTTTGAGTAAATTGACTATTAGAATTTAAACTATAATTTGTCATTTTCATGTTTCATAATTTTGACGTTCTAAACGTCAGTCTCATCTAATTTTACTAAACGCCCTATGCACATTTAGAATGTGATTTCAATTGAAAATAAACCATGAAAGTGTAAACATAAAGTACTGTACCATCAAATCGGAAAAAGTAACGCCATTTTTTTATTTTTTTTTGCCATTCTTTTACAGTTTCGGATCGTATCTTAATTTGAGCTTGTGTTATTTTTGGGGCAAATTATTTTTAGACCAGAATTTTTGTGCTCGTATTTTATATTTTTTGCATGTTTCTTCGATTTTTTTCCTTTAAATTCTTGATTTTCTTTCATAAATATTCTTTATGTTGGTCCCAATTTTAAAATGATCTGTTGAAATTTTCGACTTTTTTAGGCAGTATTTTGATTTTCAAGCTCGTGCTTTCGATTTTTGGTCTAAATTTTCGATTTTTTGCCACAATTGTTGAATTTTTATTTGTATTTTGGATTTTTTTGGTCTAAATTTTTGATTTTATGTCCTAAGATTTCTTTATTTGGCCAAAATTTTCGATTTGTTTATTAAGATTTTCGATTTTTTAACTTTTTGGTCTGCATTTTTTTATTTGTAGGCCCATGTTTTCAATCTTTTGGCCACAATTGTTAAATTTTGACCTGTATTTTCGATTTTTTTGTCCAAATTTTTGATCTTCTGTCCTAAGATTTCTTTATTTGGCTGAAATTTTCCATTTGTTTATTAAGATTTTCGATTTTTTAATCTGTATTTTTTATTTTTAGCCCCAAATTTTCGGTATTTGGTCCAAATTTTGTTTTTTTCGTCCTATATTTTAAATTTTTCAATTTTCAATTTCAGTTTCTGTTCGGAAACTTACTTTGAGCTACAGGGTTATTTTGAAGGTGAAAATGGCAAACAATTTTTCTTTGCTTGAATTTTTTTTATCTGCATTTTTAGATCTCTGGCCTGTAATTTCTTTTTTTTTTTTAGTTTTAATTTTTGGCCTAAATATTCTTTATTTTGACCTGCTTTTTTTAATTTTTTTTGTCCCAAATTTTCAGTATTTGGTCTATTTCTTTGTTTTCTTGGCCCATATTTTAGATTTTTTAATTTTCAATTTGAGTTCCTGTTCAGAAACTTACTCTGAGCTACAGGGTTATTTTGAAGGTGAAAACGGCAAACTATTTTTCCTTTACTTGAATTTTTATATCTGCATTTTTGGATCTCTGGCCTGTAACTTCATTTTCTATGCCAATTTTTTTATTTTTGACCTAAATATTCTTTATTTTGGCCTAAATATTCTTTATTTTGGCGTGAAAATTTAGGTTGCCTGTTAAAAGTTTCGATTTTTTGGTCCGTCTTTTTGATATTTAGGTCCTAATTGTTGGTTTAAGTTTTAGCTTTTTTGTGTTATACTCGTATTTTAAATGTTCTAATCTGAATTATTGATTTTTATGCGTGATTTTTTTGCCGGTATTTTCGAGTTTTTTTGTCGTTTTTTGATTTTTTGCCCTTTACTTTTTAACCTGAATGATTGTTTTTTATTTTATTTTTTTGCATTATTTTCGAGTTTCTAGTCGGAAACTTATTTTGAGCCAAAGAATTATTTTAGGGGCTAGCTAGATATTTTGTCTTTTACTTGAATTTACAATATTTTGGTCTGCATTTTTTAGTCCATATTTTAGATCTTTACCTTTACCTGTTTTCGCCTCAATTTATTCCAAATTTTTAATTTTTTTTTGCCTAAATAATCTTCAACATTTTCGATGTGTTTGTTGAAATTTTCGATGTTTTAGTTTGCGTTTTTTTATGGTTAGGCCATAGTTTTCGATATTTGGATTTTTTTGGGCCTATTTTTTAGTTTTATTGTTTAATTATTGATTTATATCAGCGAATTTTTGATTGGCGAATATTTTAGATTTTTAACCCAAAGCAGCGATTTTTTAATGTTTTGCCAGTATTTTCAAGGTTTTGGTCTAATCGTCAAATCGGAGAAAGTAACATGATGGCCACATCACCATTTTTTTTACACAAATATACGTATACTCTCGCCAGGCTTCTAAAGGTAAAAAACTTGCTAATCCCAGACAAAAGTTTCACCAATTTATTGTGATCGTTGGAGTGTTAAAATATACGTTTTCTTCAAGGACAATTGAAGATGTTTAATTTTTAACATCAAAACTTGTCCAATTTTGATTAATTAAAACCCTTGGTTTTGTTTCACTATTTTTATTTGTCTGCAACTAGTTTCGACCTTTGGTCATTCTCAAAACTTGTCGTTAAAGATTATTAAAATAGCTTTAGATACAATCAATATTTACAATCATTAAATGTTAAAAAATTAAAGATCTAATGCAAGTATATAATTGATGTATGCAAGAAAAATAGTGTAAGGAATCGCTTTATAACTGCTATTATGTTATTCAGGAAAAGTTTTCGTAGTAGAAAAGGAGGAGCGCGGAGAGATATACGACGGGCGTTTTATCACTGAGAAAATCGTATGATTTTTAAGTCTTGGTGTTCTCGGCGAGGCGACGAAAAGAAAATCATATTTCAAGAGGGAAAACGAAGGAAAGAAGGAATTTCGGAATAGCCTGTTGCTCACCTCTGCTTGCTCTCGTGTTGACGCTTTTCGATTGTATTTACAAACTGTTGATCCTCTGATATAATTTATTCGACATCTATTAACAAATAATTGGCTTTTAATTTCATGACTCATCTGGCCGGACGACTGCCCGAATTATTATTTCGAATTTATATCTCGTAATGGATGGCACCAACATTCGCTCATTTAATTCCGCGTGTTTTTGGGACCGATTGACATATTTAACGCGCAGTGCAGTGTTTAAATTGAATAAATAAATGTTTAAAGCGATATTGTTTATATTTGCCGCTTTCGCTTATTTTATATCTATGACAACTCTAAATCGTGTAAAAAGCTTTCAATTATAAATTACACTTTGACTGTACCAATATTATCCAAAATCTCGATAATTATAAAGCCAAAAAATTGTTTAATTTAATTTTTCGGCCACCGACAACGTAAATACGCATTGCATCCATGGTTACAGGTACCGTAAGTGGCTGATAACATACGTGGTGTTTGTTGTCCTTGACGACGGAACTTAATTTTTTACTTACGCACCTAGGAAAATAATAAAATAACAGAAACGCAATATTCGCAGCATTAATATCCTGGTTTTTGATAATGCCAATGGATTTCTCTCGTTTTTTTCTGCTGAAAAAAAGGTACACTTTAATTTCACTCGAAAAATTTCTTATGTAAGATGACAACATTTTTATACTTCCTGTTCCCTTGTGAGTTTTGATAGTTTAGTTTTAGAGGAGATACAGGGTCTGTAGTTTAAGTAAAAGTTGATTTAAAGGAAGGTGTGTGAGCACTATTCTTCACTTCCACTAGCTAAATGTTAGCTTGTAGTCAACACAATCGAACTAATTTTAATGTGTTAAAGAATGTACAAATTAGACCTATTTTCATGTATATATTGACGAGTATAAACATCTGTTTTAGCACGGATAAAATACTATTACTATTACTATTTACAAAAAAAGCAGAATTTTTTTTCAAATCTTTTGTATTTTACACCCGAACATCCTTTGTTGATGTTTAACCTATTCTTTCCAGCAGATGTCATATGGCGTCATATATTTTATCAGATTCCCGTAATCTGTGTTTTGCTTTTTTTTGTACCATTTTCCCAAGCAAGTTTTCTGGAAAAATAAGAAACATTTGAGGCTGAAAGACCTCGGGTCGATAGCCATTTGACAGACTAACACACTAACCAAATTGTGATATAAACATAATTGTTACTTTTTCATATATGTAAAAAGTCTGTCAATAAAGATATTGTATATAAGAAACATTGGGAGACATTTTTTAATTTAATTTTCTTGAATTAGAATATGGTATCAAATCAAGAATTTCAGATTTCTTTTTTATTTCCAAAAATTAATTTGGGAAAGAGAGGGTTAACTGTTTAAAGGAAGAAGTTTGGGGACCACCCACCGCCCTTTGTATTATTTTTAACCAAACCTATAAAACTGTGAGTTAATAAAATTTCGTTTAAATCCATTGGAGACATAAATTTAATTATAGCAAAAAAGTCTAGAAACAGACTCGAGTAAGACTTAATTTGGAAAATGAGCACAATCAAACCAGCTTATTTTTTTTCGTCAAAAAATAAAAATCACCAATTTTAATTGAAACACTAATTTACTAACAAGGAGCACAGATTTGAAAACCGCGTTCAATTTGGATTTTTCGTTTAGCCGCTACGACCGTTCAAAATTCTGAAAAATTGACTTTTTGGAAAATTTTCATGGTGACATGCCAATTTTTTGCTATTGAAGATAGCTGAAATTTTTGAACGCCCATCAATTTATTTCGTTTTTCTGATGAAAAATGGTCTACGATAATTATTAAAAAAGTTGCATTTTTCGAGCAAAAGTCTTGTGTACAAGTCTTCGTCAAAAAATAAAAATCACCAATTTTAATTGAATCCGACTAATTTACATACAAGGAGCACATATTTGAAAACCGCGTTCAATTTGAAGTTTTAGTTTAGCCGCTACGACCGATCAAAGTCTGAAAAAATTGACTTTTTGAAAATTTTCCAACAATTTTTTTCGCATTTTTTCCTAGATGAATTTTCTTAACGCCAATCGATTTGGCTCGTTTTTTTTTAATGAAGAATTAATTACATAAGGGTGTAAGATGATTATTAAAAGAGTTGATTTTTTCGATTTTTTCCAATTTCGAGTTTTCTTTGTTGACGCGTCACGGGCTTAAAATTGACATTTGCTCTTGCGAACGTACATTTTCCGCGGCGTTTTGAAGGGATATTTCCAGTGATGTGTAGAAACCTCGAATCAAACCAGTGGTTTTTACAGAAAATTATTTCAAAGCCAATTTTTGAGCAAAAGTAAGAAGGGGGACCCTTGGGTAGTTTTTCAGGTTTTCGTCAAAAATTTTAAATCGCCAATTTTAATTGAATCCGACTAATCCACACACAAGGAGCACAGATTTGAAAACCGCGTTCAATTTGGAGTTTTCGTTTAGCCGCTACGACCGTTAAAAAATCTGAAAAATCGACTTTTTTGAAAATTTTGTTCATGGTAACACGCTAATTTTTTTGCCATTGAAGATAACTGAAATTTTTTAACGGCAATCAAGAAGGTATACTTCAATAGTCTACGATAATTATTATAATTATAGGTGACGGCTCTGGAAGGGTAGGGGGTGCTTCAAAATTTTTGAAAAAAATAACAAATCAAAGCACGTTACACCCTCTTCTTATCCTAGAAGTTTGAGCTCTTGGATTTAAATAGAAAAAAATACGTCTGCGAAAGAAACCTCAGAGAGAGAGGAAACTTGTGAAAAATTTTGAAAAATCAACTTACTGCACTAGTGTCATTTGTAACTTGTAATTTAATTTAACACGGAGTGAGACAAATTTTGTAATGTTATATTTCTATTTTTATGTAACGTTTACAGTTAAAGTTTAATTATAATATCAATTAACGTTACCCAGTAACAACTCAAATTTTGTTCTTAATTATGTAGGTTTAGATGGAAGAACAGTTCGAAATCTACTTAGATCTCAACTGAATCCCGCCTACGGATTCACGTATTATAATTTGTTTCTCTAATTATAAGTAAATTGTATATATGTGAATAAAGACATTATTATTATTATTATTATATCTCGTTAAGGCGGCACCAAATCAAAAAGTGTGCCGATATAAATAATATGGGCGGATGCTTTGTGAAGAGATCCCGCCCCAGGCGGATCCTTCAAGAGCAAAAATAAAGCCAGTGGCGGCGTTTCGGCGAACACCTGCAATTTTATATATGAGGCCGTTGCTCCAAAACGGCTCCAACGATTTTTGTTAAAATCGCCAGGCCTCTAGGGGTGAAAAACTTGCTAATCCCAGACGAAAGTTTCACCAATTTATTGTGATCGTTGCAGTGTTAAAATATAGTTTTTCTTCAAGGACAATCGAAGATGTTTAATTTTGTTTGTTAATGTTGCAATTTCATATATGACGCCGTTGCTCCAAAACGGTCCTAACGGTTTTTGTTAAAGGGATATCCCGCTCGCCGAGGAGAGTATCTGAAAAAAAAATTGGTTGAAATCGGACTGTACGTTTTTGAGTTATAACACTTTCTTTTCTTTTTTGTTTTTTTTTTAATTTCCGGGGGGCGGTGGGGTAGAGTCAGAGGGGCGGCACCGGGGGGATCGATAGAGCTCTCGATTGTGCGGGAAAAATTTCCTAAATATTTGCCTCCGCCCCCCGGGGGTGATTTTAACGTTCCGTCACGGTACTCTCAATTACTCCGAAACCGGTCAACGTATGGCGGTCAAATTTGGTGGGGATCCGCAGGAGGAGGAAGAGAATCTTTGTGCAAAAAATCAAATCGATTGGCCTTCATTTCTCGAAATTGACCATTTTTGGCAGAAGGGGGTGGTCAAAATTTAGGGGTTAAAATTAAAAATTCAAAAAAAGGAGACAGAGAGTTTTTCAAAAATATTTTTTAAGGTCTAATAAAATTGGAGTATCTGAAAAAAATTTGGTTGAAATCGGACTGTACGTTTTTGAGTTATAATACTTTCTTTTTTTTTGGGTTTTTCTTTATTTCCGGGGGGCGGTGGGGTAGAGTCAGAGGGGCGGCACCGGGAGGGATCGATAGAGCTCTCGATTGTGCATCGGACCGTGGCGGAAAATTTTCCAAAATTTTTGCCCCCGGGAGTGATTTTAACGTTCCGTCACGGGACTCTCAATTACTCCGAAACCGGTCAACGTACGGTTAAATTTGGTGGGGATCCGCAGGAGGAGAGAGAGAATCTTTGTTGAAAAAAATCAAAGCGATCGGCCTTCATTTGTCGAAATTAACCATTTTTGACAGAAGGAAAAATTTAGGGGTTAAAATTAAAAATTCAAAAAAAGAAGACAGAGTTTACAGACAGAATATTTTTTAAGGTCTAAAAAAAATTTGCGCCGCCCCCCCCCCCTGCACCGGCAACCGACTCTCATCCGGCGCGTTTTTTCGTCGTTTAAAAATTCGCCCCGGAGGTTGTGCTGGTTTTAGAGGGGTGGGATTGGTCGGGATCGACTCGATCGACAATTTTACACAAACTGAGAAAAAAAAATTCGAGCGTATTTTTAAACGCACCCACTGGGGGTGTGGTCCAAAATTTAATAATTTTCTTCATTTAGCGCCCTCTATACGTCTGCAAAATTTCAGCTCTACGATTTTTTTTTATATCTGGAGGTTGCAGGTTCGATCCCTGTCGGAGGCATGTTCACACTTTTGATTCAGCTATATACGAAGAATGATTCATCCATTATTTAATTAATTATATTAGAACTTCGTAACTCGGGAAATGATGAATATATTTTTATAGATTCTATAAAAGTTAATCTTCCAAATTCTCGCAAGTTATGTTATGCATATCAACACAACCAACATTTTTCACATTTTGATCATTTTTTGTTAAGTTCGTCCTTCGCATCCGCAACGCCAAAAAATGAAAAATGAAAAAAATATACAAACTCCAAGAGAATAGTGAGAACAAATTATAGTGCGGTGTGTTCCTGAAAAGTTAAAACAATTGAGGTGTTGCGGATACGAAGGGCGAACTCAAAATTTTTTTATGCTACATTTCGGTTTGTCGGACATTGCTGAATAATAGTAGACACTTTTTTTTTAATTTTGGCACTTTCCAACTATATATGACTGTAGCTCTGTTATATTTGTTACAATAACTTTTTTTTTAATTCTTTGCTTGCTTTAGAATGTTTGTTGTAGATGACATTTATTACAAAAATAAGAAATGCAGAGCAAAAATAGCTAAAATCCCTTGTTTGTTAAGTTCGCCCAACTGCAAAAATACTTAAATGCGTTTTTTTTTTTTTTGTTGAGTTCGCCCTTCGTATCGGCAACGCCACATTCAACGAACATTTCTATTTTGAGGTCACCGAGTAGTTTTGAAAACTGTTTGCGTCTGTGGACGTATAAAACTAATAGAGATTTTCAATTGAAACTTTAAACTGAAAAAAGACTTAATTACAAATTTAAAAAAAAACAAACATAAAAAATTAATAAATTTTGTCGTTTTTGGTCTATAATCATGAAATGATAATAGTTACCTAATTTCCTTGAACATTCTTATAGAGTAGATTCTGCACAAGTAAGGTTGTTTCCAATTTATTCTTATAGAGAATGCCAAAATGAACAACTTGTAAGAAATCATCTTTTTTGAGACCCCACTAGTTTTTTTTTGCGTCGACTGCTAGGTTATCTGCCACTACCGTTTTGTTAGGTTTTTTGTTATTTCTATATAAATTCTGCACATGGTATCCACTAGTATTTCAAAAGAAAAATCTATAATTATGAAAAATATTGGGAAAAGTTATACGATTTTTTTCATTGATAACGAAGAGCGAAAAAGTTGTTTTTTTCACTGTTACCATCATTATACCGTGTGAGCAGGTATCACAAAAAAATTGATTCCCAACGCTATTTCCCTACGGACCAATTGAAAGTTGACACGTGGTATAAAAAAAACAAATTTAATTTATACACCGTTATTAAAAGCAGGTACGATTCCGTCTCCAATTTATCATAATAAAAGGAATAAGAAACTTAAATTTACCAAGGCAGGAACATTTGATACTTTATTCAGCCGGCCAATTTGGTGATGCTGGGAGCTATTGTTCGATTCATTGAAACTTTATACTTTTTTGGGATGATAATAATCTTGGGCCAGATGCTGCCCGTCTAGCTAATTAAGTTTTTAACATTTCATCGCATTCAACTAAATCGGTGATTATGTAAAATAAGATACCTGCTTCATTATTGAAGGAATACCAAGGATACTGATTGACATGTTAATACTTACGTTATCTATTCCATTAATATGTACAATCTGAATTTTCATTCAAATGAGGTACGCATTGTCAATTTCACTCATATCTATATTTAAAAGATGCAAAATGCAATCCTTTAAACTGATTAACTTTATAATTTATGTAAAATTTGGAAAATATTTTCTGTGAAAGATAATGATTACCAGAGAATCTACTTTTGAATGAGTTTTGTTATTCATACTGATCCGCGATCAATGAAGTGCTGAAGTGCTCTACTGCATACTTCGGCGAGGGCTCGTGGATTTCCGTTGGTGAGGTAAAGACAAAGATGCCGCTCGTGCTGCACTACTTACTCTAATAGAGGAAGCAAATATGCCGTTGCTTTTCGGTCAAATTTTCTTCCGAACATCCACGAGCCGCCGCTGGCATGCTTGTATAGTGGCGTCGAGATCCGCGTCAGCAACACGCTCGCTTCTAACCAGCCGGTGCTTACGCCCAGTGGCGGCTCGTGGATGGTGGAGCCACTTATACAGTATGTATACCCCCCCCCCCCCCTCCTTTTTTGAAGAAAGAAAGAACGATTAATCTTCCTAAACGAAAGTAACTGGCGAAAAAGGTTTAATTAATAATTCTTGCTGAGATTGAAACTACAAGTAGTGAGATGACTCCTTGACTATACAACGAGCCGCCCTACCTTTGGATGAAGTTTATTTGACATAACTAAATGTTTTTCGTTTTTATTAACTTTATAATAATTTTATTATTCTTTTAGTAGCAGACTCATTTTAAATTAACGGCAAATTATTATATTTTATATTATATTATATTTTATTTATATTTTGTTTATTTTATGTAACTTTCCCTGTAATTGGATGTTTGTGTCTGTTGGGAGAATAAACGTATTATTATTATTATTATTATTATAAAAAATATTGAATAGAATTTAAATAGAACAACATTGGCCCCAAAATAGATCCTTGTGGAACACCGTGTTCTACCAATAGACTATCACAAATCTTATCGTTCTGCTTCCTATTTGATAATGACGACAGGAGAAGGCCACAACTATCCGGATTAAAATTTAACATATAAAATTTGCGAAGTAAAATTATAAATTATTAAAATATACATCAAGGATAAAAATGAATTTTCTTCTGTGCAATCGATAAGACATAAAATTACGCGATCGAAAGAAGAAACACCATAACATTTTTTTATAGTTATCAACAGTGGCGGCTGGTGGAACATTTTGATGGTAGAGCCACTTAGCCTACAATAATTCCTTCTTTATAAGAAAAAACAACTAACAACTAACGATAATTGGAATTGAAAACCTTTACAGAAGCACAAGTAAGGTTGTTTCTAATTTGTTTCTTTACAGAAGCATTAAATAAATCAAATAAAAACGAAAAGCTCCAGGTAATTTGAGCAACTTCAGAATTTCAACAATTTGTTTTCTCGTGCAATTATTTTGAAATTAAGCCAGGGAAAGTTTTCAAATTTTTGAGGAATCTTGTTGTAGAATTATTTTGGAGTAAATCTACAAATTCTCCCGCTTGCGGCAATTGTTTGTTTATGTTTTCTGGGCTCTAAGCAATTGAACAACTGCAGAATTTCAACAGTTTGTGTTCTCGCGCAAATATTTCGAAATCTCGCAAACGACAATCTTCTGATCTTTATGGAATCTTGAAGTAGAATTGATTTTAAGCAAATCCAGAAAATTTCAAGTTTGTTGCAATTGTTTTTTTTTATATTTTAAGCTCTGATACAATGCAAAACTTCAGAATTTCATCAAATAAATCGAAATCTCGCGAAGGAAAGTCTTTCGATTTTTATGGAATCTTGAAGCAGAACCGATCTTAAGCAAATCTGAAAAGTTTTTCTTTTATGGCAACTGTTTTTATATTTTTTTAAGCTCTAGGCAATTGAACAACTTTAGAATTTCAACAGTTTATGTACTCGTGCAATTATTTTGAAATTTAGCTAAGGAAAATGTTTGGATTTTAAGGAATATTGTAGTAGAATACATTTTGAGTATATCTGAAAATGTTTACGTTTGCGGCAATTGTATTTATATTTTTTGAGCTTTAGACAAGTTAACAACATCAGAATTTCAAGAATTTGTGTTCTTACGCAAATATTTCGAAACGTCGCGAATGACAGTCTTTTGTTTCTTATGGAATCTTGTAGTAGAATTGATCATAAGCAAATCCCGAAAACTTCAAGTTTGTTGCAATTTTGTAAATATTGTTTTGAGCTTTGGTAAAACCCACAAATTCAAAATTTTAGCCGGTTGTGTTTTCGCGGAAATAAATCGAAATCTCGTGAAGGAAGGTCTTTTGGATCTGTATGGAATCTTGTTCTTAAGCAAATTTGGAAAGTTTCATGTTTGTGGCAATAGTTTTTATTTTTTTTTGAGCTCTAGACAAATAAACAACTTCAGAATTATTTGTGTTCTCGTGTAATCCGGTGAAGGCAAGTCTTCGGATTTTTGAGGAATCTTAAAGAAGAATGGATTTTCAATAAATCTGGAAATTTTCACGTTTGTGGCAAATGTTTTTATATTTTTTTGAGCTCTAGGCTATTGAACAACTTCAGAATGCCAACAATTTGTGTTCTAGTGCAAATATTTTAAAATCTCGTGAAGGGTAGTCTATTTATTTTTATGGAATTTTAAAGTAGAATTGATCTTACGCAAATCCAGAAAATTTCAAGTTTGTGGCAATTGTTTTTATATTTTTTGGGCTTTAGACAATAAAAATTTTCAAATTTTTTGAATATTTTTAAATCTCACGAAGGACAGTCTTTTGATTTTCATCGAATCTTAAAGTAGAATTGATCTTAAGCAAATCTAGACAATTTCAAGTTTATTGCAATTTTTTAAATATATTTTTGAGTTCTGATAAAAAAAAACTTCAGAATTTTAGCTAGTTGTGTTCTCGTGGAAATAAATCGAAATCTCGTGAAGGAAAGTCTTTGGATTTTTATGGAATCTTGAAGCATAATTGATCTTAGCCAAATCTGGAAAGTTTCACGTTTGTGGCAATTGTTTTTATATTTTTTTTTGAGCTCTAGACAATTGAACTATTTCAAAATTTAAACAATTTGTGTTCTAGTGCAATTATTTTCAAATCCAGTGAAGGAAAGTCTTATTTTTGAGGAATGTTGTAGTACAATTTATCTTAGGCAAATACAGAAAATTTCAACTTTGTTGCAATTTTTTTAATAATGTTTTGAGCTTTGATAAAGCGCACAACTTCAGAATTTCAGCCAGTTGTGTTCTCGGGAAAATAAATCGAAATCTCGTAAAGGACAGTGTTTGGATTTTGATGGGATCTTGAAGCAGAATTGATCTTAGCCAAATCTGGAAAGTTTCACGTTTGTGGCAATTGTTTTTATATTTTTTGAGCTCTAGGCAATTGAACAACATATTTCAAAATTTAAACAATTTGTGTCTTAGTGCAAATATTTTGAAATTTAGCCAAAGAATTTTTAGGAATATTGTAGTAGAATTAATTTTGAGTAAATTTGGAAATTTTCACGTTTGTAGCAATTTTTTTTTGTTCCAGACAGAATTTTAACAATTCTCATGCAATTATTTTGACAATCAGTGAAGGGAATTTTGAGGAATCTTACAGTAGAATTAAATTTGAGTAAATCTGGAAAATTTCACGTTTGTTGCAAATGTTATTATAATTTTTAAGCTCTGGGCAATTGAACAACTTCATAATGCGAACAATTTGTGTTCTTGTACAATTATTTTGAAATTCAGCGAAGGAAAATCTTCAGATTTAGAATAATTTAAAAATCCTTGCAGAGCTTGAAATTAGTGGTAGTGCCATGGCTCCTCGGCTCTACATAACGAGCCGCCCTTGCTTACGCCTCTGGTAAATACAAGTGAATAAAAAGTAGATGACTAATCCTTATTCATTTTGTGCTTTTATGATCCAAAATTGAATCCATATTCACCATTGAGGTGATCCTATACCTTATAATCATAATTAAAAATATTATTATTACCGATATGTTAAATAATTACGTAGAAAAGAACATAATGAATACATATTAAGTTACCAACTAAATAGTTAAAGTTTGTGGTATTTAAAGCGATTTGCTACCAGCAATTAAATTTAACACACGCACGCATGTCGGCATTTAAAACGTGTTATCTTCGCGTATGTAAATGAAACACAACAGCCACACACACAAGACTTAATTACGGAACTTTTTTTGCGTGCCAGTAATTCGGGTATAATTTCAAACCGTGAATTTCGAAATTATATGGACTGTAATTGTAAATAATTATCAGGTAAACGAATATTAAAACAAGGTACAAAACGAGACATTAAATTGCCGTCTTGTTTGGCTCGGAGGTGTACGGACACGTTAATGCACCACGAATACCGCCGAGTCATCCTCTTTAATTTGCGTTTAACATTTGAATTAAATTGCCATTGTTTGATCCGGTCGACTCGAACAACTTTAAAAATTATTAAACAAATTCCGATCGTTCCGGATTCCGCCGGGTCCCGAGATCCGAGATAAGGGAGCACAATACGAAATTATCGTCAATTACGCGAGGATGAAGATACCGAGTCACAGCGTGTGGGAAGAAAAGAAGATATATCAGATTCGGCGGTTGGGGTATTAAAGCGCATTACCAACATTAATAGGGGACGAATTTGTAATAAATAAATCCACCTGCACGCTTACCACCGCTGTAAACTAAATTACCCCAGAATATCATTAATTGTGAAGTCACATTAATCTGACAGCGGTGGGATGCAGTTGTAATTGCTGCGCAAAATGAAAACGAAATGCCGTAATTATCTATTTATATTGTGGAGATTGTGCACCGATATATGCCACCGAATTTCACCCACAACTTTTGTCAGTTCTGACCAAAACAATACACAATGCACGCTGGATATGACACAGGCTATATTTAAACATTGCGTGAATAAAATGGTTAACTAATTTTTATAAAAATATCGCAGTTTCATGTCTGTAGAGGTTTTGATGCAAAATCATAGAAAAATAATCCATTTTGAATTTCCAGTTGAAACAATTGCCATGCCGAAGGTTGTTAGAAAATGTCAACAATCCAAAGCTGAACTGGGGAAACGAAAAATCCTTCCAGCGATTTGAAAAATTGTAAAAAATTAACCAAGCAAAGAGTTTTCTTTAAAAGCTCAAAATTCATAGAAAAATAACCCATTTTTAATTTCCAATTGAAACAATTGCCATGCCGAAGGTTGTTAGAAAACGTCAACAATCCAAAGCTGAACTGGGGAAACGAAAAATTCTTCCAGCGATTTGAAAAATTGTAAAAAATTAACCAAGCAAAGAATTTTCTTAAAAAGCTCAAAATTCATAGAAAAATAACCCATTTTACATTTCCAATTGAAACAATTGCCATGCCGAAGGTTGTTAGAAAACGTCAACAATCCAAAGCTGAACTGGGGAAACGAAAAATTCTTCCAGCGATTTGAAAAATTGTAAAAAAATAACCAAGCAAAGAATTTTCTTTAAAAGCTCAAAATTCATAGAAAAATAACCCATTTTGAATTTCTAATTGAAACAATTGCCATGCCGAAGGTTGTTAGAAAATGTCAACAATCCAGAGCTGAACTGGGGAAACGAAAAATTCTTCCAGCGATTTGAAAAATTGTAAAAAATTAACCAAGCAAAGAATTTTCTTTAAAAGCTCAAAATTCATAGAAAAATAATCCATTTTGAATTTCCAATTGAAACAATTGCCATGCCGAAGGTTGTTAGAAAATGTCAACAATCCAAAGCTGAACTGGGGAAACGAAAAATCCTTCCAGCGATTTGAAAAATTGTAAAAAATT
The DNA here is from genome assembly GCA_910593695.2 of Ocypus olens. Taxonomy (NCBI): domain Eukaryota; kingdom Metazoa; phylum Arthropoda; class Insecta; order Coleoptera; family Staphylinidae; genus Ocypus; species Ocypus olens. Next base: position 8,544,512 of record OU343048.1, read on the forward strand.
AACCAAGCAAAGAGTTTTCTTTAAAAGCTCAAAATTCATAGAAAAATAACCCATTTTGAATTTCCAATTGAAACAATTGCCATGCCGAAGGTTGTTAGAAAACGTCAACAATCCAAAGCTGAACTGGGGAAACGAAAAATTCTTCCAGCGATTTGAAAAATTGTAAAAAATTAACCAAGCAAAGAATTTTCTTAAAAAGCTCAAAATTCATAGAAAAATAACCCATTTTACATTTCCAATTGAAACAATTGCCATGCCGAAGGTTGTTAGAAAACGTCAACAATCCAAAGCTGAACTGGGGAAACGAAAAATTCTTCCAGCGATTTGAAAAATTGTAAAAAATTAACCAAGCAAAGAATTGTCTTTAAAAGCTCAAAATTCATAGAAAAATAACCCATTTTGAATTTCCAGTTGAAACAATTGCCATGCCGAAGGTTGTTAGAAAATGTCAACAATCCAAAGCTGAACTGGGGAAACGAAAAATTCTTCCAGCGATTTGAAAAATTGTAAAAAAATAACCAAGCAAAGAATTTTCTTTAAAAGCTCAAAATTCATAGAAAAATAATCCATTTTGAATTTCCAATTGAAACAATTGCCATGCCGAAGGTTGTTAGAAAATGTCAACAATCCAAAGCTGAACTGGGGAAACGAAAAATTCTTCCAGCGATTTGAAAAATTGTACAAAATTAACCAAGCAAAGAATTTTCTTTAAAAGCTCAAAATTCATAGAAAAATAACCCATTTTGAATTTCCAATTGAAACAATTGCCATGCCGAAGGTTGTAAGAAAACGTCAACAATCCAAAGTTGGACTGGGGAAACGAAAAATTCTTGCAGCGATTTGAAAAATTGCAAAAATTAACTAAGCAAAGGGTTTTCTTTAAAAGCTCAAAATTCATAGAAAAATAACCCATTTTGAATTTCCAATTGAAACAATTGCCATGCCGAAGGTTGTAAGAAAATGTCAACAATCCAAAGCTGAACTGGGGAAACGAAAAATTCTTCCAGCGATTTGAAAAATTGTAAAAATTAACTAAGCAAAGGGTTTTCTTTAAAAGCTCAAAATTCATAGAAAAATAACCCATTTTGAATTTCCAATTGAAACACTTGCCATGCCGAAAGTTGTAAGAAAATGTCAACAATCCAAAGTTGAACTGGGGAAACGAATAAAATTCTTCCAGCGATTTGAAAAATTGTAAAAAATGAACTAAGCAAAGAAAAATAACCCATTTTGAATTTTCCATTAAACCAATTGCCATATATAGATAATACAAGGGTAATATAGTGCATCTGTTGGCTTCATTGCAATTTTCTAATAGGACTTTCTGCACCAGATTAGTTATTTAAGTAAATGTAAAATGCGGGCAATTGGGTGGAGTAAATATTTACCTCCCATACTTTGCCTTTAATATTGTGTACATTATGAAATCATATTAACAAAATTGCAAAAAAAACCAACACCCTCTATAAATATAAAATGCCTCGCTCATTCCACCTGAAAAATGGTAACAATGTAATATTTGTAAATATTAATTTGCAATATTTCTGCTTTAAGGGCGGCGGTGGTGTGGATAGAGGTGATGGGAAGTGATATAACGGGCCATCTTAGTAGGAATATGAGGCGAATAACCATAAATATAATTCAGGCCGTATTAAATTTAAACGTAATCGGCTACCCCATATATGTTTGTTATATATGAGAGCCGTTTTCTGCGCGCATTTTTTCTTCTCTTTTCTTTTATGCAGAATATTATTTTTTCATCAAGAGGCACCACTGCGAGATGGGCATCTCGTATAATATAGGGCAGTATATTGCATTCACCCCTTGCCCCTTTGGTGGGGTCCGATGGGTAGGAAGGGAAGAAGCTGAGGATATTGGAATATGGGGGTGTGGGCCGAGATGGATGGCTTTCTGTACTGTTTATGCGGCCAAGAACACCAGACGGGGAAAAAGAAATTGGAAATTGGAAATTGAGCCGGACACAGAGGTGCTCTCTGAATTTAATTCAGTCCGAGACCAAGGGCCGGGGACCCTTCTGCTTTCCATATCCGCAATTTTATTAATAACATAAGGTATTATTGAATTTTTATGGTAAGGAACGCCACACTGACCACTGCACCAAACACGGATATAACTCAATTCCGCATCCATAAAACATCAAATATTTAATATATTGGGCCTAGAACGCTAATACTTTTACATTCTACACGATATTTCCACAACAAAAATTAACTAAGCAAAGAGTTTACTTACAGTAACCGATAATTCTTACAGTATTAGACTCCAATTAATAAATGGCAGAATAAATATAAATATATGAGTGCTTAATAGCACTTTATGAATTAGTTGTACATGAAAGAATAACCCAGAAAAAGGAGAACGTTAGCACCAATTAAATACCATTGTGTGGAAAATAGTAATAAAAGTAAAACGGGCATTTAAGAGAACACAAAGAATATGTTAAAGTTGGTGAGAGGTGACGTTATGGTTCTCGGCCAAGCATAAAACGAAGAGTTCCTCGCAAGTTCCCCGCCTTCGGACAGCGTATCATTATGGATCATTCAGCGTGAAATCTCACAGATATTGTCTTCCATTTAAGTCATTAACCTCACGACGACGAAAACGAAAAACTGGAATAATTGACGCTATAAATTACCTCCTTAACAATGAATAAAGTATTTCTTGCGCAGATATTTCATAGTGCAGTAATTTATACAAATTGCATGCATTTATGCATGAAATTAATGGCGCGCATTCTCGATATCAACTGATGTCTCGAATTGAGGCATTTATCTTCTTCCATGGTGTCAATAAAAACTGTTATCTTGTACAAGCAAAATCGTTTAACGCTGGCAAGGCGATTATTAAGAAAAACTAATTCATCACACTTCGGAAATAATTACACTTAGACCAATAGTATTTTTATTACAGCGACAATACAACGCAAAAATCACGTGCTCTGATGTGCACCAATCATAGATAGGAGCTTATTCTTTATATGCTCTTCCTAAACATAATTTGTGGCAGTGGCGGCTCGTGGAACATGTTGCTGGTAGAGCCACTTATACAATATACTCCGCTTCCCCCCTCTTTATTTCAAGAAAGAAAGAACGATTAATCTTCCTAGACCAAAGTAACTGGCGAAAAAATGTTTATTAAAAGTTCTTGTTGAGATTGAAACTAGGTAGTGCCATGACTCCTTGACTCCCATTGCTGCTTCGACAGCAAAATATACTACTTTCGACAGCTGAAAAATACAATTTTTGACAATTCAAAAATGCCGAAAAAAAAACTATTTTTATTAGCTGAAAAATACTGTTTTTGTGAGCTGAAACATAGCATATTTGGTAGCTGTAACTGTAAAATACAACTTGAGACAGCAGAAAAATACTATTTTCAACAGCTGGGGTTTACCATTCTTGACAGCCGAAAAATATTCCCAACAGCTGAAACATGCCGTTATTGGAAGCTAAAAAATACAATTTTTGACAACAAAAAAAATCAATTTTTGACAACAAAATAAACAAATTTTGACAGCTGAAAATGCCATTTTTGACAGTTTAAAAATGTCAAAAAATGCTGCTTTTGATAGCTGAAAAATACCATTTATACCTATATGTGGGAAATGCCATTTTTAGCAGCTGAAAAATATCATTTTTGACAGCTGAAAAATGACATTTTTGACAGCTGAAAAATGACATTTTTGACAGCTGAAAAATGACATTTTTGACAGCTGAAAAATGACATTTTTGACAGCTGAAAAATGACATTTTTGGCAGCTGAAATGACATTTTTGACAGCCGAAAAATGACATTTTTGACAGCTGAAAAATGACATTTTTGACAGCTGAAAAATGACATTTTCGACAGCTAAATAATACAATTTTAAAAAATATCATGCTTGATAACAGCAACACACTATTATTGACAACTGTATCATACTATTATTGTCAGCTAAAAAATACAATTTTTGAAAGCTGAAAAATGCCATTTTTGACAATTAACACGTTCGCTGGCATCGACGCGCTGCTAGTGCGTCCAACTTCATACTTGCGTATGTGCAATCCCAATTGTAGTGGCAGCGAACGTGTTAAAAAATGTCGAAAAATGCTGCATTTGTTAGTTGAAAAATACCATTTTTATAGGTGGAAAATACCATTGTTAACAGCTGACAAATATCATTTGACAGCTGAAAGATATAATATTTGACAGCTGAAAAATATAACATTTGACAGCTGAAAAATATCATTTTTGGCAGCTGAAAAATATCGTTTTTGACAGCTGAAAAATATCGTTTTTGACAGCTCAAAAATGTCATTTTTGACAGCTGAAAATATCATTTTTTACAGCTGAAAAATATCATTTTTGACAGCTGAGAAATATGTTTGACAGCTGAAAAATATCATTTTTGACAGCTGAAAAATATCATTATTGACAGTTGAAAAATATCATTTTTGGCAGCTGAAAAATATCGTTTTTGACAGCTGAAAAATATCGTTTTTGACAGCTCAAAAATATCATTTTTGACAGCTGAAAAATATCATTATTGACAGTTGAAAAATATCATTTTTGGCAGCTGAAAAATATCGTTTTTGACAGCTGAAAAATATCATTTTTGACAGCTGAAAATATCATTTTTGACAGCTGAAAAATATCATTTTTGACAGCTGAAAAATATCATTTTTGACAGCTGAGAAATATGTTTGACAGCTGAAAAATATCATTTTTGACAGCTGAAAAATATCATTATTTACAGTTGAATAATACACTTCTTTGCAGCTGAAAATGCCGTTTTTAACAGCTAAAACATACCATTCTTAACAACTGCAACAAACGATTATTGACAACTGTAACATACCATTATTGTCAGCTAGAAAATACAATTTTTGACAACAAAACTTTGACAATAAAAAAATGACCAATAATGTTGCCTTTGATAGCTGAAATATACCATTTTTATAGGTGAGAAATACCTTTTTAACTGCTGAAAAATAACATTTTTGACAGCTCAAAAATATCATTTTCGACAGTGAATAATATACGAAAACTGCCATTTTTAACAGCTGAAAAATACCATTCTTGACAACTTCAACAAACCATTATTGACAACTGTAACGAAACATTATTGATGGCTAAAAAAATACAATTTTTGACAACACAAAAAAATACAAGTTTTGACTGAAAAATGCCATTTTTGACAATTAAGAAAAATATCGAAAAATGCTTAAGATAGCTGAAAAATAACATTTTTATAGGTGGGAAATCGCATTTTTGACAGCTGAGAAATATCATTTTTGACAGTTGAATAATACACTTCTTAACAGCTGAAAACTACAATTTTCAACAGCTGAAAACTACAATTTTCAACAGCTGAAAAATACCATTGTTGACAACTGCAACAAACCATGATTGACAATTGTAACATATCATTATTGCCTGCTAAAAAATAAAATTTTTTACTACAAAAAGACAATTTTTGACAGCTGAAAAATGCCATTTTTTGACAATTCAAAAAATGCTGTTTTTGAAAGCTGAAAAATAACATTTTAATTAATGAGAAATACCTTTTTTGACATTAAAAAAACATTTTTGACAACTGAAAAATATAATTTCTGACATTTGAATAATACACTTCTGAAAAGCAGCTGAAAAATGCCACTCTTGATAATTACAACAAACCATTATTGACAACTGTAACAAACCATTATTGTCAGCTAAAAAATATAATTTTTGACAACAAAAAGTGTAATTTTTGACAGCTAAACAATGTGATTTTTGACAAATAAAAAATGTCGATAAATACTTTTTTTGATAGCTGAAAAATACCATTTTAATAGGTGAGAAATACCTTTTTTGACAACTGAAAAATAAAATTTTTGACAACTGAAAAATATAATTTTCGACAGTTGAGTAATACATTTCGTAACAGCTGAAAACTACCATTCTTGTTAACTGCAATGAACCATTATTGGCAATTGCGACACACCGCAACAAAAAGTACAGTTTTTGGCAGTTAAAAATGTCATTTTTGACAATTACAAAATTGAAAAATGCTGCTTTTGACAGCTGAATCAATTCTTAACAGGTAACGATGTCATTCTTGACAACTGCAACAAACCATTATTGACAATTGCAACATACCATTAGTGCTAAAAAATACAATTTTTGACAACAAAAGAGAGAAAGAACTATTTATCTTCCTAGACCAAAGTAATTTGCAAAAAAGTGCTTTAGGAATTAATTAAAAATTCTTGCTGAGCTCAAAACTAGAGATAGTGCCATGGCTCCTTGGCTCTATATAACGAGCCGCCCCTGATTTGTGATGGAATTTAAAATATTGGAACATCTTTTTTTGTGCTTGTTTGTAAAGGTTTAAAATTAACGTCCAGAGAAATTTGGCCATCATTTTGGATGCTACCAAATGCGTCTTATCCAGCGGCGGCTCGTGAATGTTCGGGGAGGAGACTACGGAAAAAAATTTGACTAAAACAGCAGCGGAATTTTTGCTTCCTCTATAAACAACACGAGCGGCATCTCTGTCTTAGTCTCCTCTACGAGGTTCCACGAGCCGCCGCTGATCTTATCTAATAGAAACTATGAACATCAATGAAGTAAACGACAACGGCCGTTCAAAATCTGAAAAAATCGACTTTTTTCAAAAATTTTGACTTGCCAATTTCTTTGCATTTTTTCATAGATGAATCGATTTAGCTCGTTCTTCTGATGAAAAAAAAAAGGTATTACATATAAAGTGTTTTAATTTTATAATTTTCTTTACTGCAATTAGTGTTATATACTATTAAAAAAAAATGTACTTACGAACTTTATAATTCCGTATTATTTCATTGACCATAATTTCTCTTCGTTATCCATTTAGTAATAAAAAAATATAAAACAATTATCTAGTAAGTTATACATAATAGTGGCAGGAATAGGTAGTTGATTCACGTTGGCGAGTTTCCGATTACATCGTTTATCTAATAATTAATATAATTTATACAATTATAAATTATTTTTACACTTGTTAATTAAATTACATGTACTATAAGTCAACGGTAGCCTGTGTGGTAATTATGGAGTGGTTGCATTTCCATTTATAAAATACGGTGTACACTTAATTACTTCAGTAACACAACCGAACGATAATGCCTGAAAGAGGATTTAACTACTTAAGCTTGTTCGTAATGGGTGAACACGTATAAGCTTGAAACTATTGTTTCTAATTGATGCATCAAACTAACACCACTGAAATATTTTCAATGATATAAAAAAAAACGTAATTCTAAACAATTAGCATGCGTTCGTATTATGAAATCTAAATTTTCTTTCGTTTGATGACTATAATTGTAGATACTGTTATGGGCCAGCGGCGGCTCGTAGATGTCCGTAGGGAGGGCAAAGACAAAAAGCGCTACTCGAAAAAACTCGATTTTTCAAACCGTCGTAACTTGGTTCAATTTGGTCGAAAATCGATGAATCTTTCAGTTTGGGAATGATTCAAGTTTTATCTTTAAGAATGTGTAGTTGTTTTTGACCCCAAGTCCAACCCACCCCCCGTAACAACCCGATGAAAAAAATTGCCCAACTTTGACAAGCTGTACCATGCGCAAAAAAAATCGGCGGGAAATTTCACCACAATGGCAGAAAAATTTAATCAATTTCCTTCAAATGCCTTAAAAATTCGAGTCGTTTCGATGATTTGGAGCAAAGTTATGAATTTAAAAAAAAAATGACATTTTTCACTTTTTTGGCCATAACTTGAGTAATTTTGCACCAAAATCGATGAACTTTTGCAGTCTGAACGGTTTCAAATTTTCTCTTCAACGTCATGTGAATTGTTTTGTTGCTAAAACGATTCCACCCCCTGCTACCCGCTAAAGGAAAAAAAATGTTTTTGAAGTTTAAATGTGCAAATTTGGTTTCTTATACCGTGTGAAAAAAAAATCGTGGACTCAATCGGTCATGGCAATAAAGTTCAATCATTTTCCTGCAATTTCCTTCAAAATTCAAGTCGATGCGATGATTTGGCGCGAAGTTATGCAGTTTTGAAAAAAAAAATACATTTTGCGCCTTTTTGGCTTTTTCGCACGAAACTCGATGAAATTTTGCGATCCAAGAAGTTTTCGACTTTCGCGACCCCCTGAAAACCCCTACAAAAAGTGTTTTGGATTGACAAAAAATGTTAAATTTTTACAACTCATAAAAATTCCATTTCGGTCATAACTCGGTCAATTTTGGTCAGAAGCCGATGATTCTTTGCGATCTGAAAAGCATAAGTTTCATTCCACCCTCTGTCAAAATTACTCAAGTTACGGCCAAAAAAGTGAAAAATGTCATTTTTTTCAAAAATTCATAACTTTGCTCCAAATCATCGAAACGACTCGAATTTTTAAGGCATTTGAAGGAAATTGATTAATTTTTTCTGCCATTGTGGTGAAATTTCCCGCCGATTTTTTTTGCGCACGGTACAGCTTGTCAAAGTTGGACAATTTTTTACATAAAAAACATTTTTTTTTTAAGTGAAAAATGTCATTTTTTTTTTCAAAAATTCAAAACTTTGCACCAAATCATTGAAACGACTCGAGTTTTTAAGGCATTTGAAGGAAATTGATTAAATTTTTCTGCCATTGTGGTGAAATTTCGCGCCGATTTTTTTTGCGCACGGTACAGCTTGTCAAAGTTGGACAATTTTTTACATAAAAAAACATTTTTTTTAAAGTGAAAAATGTCATTTTTTTTCAAAAATTCATAACTTTGCTCCAAATCATCGAAACGACTCGAATTTTTAAGGCATTTGAAGGAAATTGATTAAATTTTTCTGCCATTGTGGTGAAATTTCGCGCCGATTTTTTTTGCACACGGTACAGCTTGTCAAAGTTGGACAATTTTTTACATAAAAAACATTTTTTTTTTCAAAAAAGTGAAAAATGTCATTTTTTCAAAAATTCATAACTTTGCTCCAGATCATCGAAACGACTCGAATTTTTAAGGCATTTGAAGGAAATTGATTAAATTTTTCTGCCATTGTGGTGAAATTTCCCGCCGATTTTTTTTGCGCACGGTACAGCTTGTTAAAGTTGGACAATTTTTTACATAAAAAACATTTTTTTTTTAAGTGAAAAATGTCATTTCTTTTTCAAAAATTCATAACTTTGCTCCAAATCATCGAAACGATTAGAATTTTTAAGGCATTTGAAGGAAATTGATTAAATTTTTCTGCCATTGTAGTGAAATTTCCCGCCGATTTTTTTTGCGCACGGTACAGCTTGTCAAAGTTGGACAATCTTTTACATAAAAAACATTTTTTTCCATCACGTTGTTGCGGGGAGTGGGTTGGACTTGGGGTCAAAATCAACTACACATTCTTAAAGATAAAACTTGAATCTTTTCCAAACTGAAAGATTAATCGATTTTCGACCAAATTGAACCAAGTTACGACGGTTTGAAAAATCGATTTGTTTCGCGATTTTTCGAGTGGCGCTTTTTTTGACGCCAGTGTAGAAGAAGCACATATTTCGTTGCACCGCCGAATATCCACGAGCCGCCACTGTTTAATCATCAAAATGTTACAAAATTTGGATTTCCTATATAACAATAATCAAAAAACCTTATGTCGATAGCCCTTGTGACAGTCTTGTTTGTATAAAAAATATGAAAATAAAAATGTAATCATGTCAAAAGGCTGTTAATAAAGATAATTTTATGTAAGTTTCTTTATGATATCGCAGATGGATGTGGATTTCGTGAAATAACGAGTTTACAACGAAAAGGTATTCCGGTGTGTGATGTATGTGATATTTTAATTAAACGATTCGAGTGGATATAAAAATGTAAATTTTATCGACTTGCACGGATCATTTTGTTTAATTAAATTTCGGAACGGGGCCGAAAGTTTTACGGTTTATATCTTTGTGTATCTTCGAATGGATAAATTAAAAAAAAGCCAGGGGACACGGTTTTGGGGGCGAGAGCTCGGTACGTAAGCAATTTTTTTTTCGGGTGCGATTTTTAATTTTTCGCAAACATCCACGGAGTGATTTTATGAAATTTAAACATAACCGTATTTTAAAAGCGTTATCTGCGGCGCTACGCGTCCAGGAATGGAGGAGTCAAAATTATCTGACGTAATTTTTTTTTTCATCCCGGCGCTCGTATGAAAAAAGGGGTGTATGCAAATGAGGGCGGCGAGGGTGCGGGGGCGAAACTGTTATTAATTAAGTAGGAGCCTAATCAAGAGAGGGTCATATGAAACCCTCTTCTGGAACAGCTGTTGGAGTCTCCCCCCACGGCATTTTGCTCCACACTTTTATAATTGACCCCTAAAATCAATTGAAAATCTCTCCAACAACCGTTATGAGAGCAATATGCCCCGCTAAAACCGTAATTTTAACAAAATGTTTTGGAGCCAATTTATTTTGATTGCGTTTTCCGCGTCGTTTTGATTTCATTAAGGGTGTCATCGTACTATCGGACTATAACTGAAACATATGGGACATGACAGGGTGTACACATTACGCCACTCGCATATAAAACTAAATTAAATTTTGTATTTTCATATTGCCTTCTGTTGAGGCGCTTAATAATATTTGCTTCGTCAGTTCCGCTGAAATACTGAAAACACCGACACATCCTCCCAAGCAATTACACACCTATTGGCACTCCCCTCTCTCTCTCGGTGTTTCACAATTTTTACCGTTATTGCCCTGCACGAAAATTCCACCGGCCATTTCGAAACATCCAAACGGCATTTCTGCTCAATTAATATCCACAAAATAGGGGTAAATTTATTGCGATAAATATCATAACGTGCACAACAAATTGTTCAACAGCCTATGCCCCAATTTAACGATAAATTACTTTGAACACGTACGTTTATTACGCAATAAAACCTTATTACACCACAACTTGCGTACCGTAAAAATCGTTAATGCGAAAAACAAAGTGTCAGTTTAAATAATGTATTGGGATGGATTTTTATGCAGGATGTTTTGGAACTAGATTTACAGGTAAACCCAATGGATTATCGACCTGTTTCTTTACCGTTAAAAACTCCTCTAAGCCAAATGGTTTCAGCTACTCTGGTCTTTGTTAAATTATCAATATTTGATGAATTCAATTCTGCTCTCGCTTAAGATTACATGCTTTTTTTTGAAATTTAAAAGAATTGCATATTATCACTGTGAAAGTTAAAAGTACATCGTCAAAGTTGGTTTCCTGTTAAAAATATTTTTGTTTCACAGGGGTGCTAGAAGAGGGCGGAAGGGGTTACGCTTAAGTTCGCATGCATGACTTTAAAGAAAACACTTCAAAGTTTTTCGCCATCAATGATTAATCGAAATCGATTGAAAATACGCCAAGTTATGGCGTTTTGAAAATGGTCGAATTTCAAGTGTTTTATTTTTTCCCCACCAGTTCACAAAAAAATTAGTGTACTTATTTAACTTTTACAATTACGACTACCTGAATCGACTAAACAACATAAAACATAAATAATCAGTACTGTTTAAATGTCAGATAATTAAGTACCACGTCTGTTCCATCCGCAACTACGCAAATTAATGCCGTAATTGCAGGTGCTTATTTTCTATTTTATTATTTACGTTCCTATAATTATGACCGCGAGTTATTTAATATGGGCCCGCACATTTAATTTGCATTATTAAAATTGAATTTTGTAATTACTCGCTCCGTGATTTATCCAACTTTCTGTTAACAGCTATTAAATGCAAGTGAAAATTTTTATAATCATTATAATCTTCGATGAATATTTATGGGTGTAATTACTTTCGTAGACGTATTTAGAATATAATAAACCCATTACACGGTTAAATGTTACGATGTGATTTGAATACTAATTCTGAAACTGTGTACAAATTTTAATAATTCCCTCATCAATTTGTAGATATTAATTATTTAATTATTTCTTTGAATTTGTAAGCAAAAATGTTACGAAATAAGACATACAACTTCCTCAGAACATTAGAACAAGTTACCATTTTTCGTTCCTGATCTCCTGGTACAAACATTTTCGAAATTAATAATTGCTGATGCAAATCGTAAAATTTCTCGTAAATCAACTAAACCGTTCAGAATGTCTTCTCGAAATCGATTTTGGGTAGACATTCTGAACCGGAAAATGAATAAATCCATGGAAAGTGTATTTCAAGACATACAACTTCCTTAGAACATTAGGATAAGACTCAGAGCCCTGCAGAAGCGAGTTTTTGAAAGCCCGGCCCGGCCCGACAGTGAAAATTTAAAACCCGGCCCAGCCCGGCCCGATAAAACGAATATGTGCTGCGGGCCCGGCCCGGCCCGACCCGTAGCTGAATATTCGAAGCCCGGACCGGCCCGGCCCGTCCCCGAAAAATGTAGAATTAAAGAAATAAAATTACTGGACCCATGTATTCCTTAAAATTCTTAAAATACATTCAATTCGTGTTAATAACTTTTTTTTTTCAATTTACTTTGTTGTTGCTTTCCAAAATATAATAAAATTAAATTTATCCAAGCCCGGCTCGGCTCGGCCCGGCCCGGGTTAAATTATCTATCGAAAAGCCCGGCCCGGCCCGGAGTTTGAAAAATACGACCCGGCCCGGCCCGACCCGGAGTTTGAAAAATACGACCCGGCCCGGCCCATGCAGGCCTCTGGAACAAGTTACCTCTTTTGGTTCTTAGTCGCCTGATATAAATTGTGAAAATTTTTCGAAATTAATAATTCCTGATACAAATTGTAACATTTTTTGCAGGCACTTTTTCCTGGATAATACTATGGAAAAAAACGGCGTAAATCACAAAATTACCAAAACAATTTTTTTCGGAAAAATAATTACTCTACACGCTTTCACGTAGGGACGTATTTTTTTCTTTTCATGTCGAAAAGCTGAAACTTTCCGGGACTGCAGAAAATATAACTGGCTTTCATTGGGAATTTTTTCAAAATTTTTGGAACCACCCCTACGCGCCATTAGCAACCCGGGGGTTCGTTTTTCTTCTTTTAAGGACGTATTTTTTTTCTTTTTAAGTCGAAAAGATAAAATTTTTAGTGATCGCAGAGGCTTTCATTTCTATTTTTTCAAAAATTTTGAAACCACTTCTACGCGCCATTTGCACTCCCTGGGTATCGTTTTCTTCTTTTAAGGACGTATTTTTCTCTTTCAAAGTCGAGAAACTGAAACTTTCAGGGATCGCTGAGGCTTACATTTGTAGTTTTTTTCAAAAATTTTGAAACCACTTCTACGCGCCATTTGCACCCCCTGGGTATCGTTTTTCTTCTTTTAAGGACGTATTTTTCTCTTTCAAAGTCGAGAAACTGAAACTTTCAGGGATCGCAGAGGCTTACATTTGTAGTTTTTTCAAAAATTTTGAAACCACTTCTACGCGCCATTTGCACCCCCTGTGTATCGTTTTTCTTCTTTTAAGGACGTATTTTTCTCTTTTAAAGTCGAAAAGTTGAAACTTTCAGGGATCGCAGAGGCTTTCATTTGTAATTTTTTCAAAAATTTTGGACCACCCCTACGCGCCATTTGCACCCCTAGGTTCTTTTTTCTTCTTTTAAGGACGTATTTTTACTTTCTCCGTTACGAAGTACGAGAAAGTATTGTGATCGTACATTTTTTTTTGCGGAAATATCCGTTTTGGGTTCCCGAGATGCCATTTTAACAATTTCTGAAAAAAAAAATTGTGTCTGTGCGCGCTGTACCTCAAAAACTAACAGAGCAATTGATATGAAACTATGAGCATAGGTCTTATTTAATAATCCAAAGAACTGAAAAGCTTTTGGTAAAATTTTGTGCACCGGAAGTGGGTGTTTACCTTAACCGTTTTTTTGTTTTTTTGCAATAATTTTTTAAATATGGAAAATATTACGAAAAACTTTCAATAAATATTGAAGACAACTAAGAAATGAACATATTTTGTTTTAAAATATTTTTCATAAATTTTTATTGGAGAATTTTTTTTTTTTTTTCATTTCTGTTTTATAATTATGAAACGATAATAGTTACAGCAAATTTACATAATTAATAATTGTAAAGAATGTCAAAATTAACAACTCATAAAGAATAGGCTTTTTTCGAAATTTCTTTGGTTTCTGAGTAAACTGACTTGAAGAATTTGAAGTGAAATTTGTCATTTTCATCTTTCACAATTTTGACGTTTTAAACGTCAGTTTCACCCGATTCTACAAAACGCTGTATACGTTTAAAATATTATTTAAATTGAAAAAAAACATGATAGCGTAAATTTAAATAAATATGGTCAAATCGGAGAAAGTAACATGATGATCACCATTTTTTCTTTTAAAGTCGAAAAGCTTGAACTTTCAGGGATTGTAGAGGCTTTAATTTGTATTTTTTTCAAAAAATTTGGGACCACCCATATGCGCCATTTGCTCGCCGTGGGTTCGTTTTTCTTCTGTTAACCCTTTAGCCCTGGATTTTTAAATTTGAAAAAAAATTCTTTGTTAATTATTATTGATGGGGAGCTTCTTAAGACCATAAATACCAAATTTGAACTCATTTGCTTAATTAGTATTGGAGTTAATTAGTGAGGCTTTGTTGAAGAGACATCTAGCGATAAACAGCAAAAATATGGATTGTCATAGTAAGTGGAAACATGTAAATGTTGCGGTGGCAATTGCCACCATCAGGGCTGAAAGGGTTAAGGATTTATTTTTACTTTTAAAGTTGAAAAGCTGAAACTTTTAGGAATGGCAGAAGATAATTTTTCAAAATTTTTGGAACGTATTTTTTTTTTCTTTTCAAGTCGGAAAGCTAAAACTTTAAGGGATCGCAGAAGACACAACTGGGAAAAAAAAAATTAAAAATATTAAAAAAATAAAAAATTAAAATCGTACACTTGGTTTTTATTTTCTTTTTATTGAGACTCCTTATTAACCCTTTTGGACCCGTTGTCCCTATACGAGGCAAATTTATTTATAATGTAATAAATGTTATTTGATATTTTTAAATATGTTTGAGTAAATTACAGGGCTCTACAAAGTCCATTTATGCCATGTTACACCAAAACGACACAAGGGGGCGCTAGTAAGCGCGTGACATTAATTATTTATTATTTTTTACAAAAAGTAAAAAAAACAAATCGGTGTCGCAGCGCAGCGGAGCCGTCGAGCAAAGTTTAATAACATATGGTACTAATTTAATAATAATCTTAATTCTGTTGGGCGATTTGAGCCATCTATGATGACAGGTATTTAAAATGCATTCGCCCCCGCAACATGACCATCCTCCCCCCCCCCCCCCCCAAATGCGGATTGTCAGAAAAATGCACAATTTCAACGTCGATCGCCCACCAGGGGCGACATTGCCCACGTCGAGAAACACTTCTAGAAACGGTGTAAAGCGTTTTAGATGTTACGCAGTCCGAAAACCAAACTTCACCACTCTCCTCAGCAGCATCGAAAATTTGAAGCATTCAAGTAACGTTTAGCCAAATTCTCTGGAAATTCTTCTTCTAGAAACGGTGTAAAGCGTTAGATGTTGCATAGTCCTGCTAAAACCAAGCTTCACCACTCTCCCCAGCATCGAACATTTTAGGCATTCAGGCATCGTTTAGCCAAATTCTCTGGAAATTCTTCTTCTAGAAACGGCGTAAAGCGTTAGATGTTGCACAGTCCTGCTAAAACCAAGCCTCACCACTCTCCTCAGCATCGAAAATTTTAGGCATTCAAGCATCGTTTAGCCAAATTCTCTGCAAAGTCTTCTTCTAGAAACGACGTAAAGCGTTAGATGTTGAACAGTCCTGCTAAAACCGAACTTCGCCACTCTTCTCAGCATCGAAAATTTTAGGCATTCAAGCATTGTTTAGCCAAATTCTCTGCAGTCTTCTTCTAGAAACGGCGTAAAGCCTTAGATGTTGCATAGTCCTGCTAAAACTTCACCACTCTCCTCAGTAGCATCGAAAATTTGAAGCATTCAAGCATCGTTTGGTAATTTGATCTTGGTGTAATGATGTTATTCAATATCGGGATCATGAGCGGCACTAAAAGTACCGTTAAAAGACCGCATGCAGCGGCATTAAAACTATTTTAGCCAATGATAATCAATCATGTCTATCAAACTGGTGATAGCGGTGGTAAGTTGTGGTCCTTTCAGAGTTCGAAACGGCAAAATGGATGCAAACGTAGCAAATCATTAAGGTTTCAAGCAGCGACTTTATAGTATTACTATAAAGTCGCTGCTTGGCTGAGATGTACGTCATGTTATTAGATCACTTACATATTACCCAGTAACCATGGATTACAAGACCAACAATTATAGTATTACTGTTTTAACAATTTTCTGCGTTTGAAGAAAAAAACAACATGTTTTATTCTAAGTACACCAGTAGTACCAACAAACACAATATACTATTGTGTATAAATAATTGCTGACAAATGACTAATCGACAGTGCTAGGAAGCGGTAAAGACGAGTACCGTCACGAGGTGTTGTAGTAAAATGTAAAATTAATAATAAAGTGTTGCGAAACAACTTTCTTGAACTGCAACGGAGTGTCCGTAATCACGTCAAGTCGGTGTAGCAATTGTTCTGCGAGAGACAATGTTCAATAACCGCATAATTGTGGCAATTGAATGGGAACGCACGAGTTCCGAAGAACAGGTGTTTACTGGTACAGTCCGGAGCGCGGTACCATCGGCGAAGAGGCGGCGGAAAAGTCGGAGGAGGCGGCTCTCGCTCGAACGATGAAAAATGCTGTCTCACGACCAGAACCAAGAACTCAACACGGCACCGGAGCGCGGATTAACACGTTATAACAGGTTCGATTCCTGCGCAAAAACCGTCATATGCGAAATATTGTCACGCATGTATCCGATGCCCTGATGTCTTTATCGCGGCAAGAAATATGCCGCGATGGAAAAAACTGGATGTATGCCTCCGTGATTTATTGCAGCCTTCACGTTTTGTATCAATAATTTTCTCCTTACATCATATTTCACCTTCGGGAGAATTGCTCTGAATCCTCTACGTATTGCGATCCAATGGAATCGATTACGCGGTCATGCCAATTTCTATGCTAACACCTAAGCGATTTTCCCAGAAGAACATAAAACAAGATACCGCAGTAACCAGCGTAATGAAATACAACCGGACAACAAAATATTATTAATGAAAATTGATTTACTTTGTCTTTAAATGATGAATTGTAAATTGCGGTCGCAGAGACCTCCTCGAATACAAATAATTTTTATTTTTCACGGTTATTTATTTTATGGCTGTTAAAGTACACCTATTAAGCTCATGCTAGATTCATAAGATACACTAATGAAAAATTTACATCTTTCATTAATTATTTGAAATTGTCTAATAAAAGTCAGTATGCATATAAAACTCGTGAGGTTTTCTTCAAATTTTCTAGAAATTTACCCTTTATTTAGTTTTGGCACACCATACCTCTTCTAGTATTCTATATCTGTCTTTTACAATTTATAGTAACTTGATTACAATCATTTGTACTTTGGTTGAAAAAAGCTATAGAACATTTTTTTTAATTGCAAAAGTGCATACGAGAGATTTTTAGTTGTGTAGACCCACCCAACATTTGAACAGGTGTGAAGTTAGCAATATAATCCAAATAATTTTTTTTAGCACCAACAATTAGGTCATGTAGATAAGCGTTTACTTAAGGGATCTAAACTATAAAATTTTGGGTAAAATTGTTTGTAACTTTTTTATGATTTTTTTCTCGAGTACACCCGATTATATAATGACAAAATTTCAAAATCCCATACAGTAGTGTATATTTTGAATTGAATTTTACCAGCATGTAAATTAGACTCTAATTAAGCGATTTAAATAATAAACTTTTGGATAAAATTGCTCATAACTCTATTGTGATTTTTGTTGATTAAGTTACTTGAATTTTCCTCGTCAAAATTTACCAAAAAATAAACCGAATCGATTTTTGCCGCCTTTTTTAGCACATACAAAGAAGAATATAGGCGCAGATTCATAGGCGACTGCGTTTAATTTCACCGTATATTCGTAATTAAATATCATTTTGGTTGATGGTCGAAGCCATTTACTCGTTGATACATTTTGATTCAGGAACTTTTTCAATAAAATTCACTTTGTGACAGTGCCTGTTTGTCTGTTTGTTAATGGCACTGTAAGGGTCGAAACTATAGTCGCAAAGATAAAAAAAAACGTGTGTGTGTGCATTTTATTGAAAAAGTTCCCGAATCAAAATGTATCAACGAGGCTTCGACCATTAACCAAAATGAAATATAATTTTGTTTTCTGAAAATTAACGTGGCCGTCAAAAAGTGTTGTTGATGAATTGATTATTCCCCATGTGTCACTATTCAATTATATTATTAACTGGATTAAAAACGTGTAAAAATCAATATGATATAATTGTGCACCATCCATGAAACGAAATATATGGAGGCTATTATTTAGTTTTGGATTATTATTGCGAATTAATGAGGCGCTATGAACCGTAGAACTGTTTGTTATGGAGCAATATTTGTTCAGTTCGATTAATATACTCCCGTAAAATTATATGCAAGTGTTATTTGTTGATTTTGCGGAAATAAAGGCAACAAATTACGCACGCCGTTTACACAATTACTCTTATATATGTAAATCATTCCCAAAATTTAAAAATCTTTTGAAAATTTTAAAATCATTAACTATAGTAGAATAAATTTTTGTTAGTTTTATAATAACATAATCATCATCATCATTGTTATTGTTATTAGTATTAATATGTTTAGTTTTAAATTACACATTACATTGTATATATTTGTAGACCCTTTAATTGGACATAATGTCTGTTGGGTTTTTGTAACAAATAAATAAATAAATAAATAATTTGCTGCTAGAAAACAAATACTTTTTAAATGTTTTATGTTAGTGGCTTATTTTTTTTGTAATGATTTTCGGCGTTTTTTCCAAAAAAAAATGCGTGCAAAAAATGTTGGGTCGCAGAAAAATTTGAAAAAATTCATGACAGTTCTTAAAAGAAGAAAAACGAACCCAAGCGAGTGCAAATTGAGCATAAGGGTAGTTCCAAAAATTTTGAAAAAATTCTCAATGAAAGCCAGTTATATCTTCTGCCATTTCTGAAAGTTTCAGCTTTTCTACTTAAAAAGAAAAAAATACGTCCTTAAAGGAAATTAAACGAACTCAGGGGGTGCAAATGGCGCGTAAGATCAAAAAACTTGTAAATTTGCGAAAATAAACGTTTTTAATATTAAGAAAAAAACACACAGAAAATTCTCTACATTTCAAACATTAAACCATCAAAATCAGATAACGCGCTCGTAAGTGAAACAATTTATCAAAATCAAAAACTTAATATTGTTGATTTTGAACTTAAAAAAAATCGGGTTTTGGCAATTTCCATTGTCTCGACATGGATATTTTTAATACAATTTAAAACACACTGAATTCTCTACTTTTTAACATATAAAATATCATAATCAAAAAATGTGTTCAAATTTTTAAAAACTGAAAATGAGGGTTTGTAGACTTTGAACTTACTTTAGAAAATTTCGGATTTTGGCAATTTTCAAAGACTCGAGATGATTATCTTTTAATACTTTTTCCAAACACATTTTAGTATTTAAATTAGCAAAATTAAATAACGCGTTCGAAAAATTTTGTTGACTTTGAACTTGGAAAACAATAGATTTTGGCAACTTTCGTTGAACTATATGTATATTTCTTTATATATATTTTAAAGCACACTAAATTCGCTTCATTTTGGAATTTAAATCATCAAAATCCAGTAAGGCGTTACGAAGTTAAGCAATTTTTAAAAATCAAAAACGCGATTTTGTTGACTGTGATCTCGGAAAACAACAGATTTTGGCAACTTTCTTTGAACGATATGTGTATTTCTTTATATTTTTTAAAAATGTCTTTATATATTTTTTTAAAACACTAAATTCGCTTCATTTTGGAATTTCAATCATCAAAATCGAGAAAGGCGTTCGGAAGTTAAGCAATTTTTCAAAATCAAAAACACGATTTTGTTGACTGTGATCTCGGAAAAAACAGATTTTGGCGACTTTATTTGAATGATATGCATATATCTTTATATATTTTTTGAAACACACTAAATTCGCTTCATTTTGGGATTTAAATCATTAAAATCGAGAAAGGCGTTCGGAAGTTAAGCAATTTTTCAAAATCAAAAAACGCAATTTTGTAGACTTTGAACTCGGAAATCAACAGATTTTGGCAACTTTCTTTGAACTATATGTATATTTCCTTTATATATTTTTGAAACACACTGTATTCGCTACATTTTGAAATTTTAATCATCAAAATCCAGTAAGGCGTTCGGAAGTTGAACAATTTTTCAAAACCAAAAACGCGATTTTGTTGATATTCATTTTTGAGTTTGTCAATATTCGTTACTTAAACATTTTTATACTTTTAGCATATAAATTATCTTTATGAAGAAATGCAATTTTTAAAAATCGAAATCGCGAATTTGTTGCCTTTGAGCTTGGAGGATTTTGACAGTTTTCGTTAATCCATTATCAATATTTCATAATACTTTTTAAAATAAAATAAATTCTTTACATTTTAACAAATAATTCATCATAATCATCAAAAACACGTTCAATATTTTAGCAATTCTATAAGATCAAAAATTTCATATTTGGACATATTTTTTTAAACTATACTAAATTCTCTAAATTTTAACACACAAGTCATCATAATCAAGAAATTTTAAACTTGATTCTGAGCTATTAAAATTTTAAGGGGTCGTTTGGCCCCAAAAGATTGAGAAACAATGGGCTAAACGATGCTTGAATGCTTAAAATTTTCGATGCTCCTGAGGAAAATAATGAAATTTGGTTTCAGCAGGACTGCGCATCTAATCTTTTACGCCATTTCTAGAAGAAGAATTACCAGATAATTTGGCAAAACGATGCTTGAATGTTTAAAACTTTCTAAGCTGCCGACGAAAGTAATGAAGTTTGGTTTCTGCTGGACTGCGCAAGATCTAACGCTTTGTGCCGTTTCTAGAAGAAGAATTTCCAGATAATTTGGCTGAACGATGCTTGAATGTTTAAAATATTCGATGCTGCTGAGGAAAGTAATGAAGTTTGGTTTCTGCTGGACTGCGCAACATCTAACGCCCGTTTCTAGAAGAAGAATTTCCAGATAATTTGGCAAAACGATGCTGCTGGGGAAAGTAATGAAGTTTGGTTTTAGCAGGACTGCGCAACATTTAACGTTTACTAGAAGAAGAATTTCTAGATAATTTGGCTGAACGATGCTTGAATGTTTAAAATTTTCGATGCTGCTGAGGAAAGTAATGAAGTTTGGTTTTAGCAGGACTGAGCAACATCTAACATTTTACGCCGTTTCTAGAGGAAGAAATTCCAGAGAATTTGGCTAGTAAGGACTCGGGATTAAACCGCAGCTAACTTACAAAAAAAAATCAGAAATGTATGATTATCTCCATTATAAAAAGCCTTACGTTTTGTAACACCCTTCGATACAGCGTGTTATTTGTTTCGAGCATCAGAAATGGTATTCCAAACGATTAATCGAATGTTTTGTTAAAGAAATTAATTACAAATTCCCTTCAATATAAGCAAGTTAACGTTTGGTATTCCGTCTAGAATCGTATCCTTTAATTAGTGATTGCAATGTAATTTATTAATGGAAGCGAATTAGCGTCGGAAATGCGTTACAATAATCATGATTAATTTTCCGGGGACGGGGGGGGGGGCGAAATTTTCATTAAAACGCGAAATTAAAGTGCCAAGTGGAACGATTTGAAAATCCAATTCGAATACAGATACACATCATAAGCGAATTTCAATCAATCGCGCACCTTGTTAAAGGTTAGCTGCAACCCTTACATGGACGGTAACTGCAAGTAATTGGCCGAGATTTGCTCGATAACGTATTGGTGCCCTATTCCAGATAACGTGTTCAACAAGACTTTAATCGAAATTGTTCGCATTCCGGAATGTCTAAGGCAAACCATCAAACCGCTTATATTGCTCTCTTGTTGCTCTCTTCCATCGCACGTTTCAAATTTACTATTTTCATAATGTCGCCGATGTATAGGAAACAAAAAGAAAAACGTCCATTCCGCAAACACTGAATTAGATCCAGTGTTGTAATTGCTTCTTGCTAACAAGATTTATACAGTAATAAATTGCGAAAATATCAACGCTTTATTTTGTTTGGGTGTCGTTCGGAATAATTTGCGTCCACGTCTCTTTGTCTCTGCGACATTAATAATGTTAATGATATTTGGCGAGGAACAGAAAACGTTCATCACGGACGACGTGAAAATTGTATGAAGGAATTCTGGTTGGCCGTCTTGATGCTCTCTCGCAACATATACCGCAGCGGTAACGAATTATTTCACCTGTGAAGTATCTCTTAACGTGGAAGAGTCGGCGTGTAATAGAAATTTTTCCTAGACACTGACTACTCTTATTAAATATAGCGGAAAAAAGTGAGCCGCGCAGACTACCGCTCCTTTCCACATTCTTACAGCGTGTAAACTTATTTTCATCAAAGCTGGCAGATTTTAAAACTAGTCGCGATAATATTAACAAGAATGGAGAACTGGTGAAATCATAATATTGTTTTCCAAAGACTTGAAAAAAGGTCTTCTGGACACTTTGCATGGTGTATAATAGAGATGGGCAAAACTGCTACTTTTGAATCACGTTGCTACCTGTGATTGCTACTTTTTAATATCAGTGATTTTAAACTGTGACTATGATCACAAAAAAATATAAAAAATGGTGATGTGGCCATCATGTTACTTTCTCCGACTTGATGGTATTATTTATATTTACGCTTTCATGGTTTATTTTCAATTTAAATCATATTTTAAATGTACATCGAGAGGATGACACTGACGTTTAAAACGTCAAAATTATAAAAGATGGAAAAATTATACTTCAAATTCAAAAACTCAGTTTACTCAAAAACTAAAGGCATTTCGAAAAAAACTTATTCTTTAGAAATTGTTCATTTTGTAATTTTCTACAATTATTATTCAAATAAATTTGCTGTAACTATTATCGTTTCATAATTATAAACCAAAAATTAAAAAAAAAATAATAAATTTTTTTCTCGAATAGCAATGATTTTATGAAAAATATTTTCAAGCAAAAGATATTCATTTCTTTGTTGTCTTTAATGTTTGTTTAAAAATTTTTGTGATATTTTTCATATTTAAGAAAATATTGGCAAAAAACAAAAAACAGTTAAGGTAAACACCCACTTCCGGTGTACGAAATTTTACCAAAAGCTTTTCAGTTCTTCAGATTATCAAATAAGATGTATGTTCAAAGTTTCATTTCAATTTCTCCGTTAGTTTTTGAGATACAGCGCACACAGACAGACACACACACACACACACCCACAGACACATACACACACACACACACACACACACACACACACACACACACACACACACACACACACAGACACACACACAGACACAAAAAATTTTTTTCCAGAAATTGTTGAAATGGTATCTAGGGACCCCAAAACGGATATTTCCGCAAAAAAAAATTTTGAAAAAAAAATCACGATCACAATACTTTCTCGTACTTCGTAACGGAGAAAGTAAAAATGCAAAAAAAATCCATAAAAAATCATTCTCAATGGTCGAAGTATCACTTATTCAGAATCAATTTGGTTTTTGTAAATTCAACAATTTTCAAGAGATATGAATTTTTGAAAATTTTTGTTTTAATTTTTTGAGCACCTGAACAAAAACATCGCTGAAAAAATATATAAAAATTCCGGAAAAATTCCATAAAAAATCATCGTCAATTGCCGAAGTATCGCTTATTCAAAATTAATTTGGTTTTTGTAAATTCAATCATTTTCGATAGAGATATGGATTTTTGAAAATTTTTGTTCTAATTTTCTGAGCACCTGAACAATAACATCGCAGAAAAAAATATAAAAAACCAGGAAAAATTCCATAAAAAATCATCCTCAATGGCCGAAGTATCTCTTATTCAAAATAAATGTAGTTTTTGTAAATTCACTCATTTTCAATTGAGATATGGATTTTTGAAAATTTTTGTTCTAATTTTCTGAGCACCTGAACAAAAACATCGCAGAAAAAAATATAAAAAACGCAGGAAAAATTCCATAAAAAATCATCCTTAATGGCCGAAGTATCTCTTATTCAAAATAAATTTGGTTTTTGTAAATTCACTCATTTTCAATAGAGATATGGATTTTTGAAAATTTTTGTTCTAATTTTCTGAGCACCTGGAGGAGCATTTGGAGATTTTCGCAGTTTGGTGAATTGTTTTTATTTTTAATTTCCAGTTAATGAAGTTTGAAATTTAAAAATTGGTTTCATGGTATTATTTCAAAATGTAGAAATGCTATTCTCCATTGTCTTCTTACAATCACGTTTGTAGGTAACAGTTGTAATTTTAAGGAGCAATCACAGTTTAAGTCACAGTTTAATAGCAGTGATTTTAAGTAGCAGTGATTTAAAGTAGCAGTGATTTTAAGTAGCAGTGAAATTCGCCTATTAGTAACAGTAACGACCTGTGATTTTTTAATACTAGTGAAAAATCACAGGTACCTGAAATATCGTCCATCCCTAGTATATAAGCAGCGGCGGCTCGTGTATGTTCGGCGGTGAGGCAGCGGATGAAAATTTGACCGAAACAGCAACGGAATATTTGCTTCCTCTATTAGAGTAAGTAATGCAGCGCAAGCGGCATCTTTGTCTTTAATTATAATAACAATAGCTAGAGTCATTTCAAAAAAAAAACTTTCATAGATCGTGAAAAAAGAAGTTCCCCCCTACGGAAATCCACGAGCCACCGCTATTATGAGCCTTTCTAGTGGAGATTTCACTAAAGGATATATCGCCTAGCGACTTACTTAAACATTTTTTAAAACAACATTGCATTTTGATTGCCAATTTTAGTTTATGAAATGACATGTTGCAGGTATGGAGGACATAGAAGGCGAGTTTTACAAAATCACCACAAGTCCGAAATCACTGAAACTGAGCTTGTGGATCTAACTAACTAGAAAATATAGTAGATTATATCGTGTGAGCCACAAAATTTTGTTTCAGAGTTGGCTGTGAGATAAATGAGGTATGTCGCATATTATTATTAGCTCAATTGAATTAGATTTAAAAAAATGAATTAATCTCAGACATGACTGCCATGTTTCTCTCTCTCAGGCATGGCCAACTCAGAAACAAAATTATGTGGCTCACACCTTATAAAGTATGTTCATTAAAAAAAAACTTCAAGTGTGCCATGATATCAAGAGAGAGAGAGAGAGAGAGAGAAATGCGCACCGAGGGAAATGATTACTTCTCTCCCTAGTGTGGTCATTTTTCTCCCTTGGGCGAGATATGTTATTTCGCTGACGATTTCGAATTCCGCTCCCGTTTTTGAAAAAAAAAAACATTTATTTACTTTTCCAAAAATTGGTATTTTTCTAAAATGTACGCAATAATGAGAGCAAAAAAAATTCAACGCTTGGTATATTACAGAAAACGCAGTGGAGTTGAATGCCACACAATTGTGTAACTAATCGATAATAAAATTTGCGTTAAACATGTTTGGTATTCTATAATTTACAATTACGGTAAACGGAGTTAATTGAAAATTACGTCCGAAATTCCAAAATCCGAAACTGGCGCGATTTAAATTACCGCCGGAGTCAGCAATGGGAACAATCCGAGTTTGGGAGTCGGAACAAACCGGGACAACATAAAATCCGAAGCATCCGTCGATTCGGAGAGTGGGAACAAATTAATAAATCATCTCCGACATTCTGACCAGAAATAATTCTATACCTTGATGCCGATGCTCGTCGTTCGTGAGTGAAATTCGCTGGCCCGCATTGCTCCTCTGTGCAGGGAACGAGAAAAAAAAACAAATCACGTTTTGGGAAACGAAAAGCCAAAGCGCCAGACATTTTTGATTTATCCAAATTACGCTTAATAAGCGATTAAATTGTAAGGTAAATAGCAGGTTGAATAAACCCGACGACAGTCCGCTTGTTGACCTTGTTTTTCGCGCAAAACGAGAATCCGCCAGCCGCGAAATTCGCGCTCGTAGAGAAATTTGAAATCTTGTTTGTAATTCGGTCAGTAATACGCTTAAATTACTCATTTTTTAAAGGTTTTATAAGATGATTTTCAAAGGTGAAAATTTTGGTGATACAAAAACATGCAGGTGGAGTGTTTTGTAGGGCGAAATTTGCAACAGTTTGCAAGTAAATTTCTGCGAGTAGGATATGAATTGTTTATCCATCGGAATAATTGAAGGGTTTGGAATGAAGCATTTTTTTTAAATTTGAGTTCAGTGCAGATTATCATAGTTAAGTGTGGTACAATTCAAAATTAAATGGGTTTAGAAATAGCATAACCCAGTGCCGGCGCTAGGGTTTACGTCGCTAAGGTGAAATATATTTTGCCGCCCTAATTCAAATGAAGTTTTGCGAAAAAGTTTTAAAACGTTCTTAACATACTATTTTCGTTTTTCATATTCATTAACAAAAACATTTTTATTATGCTCAAAATGAATACTTCAAACTTTTTTTTTTCGATTTTTTTTTTACAGTTGGCGAAGCTAACGAAGAACTAAACATCTTTTCTTAATAAATATTTTTCATAAAACCCACTACTAAGAATATTTAAATTAGAAAAAATTATGGGTTTTGGTATGTAATTTATAATCACAATTAAATTTACATGAACAGTAATTATAGGAAATTCCAAAATGAGCAACAAAAAAGTCTTTCGAAGTTTTGAAAAAAAAACCTTATGAATCAAGCTTTTTTGGAATAAAAGGACCATAAAAAATATTGACTTATAGAACTGTATTGCAAAAATAAAATAGATATTTTTGAAGGACGATCATGACGCCACTGCCCCTAAATTTGGCCTGCCTTGCCTGTACGTTCCTCCGGCACTGGCATAGCCCCATCCTTGTTCATATAAATTTGTTTTGGAATTTGAAAACTCCAATTATCCGTTTCTCGTGTGATTTGATTGAGGAACTTTCAAACCGTTTACTTGTATCAATTCTAGATGTAATAAACGTAAGTTATATATTATTTCAAAGCCTTCTTGACAATCACAATTATTTATTGAATATCCCTATCGGAAAGAACATAAATTTCTTGATCTGTTCATTCACGGCGTTTCATGACAGTTGAGTTGTATAATTACGGAAAGCCTATCTCGTAGTTGTTTGCTGTAGCAGTACAAACCATTACTAGATGTTCTGGTTTCGAATCCTGGCAAGGACTTTTAATTGAATTGGCTCCTTACCTGAAACAAATAAAAAAAAAGTTGTTAAAAATATTGCAGGTAATAAATACACTAAAAAACTTCAAGGTCGTAACAGACATTAACATTACAAGTCTTTTGAATATTAGGTAAAATTGTAATTATGCTTATACAGGGTGAGTCATAATAATGTGTAAAAAAAAATTACCAAAGCTTCTTCAGGCCAATACAAAAGAATTAACCTAATTTACCATGGTTGCATTCGCTGACTGCAATTTTATGTTTTTCACTTCAGTTTTGTGTTGTTTTCATCCCTATTGTGGGGTAATGGCTATATTCTATAGACATTATGAAGTTTGAAGATGTAGCATGGTTGATAGTGGAGGTCATTACTTTGTGATACATTTTGATTAATGTGTGTGATACCAACAAAGTGCATTTTATTGAAAAGTTTCTGAAGGTGTAGGTTTACCAGTTTGAATAACAGATGGCGGGAAACTATAACATGGAATGGAAGAAGAAGCAAAAGAGGTTCTTGCATTTAACTATGTTTGACAATTTTCTTCCCTTTCCTTTTTTCTTTTTCTCTCTAATTTTCTTGCACTCTTACATATTATGGGTATGAACTTCAGTTATTAATAGACTAATCGAATTTTCTTTTATTCGAAGAAAAAACATGTGGCATGTAGACAGTGGCGGCTCGTGGAACATGTTGATGGTAGAGCCACTTATAAATATTCCCCGTCCCTCCTTTTTAAGAAAGAAATAACGCTTTATCTTCCTAGACCAAAGTAACTGGCGAAAAAGTGTCTACAGGTAGTGCCATGGTTCTTTGGCTCTATATAACGAGCCGCCCCTGCTTAATTTGATAAAACGATGATTTTAAAATCTAATTTAATTTTTGTAGAATTTAGTAGACACGTTTTATATTTTCTTTTATTTTTTTGCTCAAGTATTACACAATTCGAAAATTTAAATTAAAAAAAATTCAATACTCACGAACTAATTGGTGGATTTTCAAAAACTCTATTTAGGTTGATAAAACGATGATTTGCAAATCTAATTTAATTTTTGTAGAATTTAGTAGACACGTTTTATATATTTTTTTTAATTTTTAATTCGAGTATTACACAATTCGAGATATAAAATTTTCAAAAATTCACAATTTCCGAAATAATTGGTGAATTTTCAACATCTCCATTTAGTTTAATAAAACGATGATTTGCAAATCTAATTTAATTTTTGTAGAATTTAGTAGGCACGTTTTATATATTTTTTTAAATTTTTAACTCAAGTATTACACAATTCGAGATATAAAATTTTTAAAAATTTACAATTTGCGAAATAATTGATGAATTTTCAAAATCTCCATTTAGTTTAATAAAACGATGATTTGCAAATCTAATTTATTTTTTTGTAGAATTTAGTAGGCACGTTTTATATATTTTTTTAAATTTTTAACTCGAGTACAACACAATTCGAGATATAAAATTTTCAAAAATTCATAATTTGCGAAATAATTGGTGAATTTTCAAAATCTCCATTTAGTTTAATAAAACGATGATTTGCAAATCTAATTTAATTTTTATAGAATTTCGTCGACACGTTTTATATTTTCTTTTATTTTTTTGCTCGAGTATTACACAATTCGAAAATTCACAACTCGTTTACTTTAAAAAAACTGTACTTTTCAGTGGCGGCTTTTAGAACATGTTGGTGGTAAAGCCTTTACAATATACCCCCAACTTCCATTTGAAGAAAGAAATAACGCTTTATCTTCCCAGACCAAAGTAACTGGCGAAAAAGTGTTTTAAGAATTAATTAAAAGTTCTTATTGAGCTTGAAATTACAGGTAGTCCAAAAGCTCTTTCTCTCTACATAACGAGCCGCCCCTGTGTGAAGAAAGACGGCAGTATTTTCGAGTGGGTAGTACTTCGAGCTTCAAAATAAGAAATCAACCGATTGCGTTTGAATTTTCTTGGTACATCACAGTACTTAAAATATAAGAATTGGTTGCGCCCATCGGCTTGGAGCGTCTGGGGTTGTTGCCCCCTCCTTACCACTAGCACAAAATAATCTTAGTAATAAATTAATTTTGGATTTTTTGTTTGTTTGTTTAGTGCAATTCTTAAACACCCTGTATAATTAATCGCAGACCAAATAAATTCCTTACGCCTTGCCTCATTTAAAATGTTTTCCAAGGATTACAAAATCGAAAAGTCACCTCATTCGATATTTTTTTTTGTAAAATCTAGGCAGTAATCTCCCATTAGAATTATAACATAAATTATAAAATCTCTAATAACGATAGCATCAAGTAAGGTATAAATTATTGCTAAGGGAAAATAATCCTCTTTGGCCCTAATATGTTTTTTATTCGCGTAAGTTCTAATGAGTACAAATCCGAAAAGTAAAATCATCCCCGTAAAAGCGTGTCCCGATTTATCTCATTACCTCCGAAAACGTGTCCCATTCCCCTAAATATTTGTGTACGGCGGCGGGTGGGATATCCTTATTTGGTACACTAATCGAATAACGTCATTAAAATTAATTGGTCAAAAATGAAAAAGAGCCGCCACGCAATTACATGTTACAATTTTAAAGAGCCAATTAGGCTTTTTTCTCTCTCCCTCTTTCTCTCTCTCTCTCTCTCTCTCTCTCTCTCTCTCTTGTAATATATATGTGTACAAGGTCGTGGCCCGCGAATTATGTCAATTAATATTTAAGGGCAATTAATAATGGGAGTCTCGGATTGTTCGGGTCATCGGAATTTAATCTCCGAGGCGTTTTATTTCTAGATTTATTACAATGGAGGTGTGTCCGCTTGATGGGAATTAACCGCAGAAGATGAAAAGATGCTGAGTCGCGAGGGAGTGGACGTCTATCAATGCCCGCAATCGCTTCTAATCACTTTAATTAACAGACGACGACTTTTTGTTGCCTTCACACTTAACACTAAATTGCTTGTATATGAAACTTGTAAAGTAATTTATAGTTAAAGAAAAAATAATCCGTGATGCTGAATTTAAGTCCCTAAACCAAAGTTGGATGTGATTAAATTATTTGCTTAATTTTTTTTCTAAACGTGTTGAAGCAATTTCATTTACAATTATACATCACCATGTCTCTTTAAATTACTGTCAAGTTGACATGATAATAGCTATTTATGTAACAAGTACTTTATGGATGAGCCTTAAAGTTGCGAAATAAGTCCAATTATGTACGCGTTACATACAAAATTTTATGTTCGACTGCTTTTAGAATTTTTGGAACACTTTTTAAATAAAAAAACTGTAGCAATGAATTTATACATCTTTTAATCATATGCTGCCACACTAATGCCATTCATTGTTTTCATACAAAATGGATGAACAATCTAACCCACACAATAAACGACCAAACC
Source organism: Ocypus olens (assembly GCA_910593695.2). Classification (NCBI taxonomy): domain Eukaryota; kingdom Metazoa; phylum Arthropoda; class Insecta; order Coleoptera; family Staphylinidae; genus Ocypus; species Ocypus olens. The sequence goes on from OU343048.1 coordinate 8,575,168, forward strand.
TCACAATCTGAAGGATTAAGAAAGAAAAAAAGTTAAAACATACGCAAATAGATTAAGATCAATTAAACAAGCACTTGAACCTTCACCATCAAACGGCTTCGTTCATGATATCGAATTATCGTCCGTTATGCACGACCCGATTGTTTAGGCCGTTGCTAATTAGACAAAAGGTCCCCGATTCCAGCGATTTTAATTAACCTTAAAATAATTAAGAGATTAGAAAGCGTCCGGGCAGAAATAAATTAATACCTCCGAATTGACTTGTTAACCTAGTTTTGGTCCGTTTCTTTATCTCGCGCACTCCGCGTTATCTCCTTCCATTTAATGTGTGCGGCATTCTAAGTGTTAAATTATATATGGCTAAATTCGTTTTAATTGCCGTGTTCGGAATTCAAGGCGAATCTGCATACAAATGGCACAGATCGAAAGATCCATCTCGATGTTTGTTTCATCCTGAGAGATTATTATATAAACTGTTTCGCTCGCAAGAGGAGAAACCGTTTCCTGGTGTGTGCGGAGAAGAAAAAAATTAAAAGCCTCACTTGCGTAATGTATCGATAAAATTCGTCGTTTGTACTTTTACTAATAATGATTGCTACTCTCAATTTAAAGAATACTGTTGTTTTTTTTCGGAAACTTAAGGCTGAAATGAAGCGTTTTTGGCACTCGTAATTCTTACTTTTGCTCAAAAATTGGCTTTGAAATGATTTCCTGAAGAAACCACTGCTTCGATTCGGGATTTCTATATATCAATGGAAAGATTCCATCAAGACGCTTCAGAAAATGTACTTTCGCAAGAACAAATGTCAATTTGAAGCCCCCGACGCGTCAGCAAAGAAAACTCGAAAATGGAAAAAATTATGACGTGATCAATAAAAAATTATGTAATAATATTTTACACAGAATTGTATAAAGGCTGAATGTTGATTTCTAAAGAATACGTATTTCTAATAATGTCTTAAAAATAGGTATGTTTAAAATAAACGCTGAAATCTAAAACGTTTTACTATAGAGACACAGATTGATTCTTTAGTAATAAAATGCATTAAGCCAAATTAGTTTTACCTGAGAAATAAGGGCGCAGTTAATTATGAGCTAGACTCTCGCGCGAGATATTTTAGTGGCGCCATCTGTAGAAAATAGTTCGCGCCGAGCGGCGAGGAACGACCGTATTCAGGAAATTGGAAAAAAAAACATCTCTGCCGGAATTAGCTTCAAAAATTCAAAGTCAATCCTGAATTAACTTATTTCTAAGATCTTTTTAAAACAATTGACTTATTAAAACTGGAAACAAAATGACAACACTCAGAACTTAAATTACAGAAAAGAAAATTACATTCGGTAATTAGAAAAATTATAAAAAATTAATCTCTGCCGGAATTAGCTTGAAAATTTCAAAATCCATCCAGAATGGACCCATTTTTGATATCCCTTTAAAAGAATCTATATATCCAAGCTGTTAACAAAATGACAACATTCAAAACTTAAATTACGGAAAAAAAATACTCAGAGATTAGAAAAATTGTAAAAAAATAATCTTTGCCGGAATTACCTTGAAAATTTCAAAAACAATTCAAAATGGTCCCATTTTTGACATCCCTTCAAAATAATTGACATATAAGAGCTGGAAACAAAATGACAACATTCAAAACTTAAATTACGGAAAAAAAATACTCAGAGATTAGAAAAATTGTAAAAAAATAATCTTTGCCGGAATTAGCTTGAAAATTTCAAAAACAATTCAAAATGGTCCCATTTTTGACATCCCTTCAAAATAATTGACATATAAGAGCTGGAAACAAAATGACAACATTCAAAACTTAAATTACGGAAAAAAATTACTCAGAGATTGAAAAAATTGTAAAAAATTCATCTCTGCCTGAATTAGCTTGAAAATTTCAAAATACATCCAAAATGGACCCATTTTAACATCCCTTTAAAATAATTGACATATAAGAGCTGGAAACAAAATGACATTTAAAACTTAAATTGCGGACAAGAAAATTTCACTCGGAGATAAGAAAAATCGTAAAAAATTCATCCCTGTTGGAATTAGCTTGAAAATTTCAAAATACATTCAAAATGAACCCATTTTTGACATCGCTTTAAAATAATTGACATATCAGAGCTGGAAACAAAATGACAACATTCAAAACTTAAATTACGGAAAAAAATTTACTCGGAGATTGAAAAAATTGTAAAATATTCATCTCTGCCGGAATAAGCTTGAAAATTTCAAAATACATCCAAAATGTACCCATTTTTGACATCCCTTTAAAATAATTGACATATAAGAGCTGGAAAGAAAATGACAACATTCAAAACTTAAATTGCGGAAAAGAAGATTTCATTCAGTGGCTAGAAAAATTGTCTGCTGGAATTAGATCCAAAATTTCAAAATCCATCCGAAATCGACGTATTTTTGATATGCCCTTAAAGTAATTGTCATATCAGAGCTGGAAACAAAATGATAATATTCAAAACTTAAATTACGGAAAAACAAATTTCACTCAGCGATTAAAAAAAAATTATAAAAAATTCATCTCTGCCGGAATTAGCCTCAAAATTTCAAAATCCATCCAAAATGAACCCATTTTTGACATTCTTTCTAAATAATTGACAATTGACAAAGCTTAAATTATGGAAAAGAAAAGTTCATTCAGCGATTAAAAAAATCGTAAAAAATTCATCCCTGCTGGAATTAGCTTCAAAATTTCAAAATCCATCCTGAATTAACTTATTTTCAAGATCTCTTTAAAACAATTGAGATATAAAAATTAGAAACAAAGTGACAACACTCAAAACTCGAACTAAGGAAATGAAAATTACATTCAGCGGTTTAGAAATACCGCAAAAGAATTATTTCCACCGGAATTACTTTCTAAATTTTAAAATTAATACAGAATTAACTTATTTTTGATACACTGCTAAAACAATTGACATCACTGGTGTAAATAAAATGGAAACATACAAAATCGTAACTGAAGAAACCAAAATTGCATTCTGCGATTAGAAAAATTGTTGGAAATTTATCTCTGGTGAAATTAGCTTAAAGATTTCAAAATTTCTTCTGCGGTTAGAAAAATAGTTGGAAATTTATCTCTGCTGAAATTAGCTTTAAGATTTCAAAATTTCAAAATTTCTTCTGCGATTAAAAAAATTGTTGGAAATTTATTTCTGCTGAAATTAGCTTTAAGATTTCAAAATTTCTTCTGCGATTAAAAAAATTGTTGGAAATTTATTTCTGCTGAAATTAGCTTTAAGATTTCAAACTTTCTTCTGCGATTAGAAAAATTTGTAGAAATGTATCTCCGCTGAAATTAGCTTTAAGATTTCAAAATTTCTTCTGCGATTAGAAAAATTGTTGGAAATTTATCTCTGCTGAAATTAGCTTTAAGATTTCAAATTTTCAAAATTTCTTCTGCGGTTAGAAAAATTTTTGGAAATTTATCTCCGCTGAAATTAGCTTTAAGATTTCAAATTTTTTTCTGCGATTAGAAAATTTTTTCGAAATTTATCTCTGTTGAAATTAGCTTTAAGATTTCAAAATTTTTTCTGCGATTAGAAAAATAGTTGAAAATGTATCTTTGCTGAAATTAGCTTTAAGTTAGACCCCATTTTTAACATACTGGTAATGCAATTATTAATACATCTGTGCTGGAAACAAAATGACAACACTCAAAACTTATTAGATACAAAAAGATTAGAAAAATTGTAGGAAGTTCAAAATTTGTGGAATACACCAATTTTTTTAATTAACGGAAACACTGTTCACGCCCGGCGCATTCGTTATAATAATAATATTTATTTATTGCCCAATGGAAAACCAATACTGGGATGTACATACAAGTTAAATGTACAGCAAAACTAGAGATACACTTATAGATCATAATAAAGTTAGAACTTATTTTCATTTATTAACGTGTAAATGTATTTCACAATTTATATTATTATTCAAATTTAAAGTTGTTGAACAGTAGTAATTTTATTAACAGATCTACTACTGCTACAATTTTCATTTATAGAAGCGCTTTGTCGTATCAGTCCCTTGACTACACTGGCAACAAATTAAGTGCGGCTTCATACGTTTTTATGTCTGGGGGAGTACCAGTTCACTAGCCGTCGTCGCAGATGTCGCTAACGTGCTGCTTATTCGTGAATAATAACTTTACACTACCAGCAGAAAATTAATATAATTCAAACTGGCGATCAGACAACTCAATTTTTTTCTATGCTAATTATTCGGCCAAAAAACTTAAACAATGATTTTATTTAAAAGAAAATTAGTGTGTATACCTTTATGAAAATGTGCTTGCAATACTTAAGTATTTGTTGATCTGGAACATACACCTTAACTATTGCTGATAAAATGCATGTAGAAATAAAAAAAATGTTATCTTTAAAAATCAATTGCGCTTTAAAAAAAAATCCATTTTAAGGCTTCTTAAATCTGGAATATTCAATTGAGCTTTAAAAAATATATTTCCATTTTAAGGCTTCTTAAATTTAGAATTATGCGCGTGATGCTTGTTTACAAACAAGAATCTTACGGTGGTACTAGTTTAAAATATTTACAATTGTTTCGACTGTAAACTTTTATATTTACAATGTGTGCATGTGTTCGGAGGAAGAATAAGCGTCGCCATTAATGGCTTACTTTTCCGCTAATAAAAAGCTTTTACATTTTCCCGTCACACTTAATTTTACACAATAAGCCTCTTCTGAACTTGCATTAAAGTACAGAGTGCAGTTTATTAAAATGGCTCTCTGTGCACGTCGCCAACTTTATATCGCCGGTAATGAAATCATATATGATTATATTAGAATAGTGTACAGGGTTCTTACAACAATACAGTGGTGTAACCGTAGGGGTTGTGCGGGTTAACAAATAACAATATTTAGAAAGACCTCTGGTCGATAGCCATTTGGCAGATTAACACTAACGTCACTTTATCATATACCCGTCAATTATATGTATTATTGTTTCTCTTAATAAAGATATATTGTATATAAGACAATATTTATGTATATGTAAAAATTATGCAGCCACTAATATCCTTCTGTCAAATCGGCAATAACAACAGCACTAGTACCCGTTACAGTACTGCATAGAAAATTTAGTACCGACAATAAAAATTCAAGGTAAGGTCGGCATGTAGTAATTTGAAAATCATACCGCATTATCAGCTCATAATTACCAAAATACAAGGCCAGCGCTTCAGCAGCGTTGGTAGCAGAGTCGCTTTTGTACGAATCGTTAATTCAATTAATTGGCCGTGTAATTCGTTTCAACACGACAAGTATCACTTTAAAAATTGTTACATCTGGATGCGAACACGAATAAAAAGAACCGACGATACTCGATTTTTTAAGAAAGTTATTTTTTCAGTTCAGCGGTGGAAAGTTAAATGTCTGCAATAACTCGAGGATATAAATATAATCGGCCGGGATAACGCTAATTATTTTCTTCTTTCTTTTTATTTTGCAAAAGGCCAGGTCTGCCAGCCAGCCAGGAAGAAAGTACCAGCGCGGCTAATTGGCATTGATGTATTGCAGCGCCGGTGTGAGAATCAGAACAATGCGCCGATAATTTCTTCAAGAAATTACACGCGGAACTTGAAATTCGCCGTTTACAAAACACGTTTTCGTCATAAATACCGCGAACGGTTTGCTCTAATAACTTATGTAATGCGCCATTTTCCTCCGACGTTTGGTCGAGAATAAGTCCGTTCAAGTGTTCCTGAGAATTGGCTAGAGCTAACCGCTTCAGGATGGGTCAGTCAAACGTAACACTGAGTTTCTGCAAATGCAATAATTTATGAAACAAAAAGTCAAAAATTCAGTATTCTATTTACAGTTTTCCATTTGTGATACCCTGTTTAAAGGGCAGGATAGGGTCCACCTACTACAAGTGGATAAAATGATTGAAGTGACTCTTGACTCTTGAAACAGTTAAAATATGTATGAAAAAAGTGATGAGTAAAAAAAGTTCGGATTTTGCAATTTACTCAGAAAACATAGTGACGAGCAAAAAAATGTTCCTCACTTCTAAAACATTAACACTTCTCAAATTTCATGACTTAAATGAGTCAGGAAATTTACACAGGAGTCACGACTCATTTCTAAGAGTCGACTTTTTTTAACACATCCCGTCAAAATTTTACCAAAAGATCTCTAGATTATCAAATAAAGTCTTTGCTTTAAATCTTTATTAGTTTTTGAGATACAGCGCCCACAGTCCACAGCCAGACAGACATTTTTCAAAAATTCACTTCCTTTGAAATTTCCGATTTGAAAAGATTTATTAAGCGGATCGACGGCTTTTAAAGGTTAAAATTCAGTGATGCCTACCTGCAAATATTGAATTTACCAAAAGTGAGTATGTAATCAATTGCCAACAGTTCTTAAAATGGCATTTGCTTAAAACTCTTGCAGTAAGAAGAATGGCTGCACTAGGAGACAAATTTTAATGCACTTTCGCCTGAAATGACTCCGCGAATTCCACATTTATTGTGACAGGTGCTTGAAATGTTGACAGATTAATTATGGATAATGTGTCTTTATATCTGCCTTAAAACTTTTCAGTTACAAAAATGACTGCACTGGAAGACAAATTTTAATGACAAAAAATGCACTTTCGCCTGAAATTACTCCGTGAATTCCACATTTATTTTGACAGATGTTTGAAATTTTGACAGGTTAATTATGGATGATGTGTTTTTATATCTGCCTTAAAAGAAAATACCCGAACTTGTCAGTAACAAAAATGGCTGCACTGGAAGACAAATTTCACCAAAAATGTACTTTTGGCCAGAAATTTTGGCAGATGCTTGAAATTTTGACAGATTAATTATGAATACTGTGTCTTTATATCTGCCTTAAAAGAAAATGCCCGAACTTTTCCGTAACAAAAATGGCTGCGCTGGAAGACAAATTTCACCAAAAATGTACTTTGGCCAGAAATTGCTCTGTGAATTCCACATTTATTTTGGCAGATGCTTGAAATTTTGACAGATTAATTATGAATACTGTGTCTTTATATCTGCCTTAAAAGAAAATGCCCGAACTTTTCAGTAACAAAAATGGCTGCACTGGAAGACAAATTTCACCAAAAATGTACTTTGGCCAGAAATTGCTCTGTGAATTCAACATTTATTTTGGCAGATGCTTGAAATTTTGACAGATTAATTATGAAAACTGTGTCTTTATATCTGCCTTAAAAGAAAATGCGCGAACTTTTCAGTAACAAAAATGGCTGCACTGGAAGACAAATTTTAATGACCAAAAATGCACTTTCGCCTGAAATTACTCCGTGAATTCCACATTTATTTTGGCAGATGCTTGAAATTTTGACAGATTAATTATGAATACTGTGTCTTTATATCTGCCTTAAAAGAAAATGCCCGAACTTTTCCGTAACAAAAATGGCTGCACTGGAAGACAAATTTCACCAAAAATGTACTTTGGCCAGAAATTGCTCTGTGAATTCAACATTTATTTTGGCAGATGCTTGAAATTTTGACAGATTAATTATGAAAACTGTGTCTTTATATCTGCCTTAAAAGAAAATGCGCGAACTTTTCAGTAACAAAAATGGCTGCACTGGAAGACAAATTTGAATGACCAAAAATGCACTTTGGCCAGAAATTGCACTGCCAATTCCACATTTTTTTCGATAGATGCCTGAAATTTGGACTAATTAATTATGGATAATGTGTCTTCATATCCGCCTGAAAAGAAAATACCCGAACTTTTCAGTAACAAAAATGGCTGCACTGGAAGACAAATTTGAATGACCAAAAATGCACTTTAGCCAGAAATTGCTCTGTGAATTCAACATTTATTTTGGCCGATGCTTAAAATTTTGATAATTATGGAAAGTGTGTCTTTATATAATTATATAATAAAAGTGACTTAATATACAATACATTTTCTGGTTTTATTTTAGTGCAAGGCTCAGTGCCCGCTACTTTGAATTACCTGTTTTGTTACCGCTGGTCTAGCTCATACGTAATTGCGTCCTTATTTTCCAGGAAAAGGTAATTTGGATTAATGGATTTTATTACTAAAGAATCAATCTGTGTGTAAAACATTTTAGATTTTCAGCGTTTATTTAAATTTTATTTTATTTTTTAACACTAAATTACACATGATTAGAAATACATATAAAAAATATAATTCTTTAGAAACCAACATTAATCATTGATGTAACCGTATGTACAATATTAGTATATAATTTGTATCGATCACGCCACAATCAGTTACGAGCCGAGTGCCAAAAACGCTTATTTTTTTTAAATCAGAGACAATTCATTTCTTTTTGAAACCAATGTTAAAACTGTATAATTGTTTACCGCAAACAGGCGTCGTCGTGAACGGTGGGACGAATCATTTCTTAATTAGGGATCGGTTTTCACTGGCATTTAAATCGCGGCTGCTCGCCCGCTTTTCAAATTAGTAAATAAATTTCGTGCAACAATTTTTTTTTTTTTGGTAATTGTGTCGACGGGGAGCCTCCCATGCCGTTCCACATTCGAAATGTTAACGTCTTCGTGAAGGGGCATCATGCTAAAATGGAAATTGGGCGCACTTGCAGACCACGGCTCCTATACATATTATTTTATTAATTGGTTTGGCGATTCTCTGCACGATTTTTAATGGGTTTTTATTAATTGCCTCTCTGCGGGTCATTTATTTAACACGTAGCTAATAAAAATTGTTATTGGGCATAATCAAAACTTTCCCTCGGCTGTTTAATATCTGGTGGGAATTGCTTTATACACAGTGGGCCAAAAAGAAAGAAAAACGATACAAATAGTTTTGTACTGTTATATCTTCGTGAGTTATTAGTATTTTTAAATAATTAATATAACAGTGAAACGCGCAATTTTTATAGATAAGATGAAGTACTTTTGCTTTAAAGAAATAGTACTTAAACTTCTACCTTTTCAAAATTTTTTGTCCCAAGATGCCAATAATTTTTGTACCACAATCGTGAAAATGCGCAAGTCTGTACGATGCATTAGCATTTTTTGTTACACTTAATAATTAAAAATTGCCAACTACATATTATCCATCATCTCATGATTAAAATCGAATTAAATTTTTCTGGTGGATTGAGCGTTCGCGAATGATTTGCGAGCGGGTGGAAACTAATTATTTTAGAAAATGTGCCTCGCGCTCGAATTTGATGAAACGTAGTTTTCCAATCAGGGGAAACAAAGGATTGACTTTTCAATGAATAAACTCGCCGAAAAAAAAAATTAATGCGTGCCAGTCAATTGGTCCTGCTTCGTTTTTAATTTTGCACCGCATCGCGGCGACATTAATTCCGCCGTATCTACATTTCAAAGCGTTACATTTTCGAACGTAATCGCCGGTTGTCATAAATGTGTGTCGACCAATGGATTTCCTGCTTGTGGGACTTAATGGGATCCGAGCACGGAATATCGTTTCTCGGGAGATTGGCAATGCGAAGGGTGAAAATAATGTAACGTGTAAAGTGTGAGTTTAATATTTGCATTTATTTCAATTGTTTACTGTGCTATTGCACTTTTTTAAACCTAGATGAAGAAATTGATCACGGAGACGTGTCGAATACCATCGGTGCCCTTTTTATTTTCTGGCGATAAAATGTTCTTAGTTACAATTTTATAAACTCTCAGGCAGAAGGAACCCATCCAGCACCAAGATTTTTATGGAAATCTTTTCGTCAGCCCAGAGATCGCAAAATGCAATTTTCTTTTCTTGAATTCAATTTTTGAGTGTTATTCCAGATACATTTTGAAACTTTGAAGTTTGTGCATTCCCTTCTATTCCCAGCAGAATTCTCATTCTCTTGGTATTGTTTCTTCTTGTCATGCTGTGTTGAAGAGTTTCGCCAGCATTTCCATACCGCTTCTTCTAAAGTTCTTCACCATTTCAGGTACCCTGCTGCTTTTCTTCTTCCTGGTCTCGTCACCAGTGGCGGTTTCAAAGGGGGGGTAATCGGGTAATTACCCCCCCCCCAAGAATTTTTCGCTTATCAATTTTTATTGTTAAAAATTACCGGTATTCCATATTCCAAACAAATAATATAATATATTTTACATTATTTAACTTGGATTATTGATTTTATTTCGTGATTTTTTAATTTTTTGCTATTATTTTCGAATTTCTGGTCAGAAACTTATTTTTGGTGGCAAATTATTTTGCTTCTACCTTTCGATTTTTTGGTCTGCTTTTTTATTTTTAGATCAGGATTCTTGATTCCTTGGCCCATATTTGAAATTCCTGCATTTCCGATTTTTTTGTTCCAACTTTTTTTTCTTCTTTATTTTGGCCAAAATATTCGATTGGTTTGTAGAAATTTTCGTTTTTTTTTATCTGCAATTTTTATCTTTACGCTCGTTTTCGATGTTTTGTTTAAATTTTCAACGTTTTGGGCTATATTGTAGATTTTTTTATTTTTTGGTCTAAATATTCTTTATTTTGACGTAAAAATCGATTGGTTTGTAGAAATTTTGGATTTTTTAGTCTGCATTTATTATCTTCAGGCCCGAGTTTTCGATTTACTGTCTAAATTTTCGACTTTTTGGCCAACATTACAAATATTTATTATTTTTTTAAATCTTTTGACCGAAATTTTTCTTTATTTTGACCTAACTTTTCGATTTTATTGTTAAAATTTTCGATTTTTTAGCTCCCATTTTTGGTTTTTCGTTTAGTCTGCATTTATTATGTTTAGGTCCGAATTTTCCATGTTTTGTCTAAACTTTTTGACCAAGATTGTAGATTTTTTTGTTAATCTTTTGCCCAAAATTTTTCTTTATTTATTTTTATTTGTCTGTTCAAATGTTTGTTTCCTTGGTCCACTATTTTTATTTTTTTTAAATTTTTGGTATATTTTGCAGTGGCGGTTTCAAAGGGGGGATGATCGGGTAATTACCCACCCCCTAAGAATTTTTCGCTTATCAATTTTTATTGTTAAAAATTACCGGTATTCCATATTCCAAACAAATAATATAACCGGTAAATTTTTTCAACGCTTTAAAACGTTGGAAAGGGATAGGGAGATTTCACGAAACAGGTGTGGTGTATGAGAGCGGAAGCACCAGTTTATTTATCTTTTTTTTAATTACCCCCCCCCCCCTATACTAGTTGGCTGGAAACGCCCTTGCTCGTCACTGTCTCTTCTACTTTTATCACTTGTTGCTAATCACTTTCTCCATACGTATCTGCTTCTAAATATTCATTTTCATCTTCTATTGTTATATGTGTCTCTTCTATCATCTTGGTTTTTTTTCATGCTGTGTTAAAGAGTTTCACCAGCATTCCCATACCGCTTCTTCTAAAGTTCTTCACAATTTCAGGTACCCTGCTGGTTTTCTTCTTCCTGGTCTCGTCACTGTCTCTTCTACTTTTATCATTTGTTGCTAATCATTTTCTCCACACGTATCTGCTTCTAAATATTCATTTTCATCTTCCATTGTTATATGTGTCTCTTCTATCATCTTGGTTTTTTTTTCATGCTGTGTTAAAGAGTTTCGCCAGCATTTCCATACCGCTTCTTCTAAAGTTCTTCACCATTTCAGGTACCCTGCTGCTTTTCTTCTTCCTGGTCTCATCACTGTCTCTTCTACTTTTATCATTTGTTGCTTATCATTTTCTCCATACTTATCTGCTTCTAAATCTTCATTTTTATCTTCTATTATTATATGTGTCTCTTCTATCATCTTGGTTTTTTTTCTCGCCATGCTCTGTTGAAGTTTTGTCGCAATCTCAGTACCGCTTCTTTAGTCTTATGACTGCCGCTTCTACTTCTTCTATTTGTATTTCTTGTTGTTCCTCATTTTCTCCATACTTATCTGCTTCTAAATCTTCATTTTTATCTTCTATTATTATATGTGTCTCTTCTATCATATTGGTTTTTTTTTTCTCGGCATGCTCTGTTGAAGAGTTTCTTCGTACTTTCAGTACCGCTTCTTTCCACGTTCTTCACCACTTCTGCTGTTACTCCCGTGCCCGAATGCTTCCTTTTTTTTAGTCTTATCACTGCCTCCTCTACTTCTTCTATTTTTATTTCTTATTGCTCCTCATTTTCTCCATACTTATCTGCTCCTAATTCTTTATTATTCATTTATTAGTATTATATGTGTCCCTTATATCATCCGAATTTCCTTAAAATACTTCTATCTTCTATCTTTAATCTATATATGTTTAACCTTTTGCTGTCTACCTTTCCGCAGAAATTTGAAGAGTTTATAGAACAGTTTTTAATTTCCTCAACTGTCTGTCTCCAATTTATCACCAAATTCCTACCCAAGCTTTTTGTTTCTCTTCTTTTGCTTCCTTTTGTTCGTTGTTATTTGTAGTAGTAATGTTTTTAATTCGTTCTAGTTCCTAAGTACTTTCCCATTTTTGTTTCTTGGCTGTTATTTCCATTTCTATTTCTTCAGTCCACCAACTCGTTTGCTTCTTAGACTTTTCCCATTTTTGTTTCTTGGCTGTTATTTCTATTTTTATTTCTTCCGTCCACAAACTCGTTCACTTCTTAGACTTTTAGCGCATACTTTGATACCTTTGTTATGGTTTCTTTAATCTAGCTCCAGAATTGTTCAAGTAATCATCTGTTTTCGTAACTGATTGTAGTTGATAGTGGCGCATACTTCATTTGCTATCTTTTTAGTGTAGTTCCAGAACTCTTCCTCCAGACTGATGTTCTTTTTTCATCTCCTTTGCTTTTACCTCCTCTTACGCTGTATTCCTTTGACACCTGTTCTGCTTTTGAATTAAAAGATTTGTTTTTTTTTGTACCATTTTATTTATCTTCCCTTCCCAGATTGGTTGTTATATATTAATAGCGCGTTATTAATTCGGCAATCAACTATACGTAACGCCGCTTTATCAAAGAAAATCAGCGCAGTAGGAATGTTAAACTGCCAATTTGGAAGCCACGCACGTGCATCAATATTAGTTTAAAATGTTGATTTCATGCACCCCCGGCGCTCCGGGATCTAATTTATTCTTGCATCCTCCGAAACTCCACAATGAAATGAAATATAAATAGAGATTATTATAAGTATACCTATGTGTCATATTATAAGACAAGATAAGAGACAAAGAGGAATGAATATTAATGAATTTCTCTGTTTATCTCGCTCCATTTAATTAGCTCCAGTCGGAAGACGCGAGTTATATATCGCGCGCAAATATCTTTGCAACATAAATACGATAATTCCTACGGGGTGTAGCGTACAGAATTTTTCCGTCAAATACATGTTTAACATAGCTCTTACAAGGATACATAGCTGCGGTGATTGGCAATAACAATTGTAAACACGAGTTATGATTACAGTTAATTAGGGGAAATTGGTGCAATGCTTTAGATAGTAAATATCTTGAAATAGCAATTGTTGAAATTTTCTGCAAAGTTGAAATTTTTTTGATGATGATGTAACTGTCGTAACTAGTCGGAATAAATAAGCAATTTGTGGAACTAACCAAGTGTTATTTCTATATCTTTAAACGCAATTTAAGAATTTGTATTATGAGTATTTAACTGTATAGAACTGAGATGATTTTGATTGATTTTTGATGACTTTACGCTAACTAAAATATCCGATGGAAGGGTCTAGCACATACGTAATTGCGTCGTTATTTTACAGGTAAAATTAATTTGGCTTAATGGGTTTTATTACTAAAGAATCAATCTGTGCCTCTATAGTAAAAGATTTTAGATTTTCACCGTTGATTTAAGTTTTATTTAATGTTGAAAATAACTATTTTTTATAAAACACTTACTATGTTTTTTAACACTAAATTACAGATTATTGGAAATATAATTCTTTAGAAACCAACATGCATCCTTTATGTAATCCTGTGTAAAATATTATTACATATTTTTTATCGATCACGCCACAATCAGTCACCAAAAACGCTTCATTTTTCTAGCAGCTTTAATGAATCACTTTTAAAACGTGTTAAATAAAATACAAAACTGCAAACACGCAAATCCTAAAAACTCCGCATCCACTCACGTTTTCAATCTTCTCCATCTTTGGTATTCATTACAAAATTTCTTATACCTCAATCGGTCTTCTTATCCCCAAGCGCGAAGCATACCTTCTTATGTCTACATTATCATTACAACGGGGCACTTTTTAATGGACCAATAGATGTTTCATCAAAGGCTGTAAAGTTACTCGTCAGAAGTTATTGCTGTTACGGCGTTAAAGAAAAAGGAGCGTCCGCGGTGGCGTGCTGTGGTGTACACGTTATGAAAAAGTTGGCAAAGTTTCAAGCCGTTTTCGAGTTAAATGCTACGGAGAAACGCGTACATCAACATTTAACTTAAGCTGCAATAATGTAGTGATTTATACCGAAGCAGTTAATCATTGTAATGGCCATTCGTCTGCTTATTTCAAGAAGTCCAACATGTGCGCGCTTCTCTCTCTCTCACTCGCTCTCTCCTTTTCATCCGTGCTTTGTTCGTTATAGGGTGCGTTTATTGCTAAACGTATTACATAGTTGAAACAATCTACATACTTTCCAGCCAAAACTAAAGTTAAAGGCCGGCCGTATATTTTAATAATGTGTACATTATGTTTATTGCGTTAAACATAAGAAAATAATCTCTGCTATTATTGATCTAACGATTCCAATAGCAAATGTTGTCCGGAAGAGGTTAAAATTCACTAAATTGCAAGATATAGTAATTAAGATTTCAACGCCTTTAGGGAAATTATCCTGTATGCTTGAAAGGACCAGAAGGATACAAAAAAAATCTAATGATTTGGGGGTTGAAATCCAATTTGTTAAGTTAATTGTACGGTTGTGTCCGATGGCTTTGATGCCGACATCAATAAATTAGTGTTGAAGTCAGTGAAGGCTCACGGGGTGACTCTGGCCGAGGTAGCAGAAATACGTGCGGTCACGCCACCTCTACTACCTCGGCCGTACCGCGAGCCGTCACTGTAAGTTTCGCTGTAAAATCTAAATCTGCAAATTTAAAACTCGAGAAAATAATGGTTTTATAAATGGAATACAAATCAAAGGGTATAGCCGAATAAGATGATCAAAAGTGCCCCCAAGGCAAATCAATAATCGCGATGACTGGATGAAAGATAATTAAAAATGCCGTTGATTGCTCGAAATTTCAGCCTCCTGAAGCAATTTGTTGTCGAGATATGACTGAAAACGTGAATTTTACGTTTTATTTTTTTTCTCCTTTTTTATGACACGAATCAAGCTGAAACCACGTCTACCCAAAACAAAACAAAAAATACTCAATTTTTTTGTCGCCAAATTCAAATAGAAAAATGAAGTAAGAGTTTTCAAAATTCGTTTTTGCAGTGAAGGCATTGGAGAAGGCTCACGGGGTGACTCTGGCCGAGGTAGCAGAAATACGTGCGGTCACGCCACCTCTACTACCTCGGCCGTACCGCGAGCCGTCACTGTAAATTTCGCTGTAAAATCTAAATCTGCAAATTTAAAACTCGAGAAAATAATGGTTTTATAAATGGAATACAAATCAAAGGGTATAGCCGAATAAGATGATCAAAAGTGCCCCCAGAGCAAATCAATAATCGCGATGACTGGATGAAAGATAATTAAAAATGCCGTTGATTGCTCGAAATTTCAGCCTCCTGAAGCAATTTGTTGTCGAGATATGACTGAAAACGTGAATTTTACGTTTTATTTTTTTTCTCCTTTTTTATGACACGAATCAAGCTGAAACCACGTCTACCCAAAACAAAACAAAAAATACATCTCGCAGTATTGTTTTCAATCTTTTTGGCGCCAAATTCAAATAGAAAAATAAAGTTAAAGTTTTCAAAATTCATTTTTGCAGTGAAGGTATTCGAGGACTGTCTCAGTTTTTTTTCTGTAAATGTGTTTTACCTAATTCTATAACATACATTTTTTTCAGAATTTTAAACAGTGTGGAAGATAGTTAAAATAATTAAAAACCACTTTTACCACCTTAAATATTTGAATTTCGCGCCAAAATTGTGATAAAAAAGTTATTTTTGTGAAGTGTATCTCGAATTAAAAAAAAAAAGATAATCATTTCACAAAAATAACTTTTTTTATCACAATTTTGGCGCGAAATTCAAATTTTTAAGGTGGTAAAAGTGGTTTTTAATTGTTTTAGCTATCTTCCACACTGTTTAAATTCTGAAAAAAATTTATGTTATAGAATTTGATAAAACACATTTACAGAAAAAAAAACTGAGACACTTCTCCAATGCCTTCACTGCAAAAACGAATTTTGAAAACTCTTACTTCATTTTTCTATTTGAATTTGGCGACAAAAAAATTGAGTATTTTTTGTTTGTTTTGGGTAGACGTGGTTTCAGCTTGATTCGTGCCATAGAAAACGAGAAAAAAAATAAAACGTAAAATTCACGTTTTCAGTCATATATCGACAACGAATTGCTTCAGGAGGCTGAAATTTCGAGCAATCAACGGCATTTTTAATTATCTTTCATCCAGTCATCGCGATTATTGATTTGCCTTGGGGGCACTTTTGACGATCTTATTCGGCTATACCCTTTGAAAATTTTATTTTTTTCCAAGTTATTCAAGAATATGTTTCTTAAAATTTTTAACATTCTAATTGCGCTCCATCGTTCAGAACGCGCGTGAATAACTTATCGAATCGATCGATGGCAATCGTTTCGAAGGGGTTTAGGGTACGGTATGATGCAGGAAGAGAAAGGGTGGTGGTGGGTATTTTTGGGTGTCCAGGCAGGGTATAATGTCCGCGTACTCTGAAACGTTTTACCTAATGGCCTTTCATTAAGGGAGGAATGCTTTGTGCATATGTGATGTCCACGGTGATTGTGTACAGTCCGTACAATGCGAGGATAATTTAATGCGCTATAGTGTATTTAATTACTGGAGCCGCCTTTTGATCTCTCCGGAACGGAACCGGACGTTGTTCGGACTCCGAAGCACCACCGGTGCCAACCTTAGAAATTACATTCGGATACTTACTTTCCACCGCTAATTGAAAACGCGTTTGAGTAAAAAAAAAATATATGTAATATCAGGCCCGAAAATTTAATTGCTCTTCGTGGAAAAAAAAAATCCGGTACATTTTAATTAATAGGCAACAAGACAGCGCAATTAATGAATATCTAGCGAGTTTCCAGACGTCGACGCTATCTACGAGTTTCGATCACACCCACGCCGTAATTAACCGTTCAAAATCTTTGGAATGCTACAATAGCTTGAGAATGAAAACAGTTAAATCATTAAAATATTTAATCTGCCTCATAGTTTACTCAATATTTCATAGACCTAAAGTACTAAGGCCTGGTTGTACCCCACGACAATGTATAATCCGAACCGGGATAATGTGACGTGAGCGAATTGTCTCTCTCATCAGAATTAATTGGTGTCAGGTTTATCGGCTAACAATAATATTTACATCGACGATCTCACTGACGCGGCTAATATTTCAGCGGATTTTGTTGATTTGCTTGAGACCATGTTCCGCCCACCGCTTCTAGCTTTATAATTACCAGACATGCCACTTTAAGTCACGTTTGCCTATACCTGATAAAACTATAAAAGGATAATACAAACTCGTGCAGGTCCCTACCCAAATTTTTCAATTTAATCAAAATTTATTATTGGTCACTGTTTACCATAATTTACATGATTGTTTAAAGTTTTCTGACACCCAACATTTTTTGCATGCATTTCTTTCCTAAGTTATACTATGGAAGAACTGCGAAAATCACAAAATGACCAAAACATTTTTTTCGAGAAATTAATTACTCTACCCGCCTTTTCCCGTCATTAATTTTTTTTAATTTTTCTGAGACCCAACATTTTTTGCATCCACTATTTCTCTGAGTAATACTATGGACAAAATGGCGAACATCGTAAAATGGTGAAATCACGAAAAAAAAAATTTGGGGAAAAATAATTACTTTATACGCCTTTTCCCGTCATTAAGAACCGTCATGATTTTTTTCAACTTTTTCTGAGACCCAAGATTTTTCGCATCTATTTTTTTTCTGAGTAATACTATGGACAAAATGACTATGGACAAAATGGTGAAAATCGTAAAATGGTGAAATCACAAAAAAAAAATTTTGGGAAAAAATTATTACTTTAAAAACCTTTTCCCGTCATTAAGAACCGTCATGAATGTTTACAAATTTTTCTGAGACCCAACATTTTTTGCATCCATTATTTTTCTGAGTAATACTATGGACAAAATGGCGAAAATCGTAAAATGGTGAAATCGCGAAAAAAAATTTTTGGGGAAAAATAATTACTTTACACGCGTTTTCCCGTCATTAAGAACCGTCATGAATTTTTTCAAATTTTTCTGAGACCCAAGATTTTTTGCATCCATTTTTTTTCTGAGTAATACTATGGACAAAATGGCGAAAATCGTAAAATTACTTTATACGCCTTTTCCCGTCATTAAGAACCGTTATGAATTTTTTTAAATTTTTCTGAGACCCAACATTTTTTGCATCCATTTTTTTTTCTGAGTAATACCATGGACAAAATGGCGAAAATCGTAAAATGGTGAAATCGCGAAAAAAAATTTTTGGGGAAAAATAATTACTTTACACGCGTTTTCCCGTCATTAAGAACCGTCATGAATTTTTTCAAATTTTTACCTAAGATTTTTTGCATCCATTTTTTTTCTGAGTAATACCATGGACAAAATGGCGAAAATCGTAAAATTACTTTATACGCCTTTTGCCGTCATTAAGAACCGTTATGAATTTTTTCAAATTTTTCTGAGACCCAACTTTTTTTGCATCCATTATTTTTCTGAGTAATACTATGGACAAAATGGCGAAAATCGTAAAATGGTGAAATCACGAAAAAAAAAATTTTGGGGAAAAATAATTACTTTACATGCCTTTTCCCATCATTAAGAACCGTCATGAATTTTTTCAAATTTTTCTGAGATCCAAGCTTTTTTGCATCCATATTTTTTCTGAGTAAATACTATGGACAAAATGGCGAAAATCGTAAAATGGTGAAATCACGAAAAAAAAAAAATTTGGGGAAAAATAATTACTTTACACGCCTTTTCCCGTCATTAAGAACCGTCATGATTTTTGTCAAATTTTTCTGAGACCCAAGATTTTTTGCATCCATTTTTTTTCTGAGTAATACTATGGACAAAATGGCGAAAATCGTAAAATGGTAAAATCACGAAAAAAAAAATTTTTGGGGAAAAATAATTACTCTACGCGCGTTTTCCCGCCATTGAGAACCGTCATGAATGTTTTCAAATTTTTCTGAGACCCAACATTTTTTGCATCCATTTTTGTCTGAGTAATACTATGGACAAAATGGCGAAAATCGTAAAATGGTGAAATCACGAAAAAAAAAATTTTGGGGAAAAATAATTACTTTACACGCCTTTTCCCGTCATTAAGAACCGTCATGAATTTTTTCAAATTTTTCTGAGACCCAACATTTTTTGCATCCATTTTTTTTTTCTGAGTAATAATACTATGGACAAAATGGCGAAAATCGTAAAATGGTGAAATCACAAAAAAAAATTTTTGGGGAAAAATTATTACTTTACACGCCTTTTCCCGTCATTAAGAACCGTCATGAATTTTTTCAAATTTTTCTGAGACCCAACATTTTTTGCACGCATTTTTTTTTCTGAGTATTACTATGGACAAAATGGCAAAAATCGTAAAATAGTGAAATCACGAAAAAAAAATTTTTGGGGAAAAATAATTACTTTATACGCCTTTTCCCGTCATTAAGAACCGTCATGAATTTTTTCAAATTTTTCTGAGACCCAACATTTTTTGCATCCATTTTTTTTTTCTGAGTAATACTATGGACAAAATGGCAAAAATCGTAAAATAGTGAAATCACGAAAAAAAAATTTTTGGGGTAAAATAATTACTCTACACGCTTTTTCCCGCCATTAACAACCGTCATGAATGTTTTCAAATTTTTCTGAGACCCAAAATTTTTTGCATCCATTATTTTTCTGAGTAATACTATGGACAAAATGGCGAAAATCGTAAAATGGTGAAATCACAAAAAAAAATTTTTGGGGAAAAATTATTACTTTACACGCCTTTTCCCGTCATTAAGAACCGTCATGAATTCTTTCAAATTTTTCTGAAACCCAACATTTTTTGCATCCATTTTTTTCTGAGTAAAATGGTAAAATCACGAAAAAAAAATTTTTGGGGAAAAATAATTACTCTACATGCGTTTTCCCGTCAATAAGAACCGTCATGAATGTTTTCAAATTTTTCTGAGACCCAACATTTTTTGCATCCATTTCTTATTCTGAGACTAGATGGCAAAACACGTAAAATAGTGAAATCATGAAAAAAACATTTTTGGGGAAAAATAATTACTCTACATGCGTTTTCCCGTCAATAAGAACCGTCATGAATTTTTTCAAATTTTTCTGAGATCCAACATGTTTTGTATCCATTTTTCCTCTGACTAAATATTATGGAAAAATTGGGGAAAATCATGAAACATTGAAAACAATTTGGAAAAATAATTGCTCTACACCCTTTTTGACGTCACTAAGAACCGTCATGAATTTTTTTAATTTTTTCTGAGACCCAACATATTTTGCATCTATTTTTTTCCTATGGAAAAAATGCCGAAAATAATGAAAAGTTTCATCATTAAAATTTCACTCATTAAAAAAAAATATTCCACACACTTTTTCCCGTAATTAAGAACCGTCAACTACACCCATTTTTTGCATCGAGCCGAACGTGGACTTTCTCTACACTGGTAACAAACCACCCGATATTTTTGTCTTCGTTTGTACTCGGGCAATTGTATGTTCCTCGCGCTTAGATTGACGGTGCGCCATTAGCCAGTTTGACTTTGGAGGTCTGTAGATGCTTCATTGTTTACAAATCAATGTAATTTTACCCATTATTTCGCTCATTTGATAACTCCCATTATACAATCTCTCTAGAAACATAAAAGTTGATTAAGGAAATTAAACAAATCTCTTAATTAAAAAGTAAAATAAAAGTTCTCGTGGAATATAATTATAGCTCGGATAATTTATATTTCGGCAAGTGATTTATGCGGCGTCTGTCTGATGACAAATACAAATAAAACCATTCTTGCCTCTCGACGTGTTCTTTTTTGCAATGATGCAGAAATTTGGGTGGACGACCGCTGCCGATCCCAATCGCGCATCTCTGCTAATTAGCATGTCGCTTATTAACGTCCCCCCTCGTGTCGAGCCAGACTCAACTCGCGTAACTACCCGTGGTTGAGAGTGTAGGGCCCGACTCTGTCTCCGCTCCCTTCGGCTTCGTTAGTGGATTCCTCCTTGTTCGTTAGTTAATTCCTTAGTTAAAGGAACTACGCATGTACCAAAAATATTTGCAGCCACTAATGAACATGTGCATTATTACACAACAGCTCGTCACATCGCCTGTCTGTGTGTGTGTGTGTGTGTCTCTCAGACGAGGCGCAATTTAATGAACCCACGAAATGAAAACACTCTAAAAAGAAGACAACGCACACCTTTGAAACGCGGCCGAAGCACAGCTTTTTCGGGACCGCCTCGGGCCGGTCGTGTCTTAATGCACGATACATTGCGTTTGTGATTAAATGTTATTAAAATTTATACAAAGGGAGTCGTAATTAACCTATGTCCGTTAAAACTGTTCTATACAACTTAATACTGTTCCCATTTTCAAACAGACCACGAACTGGAACATACGCTTTGTATTAAAATCAATCAAACACACTCGTATAAATAGAAACAAAATCATTTATTACACTTTGCTGGTATCAAGTATTTCAGTTCAACCTCCTTAGTAATTAAACATGTATCACAAGGTAGTGGCTTCAACGATCAATCATAAAATCATTTATATTTGGATCTGCTTCCTGATGATTTGAAATAATTTGCAATATCAATGCCGAATCAATGGAACGTTGGTTTGATGTAGTTAATACTACTGCTATTACAAGAAATGAGATTGTTTGGGTTTCTGAAGTTGCAATTAGGTTTTCATAATAGTAGCAACTGAATTTTTTTTAGCAAGTGAAATTGATCTGTAGCTCTCCTACCACAAATTAATTTCGATTGTATTGCTCACCAACCTTTCTAGATTCAACAAGCTTTCATTCCAAATATAATCTAGAATAATTGTATGTACTGTATAAATACTGCTAGTTAGCAATCATTGCATCAATAATTCGATATCACGAGCGAAGCCTTTTGACACTGATTAGAATTTAGACTCCATCCGTATTTGGTGGCCGCCTCGGGCCACCATTATTGTTTCCAGCAACTCAAAAGAAAGAAATTGCGTGCGAGGATTTATGGCGCTTATTAATTTGTATTTTAAAATCGAAGAGTCGAGAGAGCGCAAAACACTTGGGACAATCTAAAACTGTATCGCCAAAGGGTTCGATATAATGAGAGAAAAAGTATGCAAATGCATCGATCAAGATAATTAGCGGCGTGTGTTTTGTGAGCGAAAGAAAAAAAAATAGAAGGGGGGCAAAGAAGGACAGAGGGAGCGAAACAAGGATAATGCAATAATTTATTTCGTATTCAAGAATATAGCTAATTAAGCCATAAAGAACTCGCATTGACACTAATGAACGGGATATGTTGTGAAAAAGTAACTATTAGATGGTTAAAAGGGGGCATAAATTCACACACGTACACACACGCTCGATTTTAATTGGATTATCTTTTCTTTGCCAAGTAACTAAAAGCCGTGTCAATTAAAATCGCTCAAAGAAAGCTATTTTTGAGCGCGGCCGAGAGGACCGATTCCGATTCGTGAAAATAGATCTTCCGATTGAAATTTATGGTTTGGTTTATTTGGATTAAGCACTCACGCTCACAATAATATACCAACTATTACCTTTAGTTGTTTGTATTTTAAATAGACACCTTTTTAACGGTGATAATAAATATTTTCAGATTTATTTTCATGATTTCAATATTTCATGATTTTCGCCATTTTTTCCTCAGGAATAAATGGATGCAAAAAATGTTGGGTCTCAGAAAAATTTGAAAAAATTCATGACGGTTCTTAATGACGCGAAAAGGCGTGTAAAGTAATTATTTTTTACCAAAATTTTTTTTTTTCGTGATTTCACCATTTTACGATATTCGCCATTTTGTCCATAGTTACTCAGAAAAAAAATGGATGCAAAAAATCTTGGGTCTAAGAAAAATTTGAAAAAAATCATGATATGGCGGGAAAAAGCGTGTAAAGTAATTATTTTTCCCCAAAAATTTTTTTTTCGTGATTTTACCATTTTACGATTTTTGCCATTTTGCCCATAGTATTACTAAAAAAAAAAATGGATGTAAAAAAGCTTGGATCTCAGAAAAAGTTGAAAAAAATCATGACGGTTCTTAATGACGGGAAAAGGCGTATAAAGTAATTATTTTTCCTCAAAATTTATTTTTTCGTGATTTCACCGTTTTACTTTGTTCGCCATTTTGTCCATAGTATTACTCAGAGAAATAATGGATGCAAAAAATTTCGGGTCTCAGAAAAATTTGAAAAAAATCATGATATGGCGGGAAAAAGCGTGTAAAGTAATTATTTTTCCCCAAAAAATTTTTTTTCGTGATTTTACCATTTTACGATTTTTGCCATTTGCCCATTGTATTACTCAAAAAAAAAATGCATGTAAAAAAGCTTGGATCTCAGAAAAAGTTGAAAAAAATCATGACGGTTCTTAATGACGGGAAAAGGCGTATAAAGTAATTATTTTTCTCCAAAATTTTTTTTTTCGTCATTTCACCATTTTACGATGTTCGCCATTTTGTCCATAGTATTACTCAGAGAAATAATGGATGCAAAAAATGTTGGGTCTCAGAAAAATTTGAAAAAATTCATGACGGTTCTTAATGACGCGAAAAGGCGTGTAAAGTAATTATTTTTCCCTAAACATTTTTTTTTCGTGATTTCACCATTTTACGATTTTCGCCATTTTGTCCATAGTATTACTCAGAAAAAAAATGGATGCAAAAAATGTTGGGTCTTAGAAAATTGAAAAAAATCATTACAGTTCGTAGTGATGGGGAAAAGCTTTTAGAGTAATTATTTTTCCCCAAAAAAATATTTTTTTCACGGTTTTCGCCATTTTTTCTGGAGAAACATGGATGAAAAAATTTTGAGTATCAGAAAAATTTGAAAAAATTCTGAACTTTAAAGGGTTTTTTTCGGAGGGGGTGAATAATAATTTTTATTTAAAAATTTCAAAACTTTGTGTTCTCACTAATATTTTGCCTCAGAGTACATAAAAATTAGTTTTAAAATTGTTGCCACTGAGAGGTGTTGTTTAAGAGGGGATGAAAAATAATTTTTGTATAAAAAATCGTAAACAGACTAACATTATACATGTGAATACACAAAAATTAGTTTAAAAATTCTAAAGACTAAGGGGTGGTTTTTAGTAGGATATGAATAATGATTTTTATTTAAAAATACCGAAATTTTGTATTCTTGCTAATGTTATAACTGAGAATATCAAAAAAATAGTTGCAAAATTATAGCCACCAAGGGGATGAAAAATATTTTTTGTTTAAAAATTCGGAAACTTCGCAAACAGACTAACACTATGCCTGTGAACACATAAAAAATAGTTTGAAAATTCTAAATACTAAGGAGTGGTTTTTAGGAGGGGATGAATAATAATTTTTATTTAAAAATTCCGACACTTTGTGTTCTCACTAATATTTTGCCTAAGAGTACATAAAAATTAATTTAAAAATTGTTGCCATTAAGGAGTTATTTTTAAGAGGGGATGAAAATAAAATTGTTTAAAAATTCCGAAACCTCCTAAACAAACCAACATTATGCATATGAATACATAAAACTTAGTTTGAAAATTCTAAACAATAGGGGTGGTTTTAATTTTTCGCCATTTTTTACATAGTATTCAGGGGAAAAAATGGATGCAAAATATGTTGGATCTCAGAAAAATTTCACAAAATTCATGACAGTTCTTAATGATGGGAAAAAGCTTGTAGAGTAATTATTTTTCTCCAAAAAATTTTTTTGTCCAGATTTCATCATTTCACGATTTTCGACATTTTTTCCATGGTATTACTCTGGAGAAAAATGGATGAAACAAATGTTGAGCCTCCAATTTGAAAAAATTCTAAACATTAAAGGGTGTTTTTTTTCGGAGGGGGTGAATAAGAATTTTTATTAAAAAATTCCGAAACTTTGTATTCTTCCTAATGTTATAACTTAGAATATCAAAAAAATAGTTACAAAATTGTAGCCACCAAGGGGTGGTTTTTAAAACGGGATAAAAAATATTTTTTTGTTTAAACATTCAGAAACCAAAAATTATTATTCAGACCAAAATTATTCCTGTGAATACATAAAAATTAGTTCGAAAATTCTAAACACTAAGGGGTCGTTAGGAGGGGATGAATAATAATTTTTATTTAAAAATTCCGAAACTTTATGTTCCCACTAATATTTTGCCTAAGAGTACATAAAAATTAGTTTTAAAATTGTTGCCACTAAGAGGTAGTTTTTAGGAAGGGATGAAAAATAATTTTTGTTTAAAAATTCTAAAACTTCGTAAACAGACTTACATTATACATGTGAATACACAAAAAAATAGTTTAAAAATTCCAAAGACTAAGGGGTAGTTTTTAGGAGGATATAAATAATGATTTTTATTTAAAAATACCGAAATTTTGTATTCTCACTAATATTTTACCTGAGAGTACATGAAAATTAGTTTAAAAATTGTTGCCACTAAGGGGCAGTTTTTAAGAGGAGATGAAAAATAATTTTTGTTTAAAAATTCTGAAACTACGTAAACAGATTAACATTATACTTTGCTTTCTTACTAATATTATATCTCAGAATACCTAAAAAATAATTGCAAAATTGTAGCCATTAAAGGGCTGCTTTTTAAAAAGGGATGAAAAGTAATTTTTGTTTGAAAATTCTGAAACTTCGTAAACAGACTCACAGTATACCTGTGAATACATGAAAATTAGTTTAATTTTTTTTTGTATTCCCGCTAATATTATACCTGAGAATCCACAAAAATAGTTGAAAAATTGTAGCCACTAATGGGCGGTTTTTAAGTGAGGATGAAAAATAATTTTTATTTAAAAATTCTAAAACTATGTGATCTTACCAATGTTATAACTAGTGATGGGATCATTCGAATGACGATAATCGATTCATTCGAATATTAAAATGATCGATTATCTCGAGAACCTATTTTTTAATTCGAATGATCATTCGAATGATCGGTATTCGGTGAAACTCCAGCCGCGTCCGCAAATCTGTCACTTTATTGCCTTGTTAAACAAATAACTATTATGTTCGGGGGGGGGGGGGGCGGTGATCCGAATTTTATTTTTTTATAAATTAGTATGGGTAATGTGGTAACTAACAATGAGCTTACATTTTTTATGGCGATATGCGAACTTTGAAAATAATTACATGTTATTAGATGTGCGCCAAATAATTATGGGGTTGAAAATTAGGGGTGGCGTTGTGACAACTAATTAATATGATAGTGCATTATGTGCCATTTAAGGTTTTCTAATTTCTCTAAAGTGAATTTAGAGGAAATAACTTATTTTAAAATCTATTGCTGAAATCTATTGCTAACTTTACACCCGCTTTTTATTCCCCTATGCCAGATACTCTTGAAAATCTGCGACATCGCAATGAAGCTGTTAATTCGATTACTAGAGACCAGCCGATTCGAGTGTGGCAATAAATGTCGTGTAACACAGGGTGCTCATATTGACTGCATAAAAAAATGAACTTTTCTCTTTCCAGGAACGTTGGAATTGTTTCTATCTTTTGTAGTTTGGAAGAAATAAATGTTTGAAATCAGTTGCTTCATTTTGAATAACCCGGTATATGCAAATAGTTGAGTTGTCACGCGAGTTAATGGCTGCTTCAAAAAATTTAAATTTACCGCCATTTACTTTGCGTTACTGTTTTCCACAAATTCATTACCAGCTCGCTGAATTTACAAGCTTAGGGTGAAGTTCGGCACATGTTTTGTACCGTCAAATCAATTTAAATTTCTATTAATTCCTACTTATAATAATTACTACGAATAATTTACATTTATTTACGTCGATGCGCCATGGACCCAAAATCCAGTAAGCCTAATAACACGTACAACAATCCGTACAACTTTTGCGTAATGAATAAAGAACCAAGACCCCGGCCAGATTGTGAGAATAGCGAGCTTAATGATCCACTAGTTGCCCAAAGTTATTCCTGCCCTCAGAAAATTTAGATCATCCATTTGTGAAGTTGAGCAAATTAATTATAACTTGATTAATTTATATACCCGGCAAATTTACTCTATCGATTTAAACATTTTTAATTAAGTAATAATTTGCAGGAACCGACGACGGGAATTAAACAATTCACGTTGTAGTGTCACCATTAAATTAGAATTTCTAAGACTGTAAATAATTGCCCCCAATTAAAATAAGAGAAGTTATTCCATAAAGAGATGAGCGGTAAGCAGCAGACTTATTCCGTAAAGGTAGAATAGAGGCGAAACGAATATAACTTCTCCCGAGCCAACAATTCGAGAGATGACATAATAAAATGCTTGTTCATCAAAAGTTGTAATTAAACCTGTATCTAATTATCCTGTAGCTAATTAAATATCTAACCGCAACAAGATTCGCTGAATAAAGGCATCCTTATAAAACTAAACTACGAGACGAGGCAATTCTGACGTTCTGTTTATCCAACTTTCCTGACAGTTCAAAATCCAATAAATGTTATAATGAGGCGCTTTATGTATATTTACGGGCTCCGTAAACGAGCCAGATACTCCATTTATAATCTATTACGCAGACTCATAATTAGTTTCTCGTTTTAATTATTAATTAAGGAGAGGTCGGTTTATAAATTGTCTACTATCTCTTCCAGATTCCCTCATTTATTTTGTACTAATATCATATACTGCCAGTACCAAATTACTTGCATGATTAATTTTTTTATACCGGGGTGAATTATGTATTTTTTTTTTTATAAATAAAGCGTTAACGCGTCCAAATGTCCGGGGTTCAAATCCCAGGATGAATGATAAAAAATGGGGGCCGCGATGGCCTAGTGAGTAGAGCTCCTGCTCACGGGCCTCGTGGTCGTGGGTTTGAATCCCATCCGTGCGGTCACTTTTTCGGAAGGAAAAAGGAAAAAGGTCCATGGATGTCTTCAGTGTATGCCCCACCCATTCATTATATAATATAATAATGATTATGTATATAAATTTAGAAATCAATATATACCACCTCTGGCGAAATGGACCAGTTTCCTATGCCAATAAAAAAAAATGATAAAATCTTACAAAAATCGCTTATTTGAGGTCCAGGAGTGCATGCAAATTGATTGATTCGCTTCTAGGAATTTTATATAGGTTTGATTTTTTTTCATCAACTGTAAGTGTATTCGATAACGTTAAAATGATATTAAAATTCTAATAGAAACGCGCCGCCTTTAAGTTACTGAAATATAACCGATCGAATCCCATCGGGAGCCACAATAAAATACCGAATAGTTATACTGGAACACATAACGTGTTGCGAATGTCAAACATTAGATTGATACTCGCCATCAGGCATGCATAACATTGGAAGGAGCAAGGCAATCGTCTATTGCCCCAATTCAATTTGGCCGAATCAATTTCGGAACGTAATTTATTGTGGGTTATAAAACTTTGAATAACATCCTCAAATTGAAACAGAGGAAGATTTTAAAAATTCACGCGTCGAGCGCGAACGCGATGTAAAAATTGTAACGCAATAATTCACGCCCGATGTAATTATTACATGCCGGCTACATGAAAATTTAATGGGCACTTTTTTGCATCGGCTAAAATTGTAATTTCGTTAATTCGAAACGCAAAAATATGTATTTTTGTGTAACTGCCGCATGCGAAAAGCCTTTGTGTGTGGATTACCATTTCAAGTTAATCAATCATTCTATCCAGGTATGTAATCAGATTAAATCTCGCGCACCTAATCAAATTCGCGCTACACTCGGAATTCCTTTTTCTGAAATATAAAATTGAAATTTATATTTAAAAAACAATTCGTACGCTCTTATTACATACGAACACCATCCGTTGCTTTGGTAACGTGTTTCACAATATAATTAAAATGTAATATTTTGCCTAGACACTCCATTCCGATAGCCTCGAACTACTATTGCGGCATGAGAAGCTCCGTCCTGTTGAAACAACGATACAAAAGTTCTGTCGTCCACTAATTATGGCGCCAAAAGCTATTGGCATAACAATATTTCCAAGAAAAGTTTTTTTTTTAAATCTATCAGTATAAATTTCAATCTATAATTCTCAAGCTCGTGTCTTTGTCATGGTTAAAAAAATGGTGATGTGGCCATCATGTTGCTTTCTCCGATGGTATCATCATTTATATTTACACTTTCATGGTTTATTTTCAATTTAAATCATATTTTAAGCGTTTTGTAGACTCGCGTAAAACTGACGTTTAAACGTCAAAATTATAAAACATGGAAAAATGATCCTTTAAATTCAAAAACTCAGTTTACTCTAAAACTAAAGAGATTTCGAAAAAACGTATTGTTTATAAGTTGTTCATTTTGGCATTCTCTACAATTATTGTTAACATAAATTTGCTGTAACTTTTATCGTTTCATAATTATAAACCAAAAATGAAAAAAAAATAATAATTTTTTTTTTCGAATAACAATGATTTTATGAAAAATGTTTTCAAACAAAATAATCTCATTTCTTTATTGTCTTACATATTTGTTTAAATGTTTTTGTGATATTTTTTATATTTAAGAAAATATTGACAAAAACAAAAAACAGTTAAGGTAAACATCCACTTCCGGTGGAAAATTCGCTTAAAATCGACGCAAATCGCAATTAACTGTTACTCAAAATCAATCATCGATATCAGGGCTATAATATTCACTCAAAATATCAAAACATTCTGCAGATAGTTTTTGAGTTATTCAACAGAAAAGTTGGAAATGTCAATTTTTTGTAATAAATTTTGAGAAAATTCGCTAAAATCGAAGCAAATCGCAATTAACTGTTTCTCAACATCACTCGTCGACATCAGGGCTATAATATTCACTCAAAATATCAAAACATTCTGAAGATAGTTTTTTAGTTATTCAACAGAAAAGTTGGAAATGTCAACTTTTTGTAATAAATTTTGGGAAAATTCGCTTAAAATCGAAGCAAATCGCAATTAACTGTTCCTCAACATTACTCATCGACATCAGGGCTATAATATTCACTCAAAATATCAAAACATTCTGCAGATAGTTTTTAAGGTATTCAACAGAAAAGTTGGAAATATCAACTTTTTGTAATAAATTTTGAGAAAATTCGCTTAAAATCGAAGCAAATCGCAATTAACTGTTTCTCAACATCACTCGTCGACATCAGGGCTATAATATTCACTCAAAATATCAAAACATTCTGCAGATGGCTTTTGAGTTAATCAACGGAAAAGTCGAAAATGTCAACTTTTTGTAATACATTTCAAGAAAATTCGCTTAAAATCGAACAAATTGCAATTAACTGTTACTCAAAATCACTCATCGATATCAGGGCTATAATATTCACTCAAAATATCAAAACATTCTGCAGATGGTTTTTGAGTTATTCAACAGAAAAGTTTTAAATGTTAATTTTTTGTAATAAATTTTAAGAAAATTCGCTTAAAATCGAACAAATCGCAATTAGCTGTTGCTCAAATCACTCATCAATATCAGGGCTATAATATTCACTCAAAATATCAAAACATTCTGCAGATGGTTTTTGACTTAATCAACGGAAAAGTCGAAAATGTCAACTTTTTGTAACACATTATAAGAAAATTCGCTTAAAATCGAACAAATCGCAATTAACTGTTACTCAACATCACTCATCGATACAGGGCTATAATATTCACTAAAAATATCAAAACATTCTGCAGATGGTTTTTGAGTTAATCAACGGAAAAGTCGAAAATGTAAACTTTTTGTAATACATTTTAAGAAAATTCGCTTAAAATCGAACAAATCGCAATTAACTGTTACTCAAAATAACTCATTAATATCAGGGCTTTAATATACATGCAGAAGATCAAAACATTCTACAGATTGATTTTTTTTTAACTAGAAACTTAAAATGTTCATTTTTTATATTAAATCTTGAGAAAAAGTGAAAATGTCTATAAAATCAAAACAAATCACAACGGAGTGTAACTCAACATTACCTACTAATATCAGAACTTTAATATTTATGCAAAATATCAAAACATTCTGCAGATAGTTTTTGAGTTATTCAACAGAAAAGTTGGAAATATCAACTTTTTGTAATAAATGTTGAGAAAATTCGCTTAAAATCGAAGCAAATCGCAATTAACTGTTACTCAAAATCACTCATCGATATCAGGGCTATAATATTCACTCAAAATATCAAAACATTCTGCAGATGGTTTTTGAGTTAATCAACGGAAAAGTCGAAAATGTCAACTTTTTGTAACACATTTTAAGAAAATTCGCTTAGAATCGAACAAATCGCAATTAACTGTTACTCAAAATAACTCATCAATATCAGGGCTTTAATATACATGAGAAGATCAAAACATTCTACAGATTGATTTTTTTTTTACTAGAAACTTAAAATGTTCATTTTTTATATTAAATCTTGAGAAAAAGTGAAAATTCGTATAAAATCAAAACAAATCACAACGGAATGTTACTCAACATCACCTACTAATATCAGAACTTTAATATTTATGCAAAATATCAAAACATTCTGAAGATAGCTTTTGAGTTATTATTTTACTAAAAACGCGAAAATATCAATTTTTGTAACAAAAATTTCGGTTAAAATCAAAGCAAATCACAATAAACTGTTACCTAAAATTACATCAATATTAGGGCTTTAAAATTTATGTAGAAGATTAAAATATTCTGCAGATTGATTTTGAGTTATTCAACTAGAAACCAGAAAATGTTATTTTTTTGTAATAAATCTTTAAAAAAAATAAGAATTTTGTTTAAAATCAAAGTAAATCACAATTAACGGTCACTTAAAATCAGCTATCAATATCAAGGCTTCAATATTTATGCAAAATATTCAAGCATTCTGCAGATGGTTTTTGAGTTATTCAACTGAAAATTTTTTGGAACTAATATTTGGGAAAGCTAAAATAAATAAAAAGCTAAGACTCTAATATTCAAACAAAAGATCAAAACATTCCGAAGTTGGTTTTAGAGTTATTCAACAAAAAACTTGAAAATATCAATTTTTATATTGAGGAAAAGTGAAACTTCGGTTAAAATCAAAGCAAAGCCCAATGATCCGTCACTTAAAATTACTTATCGTTATCAGGGCTTCAATATTTTTGTGGAAGATCAAAACCTTCTGCAGATTGATTTTGAGTTATTCAACTAAAAACTCGAAAATATCAGTTTTATTGTAACAAATATTGGGAAAAAGTGAAATTCCGGTTAAAATCAAAGCAAAGCCCAATGATCTGTCACTTAAAATTACTTATCGTTATCAGGGCTTCAATATTTTTGTAGAAGATCAAAATGTTCTGCAGATTGATTTTGAGTTATTCAACTAAAAACTCGAAAATATCAGTTTTATTGTAACAAATATTGGGAAAAAGTGAAATTTCTGTTAAAATCAAAAGAAATCATAACTGACTGTCTCTCAAAATCACTTATCAATATCAGGATTTTAGAAATATTTTATCATAATCGCATTGCTGAAGGCCGTACCTAACATCAGTGGCAAAAATTCTCGCTAGTGCCATGGCTCCTTGGCTCTATATAACGAGCCGCCCCTGGGTTAAGGTGCCAATAATTGTGGAAATAAAAAAAACAATGTGATGTTAATTTGCCAGATATCGCATGAATAAATTATTATTTCAAGAGCCATTAACTAAGAGTTAAATGATTACAACCTTAGCGTGGGTGCGGATTAACCATTTATAAATTCGCACTGCCGCGTGAGTAGTTGAAACGAATGTAATTCAAATGTAAATTTCAAGAAAAATCAAACCCCTCCGTGTAAGAGGAAAATGGCTGCCAATTAAAACGAAAGCCCGGAGAGGGAGCTGATGGAGTGAATTATTAGTTGTGAAAAGAGTTGCACACACTCACATCCACGCCGAATGTCATCTTATATTAATTAACAGATTCTTTTCCTCCCAAGAACGGTAATTAGTAATATATTCAGTTGATAATAATCCCCATGGTATTCATTACACTGAATACTCATTTAATTAGCTCATTAGTTGTCTAATTGATGCTGCAAACTTCACCAGCGACTGTAAATAAACTTCTTTGCGAAGTTGGAGGAGAATCACGACGGTGGAGTATTGTCGGTGGGGGACGCAGTCTGCATTCTCCACTGACCGTTTAATTAAAAACGTTTAGTTGAGAATAATGATTGTTTTCATTACTAACCAATTAGATAATGGCCATAAAGGTTTGTGTAAGTAATACAATAAAAAGATTTTAATAACTAAACTATTACTCTCTACATAAAAATAAAAATTAAATTTACGGCAATTGGATCTTTTTGCCCCAAAATTTAAATAAAATTGCAATATTTCGCACCCAATTTGTTGATTTCAAAGAAAATATTGGCATAAAATAGCTTACATGTTCCAAATTTCTTGGATATGAAATTGATGCTTACCTGCAACAAATAGAAAATAAAAATTAGGAAAAACAACAAAATTAAATAGGATCTTTATTATATCAATTAATAAAATGACATTCCGCAGACAGTTTGCAAGTTATAGACATTTTTAAATAAAGGTTAATTTTTACTTTCTCCGTTACGAAGTACGAGAAAGTATTGTGATCGTGATTTTTTTTTCAAAAATTTTTTGTACGGAAATATCCGTTTTGAGGTCCCTAGATGCCATTTCAACAATTTCTGGTTTTAATATCAGTTTTGAGGTACTTCCGACCATTTTTGAAAAATGTCCGAGTCTCAAAAACGAATAGAGATTTTGAAATAAAAATTTAAACATAATCCAAGAACTGAAAAGCTTTTGATAAAGTTTCGTACACCGGAAGAGGTGATTTTTGTTTTTTTCCGAATTTTTTTAAATATGAATAATATTAGAAAAACTTGACAACAAATATTGAAGATAACGGAGGATTGGATATCTTTTGCTTAAAAATGTATTTCATAACCTCCTTAATTTCCGAAAAAAATATGTAATTTTGGGCCTACCATTAAGAAATGTTAATAATTGAAAAGAATATTAATATGAACAACTATCGATTTTTTTTTTCAAAATCCTACTAAATTCGGAAAAAAAATCGATACATTTAAAATTAATTATAAAAATTAAAAAAAAATGTATTTTATAATCTGCTTAATTTCCGAAAAAAATAAAAAAATTAAATATGTAATTTTGGGCCTACAATTAAGAAATGTTAATAATTGAAAAGAATATTAATATGAACAACTTATCTATCGATTTTTTTTTCAAAATCGTACTAAATTCTGAAAAAGAAAACCGATAAATATGAACTTAATCATAAAAATCCCTTGAAATCCATCAGATGGAAAAAAGTTAAGTGATGGCCACATTTCTTAACGTATCTGAAAAACGAAAATTGTATGTTGAAAACAATTTCGTAAAACTTGATTTAAGCTAAAGGGACGTAAACCCCAGTACTAGCACTGACAATGACAAACAAGAAGGTCAGAAAATGGCGAGGTCCAATGTAAATTGTAAATGTGTCGTGTTAAGATGTAATTCTGATGGCACTTAATAAATATTATTACTATTATTATTATAGGTGTCTTACATGATATATAATTTTAACGAATATGCTGGTATCTGTAGGATGCGCCAGCAAAAACCGGACGAATAAAAAAAATTTTTTTAAGAAACATTTATTTACCAAAAAACAGTGGCGGCTCGTGGAACATGTTGATGGTAGTGCCACTTATACAAGATTTATATCTTTTTTTTTAATTTTCACTCGAGTAGTACAACTAAAATTTTAAAAAATTCACAACTCGCGAAATAATTAGTGGATTTTCAAAAACTGCACTTAATTTGATAAAACAATGATTTGCAAATCTAATTTAATTTTTGTAGAATTTAGTCGTCACGTTTTCTTTTTCTTTTTAATTTTTTGCTCGAGTATTACACAATTTGAAAATTAAAATTTTCAAAAATTCACAACTCGCGAAATAATTAGTGGATTATCAAAAACTGCACTTCATTTGATAAAACAATGATTTGCAAATCCAGTTTATTTTTTTAAAAATTTAGTCGACATTTTTTATATTTTTTTTAAATTTTTTTCTCGAGGTTTACACAATTCGAAAACTAAAATTTTCAAAAATTCACAACTCGCGAAGTAATTGATGGATTTTCAAAAACTTCACTTAATTTGATAAAACAATGATTTACAAATCTAATTTAATTTTTGTAGAATTTAGTCGACACGTTTTATATTTTTTTTAAATTTTTTGTTCGAGTATTACACAATTCGAAAACTAAAATTTTCAAAAATTCATAACTCGCGAAATAATTAGTGGATTTTCAAAAACTGCACTTAATTTGATAAAACAATGATTTGCAAATCTAATTTATTTTTTGTAGAATTTAGTCGTCACGTTTTCTTTTTCTTTTTAATTTTTTGCTCGAGTATTACACAATTCGAAAATTAAAATTTTCAAAAATTCACAACTCGCGGAATAATCGGTGGATTTTCAAATACTCCATGTAGTTTGATAAAACGATGATTTGCAAATCTAATTTAATTTTTGTAGAATTTAGTCGACACGTTTTATATTTTTTTTTTAATTTTTTGCTCGAGAATTACACAATTCGAAAACTAAAATTTTAAAAAATTCACAACTTGCGAAGTAATTGATGGATTTTCAAAAACTGCACTTAATTTAATAAAACAATGATGTGCAAATCCAGTTTAATATTTGTAGAATTTAGTCGACACGTTTTATATATTTTTTGAATTTTTTGCTCGAGTATTACACAATTCGAAAACTAAAATTTTCAAAAATTCACAACTCGCGAAGTAATTGGTGGATTTTCAAAAACTGCACTTAATTTGATAAAACAATGAGTTACAAATCTAGTTTAATTTTTGTACAATTTAGTCGACACGTTTTATATTTTCTTTTAATTTTTTTGCTTGAGTATTACACAATTCGAAAACTAAAATTTTAAAAAATTCACAACTTTCGAAATAATGAGCGGATTTTTAAGAACTCTATTTAGTTTGATAAAATGATGATTTGCAAATCCAGTTTAATTTTTGTAGAATTTAGTCGACACGTTTTATATTTTTTTTAAATTTTTTGCTCGAGTATTACACAATTCGAAAACTAAAATTTTCCAAAATTCAGAACTCTTGAAATAATGAGCGGATTTTTAAAAACTCTATTTAGTTTGATAAAACGATGATTTGCAAATCCAATTTAATTTTTGTAGAATCTAGTCGACACGTTTTATATTTTTTTTAAATTTTTTGCTCGAGTATTACACAATTTGAAAACTAAAATTTTCAAAAAATCACAACTCGCGAAATAATTGATGAATTTTCAAAAACTTCACTTAATTTGATAAAACAATGATTTGCAAATCCAGTTTAATTTTTGTAGAATTTAGTGGACACGTTTTATATATTTTTTTTAATTTTTTGCTCGAGTACTTCACAATTCGAAAACTAAAATTTTCAAAAATTCACAACTCTCGGAATAATGAGCGGATTTTTAAAAACTCTATTTAGTTTGATAAAAAGATGATTTGCAAATCCAATTTAATTTTCGTAGAATTTAGTTGACACGTTTTATATTTTTTTAATTTTTTGCTCGAGTATTACACAATTCGAAAACTAAAATTTTCAAAAATTCACAACTTGCGAAGTAATTGACGGATTTTCAAAAACTTCACTTAATTTAATAAAACAATGATTTGCAAATCCAGTTTAATTTTTGTAGAATTTAGCCGTCACGTTTTATATTTTTTTAAAATTTTTTGCTCGAGTATTACACAATATGAAAACTAAAATTTTCAAAAATTCACAACTCAAGAAATATTTAGTGGATTTTCAAAAACTGCACTTCATTTGATAAAACAATGATTTGCAAATCCTGTTTAATTTTTGTAGAATTTAGTCGACACGTTTTATATTTTTTTTTAATTTTTTGCTAGAGTATTACACAATTCGAAAACTAAAATTTTCAAAAATTCACAACTCGCGAAATAATTGGCGGATTTTTAAAAACTCTATTTAATTTGTTAAAACGATGATTTGCAAATCTAATTTCATTTTTGTAGAATTTAGTCGACACGTTTTATATTTTTTTTAAATTTTTTGCTCGGTTATTACACAATTCGAAATCTAAAATTTTCAAAAATTCACAACTCGCGAAATAATTAGCGGATTTTTAAAAACTCTATTTAATTTGATAAAACGATGATTTGCACATCTAATTTAATTTTTGTAGAATTTAGTCGTCACGTTTTATATTTTTTTAAAATTTTTTGCTCGAGTATTACACAATTCGAAAATTAAAATTTTCAAAAATTCATAGCTCGCGAAATAATCGGTGGATTTTCAAATACTCCATGTAGTTCGATAAAACGATGATTTGCAAATCCAATTTAATTTTTGTAGAATTTAGCTGACAAGTTTTATATTTTTTAAATTTTTTGCGCGAGTATTACACAATTTGAAAACTAAAATTTTCAAAAATTCGATGGATTTTCAAAAACTGCAATTAATTTGATAAAACGATGATTTGCAAATGTATTTCAATTTTTGCAGAATTTTATCGACACGTTTTAATTTTTTTTTTGCTCGAGTATTACACAATTCGACAATTAAAATTTTCAAAAATTTACAACTCGTACTTAATTTCAGTGGCGACTCGTGTAACATGTTGGTGGTAGCGCCACTTATACAATATTCCCGACCAAAACATTTTCGATCCCTATAAATACGTTTAAATTAATTTCGATAAATTTTTCAGTGAAACCTTGCAAATTCGCAACGTTTGAAGCAGAATTCATTATTGATTGATATTTTGAAGGGCCCGTCATCTATAGTCAATTGGAATGGACCCTACAAATACAGTGACTATGACTAAGTTTAAATTAATTTCGATATATTTTTCAGTGAAACCTTGAAAACTCGCGACGTCTGAAGCATTTGGTGATCGTGTTTTTTTCCCACGCTAAAACACTTTCGGTATCGATTATTGATTGATATTTCTGAAGGGTGTGTCATCTAAAGTCGTTTATAATAGACCCTACAAATACAGTAACTACGACTAATTTTAATTTAATTTCGGCATCAATCAAATGTAATTTATTTCCAAAGTTTCGCTCTCGGTAATTAATAAAGTTAATTCCAATTATATTTGTACGCCATTAAAAGCGGTATATTAATTTAATTATTGCTGATATGAAACAATTAGAATCACATAATTTACACGGCGTTACTTTAATTGAAACTGTAATTACTGCGGCGCATGTTGGATAGTTTTCATATTAAAATTTAACGGCGAATTTAACATATTTCAATTACGGAATGTGCATCATTACGGAAATATAATTTTCACTATAATCTTAAAACGCAATAATGGTAAACAATATTTACTTAATTTATTCAAAATTTATAAAATTTCAAATTAAACCATAAATTTATATCTTCACTAAATATGTGTACTCTGGTTGGTTCTTAAAGTTTTTAGAACTATTCAATACACAAAAGAGCTAAGTCACTGACTGTAGACATCCAGCTCATGGTTTCGAAGATGCAGACTTGATACTGGTCAAAAGTCATAATCTGATGAAAATTTTTTATCCAAGCAAAAATATGTAATATTGAAATTGAATTTTTCGAAAATAGCTTACTTCGACTCGGATGGCAATATTTTGATTCATCATTGATTAATGAAGAATTTTCGTCTGTTTTGTAATTTTTTAGACGTTCATTTTCATCTCTATAAATATCCAGCTATTCAATTCTGCAGAATTGACACTGGTCAAAAGTCATAATCTGATCAAAATTTAACTAAGTAAATATATGTAAGATGAAGTTGTATTTTTCGAAAATAGCTTATTTCAACCCGGATGGCAATATTTTGATTCATGATTGATTAATGACGAATTTTCGTCTGTTTTGTAATTTTTAAGACGTTCATTTTAATGTCTAATAATTCTCGCGTCATCGTGGGCGTGTGAAGATTTTTCGGGGATCGAAAAATATTCGCTCGGGTCCGTGGTTGTTGTATATGTCTTACATTATTCATTTCTTCATTTATTCTCATTTATTCATACAAAAATTACACATTACGTGTGACTGAATGGCTCAGCCTAAGTAAAAAAAAATTCTCGCGTGTTTAATTTTCTTACCCCTTAACGAAAAAAAGTTCATTGTGAATCAATTTTTTTTGTTTGTACCATAATTTGCTCTCATTTATCATCCTGGAAGGATTGAATGCCCGTACCACTTGCTCCCTCATTATAATTTAATAAGGCAATCCGTTTATCACCAATTCTGATCAGTTAATTTCGAAATGCAGACGGCATCCGACAACAATGACCATTTTTAAGCAATTAGGCGGGCGCCATTACAAAAACTGCAGCCCGCGCCTTATTGTCCGTCGAGGATATATACATTGCAGCTTTAATTGAATTAGATACGGTGATACTAATATTTCACACTCCGGCAGAATGTCAAATGTGTAAGAGTCATCGCCAATAATTGAATACAGAGGAGGAAAGTCTTGCCGTACTTTTTGCGTCTAGCAATGACACGTTATAATTGCTTTATGCTCGGATCGATGCTCAACTATGGAATGGCAGGTAATCACTAGGTAGGAATGACTCTTGGTATCAATTCCGGGGATGTATATTATGATATTTGAAATATATCATTGATCAGCGCGGTTTGAAATGTAGTAACAATAATACGCAAAGTACATAGTAATTTATTTACGGCAAAAAAACAGATATAGTACAAAAAGTAAGAGTGTGAAATTCGTGCTAGAATAGGATAGAGCAAGCCCAATTCAATTTAATTTAACTTTATTTCAAATAATGGCTAAACATGTAGTCAGGAAAAAAAGGCGAAAATGTTGGATCTAAAAAAAATCTGAAAAAAATCATGACGGTTCTTAATGATGAGAAAAAGCGTGTAGAGTAATTATTTTCCCGAAAAAAAATTTTTTTCTACCATTTTTTACCAAATGAAAATTAACATAGAACCTTACGGGAAGCGAATACTGAGACCCTGCAGTTTGACGCTATCGGACACTGACCGATTCAAACGAACAAATCCTGGTTCGTGAATACGACAGCTAGTTTTGAATGGAAACATAGAATTCTAGAAGAATGTAGCTACAAACTCATGTAACATCGTCCATATCTGTCTTGTGAGACCGCGCCAAAAAAATCCCAAAATCGACGGAAATTTCTGACCAACTTACGAGTGCCCAATCTGAGAGCGCGAAACGAGAAAACTGCAAGTGCGATTGGGCTAAAAATTTAACCACGTATTGCCCGTTCTTTTGTGAACATTTTGATGTACACTACAAGTCATTTGGCCATTTCATGATTTTCGCCCATTGTTCCATACCATAAGTCAGCAAAAAAAGGGAAAAAAATGTTGGGTCATGAAAAAATCTGAAAAAATTCATGACGGTTCTTAATGATGATAAAAAGGGTGCAAAGTAATTATTTTTCCGAAAAAAAATATTTTTGTACCATTTTTCACCAAATGAAAATTAACATAGAACCTTACGGGAAACGAATACTGAGACCCTGCAGATTGACGCTATAG
Organism: Ocypus olens; assembly: GCA_910593695.2. Classification (NCBI taxonomy): domain Eukaryota; kingdom Metazoa; phylum Arthropoda; class Insecta; order Coleoptera; family Staphylinidae; genus Ocypus; species Ocypus olens. Next base: position 8,615,991 of record OU343048.1, read on the forward strand.
GACGCTGACTGATTCAAACGAACAAATCTTGGTACGTGAAAACGACAGATAGTTTTGAATGAAAACATAGAATTCTAGAAGAATGTAGCTACAAACGCATGTATTGTCATCCATATCTGTTTTGTGAGACCACGACAAAAAAATCCCGAAATCGACCGAAATTTCTGGCCAACTTACGAGTGCCCAATCTGAGAGCGCGTAACGAGAAAACTGCAAGTGCGATTTGGCTAAAAATTTAACCACGTATTTCCCCTTCTTTTGTGAACATTTTGATGTACATTACAAGTCATTTGGCCATTTCATGATTTTCGCTCATTTTTCCAGTCACCAAAAAATTGGAAAATGTTGGGTCTTTGAAAAAAATCTGAAAAAATTCATGGCGGTTCTTAATGACGATAAAAAGCGTGCAGAGTAATTATTTTCCCGAAAAAAAAATTTGTTCTACCATTTTTCACCAAATAAAAATTAACATACAACCTTACGGGAAGCAAATACTGAGACCCTGCAGATTGACGCTATCGGACACTGACTGATTCAAACGAACAAATCTTGGTTCGTGAATATGACAGCTAGTTTTGAATGGAAACATAGAATTCTAGAAGAATGTAGCTACAAACTCTTGTATTATCATCCATATCTGTTTTGTGAGACCGCGACAAAAAAATCCCAAAATCAACCGAAATTTCTGATCACCTTACGAGTGCCCAATCTGAGAGCGCGAAACGAGAAAACTGCAAGTGCGATTTGGCTAAAAATTTAACCACGTATTGCCCGTCCTTTTGTGAACATTTTGATGTATATTACAAGTCATTTAACCATTTCATGATTTTCGCCCATTTTTCCATGCTATAGTCAGCAAAAAAAGGGAAAAAATGTTGGATCTTAGAAAAATCTGAAAAAATTCATGGCAGTTCTTAATGACGAGAAAAAGCGTGTAGAGTAATTATTTTCCCGAAAAAAAAAATTGTTCTACCATTTTTCACTAAATGAAAATTAACATAGAACCTTATGGGAAGCGAACACTGAGACCCTGCAGTTTGACGCTATCGGACATCGACTGATTCAAACGAACAAATCTTGGTTCGTAAATACGACAGATAGTTTTGAGTGGAAACATAGAATTCTAGAAGAATGTAGCTACAAACTCTTGTATTATCATCCATATCTGTTTTGTGAGACCGTGCCAAAAAAATCCTAAAATGGACCGAAATTTCAGACCAATTTACGAGTGCCCAATCTAAAAGTGCGAAACGAGAAAACTGCAAGTGCGAATTGGCTAAAAATTTAACCACGTATTGCCCGTTCTTTTGTAAACATTTTGATGTATACCGCAAGTCATTTGGCCATTTCATGATTTTCGCCCAATTTTCCGTGCAATTAGTCAGGAAAAAAAGGGAAAAAAATGTTGGGTCTTAGAAAAATCTGAAAAAAATCATGACGGTCTTAATGACGAGGAAAAGCATGTAAAGTAATTATTTTTCCGAAAAAAAATTTATTCTACCATTTTTCACCAACCAAAAATTAGCATGGGGCCTTATGGGAAGCGAATACCGAGACTCTGCAGATTGACGCTACCGGACACCGATTAATTCAAACGAACAAATCTTAGTTCGTGAATACGACAGCTAGTTATGAATGGAAACATATAATTCTAGAAGAATGTAGCTACAAACTCATGTATTATCATCCATATCTGTTTTGTGAGACCGCGACAAAAAAATCCCAAAATCGACCGAAATTTCTGACCAATTTCCGAGTGCCCAATCTGAGAGTGCGAAACGAGAAAACTGCAAGTGCGATTTGGCTAAAAATTTAACTACGTATTTCCCGTTCTTTTGTGAACATTTTGATATACATTACAAGCCATTTGGTCATTTCATGATTTTCGCCCATTTTTCCATAGTCAGGAAAAAAAGGGAAAAAAATGTTGGGTCTTAGAAAAATCTGAAAAAATTCATGACGGTTCTTAATGATGAGAAAAAGCGTGTAGAGTAATTATTTTTCCGAAAAAAAATGTGTTCTACCATTTTTCACCAAATGAAAATTAACATAGAACCGTACGGGAAGCGAATACTGGGACCCTGCAGATTGACGCTATCAGACACTGACTGATTCAAACGAACAAATCTTGGTTTGTGAATACGGCAAATGGTTATGAATGGAAACATAGGATTCTAGAAGAAAGTAGCTACAAACTCATGTATTATCATCCATATCTGTTTTGTGAGACCGCGATAAAAAAATCCCAAAATCGACCGAAATTTCTGACCAATTTACGAGTGCGCAATCTGAGAGCGCGAAACGAAAAAACTGCAAGTGCGATTTGGCTAAAAATTTAGCCACGCATTGCCCATCCTTTTATAAACATTTTGATGTACATTACAAGTCATTTGGCCATTTCATGATTTTAGTAGTTAGAAAAAAAAAGGAAAAAATGTTGTGTCTTAGAAAAATCTGAAAAAATTCATGACGGTTCTCAATGATGACAAAAAGCGTGCAGAGTAATTATTTTCCTGAAAAAAAAACTTGTTCTATCATTTTTCACTAAATGAAAATTAACATAGAACCTTACTGGAAGCGAATACTGAGACCCTGCAGATTGACGCTATCGGAGACTGACTGATTCAAACGAACAAATCTTGGTTCGTGAATACGACAGCTAGTTTTGAACGGAAAAATAGAATTCTAGAAGAATGTAGCTACAAACTTTTGTAATATCATCCATATCTGTTTTGTAGGATCGCGCCAAAAAAATCCCAAAATCGACCGAAATTTCTGACCAAATTACGAGTGCCCAATCTGAGAGCGCGAAACGGGAAAACTGCAAGTGCGATTGAGCTAAAAATTTAACCACGTATTGCTCGTTCTTTTGTGAACATTTTGATGTATATTACAAGTCTTTTGGCCATTTCATGATTTTTGTCAGGAAAAAAAGGGAAAAAAATGTTGTCTTAGAAAAATCTGAAAAAATTCATGACGGTTCTTAATGATGAGAAAAAGCGTGTAAAGTAATTATTTTCCCGAAAAAAAAAATGTTCTACCGTTTTTTACCAACTGAGAATTAACATAGAGCCAAAAATCAAAATCGTCGAACTTTATAAAAAGTGCAAATTTTCCATTTTGAGCTAATTTAACGAGAAATTTTCCGTTTAAAAATTACACCTAATTCACCATATTTTGACATTTGAATCCTCTAAATCAAACGTGATTGGCAGTTTTGAAATTAAAAGAAAACACAAAATCACGATTTAGAATTTTCGAACGTCTTTCGTTGATTTGCCGAAAATATTTATTAGCCAGTTTTTAAATTGCACTAAATTTGCCACATTTTGACGTTAGAGTTATCAAAATCGAACGGGGCGTTCGGCAGTTGTGCAATTTCAAAAATAAAAATCGCTATTTTAAAATCCTTGAACTCTAAAAAAAGTGCAATTTTTGCATTTTGTGTTAATTTAACGAGAAAATGTTGTAATCGGTTTTAAAATAACATTACATTTTCCTTTGAATCATCATAATCGGAGATCGCGTTTGGCTGTTCTGCAATTAAAAAATAAAATAAAATCGCAATTTACAATATCTAAGTTTGAAAAAGTAAAATTTTGACGTTTTACAAAAATATTTATTTAAAAGTTTTTAAATTGCACTGAATTTGACACATTTTGAAGCTAGAATTATCAAAATCGGACTACGCGTTCGGCCGCGGTGCAATTTCAAAAATCGAAACTGCGATTTAAAAATCGTCGAACCTTAAAAAAGTGCGATTTATGCATTTTGTGTTAACTAAACAGAAACATTTTGTAATCCGCTTTAAAATTGCACTAAATTTTTGATATTTGTGTGCCTATGTGCAATTTAAAAAAAAATCAAAATCGGTATTTTAAAATATTCAAGCTATTTTTAACCAACCGAAAATTACCATAAGCCCTTATGGGAAGCGAATATTGAGACGAGACTTGAGACGAATAGTAGTGAAAAAGTGAACGGAAACAGCACTCGCAGTGTTAGAGATTTGTGTTCGGTTGCATACCTGAGCAGACAACTTTCATCCATCTGTACAATTTTTAATATTGTCCATAATTTTGACAATACTGGCTGCTACTCCTCTATCAAATAAAGACAAAGGCAAACGAACGGAATTCTGTGAAACCGTATTTAATTCACTTAACCTAACTTTATTTGTACCTTTGTGTACTTGGTTGCATACAATTTCAATTAAATGCGTTGATGTGATTATTTTACGATTGAACATAGGCGTTGATAATTGCATGTTCAGTATTAAAATAAAAGCCTGATAATAGATTTTTATGCAGAGATATTAATTATTATTAATCATGTTATGTAAATACGAGGAATAAACAATAAATAAATAAAATAGAGAAATAAATGATTAAATTTCAAGAATACGGCTAATAATATTTCCGCGGATAATTTAATCGTTTAAATCAAATTTGAGACCACCGAAATAACCACATTTTTCAAACAATTAGGCACACGTGCACCTCAATTGTGAATCGAAAAACATTTCGTTTGGCTCGCGCCCACTTTTGAGGACTTTATTAGGCGAACATGACGAGCATTTTAAGTGCCCCCTCGCGGACCTCCGCCGCGATGGGCCTCGTTTTAATTAAGATATGATTTATTGACGTCCAATTTGTAATGTGATCGCTTTTTTTTTATTTTCATTCCCGTACATATTATTGATTTTTAATCAGGCGCAACTTATTTTAATGTTTAGAGGCGAATGCATACTAAGATTTTTTTTTAAATTTCTTAATACCAAATCTAAAAACTGTCCAACAATAATAATAATTGAACAAAATATTCCAATTACAGGGAAACTAACATATAAAAAAGTAAATAATACTAATAAATACTAGTGGGTAGAGGTCCGGCCTCTAGACCCCGTTGGTGCGGGTTCGAGTCCCGTCCGTGCGGTCACTTTTTCAACACGAAAAATGGCCGTGCTGGTCCCTGGGTGTCTAGTATTTGTCCCCATTTCATTTAAATATGAATTATTACTATATATCGGTTGTGGCTGAATGCCCTAGCTGGCTAAGCCAATTCCCTATCATCCTCGATTCCCTAACCCGAACTCCTGTCAATCAACTTTCCTTTAAAAAAAAAGCGGTTTGGGCTCATGTCACGTTTCCAAGGCCATGTGGCGCAATGTGCAGTGTGCTCGGGTACAAACCAAAAGAGTACGAGTTCGAATCCCGTCGCTGCCACTTTTTTTTTAAATTTAAATGTATTTTTTATGAGAGAGATTGTATTTAACAAATATCATAAAATATGAAACTCATGATATTTGATAAATACCTATGCAATTTTGATAGTTAATTTCATAATAGTTATACAAAATGAATTATTTCGTTTATTGCAGTGTATTCTAGTCAGGTATGTGCATTCAACAAAATAATTCATAAAAAAAAGGTATGCGTATTCAACAAAATAATTAATAAAAACACAGCGCGGATTTTATGTGGCGGTGCTTTATTGGAGTGGGCGAAGAAAAATGAGAAAAACTTTTATCATATCAACTGTTTGTGTGAGAAATTACATTTATATACAGAGTGAGAGGAGTTTGGGGCGGTGGGGAGATTTCGGGGGGGCCTATCTCTCTCTTTCCCCTCCACGCCCGAGACTAAAAATTCGGGCGGAGACCAGCGAAATAACGCAATACCATTACTGAATTAAATATTTGTTTGCAGCCATTTTAAATTGAATTTGCAATACGACCTCATTGTTTTCCATCAGAATATTTCAAGAGCTTGGCTTGGCTACGGTTTCGTCCGCAAATAAAAAAAAAGAACAGCCAACCTAGATTGAAAACTATTCCAATAACTTATTGGGGCCGATGGTGTTTTCTGCTGAAATCTATTTTAACACAAATTGCCTCCACACACACAGCCACTATACTCTCGCACGAGCTTATACACTATAAATATTTAAATAAATCGAATGCATAAAACTGGCTAGAATATTAAAAGATATTCTTGTTATGTCATTTGTTTAGTATTTATTAATAATTAATTTATCATTTATACTGTATTTATTTTTGCTTTGTAATTGGGTTTATCCTGTTGGGCAATAAAGGGTATTATTATTATAAATGGCAATGGTTGAGTGAATTATATTTTGAAGAAGGACCAAATAACATTTCAATCTGCTCATCATCAGGTGTTTTTCCCTTAGTGTACAATTTAAATCAAACGGATAATCTATGCGGTTCATGTATTTTTTTGCGCGTCACTCCATCAATGCGAAGTTGCGTATGTAACCGCATACACGCGTTTATGTGAATGGGGTTGCATACAATTATGTTCGTTTTAAAAGCAGGCGAATGGACTAATCCCGTATTAATAACGTATTTAATGAGAAATAAACCGAATGGATTCAATGAAATCATCAAACATCGATGTTTCAATACACAACACTTGGTAGTTTCACAGATGTTTTTGATGAACTGTACACTTAAAATGATTGTCTAGTATTTTAATATTTTTGTATGAAAATCGAGACATTTTTCAAGTATTTAATTAAGTAGAGTGTACAGTAATTAAATCGCAGCGTGCATCACTTTAATTATATGTGCAATTTAGGAATATGGAATGCACATTCACAATAATAATTAGCAATGAGTATTTCGGCGTCTGTTCACAATCAGAGAGGCAGAGCACAGAGCTGAGGAGAGACAATTGCTTTGTTGCGGTTGTTAATTGTGTATTAATTAAAATCTTGATGAATCACCCCCAATTGTGTCATACTTCAGCGTTCGTTATTAGAAATTTATCCTTTGTCTCGATTTTACAATATTCATCAATGTCTTCCAGTATAAATTATAATCCCCGGCAAATTGCGCCATAGTTAAATGGCGGCCGTTGTGCTTCAGCTTGTGCTTGTGGCCGGCTGTTTTATGAAGCGGAATATTTGCAGGAATCGATGCCTCTACTAATTACAAACGCCGTCTAATTAACGATATATAGGAAATTGTTCAGCAATACTTTGAAGTACGAGCTTTGAATTACTACCCATGATAGATTTAATTAATTAACAGCTTACTAATTAACTTTATTGAGAAAATTTTCAATTTAAAAATACCTCTTTTTCACCCTTTCTCATTTTCCCTCTCGCCCATACACACACACACACATACACCGAGTCGTGCAAAATTGCCGCCCCAACAACTGCCAATACTAAACTCGGCAAACAAACAAAAAACTTTAAAATTCATGACCGAAACACATTTTTGTGTAAATAATTTAAAATTAATTTCCCGGAAACACATCAATCAGATGTATTTTATTTTTTCTCTGTGGTAATTAATAAAGTTAATTCTAATTAAATTCTGCACATGATCAATTATTTATTTTTCTTTAAATAAAATAAAAGGATGGTTGAAAGGCATTCGAACCTGAGACATTTTTTTACGTCTGAAAGGTGGTGAAATTATGGTTTTGAAAGCAAATCTGATTAAAATAATTTTAAATAATTTTTTTTTTTGCATAGGAAACTGGTCCATTCCGCTAGAGTTTTCAATTAACTGTATATATTGATTTCTAATTATTTATTATATATAAACTCAATTATACTGGGTTCCCCATAATAGGCTACCCATTTTAATATTTGAATTAAGGTTTTTTCAGTTAACAAAACAAACTTTTTATTATAGTAAATTACAGCTAACTCTTTGGGATTTATGATAACATAAATATTTGGCTAATTTAATTCTAACTTTTAAAAATCACGAGCCGGCCCACTAGCCGCGTGGGTTAGCGCGCCAGAACTAATGCGGAGGGTCCTGGGTTCGAATCCCGTCGAGGGCATGGATGTTTGTGGATGTCTATTTTCATTTAATATGAATCAAATATTATAAAAAATCGGTTGTGGCTGAATGACCTACGATGTCTAAGCCAATGTCCCATATCATCCATAATTCCCCAACCCAAAATTTCCGTCAATCATCCTTCCTTTAAAAAAAAAAATCACGTCTTCTAAATGACCTCCGCCAACTTCAACACATTTTTCAATATTAGATAAAAAGTGGTTCATTACACGGCGTAGCAAACCTTTGTCTATTCCTTCAACTTCTTCACGAATTTTGACTTTGAGTTCCTCGATTGTACCTGGACGACTCGCAAACACTTTGGCTTTTAAATATCCCCACAGGAAAAAATCGGGGGACCTCGAAGGCCAAGGCAAATTTCCGAATCGAGAAATGAGTCGGCCATTCAACGTTTCTCGCAGAACCCGCGTTGAGTTTCTGGCGGTATGAGCTGTTGCCCCATCTTGTTGGAATAGTAAGGCATTGTTTAGTAATCCTCGTCTATTTAATTCTGGAATGAGGAATGTCTCTAGCATGTTTACGTAACGCTCGGATGTTACTGTTGCAGCGCGGTTATTTTCATCCTCAAAAAAATTTGGACCAATAACACCAAAAGATCCTACTCCACACCACACAACAACTTTTGGATTATGGAGGTTCTGTGTAAAGATTTCACGAGGATTTTCATTCTAAAATTCCGTTTATTATTATTCCGTTCAAATAAAAATTTGTTTCGTCGCTCATTAAGAGACTGTGAATTGCTCCTTGATGTAAATTCAAAAATTCTTGATAAAATGCTAACCTTGCTTCTTTATCTTGATTTATAAGTTGCTGTGCAATTTGGTATTTATAGGGATGAAATTTTAAATCTCTTTGAAGAATTCGATCTAAGCTTCCCTTTGATATTCCTAGGATAAGGGTTTGTCGATTAGCATACCTTTTAGGACTTCTCGTAAACGCAATTCTAACTCGTTCAATATTTTCTGGTATACGAACTGTTCTTCGACGTCCAGGCTTCTTCAAATTTTGTACAGAACCATTTTCACGCCAATGACGAACCCATAACTTAACAGGTTTTACGATTTGGTGCGTGACCTCTATCGTTGTTATTAAACTGACGCCTAACTTCTTCTATCGAATTGCTTCTTATGTAAGTTTCTACACAAAACACACGTTGTTGGACTGAGTAATCCATGAAAGTTAAATAATTATGATGAAAACTAACAAATTTCTCGTAGAAAAATAACGGTCCACAAAATTATTAACACAAAACTTATTTGTGACAGGTGCCTACTTGATCAATAATTAACTTAAATCCCAAAGACTACAGAACATAATTCCACAGAGATAAACTTATTTAGTTATCTCGTAGGGAATTAATTAATCAAATAAAATAGGTAGTCTATTATGGGGAACCCTGTATATTATACAATGATTGGAGGGGGGGACATACACTGGACATTAGAGTGGTTTTAGCATATATGGTGGAGTTTAGAAGTATGTGAAAATCAACGGGACAACCCGGAAACTTATTCGTATAGATAAAAAACTGTAAATTTTGAGCTATATCGATCATGGCCTAACCGAGCCCTGGGCGTCTAAAATTTGAAGAAAAAAAATCGTTTTTTCCCCTTTTTTTCATTTTAGCCCCCCTAATATTAAACGGTCCACCCTAATGGTCAAATGATATACTGTGCCGACAGAGGATGTTAATTCGAATTTAAAACGAATTTATTTGTTAAAATCTAACTAAAATTGACAGAGTTGTGAATGTTTCAGTTATATCATACTTGTATATTTCGATGTTTTGTGACCTAATCCCTCATCGACGGTAATTAGAAGATGCGCGGCATTTCTGTCACTTATTTTACACTTGTTTAAAGCAGATGAGATCCCTTCACTGATAAATGCAATGCTTGTGGTTATGGTTCTATTTCTAAAATTACTCAAAATTCAATCGAGATTACATTTTCCTGAAAAGATAGATCCATACCAACGTCAAATTTTACATACATTTTATTTCAATAGCGCGCGAAACTATGAAAAATTGTAGTAATTTTAATGGTTTCAAATAAATACAAAAATAATTGCCATCGATTTGAAACTTTCTAAAATAGCTCAAAATACTTTCGAAATTATGATTTCGGAATAATCTGGATACACACCAAAACCAAATTTTGTGTTCATTTATTTGAACAGCGCACGAAATTATGGAAAATTGTAATTATTTTAATGCTCTCAAACAAATATAAAAACAATTGTTGTCGACTTAAAATTTTCTAAAATTACTTAGAAATCATTCGAAATTATTATTATTATGTGAAAAATCAGCAGATTTTATGTAATCAGTTATCACGAAAAATCGTGAAAAATTGGTGGTTTTAAATAAATATAAAGACAATTACCATCAAATCAAAACTTTCCAAAATAACTCAAAAATCATTCGATATTACGATTTTGGGAAAATCTGGATACACACCTGAACCAAATTTTGTGATACTTCTATTCGAACAGCGCGTGAAATTATGAAAATTGTAATAATTTTAATGCTCTTAAAAAAATACAAAAACAATTGTTGTGGACTCAAAATTTTCTAAAATTACTCAAAAATCATTAGAGATTATTATTAAGTAAACAAATACTTACACACCATCACCAGATTTTGTGATAATTTCTTGTAATCAGTGCGAATTATCGGAAAAAAATTGTTATAATTTTGGTGGCTTAAAATAAATATAAAAACAACTGCCAATGATTTAAAACCTTCCAAAATAACTCAAAATTGATTCGAAATTATGATTTTGGGAAAATCTGGATAAATATCAAAACCAATTTTTTACTTGAACAGCACGTGAACTTATGAAAAATTTTAATCATTTTAATGCTCTCAAGAATTTACAAAAACAATTGTCAAACAAAAACTTAAAATTTTCCGAAATTACTCAAAAATCATTTGAGATTATTATTATGCGGAAAACTGCTTATACACCATCACCAGATTTTGTCATAATTTCATGTCATCGCTGCGAAAAATCGCAAAAAATTGTTATAATTTTGGTGGCTTGAAATAAATATAAAAATCGATTTGAAACTTTCCTATAAAACTCAAAATTCATTCGATATGATGATTTTGGAAAAACTTGGACACACACCTTTATCAAACTGTGTGAATTTTTTGAACAGAGCGCGAAATTATAAAAAATTATATTAATTCTATTAATATAAAAATATATAAGAACAATTGTTTTTCTTTTACTTGAATTTTCAATTTTTTGGTCACCATTTTTTATTTCTAGGATTTTTGATTTTTTTGGCTCATATTTAAGATCTTTGGCCTGTTTTTTTCGATTGTTGACTAATTTTTTGGTCTTTTGTGATCATTCAGTTGAAATATTCTTTATTTTGGCCTAAATTTTCAATTTTCTGGTCTGTATTTTTCATTTTTAGGCTCGAATTTCTTATTTTTGGTCCTATAGTTTGAATTTATAACCTGAATGATTGATTATTGTGTCTACATTTTTTATTTTTAAACCAGAGTTTTCTAGTTTTGGTCAAAATTTTTGATTTTTTGGTCCCGATTGTGAATTTTTTTAAATATATATTTCTGATTTTTGACCTGCATTTTCGATTTCGTAGTCTAAATTCAGAATCTTCTGTCCTACATTACCTTCATTTTGGCAGAAAATTTTGTTTGGTTTGCATTTTTTATTTTTGGGCCCGAGTCAAAATGTTTGATTTTTGGCCACGATTGTTGATTTTTCATTTTTTGTCCTCTATTTTAGATTTTTTACTTGCATTTTCGACTTTGCGGTATAAATTTTTCCTTATTTTGGCCGAAATTTTGTTCAATTTTTTTAATCTGCGTTTTTGATTTTTAGTCCCGAATTTTCGACTTTTGTCTAAATTTATGATTTTCAGAATCTTCTGTCCTACATTACCTTCATTTTGGCAGAAAATTTTGTTTGGTTTGCATTTTTTATTTTTGGGCCCGAGTCAAAATGTTTGATTTTTGGCCACGATTGTTGATTTTTCATTTTTTGGCCTCTATTTTAGATTTTTTACTTGCATTTTCGACTTTGCGGTATAAATTTTTCCTTATTTTGGCCGAAATTTTGTTCAATTTTTTTAATCTGCGTTTTTGATTTTTAGTCCCGAATTTTCGACTTTTGTCTAAATTTATGATTTTCTTCATATTTTTTAGATTTTTTAACTTGAATGATTGATTTTGTTGGGTGATTTTATTTTTTATTTTCTGGCTATTATTTCCGAGTTTCTGGCCAGAAATTTACTCTGAGCTTATTATTATGGGGGTGAAAATGGCAAATTAATTTTCCTTTGCCTGAATTCTCAAGTTTTCGGTCTGCATTTTGATTTTTGATTTTCCGGCCGATATTTTGGATCTTTGGCTTTTAACTTCATCAATTTTAGTCCAATTTCAACAAATAAACACGTTTTGGATTCACATTAACGTTCATAATATATAATCTGGCCATTAGGGTGGACCGTTTAATATTAGGGTGGACCAAAATGAAAAAAAGGGAATAAACCTACTTTTTCTAATTTTAGAGGGCTAGGGCTCGGTTACGCAATGTTCGATATGGTTCAAAATTTACGGTTATTAGTTTTTCATCTATACGAACAAGTTTCCGGGTTGTCCCGTTGATTTTCATATACTTCTAAAATAAGAACCACTCTACAGGACATCCATGGACCCGCACGACCACTTCTTCGTTCCGAAAAAGTAACCGCACGGATGGGATTCGAACCCACGACCCTGAGGCCCGTGAGCAGGAGCTCTACTCACTAGGCCACCGTGACCTCGACTAATTTGGAAAGAATACTTTTATATACATTTTTTTTATTGCAAACTGATAAAGGGAACTTTGACGAATCCATGGTATGGTTTGATTAACGGATCTTTGCGTGCACGTCATAGACAGCGAACGTGACTTTCATGCGTTTACTCCCTCTACGATGCAATAGTTTGTTTACGTATGTAGATAAAACTAAGCATTGCTCTTACCATTTTAATTCTATTTTGAATTTCCCTCCTTCAACACGAACTTTAAGCTCTGCGCCGTTGTCGTTTTGGGAGAAAACTGGATGTAAGTCCCGGAAATCGGTTGTCCGTTTGGCAACTTTGTAGAACTTCCAAGCTCCGCTGTTGCCATTGGAATTTCTCACACTTGAATTTCCCGCCTTCAACTTGAACTTAAAGCTCAGCGGCGTTGTCGTTTTGGGGTAAAACCGGATGTTTTTAATTTTTTTTTAATTTTTTTTTTTTTGGAATTGGCTTAGCCAGCTAGGGCATTCAGCCACAACCGATATATAGTAATAATTCATATTTAAATGAAATGGGGACAAACACTAGACACCCAGGAACCCGCACGGCCATTTTTCGTGTTGAAAAAGTGACCGCACGGACGGGAACCGGATGTAATTCTCGAAAATCGGATGCCCTTTTGAAAACAGTGTAGAACTTCTAAGCTACGCTGTTGCTATTAGTAATCCCTAGATTTACATTTCCCGCCTCAAACTTGGACTTGAAGTGAAAGTTCTGCTGCGTTGTCATTTTCGGGTAAAGCAGGATGTAATTCCCGGATAACCTATGCCCTTTTAGCAACACTGTAAAACTTCCAAGCTCCGCTGTTACCATTGAAATTTACCAGATTTGAACTTCCCGCCTCCAACTTTAACTTAAAATTCTGCTGCGTTGCCGCTTTGGGGTAAAACCGAATGTAATTCCCGCATATCGGATGCTCTCTTGGTAACACTGTAGAATTTTCAAGCACCGTGATTCTCGTTTAATTCCCCACGGTTTTGAATTTCCCGCCTCCAAATTGAACTTATAGCTCCGTGACGTTGCAGTTTTTGAGGTAAAACAAAGACAGAATCTTGGTACGTAAGGCATTGCGCGATTCGTAACTGAAGTGGCGGCGTTATAAATATTACTTAACCTTGAAACGCGCTCGATCGATGTCTTAGCTAATGTGCCATCCCGAATTGGGCTCGTTTCAATTTCACGGATCACTAATGGACTAGCGGAAAAATCGCCCGGACGTGGTTTTAAAATTGGCTTTAGTTCCTTGCCGTCGCCTTGTTCTTTCCTTATACGTGTCATACATTTCCTTTTATCTGGTGCAGTTTAAAGACGGAAACTGAATCTAATAAAGATTGCATATTACATTAAAAATGTCGCAGCGTACGGCGCTAGAGGTCCCCGGTTCAAATCCAAGCAAGAGGGTATCGTATTTGATAAATCAACGATGAAGAATCTATCGACGAAGAGTGTTATAAATTACAAAATAAATACATTTGTGACGTATCAATGGCAATGGGCAGGAAAGAAAAGGGTCGATCGGAGGCGCGCCGTCACTCTCGCAGCTGTTTATACACGAAATGAATTAATGAATGCCTTTCTTGTTATACGTAATGACTGTACAAGAGGTGATGATTTTATGAATCGCGTAAAAGTGCAACTCATCCCGTTGAATGAGTATTTCACACCTACTTCCTCTCTTGTCCGGTTATGGCCACTCAGGAGGACCGTTCGGTGCTCTATTGTGGTCCTCCCATTGCCATTCGTTTATTACCAATCCTTTAATCACCATTCATATATACTCGCTCTTACCCTTAACTCTAAATACCATTCATTTAACATGATTATTACTCAATTAGATGAGTACATAGACTTATTGATTGTATCAGATTTAAACTTTGGGTGGAGTTTATTTGACATCAGTAAATGTTTTCGTTTTTATTAAGTTTGTAATGATTATATTAATAATACATTTATTAACGGGACATCGCCCTTGAAAAATACAAAATAACTAAAATGTACATTTCTATGAAGTAAAGTAATCCTTATCTAAAAATATATAACATTATTTGGCTATATGCACCAGGTCGAGTGTGAACAAGTAAGACTTAAAAGCTACTAAGTTTTTAGAATATAAATTAAATCCCTTAAACACTTGTAGTTTATTGACTAATTTCGATGCTCTTGTAAGTTATTATTCTTTTAATAGCAAAGACTCATTTGAAATTAACAGTAAATAACATTGAATACAATTAGGAAGGTCATCGACACAAATTAAAAAAAATATTGGCCCCAAAATAGATCCTTGTGGAATACCTTGTTCTACAAATAGACCATCACAAATCTTATCATCCTGCTTTCTATTTGATAAAAACGACAGGAGAACGCCACAGTTATATCCAGATTAATATTATACATATAAAATTTGCGAAGTAAAATTATACAGGGTATTTCAGAGCTCTGGGAATGGTCAATCACGGGCTTATTTTTCAAAATTTCGAAAAATGTTTTATACAAAAGTTGTGTATAATAGTGAGCCGCCCTAAAAATTTTCGCATTCCGAGTAAAAGAACACGTTCTCTTTCTCTGTTCCATCTAAATAGTCATAGAACACTCTCTAGCTCCGTGAACTCAATGACAAGATTGTTACAGTTAGGAAATGAATTTAACAACCATAATTGGTTTAACCTATTCGAGTCATCCATTAATTATTTTAAAACGAATTTAATCAACAGACTTTAGTTTATAAGAGCATATTTGTTTTCTTTATTTTTGTATACAATTTTGTTTACTTAATACTTCATTTTGTTTATTATTTCCAGGACGTATTTGTTGTCTAATTGGTTTTAATGTATACACTTGATTTACATTCTTGTATTATATTATTCTATTAATATTATATTATTTATGTAAAAAGGCGTTTGCCGTTAATAAACGAATTATTATTATTCAACGAAATATTTAAATTTATACAGGGTGTTACAGACCAAACTTATGTTTACACCCTGTATTTTTTGTCATTTTTGAATTATATAGAGCAAATAAAGGTGAGTTACTTCAATACTCCCTATACCTATTGTTTGCCGTTTTCGAAATATTTGAAGATTTGTTGAAATGCATGGTCTGGGTTAAATTTTATTTTTGCCCCAGTGATTGACGTTGAACAATTAAAATCATTTCAATTATTTGCTTGAAGGTTCGAACTATAGAGCCAACCATGATTTCATACAAAAAATTATACTGGGTGATAAAAAAAATGCGGTAGAAAAACCGAACTTATAAAGTTGAATAACTTCGTTTTTTCAAATGGCAAACCCTGTATTAGTAACGTATTCTCAAGTAGAATCCAATTATCTTTCAGATTATAATAATTATTCCTGATATGATAATCGCCGAATACAAGAAAACTATTGAGATTAGGAACAGGGAACCCTTATATAATCTGAAAGATAATTGGATTCTACTAGAATACGTTACTAAATACAGGGTGTGCCATTTGAAAAAACGAAGTTATTTAATTTTATAAGTTCGGTTTTTCTACCGCATTTTTTTTATCACCCTGTATAATTTTTTGTATGAAATCATGGTTGGCTCTATAGTTCGAACCTTTAACCAAATAATAAAAATGATTTTAATCGTTCAACGTCAATCACTGGGGCAAAAATAAAATTTCACCCAGACCATGCATTTCAACAAATATTAAAATATTTCGAAAACGGCAAACAATAGGTATAGGGAGTATTGAAGTAACTCACCTTTATTTGCTCTATATAATTCAAAAATGACAAAAAATACAGGGTGTTCCATTTAAAAAAAAAACATAAGTTTGGTCTGTAACTTTGTTATGAGACACCCTGTATAAATTTAAATATTTTTAGGGCGTGCAGCTTACTATTGTACACTATTGTATAAAACATTTTTCAAAATTTTGAAAAATAAGCATGTGATTGACCGTTCCCAGAGCTCTGAAACACCCTGTATATACTAATTGCGTAAGAAATGTTTAGTCGCCCAGAAAAAACCGCTATAAAGGGGCCCCGGCCGACTGGCACAAAAAATTCGCCCAAAAATATGAGGAGGATTTTGAAAATCGCGTCCCCCGAAACTCACCCTTAAACCGGGGGGGGGGGGGGGCATGCATGAAAAAAATGTTGGACCTGAGAAAAATAAAAAAAAAATTCTTGGCAGTTTTTAATGAGGGGAAAAAGCAATTGAAGTAATTATTTTTTGGAAAAAAAATTTTTTGGTCATTTATGATTTTCGCCATTACTTAGGAAAAAAATGCATGAAAAAAATGTTGGACCTCAGAAAAATTTGAAAAAATTCATGACGGTTCTCAATGACGGGAAAAAGCGTGTTAAGTAATTATTTTTTCGAAAAATTTTTTTGGTCATTTAATGATTTTCGCCATTACTGAGGAAAATAATGCGTGAAAAAATGTTGGACCTTAGAAAAATTTGAAAAAATTCATGACGGTTCTCAATGACGGGAAAAAGCGTGTTAAGTAATTATTTTTTCGAAACATTTTTTTGTTCATTTGATGATTTTCGCCATTACTCAGGAAAAAATGCATGAAAAAAATGTTGGACCTCAGAAAAATTTGAAAAAATTATTGGCGGTTCTTAATGACGGTAAAAAGCGTGTAAAGTAATAATTTTTTCGAAAAAAACATTTTTGGTCATTTGATGATTTTCGCCATTACTGAGGAAAAAAATGCATGAAAAATGTTGGATTTTAGAAATATTAAAAAAAAATTCTTGGTGGTTCTTAATGACGGAAAAAAGCGTGTAAAATAATTATTTTTTAGAAAAAAAATTTTTTGGTCATTTGATGATTTTCGCCATTACAGGAAAAAAATGCATGAAAAAATGTTGGATCTTAAAAAAAATTGAAAAATTCATGACGGTTCTTAATGACTGGAAAAAGCGTGTTAAGTAATTATTTTTTGGTCATTTGATGATTTTCGCCACTACTGAGGAAAAAAATGCATGAAAAAATGGACCTCAAAAAAATTTAAAAATAATTCGCCATTTTTTCCTCGGGAAAAAATGCATGAAGAAAATGTTGGATCTGAGAAAAATTTGCAAAAATTTCTGATGGTTCCTAAAGACGGAAAAAAGCTTGTAAAGTAATTATTTTTTCGAAAAAAAAATTGCATATAGACTTGTAGACCGATACATCAAAGAAACAATATAAACAAATTGAATTTATACAATACAATTAAATAGCTAGTAAGGCACAAATAACTAGATAGTGTAGATATTAAAATCTTCGCAGTAAAGCGCACGAAAATTATAACAACGTGCGGGAAAGTACTTTTCCGCACGCTTGAATTAAATGTAGGTATTACCCGTAGTGCTCTTCATACTCTATATTTGATTTTTCCTGTAGCAAATTCAGCGCGATAGAGCTCGCAACATCTGCAGTATCGGGCGGCGTGCTTATAAAATCACTGTCGTTGCTATTTTCACTGTTTTCACTTATAATTATTTGTTGAAATGACAATTTGATCAATATCCCACAATTAACTGACGTTTAGTAGTGTCATAAACGCCAGTTTTGTTTCTATTTATTTGCGAGCGTCCAAGGTTCGCCACCTTATAAAAAAGCGAAAATAATGTCACATGGTTGATTATTAATTGTGTTTGGATTTTTCAGCAAAACTGTCGCGGAAAAAATATGTTGTGTAATTTCGAAACCCTGTTTGCCGATTTCAAGAGATTACGCGTCGCGCGGCAACTGTCTATCACAATCGGCAAACACGTACTTTGCGCAGTTAAGTCACAATTGGCTATTTTAAATCTTTGAAAGACTAAAAAAACTTATTGATGGAACTACTTTCGTCTAATTTATGATTGTATACTTAAGTGTAGTGTTAGAGGTTTTCCCCTTAGTACAGAGTTATGGCCGTAATTAAATTACCGGCCACAATTTACATATCCGAATAGCTTAATCTAGGCTCTACGCGATCCAAATAAATTATAAATATTAATAAAGCGGCAAAATGACTTTAATTGCGAACGGGCACACACCCGAGAGACACTTAACATCCGAGTTAATTGAAAAGAAATATTATCTCTCCGATTCTGGTACCTTCGGGCTACTTTCTACTTTAAATAAATTAACCGGGAATATCGCCGGCGATAATTAGATACGTGTCCTTTTATTGGATTCAAATTACTCCGTGATAAATTTGACATACATTTTCACCTCTTGTATAACGCTAATCGCATTAGGTTTTCGAATTATCGCACGCCGCTCTAAATGAATAGGTTAACACGAATTGTTGTGCAATTATTTAAAAAAAATGGTTCTACTGTCGTGTCTTTTCAATTTTGTACGAAATTATTAGTAATTATTATTGTATGTATGTATTTATTGTTTATTCCTCGTATTTACATAACGTTTCAAATTATTGTACAAAAAAAAATTATTCATTCCATTGATGATCTTCCACTCGTACCTATAGTTACCTTCATGGTGTACTTTTTTTTAATTTTAAGTCTTTAATTGTAACTTGGGGTTGTCCGTTGTCTGCAAATTTATAAAATAGTAATAATGAAATTGCTATTTGATTCAATGAATTATAGTTTTTTTTTTAGAATGGGTTCGACCTGAAACATTTTCAAATTCCTACTGTTTGACCCGTTCGGAAAATGAAGCATTTTTGGTATTCGTCTCGTAACTGATTGTGGCGTAATCGATCAAAATTATGTTAAAATATTTTCTACAGGGAAACATAAAGAATGAATGTTGGTTTCTAAAGAATTATATTTTTTATAAGTATTTCTCTTAATGTGTAATTTAGTGTTAAAAAATAGATATTTTCGACATTAAATAAAATTTAAATAAACGCTAAAAATTGAACATGTTTTACTATAGAGTCACAGATTGATTCTTTGGTAATAAAACCCATGTAGACAAATTGGTTTTATCTGAAAAATAAGGGCGCAATTACGTATGAGCTGGACCCTCCCGCGAGATATTTTAGTTGACGTAAAGTAAAGTTATTTTTCTGTTACGGGATTTTTAAGAGATGAGTATATGTTTTGTCAGGTCCTGCCATCTTACCGTTGCCAGTACTGAAATTTATCGGTTAAACGTTTTTTAGCTTTACATATTAGAAAATATGTGGTTAAAGAAAATCATAGAATCATCAGCAATATGCAAAAAAGCTTGTGAGCAAGAGTAACGGACCTGTGCCATAAATTTCCGGACGACGCGGTGTAGGAGGAGGAGGAGGGTGCATGCCTCAACCTCGTCCTCGTGGCGGGCCATCGCGGCCCATGGCATCGCACCAGGGCCGACCAGCAAAGCGTACATCCGGTCGGAGGGCCGCTGTGCTCTCCTCTTCTCATTGTTCTCTCCGGGCCGAGATTGCCTACCGTGTCGCCAACTACCCGAATAAATATTACTATTATGTCTTTAACTTTTCTATATATTTTATTTATGATGTATACTATTATTTACTACACACTACCCCCTTAACTGCCGCGCGACCATTGTATTAACAATGATATATGTTATTGCTACCCACCCCTGCAACCTCCTTTTTATTTCTCCCCGTGCTCGCTTTGCAAAACACACTTGCTTTAAATTGCCCGCAACAAATTTCATACACAAAAACACACACACATAATTTTACGATGAATATATGCAAATCAACATCCGCAATTAACTTGTGCCCCCCTAATATATCTACCTTGTTAGTACAGAGAATGTACGGTGTGTTTCAAAAAGAAATTAATCGCAGTCGGCTATGAATTGAGATGCGCATGTCTCTGATGAACGCTTTTTTGCACAATGGGACGTGCGTATAGCCCAACCAAAATCTCGCGAAACTCAGAGGTTAGTTTGCGCAGAGTGGGAAAGTATTCCGAGAGAAAACTTCACCGAATTGAATAGGCGTCCTCTCTCTTGAAATTTAGATGGCAAGCCACGAGATTTTGGTAGGGCTCTATTTGAATTCATAAGCGACTACGATTAATTTCGTTAGAAAATGTTAAACCGAGTAATAAAACTTACTTGTTGTTACTTTTATGTATGGGAACTTGATAACTATAAAAAAATGTTATGGGGTTTCTTCTTCCGATCGCGTAATTTCATGTCTTATCGATTGCACAGAAGAAAATGCATTCTTATCCTTGATGCAGGGGCGGCTCGTGATATAGAGCCAAGGAGCCTTGGCACTACTTCTAGCTTCAACCTCAGCAAGAATTTTTAATTAATTGTTAAAACACTTTTTCGCCAGTTACTTTGGTATAGGAAGATGAATCGTCCTTTATTTCTTCAAAAGGGGGGTGGGGGTATATTTCATAGGTGGCTCTACCACTAACATGTTCCACAAGCCGCCACTGAAATTAAGTACAGTTTTTGAAAATCCACGATTTTTGAATTGTGTAATACTCGAGCAAAAAAATAAAAGAAAATATAAAACGTGTCGACGAAATTCTACAAAAATTAAATTAGATTTGAAAATCATCGTTTTATCAAATTAAGTGCAGTTTTTAAAAATCCACCGATTATTTCGTGAGTTATGAATTTTTGAAAATTTTAGTTTTCGAATTGAGTAATACTCGAGCAAAATAAATAAAAGAAAATATAAAACGTGTCAACGAAATTCTACAAAAATTAAATTAGATTTGCAAATCATCGTTTTATCAAATTAAGCAGGGGCGGCTCGTTATATACAGTCAAAGAGCCATGGCACTACCTGTACTTTTTCCTCAGTAATGGCAAAAATCATCATATAACCAAAAAACTTTTTTTCGAAAAAATTATTACTTTACACGCTTTTTCCCGTCATTAAGAACCGTCATGAATTTTTTCAAATTTTTCTGAGGTCCAACATTTTTTTCCTGAGTAATGGGGAAAATCATTAAATGACCAAAAAATTTTTTTGTAAAAAATTATTACTTTACACGCTTTTTCCCGTCATTAACAACCGAATTTTTTTTAATTTTTCTGAGGTCCAACATTATTTTCATGCATTTTTTTCCTCAGTAATGGCGAAAATCATCAAAAGACCAAACATTTTTTCCTCGAAAAAATAATTACTTTACACGCTTCTTCCCGCCATTCAAAACCGTCATGAATTTTTCAATTTTTTTTGAGACCCAACATTTCTTTCATGCATTTTTTTCCCGAGTTATGGAAAAAATGGCAAAATGCATTAAATGACCAAACATTTTTTTTTTCGAAAAATAATTACGTTGCAGGCTTTTTCCCGTCATTAAGAACCGTCTTGAATTTTTTCAAATTTTTCTGAGGTCCAACAGTTTTTTCATGCATTTTTTTCCTGAGTAATGGCGAAAATCATTAAATGACCAAAAATTTTTTTTGTAAAATATAATTACTTTACACGCTTTTTCCCGTCATTAAGAACCGTCATGAATTTTTTCAAATTTTTCTGAGACCCAACATTTTTTTCATGCATTTTTTTTCTGAGTAATGGCGAAAATCATTAAATGACCAAAAATTTTTTTTGTAACAAATAATTGCTTTATACGCTTTTCCCGTCATTAAGAACTGCCAAGAATTTTTTTTTTTAATTTTCTTAGAACCAAAATTTATTTCATGCTTCTTTTTCCTCAGTAATGGCGAAAATCATCAAATGACAAAAAAAAAATTTCGAAAAAATTATTACTTCACACGCTTTTTCCCGTCATGAATTTTTCAAATTTTCCTGAAACCCAACATTTCTTTCATGCATTTTCTTCCTGAGTTATGGAAAAAATGGCGAAAATCATTAAATGACCAAACATTTTTTTTTCGAAAAAATAATTACTTTACACGCTTTTCCCGTCATTAAGAATCGCCATGAATTTTTTCAAATTTTTCTGAGACCCAACATTTTTTTCAAGAATTTTGTCCTATGGAAAAAAAATGGTGAAAATCATCAAATGACCAAAAAATTTTTTTTCGAAAAAATAATTACTTTACACGCCTTTTCCCGTCATTAAGAACCGCCAAGATTTTTTTTTAATTTTTCTAAGATGTAACATTTTTTTCATGCATTTTTTTCTTCAGTAATGGCAAAAATCATCAAATGACCAAAAAATTTGTTTTCGAAAAAATAATTACTTTACACGCTTTTCCCGGTCTTAAAGAACCGTTATGAATTTTTTCAAATTTTTCTGAGGTCCAACAGTTTTTTCATGCATTTTTCCCGAGTTATGGAAAAAATGGCGAAATGCATTAAATGACCAAACATTTTTTTTTTCGAAAAAATAATTACTCTACAGGCTTTTTCCCGTCATTAAGAACCGTCATGAATTTTTTCAAAGTTTTCTGAGGTCCAACAGTTTTTCATGCATTTTTTCCCGAGTTATGGAAAAAATGGCGAAAGTCATCAAATGGCCAAAAATTTTTTTTCGAAAAAATGATTACTTTGCACGCTTTTTCCCGTCATTAAAAACCGTCATGAATTTTTCAAATATTTTCTGAGACCCAACATTTCTTTCATGCATTTTCTTCCTGAGTTATGGAAAAAATAGCAAAAATCATTAAATCACCAAACATTTTTTTTTCGAAAAAATAATTACTTTACACGCTTTTTCCCGTCATAAATAATCGCCATGAATTTTTTCAAATTTTTCTGAGACCCAACATTTTTCCATGCATTTTTTTCCTAAGTAATACTATGGAAAAAAATGGTGAAAATCATCAAATGACCAAAAAAATTTTTTTCGAAAAAATAATTACTTTACACGCCTTTTCCCGTCATTAAGAACCGCCAAGAATATTTTTGAATTTTTCTAAAATCTAACATTTTTTTCCTCAGTAATGGCGAAAATCATCAAATGACCAAAAAAATGTTTTTCGAAGAAATTATTACTTTACACGCTTTTTCCCGTCATTAAGAACCGCCAAGATTGTTTTTTTAATTTTTCTGAGGTTCAACATTTTTTTCCTCAGTAATGGCAAAAATCATCAAACGACCAAAAAATTTGGTTTCGAAAAAATAATTACTTTACATGCTTTTTCCCGCCATTAAGAACCGTTATGAATTTTTTCAAATTTTTCTGAGACTCAACATTTTTTCATGCATTTTTTTTTCGTTTACCATGGAAATAATGGCGAAAATCATCAATGACCAAAAAAATTTTTTTCGAAAAAACTAATTACTTGACACGCTTTTTCCCGTCATTAAGAATCATGCATTGTCCTCCTGAGTTATGGAAAAATGGCGAAAATCATCAAATGACCAAAAATTTTTTTTGTAAAAAATAATTACTTTACACGCTTTTTCCCGTCATTAAGAACCGTCAGGAATTTTTGCAAATGTTTCTGAGACCCAACATTTTTTCATGCATTTTTTTCCTGAGTAAGACTATGGAAAAAATAGCGAAAATCATCAAATGGCCAAAAAAAAATTTTCGAAAAAATAATTACTTTACACGCTTCTTTTTGTCTATCAACAAGAGATGTATATATGCTTTGTTGTTAAAAGAATCTATCCAAGACCTGAAAAATCTTCGTGTTTCACCTGAACAGTTTCTTATTGACCCCTTCATACTTTAATAGTAATTCTCTGAAGCAGCGGCGGCTCGTCGAGGCCAAGACAAAGATGCCGCTCGTGCTGCACTACTTACTCTCATGGAGAACGCTGTTTTGGTCAAATTCTCTTCCGTAGCCAAACATCCACGCGTACATATTGTCTACCACAAATAGATTACAAAGGTGTCCTATTTTGTTTTTGGTCGCAACTGTACACGTAATGACGGAATCTTGAAACGTTTTCGAGAACAATGCGTAATTTATGAAAACTTTTTTTTCTTTCAACTCGGCCAATTTTCAAGCCGGAAGCGTATTAATCTGATAGACGTACACTCACCTTGTTTGGCTCTATGGCAACGTTTGCGCATCCTGTACTCGGCTGATATGAGACATTAAAATCCACCGCTTAATTAATTAGGCCGGAAGTGCGATTAAACAAAACAAAAATTAATAACTACAATAACGTATTTAAATAATGAACAACCTGTAAATGTAACGATTAATTAAACGATGAATAATATATACAGGGTGTAATTGAAATAACGAACAGGCATTTAAAGGCACATACACAAAATATTTGTGAATTGTCAAAATTTATTCGAAAAAAAATTTAGAATTTTCCTTATTTTTCGAGGTGTTTTAAACATTTTGAGAACCGATGCTTTTTTCATTTAATTAGGTCTGTATGGATTGTGTGTTTGTTTATTTAAAACGCGAGATACGATTTCTTGCCTCCGAAATTTGAAGTGTTATCGCAACGTTTTTTTTTTTTTGTAAAAGATAAACAGTTCTCAAGTTCATTGATGCTTAAAGAGCACTCAGATATTTCCTACGCGCTTGTTGTAATTCGATATCTAAAGCCGATGCCGTTCAAAATTAGGTCACTGCCCCCAAACATGTTGCGTATTTTCACTCATTAACTTTAATAATTAATTGCGGGCTTTTTGTTACAGTTATAAACAAAATAATTGCGAATATTGTTTAAAAATAATATAATCTCTTTGTGGTTACGAGCCTGTTCCTTATTTCAAATACACCCTGTATAAGTCATGACCATACAGAGACATTTAATTTGATGTTCTTCCTTTACGCCAGCTTTTTGTGTAAATTACAAATAGTTTTTAATCATTTACGCAGTACAGTGGACGGTTATCGCTTGGGATGGTTAATATTACAGTTTTCTACGAATGAGAAAATGGAGACGAGATCTATGAAATGATGATTTAAACAACCATAAAAATCTATAAATTAAGTCAATATGCATCTACTGACGCGTTTCGAGAATGTCACGGTATGTTTCAAGAAGAAATTAATCGCAGTAGCCTATGAATTAAAATACGCATGTTTTGCACAACAGTCAAAATTTTTGACGTTAACCGCTTGAACGAATGTTGTCAAATTTTTTAGTAGCCATGTCAAAGTTACAAATATAACTGTATGACAAGTCGAGAATAAAATAATACTAATTTACGTAACAAGTTCCGAAAGTGATAATTTACGGGATGAGTGGGAAGTTCCTGCGAGTCCCGTAAAATCACTTAATAATTTTTCTGCAGCCGTTTTGTATGTTAAAAATAAACTAATTGCTTGAATATAATTGTACCGAACAATTTAAATAAATAAACTAGTTAAAAGTGAACTAACCCTAACTGGATAAATGGTGGTGTGATTAATTTTCGAAGTGAACCTGTTGGGCATCATAAATATGTATTTGATGATTCAATTTAGTATGAGTTAGTGGCTGAAGTTGTTTAATGCATTAGTGTTGCGTAGGTTTTGGGCAATGAACATATAGTGTAGTGTATCTGATGGGCAAACACTTGTGCATATTGTCATAGCCAGTTTCTAATTAAAATCCCATTACAGCTACACCTACTAGTCCAGTCATGCATGTTTAATCATAGTCCGCAAAAAGTTTAATTTGAGCTGTAATCAATTTGCTCAAGACAACAGAACGCAATCACGCCACCAGTGCCGGCCTGAATGAGGGTTGTACGAGCACAGAATTTATAGAAATAATAGAGACCGACAACACGGCTCGTTGCAATATTAATCTTGTCGCCCGTTAATTGATCTAATCGACTGCGTTTTATATTCTAGTTGGGCGTTATTAAAATCGTTTTCCTCAGCGTTTGATTAATCCGCCGGCTGATTTCTATTTACCAATTTATATCTATGGCATGTGTTAATTGTGGTCTGAGGGGATGAACGCAAATCGATCGAATGGATGCAGTTGCAGTCGCCGTTCCCGTTTCAGGTCACTCCGACTCACCTACGCAACACATCCATCTCTCTTTTAACGATGCAATTTGCACGCCATTTTACACCACCGCTAATTCTATATTTCATACACTCTCAATCTATCCGTCCTCTATCTGCTCATTATCATCGGCCTACCATCCATCCTTCCCTGCCCTTCTTGATAAACTCCCGATCTGGCACGTACGTGTAATTTCATTTCTCGCCGTGTGCACTATTCCACGATACCATCTTCACAGAGGCTTGATTAAAACCTAACCTATTCATTTGCCCCGACGAGCCAACCGAAAAAGAACGAAATCTCATCACGGGGTCTATTATTTAAGAGATGCGCCGAGGTGTAATTTGGATTTTCTTAAGAATTAAATAATCACATGGTATCATTCTGAATCAGAATTTCTGACAAAACAATTTTAGTGTGTAGCAGCTAGTGGTGTACTACGAATAAACAACACGTCTCCATGACAATCGTCCATGCAGCTCTACTTACTCTAATAAAGAAAACAATAGTTTTACTCGTAGCCTCACCTTTGAATCTTTACAAGCCGCCAAAATTCAGAAATCTGAACTTAACACCTGAACTTAACACCAACGAATTCTGCTTGAAGATGAAAAGTTGGCAACGCTTATTTTAAGAAATAAAAGTGCGGTTAATTAAATAATTCGTTAATAGTAAGGTTCGACAAATAATTATTGCACAAATATTATCGTGAGAATATAAAGTTATAATAAAACACTTTTAACTTTGTTTTATATAACTTATATGTTTATTTTTGTGACTTAAGTTTCGGTAATACAATTACCATTTTCAAACAAGAAGTGTTTTAAAAACCGATTTACAAAGGTAAGATACAGATAAAAACTAATTACACAAGGGCTTTGAAAATAGGGGTGTAAATTAGGTCAAGCTGGTCGTTCAGTATAGGGATTTATTATAATATTTAAAATGTATAACGAAGTAGAAGCCTCCAGCATAAACAATAGAATATAAAGTGTTTTTTGAGAGGTTTCATTTTAAATTGCGTGCTATTTTTCATCTGTCAAAGTTAGAGCTGTTATTTTTGACATTTAGGCAGTAAACAAAAATGGTGATGTGGCCATCATGTTACTTTCTCCGACTTGATGATATCATTTATATTTACGCTTCCTTGGTTTATTTTCAATTTAAATTATATTTTAAGTATGCATCGAACGTTTCTTAGACTCGGATAAAACTGACGTTTAAAACGTCAAAATTATGAAAGATGGAAAAATGTACTTCAAATTCAAAAACTCAGTTTATTCAAAAACTAAAGAGATTTCAAAAAAACTTATTGTTCATAAATTGTTCATTTTGGCATTCTCTACAATTATTATTAACATAAATTTGCTGTAACTATTAGCGTTTCATAATTGTATACCAAAAATGAAATTTTTTTTCTCGAATAACAATGATTTTATGAAAAATGTTTTCAAACAAAATAATCGCATTTCTTTATTGTCTTCAATATTTGTTTAAATGTTTTTGTGATATTTTTCATATTTAAGAAAATATTGGCAAAAAACAAATAACAGTTAACAATACACTTCCGGTGTATGAAATTTTACCAAAAGCTTTTCAGTTCTTCGGATTATCAAATAAAACTTATGTTCAAAGTTTCATATCAATTGGTCTATTAGTTTTTGAGATACAGCGCGCACAGACACACACACACAGACACACAGACACAAATTTTTTTTTCCAAAAATTGTTGAAATGGCATCTAGGGACCCCAAAACGGATATTTCCGTAAAAAAAAAATCACGATCACAATACTTTCTCGTACTTCGTAACGGAGAAAGTAAAAATGGAAAGAAAGCATTATAAAAAAATGCCTAATTTCAACAACCTTTAATATTAAAAATGTTTCACCACGTGATAAACGAGAACCAATTTCAACAAAAAAAAAGCATTGAAATTGTGAAAATTCGATATAGTTGGTTTGGTTGTTTGAAGTGTGGTTGATTTTTTGGAAAGGAATACAATGTATAATTTTACGCCCCAGCAGTGGCGGCTCGTGGAACATGTTGATGGTAGAGCCACTTACACAATACCCCCCCCCCTCTTCATTTTCTTTAGAAACAAAGAGCCATTTATATTCCTAGACCAATCGAATATTTTGGCCAAAAAATCGAAAATTTAGAACAAAATAGCCGAAGATCTAAAATACCGGCCAAAAAATCAAAAATCCTGGTTTAAAAGTCAGAATGACAAAAAAAAATGAAAATACAAGCAAAAGAAAATTAAATTGCCATTTTCAGCCGCAAAAATAACACTTTTTAGCTTAACGAGAAATTCGAAAATAGTAGCAAAAACTAATCGAAAATTTAAGTCGAAATAAAGAAAATTTCGGCCAAAAGACTAAAAATTTAAACCAAAATAATCGAAAATACAAAATATGGGCCAAACTAGTAAGAATCTACAATAGGGCCTAAAAAGTTAAAAATTTAGACAAAACATCGAAAGCTCAGGCGCAAAGGTAAAAATGCAGACAAAAAATCCAAAATTTCTACAAACCAATCGAATTTTTTCGTCAAAATAAAGAATATTTAGACCAAAAAATAAGAAATCTACAAAGGGCCTAAAAAGATGAAAATTTAGACAAAACATCGAAAGCTCAGGCGCAAAGGTAAAAATGCAGACAAAAAATCCAAAATTTCTACAAACCAATCGAATTTTTTCGTCAAAATAAAGAATATTTAGACCAAAAAATAATAAATCTACAAAGGGCCTAAAAAGATGAAAATTTAGACAAAACATCGAAAGCTCAGGCGCAAAGGTAAAAATGCAGACAAAAAATCCAAAATTTCTACAAACCAATCGAATTTTTTCGTCAAAATAAAGAATATTTAGACCAAAAAATAAGAAATCTACAAAGGGCCTAAAAAGATGAAAATTTAGACAAAACATCGAAAGCTCAGGCGCAAAGGTAAAAATGCAGACAAAAAATCCAAAATTTCTACAAACCAATCGAATGTTTTCGTCAAAATAAAGAATATTATAAATTTGTGTATAAATTTTTAATACTAGCGTGTCTTTTATTGTTGTTTAGTTGCGCCATTTGTTTATTGTTAGTCAAATTTTGCTAATGTTTGTTATATTATTTGTGTTTGTACAAGAATTTTAAATTTGTATATAATCATGTGAAAGGTTAATCCGTTAATAAATAAATAAAAAATAAAAAATAAAAATATTTAGACCAAAACATAAGAAATCTACAATGTACCCTAAAACGGTGAAAATTTAGACAAAACATCAAAAACGAGCGTAAAGGTAAAATTGCAGATGAAAAAAATCGAAAATTTCTGCAAATCGAATATTTTGGTTAAAATAAAGAAAAATAAAAAAAATGGAACAAAACATTAAAAATACAGAAATATAAAATATAGGCCAAAGAATCAAGAATCCTGATCTAAATATAAAAAACGCAGACAAAAAATCGAAAACTTAGGTAGAAGCAAAATAATTTGCCACTTTCAGCCGCCAAAAATAGGTTTCTGACCAGAAATTCGAAAATAAAAAACTCACGAAATAAAATCAATAATCCAAGTTAAAAAATCTAAAATGTAGAATAAAAAATAGACCAAAAATCTAAAATATACGATAAAAAAATTGAGACAAAAATCTAAAATTCTGGCCTAAATATAAAAATGGTGGACCAAGGGAAGAAAAATTTTAACAGACAAATAGAAAAATTCAGGGCAAAAGATTAAAAAAAATCCACAATGTTGGTCAAAAAGTCGAAAATTTGGACAAAATATAATAATTGCAGACTAAACGCAAAATCAAAAATGGGGGCTAAAAAATCGAAAATTTTAACAATAAAATCGAAAAGTTAGGCCAATATAAAGAATATTTAGGTCAAAAATCTGTAATGTTGTCACATCGAAAATTTGGGCCTAAAGATAATAAATGCAGACTAAAAATTCGAAAATTTCAAAAGGATAAAATAAAGAATATTAAGAGCAAAAGATCAGAAATTTAGACCGAAAAAATTGAAAATACCGGTAAAAAATCTTCAAATCGAAAAATCAATAATACGGACTAATTTTTTTTTAACAATTAAATCAAAAATGTATGTCAAAATAAAGAATATTTAGGTCAACAGATCAAAAATTTAGTCCCAAAAGAATCGAAAATACAGGTCAAAAAAATGTAAAAACTAAAAATTCGAAAAGTCGAAAATTTAAAGAATTAAATCCCAAATAAATTTAGGTCCAAAATAAAGGATATTTAGGCCCAAAATTAAAATATTTTAACCAAAAATATCGAAAATACAGGTCAAAAATTTAAAAACTTAAAATTCGTCCGGAAAACCAAACAGTGGAAAATTTTAACAATAAAATCGAAAATTTAGGTCAAAATAAAGAGTATTTAGGCTGATTGATCAAAAATTTAGACAAGAAAAATCGAAAATGCAGTCTTAATAATAAAAAAATGCAAAATATTTTAAATTAGTCTCAAAAATCACTCCATTGTTTAAAATAATTTCCCAATTTTTTTTTTAATAGGAACATATTTTTTTTTCATTTTCACTTAAATTGTCCAAAAAAAGTGAAACTTATTTGAAAAAGAATTTAAATAAAACCATTAACTCTGTTGGGATCACCTTATTGTTTCACCTTTTGTGCCGGCAGTTTCGACAACTTTAAATTTAGTAGATACATTTTGAATAATTCAAATTGGTTAGTATGACTCTCAGTAGCGGCTCGTGGAACATGTTGATGGTACTTTTACAATATGGGGAGGCCCTGGCCTAAACAAAGAACGATTAATCTTCATAGTCCAAGATTATTTTGAGTTGTAAATTAACGGTTCATAATTTCGAACAGCCGAAAATATCATTTATGCGTACTTTCAATTTATCGTGCGTTTACATTTTATCCCAAACATGAAAAAATAAATAAGTAGTTCATCATTTAGCCACGAGTCAGTTTATTATATCCGCATGATTCTTCGTCATGAATTATTTTTTTTTTATAAAACAAGGAAAATTCTAATTATTTAAAATGGAGTGGTTAATAAAACTGAAAGCCCGCAATACATTAAAACATAATTATAAAGCCGATACCCAATCAATTTCCTTAACAGCCTTACGGACAACGAGGCCATCAACTTTAATTCGATATCGTGTAATCGTCTTATCGTTATAATAGCCGCCTTTGAAAAATTCCTCACACATACACGTCCACCTGATGTCTATCTCGAAATATCGATTATTGCATAAAGATCTGTCGCTCGTATTTAATTAATCCGGTTAATGGAACTGTTTCTTGTAATTGGCCTCGACCGGTGTGGTCCGGACCATTAAAGTGGCTCTAACTCTAATTGAATGATTAAACGATGGATAATTTTTCCGAGTAGCGTAAAATAAGAAAACGCACTTTATCACTTCGGTTTGCATTGTTGGTGAGAGGCCGGTCTGTGGTAATTAGAGGCGATCCGTGTGGTCTTAATATAAAGAGAGCCGGTCTTGTAAAGATGATTGACGCCTCGTGATTCTTTTCTACCTGTGGCTCATCGTGGCCAAAGCGGTGGTCCACATAAATTTTAGGATTTGCGCGTAAATCCTTTAATATTTAGGTTTTACGTCGGTTTAGTTTAATGATGTGACATGGGAGTTAAACGCGCGGGAAAAATGTGCTTAAAGATCTTTAGTAAAAGAAAGATTATTTTAATGGCATGGAACGTAGAAAATATGATTGTCTTTTTATGCTAACAAGACTGGTGGATTTGCAATATGGCCAATATCCAATAAAAAAAAATATTTGGTAGTGCTTTGGAATGGAACTTTGAAATAGAAGCAAAAATTAAAATACAAAGTCGAGGGGTTGCGAAAACTCGATTGATAGGAGAGAGGCTTATTAATATTTTTTAAATTTTACACCGTGTTTTTTTTATCGTGGGCCATAGGATTTTACATGTTAAAAATTATACCTTGTGTTAATGTACATTTTATCATAATTTTGAAGCAAATTTTAGTTAGTAAAATAAATCAATTATTTTTCTATATAATGCGCTTAATTAGAATAATTTAAACATGTTTTATTCCATTAAAAAGTGCTTTTGCTCGGAACCGGACGATCGGGATACGCTGCAGAAAAGTTGTCGACTATTTCCCTAAAATAAAAATTCCCTGACTTCTTGTAGAAAAATACAACTATTTCCCTGCTGGATAAACCCCTTATAATTGCCGTTACAAATTCCACCCGTTTTTCAACAGTATAAACAGACATTTTCTGGTATAAATTCGTTTGATTTCTTCCCTCACTGATCAATCTGACATTTCGGAAATTCAAGGTCATTTATTTATTTTGCTCAGTTATTTATATTAAATAATTTCATTTTTGAATGGAATAAAACATGTTTAAGTTATTCTAATACAGCGCATCATGTAGAAAAATAATTGATTTATTACTAACTAAAATTTCCTTCAAAATTTTATAATAAAATTCACATTAAAACAAGGTATAATTTTTAGCATGTAAAATCCTATGGCCCACGATAAAAAAAATATACTGTATATACCTTCCGCCGCAGTACTGCCAATTTTTTTGGTGGCAACACATGCCTCAATCAATTATAGTCATCATATAAATGATATAATTTTGCATAATGTTGTAAATTTTATACTTAAGCTTATATCAGCGCACAAATATAGAAATCGAGGGGTTTATTAGAATACTCTTCAATTTTCATGTGTTTGGTATAATAAAGAAGAAAGGCGGAGGTGGTGTATTCGCCCAGACAGACCTACTGGCATCGATTCCCCGGCCTACGGGTTTAGAAAGTCAAACGATCGACTTAATTTTCTTAATTAAAGATCCGAAGCCGCTAATCAACGGAATCTGGCCATGGATCACAACTGGTAATTACGCTCACCTTCTTTTTACAATGATAATAACCCATTATTTCATTAATGTCCTCCAATTATTTTCGTTTCCATGCCATAAACAAATTATTGTCTGAAATAGAATTCTTACCCAGCACTGCATTCGGTATTATAGCAACGTTTTAATAATACAACTCAAAATTATGCTCTTCAAAAAAATTTTTTTTGTTTTTTTTTTCAAGTCTAAGAGACCAGCCTGAACACTATTTGTTAATAAAACATTATTTGTGAGACTTACAGAAACTGAGACAAGCAAAATTTCTTTTTACGTGGATCGTTCTCACATCGACTAGAAATGCCGAAAAACGAATAAATTTAATTTAATTTTTTTAATTTATTTTCCAGTCTGGGAGACCTTTCTGAACACAATTTGTTCATGAAAATTAATTGTGAGACTCCAGGAACCGAGACAATCAAAATTTCTTTTTACGTCCATCGTTCTTACCTCGACTGGAAAATGCCGAAAAACGATTAAATTTAATTTTTCTTCAAAAATTTATTTTTGTATTCTTTCAAGTCTAGAATCCCATTCTGAACACTATTTGTTCATAAAAATTATTTGTGAGACAGAAACTGAGACAAGCAAAATTTCTATTTACGTAAATCGTTCGTACAACTGCTGGAAATGCCGAAAAACGATTAAATTTAATTTTGCTTGAGAAATTTATTTTTGTTTTTTTTTTCATGTTCAGGAGACCTTTCTGAACACTATTATACCATTAAAATTTTTTTTGAGAACGCAAAATATCATTTTGGTGGATCGTCAAGAAATGCCGAAAAACAATTAAATTTAATTTTGCTTAAGATACCTAGTCGAAGAGAACATTCTGAACACTATTTGTCTATTCAATTTTTTTGTGATAACCGCAGGAACCGAGATGAGCAAAATAGATAATAACAATAAAATATCAAAATTCAGTTAAAGGGAAAAACTCAATTTACACGAATACATTACAAAGGTGTCCTCATTTTTTTGGCCGCAATTGTACATTCTATTTTTTATACCAAATATGTAAAAAAATCAATCAATTTAATATTATAAATGTAAGTTTTTCTATGCCTACTTAGTTATTTATTAATATTATCAAACACTATTTATGAAAATTGCAATTTGAAATTACTGTCCAACTATTGATCACTAACTTAATTAACCTCATTGAAGTAAACATTATGAGTAGAAAAACATTTAAATACTTTTTCAGCTAAAAAAGAAAACTTTCATTAACTTATGTGTGTTATTCCTGTGCCACTTAAAATAGGACTATGAGGTGAGTTTACCCCGGTAACGCAATACATTTTTATACCGAAACAAACAGAAAACTTCGTTTAGTGTATACGGTTACCGCCTTTTTCCAAATTGAAATATAATAGCTGTTTATGTTCATTAATGCGTTTTCCCTTGGGTTGTTTCTATTATTTGAGCAACAGTATAATTAACGCTTCTTTCAGGGCTGTTATTTTAACAAACAAGAGGTGTATAAATACATTTTAATGTCAAAAATCTTTACATGGAAAACTTTGGCAGCGTATGATTTTTTTGAATCAATAAAAAAAATTCGATTTGCTTTAAAAAGAAATCGCAGTCGCCTTTGAAAAGATTGTAGATTACTTTAGCTCTTTAAATTAAGACTACCATGCAGTGGCGGCTCGTGGAACATGTTGATGGTAGAGCCACTTATACAATATACCCCCCCTCTTTTTTTAAGAAACAACGATTTATCTGACCAAAGTGACTGGCGAATCAGTGTTTTAAGAGTTAATTAAAAATTCTTGCTGAGCTTTAAACTACAGGCAGTGCTCTATATAACGAGCCGTCCCTGGTTATAACATATTAAAAAAATATTGGAATTGAAGAAGTTGCTTATATTCTTAAAATATAATAATTAAGGAGTTGTATAGAATTATTTCAGAATTTTTAAATAATTTTTAATATTTT
Source organism: Ocypus olens (assembly GCA_910593695.2). NCBI lineage: Eukaryota > Metazoa > Arthropoda > Insecta > Coleoptera > Staphylinidae > Ocypus > Ocypus olens. Next base: position 8,651,237 of record OU343048.1, read on the forward strand.
TTATTTATTTTAGAAAATGCTCAATTTCGAAAGCAATTAAAAAATGCTTGTTTAACAACAAACAGTTATAACTCATTAAAACATTGTTGGAATTTAAGAAGTTGATTGTATTCTCAAAACATAATATTTTGGAAGTTGTATGGAATTGTTTCAGAATTTATAAACAATTTCTACTATTTTTTATTTATTTTAGAAAATGCTCAATTTTGTAAGCAATTAAAAAATGCTTATTTAACAACTAACAGTTATAACTCATTAAAACATTGTTGGAATTTAAGAAGTTGATTATAATTTTAAAATATAATAATTAAGGAGTTGTATAGAATTATTTCAGAATTTTTAAATAATTTTTAATATTTATTTATTTTAGAAAATGCTCAATTTTGAACACAATAAAAAAATGCAAGTTTAACAATAAACAGTAATAACCCATTCAAAAAATTCTTGAATTTAAGTAGTTGAGTATAATCTTAAAATATAATAATTGAGGAGTCGTATAGAATTATTTCAGAATTTTTAAATAATTTTTAATATTTTTTATTTATTTTAGAAAATGCTCAATTTTTAACGCAATTAAAAAATGCTTGTTTAACCACAAACAATTATAACTCATTAAAAAATGATTGGAATTTAAGAAGTTGATTATATTCTGAAAATATGGTCATTTGGGAGTAGCATGGAATTATTTCAGAATTTTTAAACAATTTCTACTATTTTTTATTTATTTTAGAAAATGCTCAATTTTAAACGCAATTCAAAAATGCACGTTCAACAACGAACAGTTATTATCCATTCAAAAATTGTTGGAATTTAAGAAGTTGATTATATTCTGAAAATATGGTCATTTGGGAGTAGCATGGAATTATTTCAGAATTTTTAAACAATTTCTACTATTTTTTATTTATTTTAGAAAATGCTTAATTTTGAACGCAATTCAAAAATGCACGTTTAACAATGAACAGTTATTATCCATTAAAAAATTGTTGGAATTTAAGAAATTGATAATATTCTTAAAACATAATAATTAGGGAGTTGTATAGAATTATTTCAGAATTTTTAAATAATTTTAAATATTTTTTTTTAATATTTAAATATTATTTATTTATTTTAGAAAATGCTCAATTTTGAACGCAATTCAAAAATGCATGTTTGACTACGAACAGTTATAACCAGTGGCGGCTCGTGGAGCATGTTGATGGTATATCCACCTATACAATATACCCACCTCCCTCCTTTTTTGAAGAAAGAAAGAACGAAGTACTGGCGAAAAAGTGTTTTACGAATTAATTAAAAATTCTTGCTGAGCTTGAAACTACAGGTAGTGCCATGGCTCCGTGGCTCTATATAACGAGCCGCCCCTGCTACCATGTATGTGCAACCACTGCATGTTTTCATTGTTCAATTTGACTGATTAATATGTTTTTTTTTTCTGCAGCCGTCTCGAAAATAAAACTTTCGGTGTGATTTATTAAATCGAAAGTACCACTTTACATAAATCGTACCGAAAGTAGTTATTTTCGGGATGATTTTTTTTTTCACTTTCGGAACGATTTGTTTACTTTCGAGACGATTTTTGTTACTTTCGAGATGATTTTGGGTATATATGTAGGCGGCCTTGACAATAACATCAACTTTGTATTTAATTATGACAGCGCTTGTCATATAACATTCGTGTGTGTTTTTGCTTTTATGTCATACTTTCTTTTTCGGCATTATGCCTGACCTTGGTGCTATGACCATGACGCTCTAGGGCGTTATTTCCATAACGCCCGCTTATAGTAAATATGTATGTATCTTAGCAACAGATCGACTGTCAACAATTCGACAAACGCAAATCAAGCGTACGAACGCCGTAGACATCTGCGTGGCGCGGCTTTTAACGCGACAATCTGTCGTAGTATAAGAAAATCTTCGATAAATTTAAACTACAAGTATGACATAAAACGTTGAAGGCACCACGGGCGTTATGAGTATTATTGTAATTAATGATAAAATTCCTGCTAATCCTCACAAACATCAAAAAAGCTCAAACCCTCGGTACGATGCAAGATCGCATGATCGGAGTTCATCGGAAATATGACCAACGGCAAAAAAACGATATGAATCACCGCGTTTGATGATACCTCTTGCGCCGGGCCAAGAGTTTATTAAATTAATAAGAGCCCCCAGACACGGGTCTTTAGCTGCCCAACCAGAATCTTAAGTTTCTCTTTGCAGGTAGATGATTGTCGGTCTTGGCTCTCGAGTAATTATTAAAATACCTAGCCGGACTTAAATACAGTGCACAAGGTACAAATGTGATACCTAACAGCTGCCCGCGCGACCTGGCAAATACATAGGTGCGCGAGTCCGCTAATGAAAAAAAAATGCCATTAACCACTTCCTGCTGTAAATGCAAATTTCATAATTTGTACGATGCATACTTAAAAATTAATATGTGGGTAATGGAGGGAATGGGTAGAAATATTAAATAGATATTAAGTCTACCTAAAGGGTACAGTCTACTTTGCAGACCTGAAAAAATGGTTTTTTTTTTGGGATGACTAATAAAGTTTTTAACATTAATGTTATTCCCAGAAATTAGTAAGCCTTTAAGTACAAATTGTGATTTATTTGATAGTTTTATATAAAAATTAATTATGTTGTCACATCGTCGAAGTTGGGATGTCACACTGGTGGAAGTTCCTCAGTCCACAAAAATAGTGTGAAATCAAAAACGACATAACGTGTTAACGTTGATTACATTTGCCAGTATTATGTAGCATGGAATTTTAAAATTCGGAAAAACAACAAAATGACGCTTGTTTGGAAAAAAGTTCATTTTTTGACTTTTTTGCTGGTCGTTTTTTGCAATATAAAATCAATTAATATATATTTTTTTAATTCATGCTACATAACCTTGTGGGTATGTCCTTATAGTATTTGGGAAAAATTTCAGATCGATTACTGCATCCGTCTGCGCGCAGTCATTTCCACCAATTAAAAAAAAAACACTTTTCTGAGAAAAACGCGTTTGAAAATTCCCGCCACGCGGTGCTGCTTTGTATGTAGCGCGATTAGGCCCGCCGTTTATAAGCATTTCCATTTGAAATATTAACTTGCGTTTGTACACAATATTCTATACACCTACAACTTCCAAAAAATGAAAATTAAAAAAAAAATGAATCTAACAAAGTAGACGGTACCCTTAACCAGGGGCGGCTCGTGATATAGAGCCAAGGAGCCATGGCACTACCTGTAGTTTCAAGCTCAGCAAGAATTTTCAATTCATTCTTAAAACACTTTTTCACCAGTTACTTTGGTCTAGGAAGATTAATCGTCTTCAAAAGGGGGTTGGGGGTATATTGTATAGGTGGCTCTACCACCAACATGTTCCACAAGCCGCCACTGAAATTAAAAACATTTTTAAAAATCCACGAGTTGCGAATTTTCAAATTGTGTAATACTCGAGCAAAAAAATAAAAGAAAATATAAAACGTGTCGAAGAAATTCTACAAAAATTAAATTAGATTTGCAAATCATCGTTTTATCAAACTAAATAGAATTTTTGAAAATACACCGATTATTTCGAAAGTTGTGAATTTTTTTTAAATTTTAGTTTTCGAATTGTGTAATACTAGAGTTAAAAATTAAAAAAATATATAAAACGTGTCTACTAAATTCTACAAAAATTAAATTAGATTTGCAAATCATCGTTTTATCAAATTAAATAGAGTTTTTGAAAATCCACCAATTATTTCGTGAGTATTGAATTTTTGAAAATTTTAGTTTTCGAATTGAGTAATACTCGAGCAAAAAAATAAAAAAAAATATAAAACGTGTCGATGAATTTCTACAAAAATTAAATTAGATTTGCAAATCATCGTTTTATCAAACTAAATAGAGTTTTTGAAAATCCACTAATTATTTCACGAATTGTGAATTTTTGAAAATTTTAGATCTCGAATTATGTAATACTCGACTGAAAAAATAAAAGAAAATATGAAACGTATCGACTAAATTCTACAAAAAACAAATTAGATTTGCAAATCATCGTTACATCAAAATAAGTGCAGTTTTTGAAAATCCACCGATTATTTCACGAGTTGTGATTTTTTTTTAATTTTAGGTTTCAAATTGTGAAAATACTCGAGTGAAAAATTTTAAAAATATATATGTAAAACGTGTTGACGAAATTCTACAAAAATTAAATTAGATTTGCAAATCATCGTTTTATCAAACTAAATACAGTTTTTGAAAATACACCGATTATTTGGGAAGTTGTGAATTTTTTTAAATTTTAGTTTTCGAATTGTGTAATACTCGAGTTAAAAATTTGAAAAAATAAATAAAACGTGTCTACTAAATTCTACAAAAATTAAATTAGATTTGCAAATCATCGTTTTATCAAACTAAATAGAATTTTTGAAAATACATCGATTATTTCGAAAGTTGTGAATTTTTTTAAATTTTAGTTTTTGAATTGTGTAATACTAGAGTTAAAAATTTAAAAAAATATATATAAAACGTGTCTACTAAATTCTACAAAAATTAAACTAGATTTGCAAATCATCGTTTTATCAAACTAAATAGAGTTTTTGAAAATCCACCAATTATTTCGTGAGTTTTGAATTTTTGAAAATTTTAGTTTTCGAATTGAGTAAAAAAATTTAAAAAATATATAAAACGTGTCGATGAATTTCTACAAAAATTAAATTAGATTTGCAAATCATCGTTTTATCAAACTAAATAGAGTTTTTTTTAAATCCACCAATTATTTCGCGAATTGTGAATTTTTGAAAATTTTATATCTCGAATTATGTAATACTCGACTGAAAAAATAAAAGAAAATATGAAACGTATCGACTAAATTCTACAAAAAACAAATTAGATTTGCAAATCATCGTTACATCAAAATAAGTGCAGTTTTTGAAAATCCACCGATTATTTCACGAGTTGTGATTTTTTTTTAATTTTAGGTTTCAAATTGTGAAAATACTCGAGTGAAAAATTTTAAAAATATATATGTAAAACGTGTTGACGAAATTCTACAAAAATTAAATTAGATTTGCAAATCATCGTTTTATCAAACTAAATACAGTTTTTGAAAATACACCGATTATTTGGGAAGTTGTGAATTTTTTTAAATTTTAGTTTTCGAATTGTGTAATACTCGAGTTAAAAATTTGAAAAAATATATAAAACGTGTCTACTAAATTCTACAAAAATTAAATTAGATTTGCAAATCATCGTTTTATCAAACTAAATAGAATTTTTGAAAATACATCGATTATTTCGAAAGTTGTGAATTTTTTTAAATTTTAGTTTTTGAATTGTGTAATACTAGAGTTAAAAATTTAAAAAAATATATATAAAACGTGTCTACTAAATTCTACAAAAATTAAACTAGATTTGCAAATCATCGTTTTATCAAACTAAATAGAGTTTTTGAAAATCCACCAATTATTTCGTGAGTTTTGAATTTTTGAAAATTTTAGTTTTCGAATTGAGTAAAAAAATTTAAAAAATATATAAAACGTGTCGATGAATTTCTACAAAAATTAAATTAGATTTGCAAATCATCGTTTTATCAAACTAAATAGAGTTTTTTTTAAATCCACCAATTATTTCGCGAATTGTGAATTTTTGAAAATTTTATATCTCGAATTATGTAATACTCGACTGAAAAAATAAAAGAAAATATGAAACGTATCGACTAAATTCTACAAAAAACAAATTAGATTTGCAAATCATCGTTACATCAAAATAAGTGCAGTTTTTGAAAATCCACCGATTATTTCACGAGTTGTGATTTTTTTTTAATTTTAGGTTTCAAATTGTGAAAATACTCGAGTGAAAAATTTTAAAAATATATATGTAAAACGTGTTGACGAAATTCTACAAAAATTAAATTACGATTTGCAAATCATCGTTTTATCAAACTAAATACAGTTTTCGAAAATACACCGATTATTTGGGAAGTTGTGAATTTTTTTAAATTTTAGTTTTCGAATTGTGTAATACTCGAGTTAAAAATTTGAAAAAATATATAAAACATGTCTACTAAATTCTACAAAAATTAAATTAGATTTGCAAATCATCGTTTTATCAAACTAAATAGAGTTTTTGAAAATCCACCAATTATTTCGTGAGTATTGAATTTTTGAAAATTTTAGTTTTCGAATTGAGTAATACTCGAGCAAAAAAATTAAAAAAAAATATAAAACGTGTCGATGGATTTCTACAAAAATTAAATTAGATTTGCAAATCATCGTTTTATCAAACTAAATGGAGATTTTGGAAATTCACCAATTATTTCGTGAATTGTGAATTTTTGAAAATATTTGATCTTGAATTGTTTAATACTCGAGTAAAAAAATTAAAAAAATATATGAGACGTGTCTACTAAATTCTACAAAAATTAAATTAGATTTGCAAATCATCGTTTTATTAACCTAAATGAAGTTTTTGAAAATACACCGATTATTTCGAAAGTTGTGAATTTTTTTTAATTTTAGTTTTCGAATTGTGTAATACTCGAGTTAAAAATTTAAAGAAATATATGAAACGTGTCTACTAAATTCTACAAAAATTAAATTAGATTTGCAAATCATCGTTTTATTAAACTAAATAGAGTTTTTGAGAATCCACCAATTATTTCGTGAGTATTGAATTTTTGAAAATTTAAGTTTTCGAATTGGGTAATACTCGAGCAAAAAAATTAAAAAAATATATAAAACTTGTCGATGAATTTCTACAAAAATTAAATTAGATTTGCAAATTTATGCTCTTTGACAATAAAACAAAGATATTTAATAAATTTAAACTTTGCAATGCGGCAGCTACTCGAAATTGCAATAAAAAACAATAACGGAGAATAAAGTTATTCGACACACCCGGTCTCACAGACCAGTCACCATTGGCGAGGTAAAGCTAGAAATATTGTTTAACTTAAAATTTAAAGCAATTTAAACATCTATGGGTAATATAGATATTTTTCCAGGACCTGGAGTTTGGAGCTAAATGTACGGTAATAAAACATATTTGTAACATAATGCGTTTACATATTTTAAAACCCGCTTTTAACGCGAAAATAAAGTAGAATAAAACATTGTTCCGGTAAAAGTGGGAAGCCGTTTCACCTGTAATTAAAAATTTACAGGATGTAATTCGGAATATTCGGCGCATTAACCATCTTGTAATGACCTTACTCGAGTTTTTTCAGGCGTGTACATGCACGTAAACAAAATAGAGGGCGAATTGAATCTCCGCGCCGGAGAAAATTTATCGTTTTTTACTTTTTATTTTTTTTTAAATATCGCGTGAACAATTAATGAAACGATTTTAATTAGCCGCTGGATTTATGGATTTTCATGTTCGACCTCGGTCACGTGACATTGGCGGCTTTGGTATCTGGGCATACTTGAGTGCATGTAATCGACCTCGACAAGTTTGAAAAGCTTAGATTTCTTTATGATTTCCAGAGTGAGTTTCCGTGTAGAGCAAATGCCTCGTTTAGTTATATTAAAACGTCCGATTTAATACAATCAACATTTGCATATGACGGACGAGGTCGATGATAGAAGACTAGAAGGGGATGAGTCCTCCGTGGAGTTTCGTGGATTTCATTTATTTCAATATTAAAGGAATTGGGGCATCATTACAATTGCCTAATAATACAATAATATTTTGTTAATGGTGGATTTACGAAACAATAGTTAAACCATGGAAAATAACAGTTCTTGCAGTTTTTATTTTAAAGAACATACCAAATTGAAAAACAAAAGGAATGATCTTTTAATCACGAGTGCAACATTATAATTGTTTAATAATACAATGATATTTTGTTGATGGTGAATTTACGAAACAACAGTTAAACCATAGAAAATAACAGTTCTTGCAGTTTTTATTTTAAAAAACATACCAAATTGAAAAACAAAAGGAATGATCTTTTAATCATGAGTGCAACATTATTATTGTTTAATAATATAATGATATTTTGTTGATGGTGAATTTACGAAACAACAGTTAAACCATGAAGAATAACAGTTCTTGCAGTTTTTATTTTAATGAACGTACTCAATTGAAATGTTATAAAAACAAAAGGAATGGTCTTTTAATCATTAGTGCATCATTATAATTGTCTTATAATATAATAATATTTTCATAATGGTGAAGCTTACAACGGTTAAACCGTACAAAATAACAGTTCTTGCAGTTTTTTTTAACTTAATTGAAATGTTATAAAAACAGTGAGTTATTAACGGTTGTGCAAGATCGCGAATAAAAATGGATAAAGATGACGGTTTGGTATTTGCATGTAAAATTAATTCGATGATGTCATTGCGAACGCAGCGTACGTGCGTAATTAATATCTTTCGGTGCGATGTGAAATTCAAGAACCATTAACACCGTCCGAGGAGAAAGATGCAGCGCGTTAAATCACGAAGGACGTCAACTTCAAAATTGATCAGTATCGAGAATAATCAAATTGGCAGTAATTAAGTTTTTGTGTGTGTGTGTGAATCGAGTTGATATACGCGTCGTGATTACGAAAGTAGCGCACGTGTATCTGTGTATGTGTACAGTTATAATTATTTTTTGAATATCCTAATTAAGCAGTTCGTGTATAAATCAATCCGGGCGTTCTGTATAATAATGAAGGTATGGTATGGGTAGACTATGGTATGGTTCGGTGTGGTATGTAGCTAGCGCGAGCTGGATGATATATGTGCCAACAGCCACGCAGCGTTCGTTATAATCACATATTGGCAATTAGTTAGGGGACTAAATTGACCACCGTCATTATACTTGGATGATTTATTTTAAGCGATTCGACACGCGTTAAATTAGAGCCCAGGTTGATTGCGACTTCACCCACCATCAACGACGTACATGTTGTATCGAATGCACTGGAATTGCCAATGCTAAAATATTCAGCGGCGTAATTCAATAAATGTTTGTATTTTTCGTGCATTGATTTTTTTGTAGTGTATATCCCAGTCCACACTTTATCGTTAACAACTTAACTAAGCTCAATAGTAGGTTTGTATTTGTCTATAGCCTATTCATATTAAAGAGGCAGTAAGTGTAAACACAATTATGTGAACGATGACATTACAAAGGGTCGCACTCTTACAAGCACAGCGCGCGCACCCACAAAATGCACGTACAAAATGCACGGCGCGCTCTGCAATCAACGGACACAAAATACAAACTGAATCCGGCGTAATGATGCGAGAACTCGCATCACTGAACGGACCAATCGTATGCGTCTAAGGAAGTGATCTCGCGACTAGCACGCAGTCGGCATTGTTTGTTACCGCTTTGATATGAATTCACTTTAGTTATACCGAGTGTGCCATTACGGACACAAAACACAAACTGAATCCGGCGTGACGCGAGAACTCGCATCACTCAACTGACCAATCGTATGCGTCTAATGAATCAAGCGATTAGCACGCAGTCGGCTTTGCTTGTTGCCGTTTTGATATGAACACACTTTAGTTATACCGAGTGTACCATTTAACCCGACAAATCAAAATAACTCGAAAAATACGCATCGTACGAAAAAACGCCCCAGAACAAAGTTCTAAAATTCAGTCCACTGCTTTACCCCCAGGAACGCCATTTATTTTAAATTACAGAATCGGATTCTACGAAAAAAATTAATTTTTATAGAAACATTATATTCATTTCGTAACCGATGACGCTTTAATAGAAAAAAAAAAATTAAAAACCTAGTGGCGTCTCGCTTCTCTCCACCGGGGTTGTTAATTAAATTAAATGCTCAAAATTATGTCCTTGAACTACAATGCAGTTAAATATTGGATTGATGAGGCTGTTACTTGGTGAAATTCCATAATATACGTGGTAAGTAAAACACGTGTGTTGAGAATTTTAACAATTTTTTTTTGTGAAATTTCTCAACACACGTGTTTTACTTACCACATACAATGCAGTTGTTATCTCGAGCTACCAATTCCTGTTTCCTGATTGTTGATAAAATTAGCGTAATTCTATTTAAATTTCAGCTTTATTTTCAAAACATACATTTTACAAACAAGAGAAAAAGCAGAAAATAAAAACATGAATTTTGAAAAATTCATAACTCACGGTAAAATTAACACATTTTTGAAAATTGAAGTTAGTTTTAAAGGTAGATGTTTTGTGAATATGCTAAAATATTTGAGGAACTCTTATCATACCAGTACTTATTCTCTTTTCGATTTTTCTTTTGTTTGAGTGTACAACAACTTTTTATTTTTTTTTTTTTTTAAGAAAAAGGAAGGATGGTTGACGGGAATTCGGATTGAGGAAGTGCGGATGATTTGGGAATTGGCTATTCGGCCACTAACGATATGTAGTTAAAAAATTTCATTTTTAATAATGTATGGGACATACACTAATATCCATGAACCCCACGCTTGGGATTCGAACCCGCCACCACGAGTCCCGTGAATTCAACAACTGTATTATGTTGTTTTTAACTTGTTTTTGTTTGTTTGTCACATAAAGTTGTCACAATTTTAAATTTTAAATTTTTAAATTTTGTAATTTTGTAATTTTAATTTTTGTATTTTCATATTTTATATTTATATTTTATTTTATATTTTATATTCTAATTAATACTTTAATGTACAGGGTGAATCCCGTAAATATATATCATTATTATTATATATATTATTATTATTATTATATATATTATTATTATTATTATATATATTATTATTATTATTATATATATTATTATTAACTTAAAACAATAATTTTAAAAAAATTACAACTTACAAAAAAATTGACACATTTTCAAAAATTACAAGTTATTTTCAACGGTAGATGTTTTGTGAATATATTAACAAAAAATAGATTGTTTTGTTCAAGCCTTTAACAACTTTAAATATTAATTTTCAAAAATTCATAACTGACACATTTTTAAAAATCTAAGTTGATTCTAAAGGCAGATGATTTGTGAACATACTTACTAAAATTTTTGAGAAATTCATTCATCATATCAACTTTTTTTTTGTTCGACAACTTTAAACGTTAATTTTCAAAATTTCATAACACCCAAAAATTGACACATAAAAGGAAATGGGGCGTAAACACCCAAAAATTAAAAAATAAAATTAATTTTAAAGGTAGTCGTTCTGTGGTTGTGTTAAAATATTTGAGGAACTCAATTTTTTTTTGTTTAAGCGTTCGACAACTTAAAATATTATTTTTGTTATTATGTATACTATTTTTTTTTCTAATTTATTCTAATTGTAAGTTTATCTTAACGTTTCTCTGTTAAATGGATGTAATCTGTTGAGATATAAAGGGTTATTATTATTATTATTATTATTAATCCACAAAGATTCATAACTCGCACAAAAATAGACTCATGGGTTATTATTATTAGTAATAATAATCTACAAAGATTCACAACTCGCACAAAAATAAACTTATTTTCAAAACTTAATGTTAATTTTAAAGGTAAAGAGTATTAGAGTTTTTAAGGAATTCAATAATTTTTTTCTATTTTTTCTTTGTTCAAATATTCGACAAACTTAAAAAAAATCGTTTTTAAAAAATTTTTGTTTGTGCAAAAATTGACACATTTTCAAAAATCAAAGGTAATTCTAAAGGCAGATGTTTTGTGAATATACTAAATTTATTGAGAAATTCTATCCAATCAGTATTTGTTTTCTGTTCGACAATTTAAAACGATAATTTCCACAAATTCATAACATCAAAAAAATGAACACATTTTCAAAAATCAAAATTAACTTTAAAGGAAGTTGTTCTGTGCGTATATTAAAATATTTCAGGAATTCAATTTTGTTTTCGGTTTCTATTTTTGTTTAAGTGTTCGACAACTTAAAATATCAATTTTCAAAAATTCATGACACGCAAAAATGACTCATTTTCAAATCAAGTTATTTTTAAAGGAAAATAAAAGTATTATGATTGCATCAGAGTTTTTAAAGAATCCAATTATATCGATATTATTTTTTTCCATTTTTTTATTGTTCAAATTTTCGGAGACACACATTGCAAAATTCAAAGTTTATGTTAAAGGAAGACATCTTGTGAATGTATTAGAAATTTTAATTCATTGTTCAAATATTCGGCGACTTAAAAAAAACATTTTAAAAAATTTATAATTCACGCAGAAATTGACACATTTGCAAAATTCAAAGTTTATGTTAAATCTTGTGAATATATTAGAAATTTGGAGTAATTTCATCATGTAAGAATTTATTTTCGTTAGTTTTTGTTTATTCAACTTAAAACATTAATTTTCAAAAATTCATAACTCACGCAAAAATTTACTGATTTTCAAAAATCGTTATTTAAAAAAAGGAATATGATTGCATCAGAGTTTTTAAAGAATTCAATCATATCGATATGATTTTTCTTTTTAGTTTTTCCTTGTTCAAATATTGGACGACTTAAAAAATCATATTTAAAAATGTATAACTCACGCCAAAATTGCCCAATTTTCAAAAATCAAGGCACATGTATTATGATTGCATCAGAGTTTTTTAGAGAATTCAGTCATATCGATATTATTTATTTTTTCTTTGTTCAAATATTTTTTTGAAAAACCATTTTTTTTAAATTTATAACACGCAGAAATTGACCCTTTTTAAAAATTAAAGTTTATGTTAAAGGTAGATAGATGTCTTGTAAATATATTCAAAATTTTGAGCAATTCCATCATATAAGAATTTATTTTGTTTTGCTCAATTGTTCGACAACTTAAAACGTTAAATTAAAAAATTCATAACTCACGGATAAATTGGTAGACTTTCAAAAATTAAAGTAGTTTTAAAAGTAAATGTATTGTAAAGATATTAAAGTTGTTGAGGAATTCTATTGCATCAGTATTGATTTTTTAGATTTTTTTGTTTGTCTTCGACGACTTGAAACATTATTTTTTTTAAATTCATAACTTGACTCATTTTCAAAAATCAAAGTTATTTCTAACGGCAAATAAAAGTATTATGACTGCATCAAAATTTTAAAAGAATTCAATCATTCCCATATTATTATAATTTTTTTTTTGTTCAAATATTCGACCTCGTGAAAATTTTTTTAAAAATTTATAACTCGTGCAGAAATTGACACATTTTCAAAATTCAAAGTTTATGTTATCTTGTGAATATATTAGAAATTTTGAGCAATTCCATCATGTAAGAATTTATTTTTTTGGATTTTGTTTGTTTAACTTAAACATTAATTTTCAAAAATTCATAACTCGCGCAAAAATGGACTAATTTTCAAAAATCAAAGTTATTTTTAAAGATAAATTAAAGTATTATGATTGCATCAGAGTTTTTAAAGAATTCAATGATTTCGATATATTTTTTTTCTATTTTATCTTTGTTCAATTATTCGCAAACTTAATTTTTTTTTTAAATTATAACTCACGCAGATATTGACACACTTTCAAAAATCAAAGTTTATGTTAAAAATTTTGAGCAATTTCATCATATAAGTATTTATTTTCTTTAGATTTGTTCATTTTTTCGACAACTTAAAACATTAATTTAAAAAAATTCATAACGCACGGAGAAATTCATGGCAGATTTTCAAAAATGTATGTTAGTTTTAAAGGTAAATGTGTCATAAAGATTTTAAAATTTTTGTGAAATTCTATTATATCACTATTTATTTCTTTAGATTTTTTTTTCTTCGGGGCTTCAACTACTAAAATGACTGATTTTCAAAAATTCATTAAAATTTTTAAGAATTCAATTATATATGTATTTCGATTTTTTCATTGTTTTACCAATTTATTCAACCCTGTGGCGGCTCGCGGGGTGACTCATGGTACGGCCGAGGTAGTAGAGGCGGTAATACAGATCTCTGCAACCGACCCTACCTATCTGTATTGCCACCTCTGCTACCCCGGCCGTACCATGAGTCACCCGCGAGCCCTCACTGATTCAACACTAATTCGTACGCAAAACGTTAAATTTAACTGCTGAACGTTACGTTAAAATAAGAGATGGGTTTATTTCGTACTTTATATTTTCATATTTTCTGGCGGGGTTCTAGTGAAATTAGGTTGGCTATCTGGAGGAAATATTGTGTTGGCAACGCCGGCCGTTTCTTGCATTTCTCTTGTGCAACCGTAAATAAATTTCAGCTAGAGACATTTTCTTTAAACGCAAAAACGTTATTACACTTCGCACTTTAATCGTCTTTATCTTCTGAAATTTCGGAGCGTTTCGGCTCAAGTAGGTTCATCTTCCGGCGGCGTTTGAAAGTTGTGCTCATCCCTTCTATCCGATAATGTCTTTATCTTCTAACTGAAATTTCGGAGCGCTTCTGCTCAACTAGTACCATCTATCGGCGGCGTTTGAAAGTTGTGTTCATCTCTTCTATCCGACAACGTTTTTCTCGATCTTCCTTTGCCGTTTGTTTCGTATATTTGTTTTGTTGGTATGTTGCCTGGCATCCTGTTAACATGGTTGAACCGCAACCTCCGTAGTTTCCTCTTACGGTAGTCAACAAAATGTCATGGTTTTACCGCCATTTTTTCGACTTTATTATTTAATTGATTGACAATACCTTTATCTAAGATTAAGTTAACCTGAATGAAATCTTCAACTAGATAACTATGCTGATGTCTGTTAGACAAAGCAATTCAGCAAATACATAAAACCCGACAATATGTTTAAAATGTGTTGTACGTCATTCGTAAACCCGTCTATTTGAAGCATCGCCACTATTTGTCACGCATAATTGTATATAAATCACTCGATTTTTTATGGGTCACATTCGGCGGACCGGGGCCGTAAATATTGTATTGTTTGTCGCATAAAAATATTAATGACTTGGCCGCGTCCTTTGTCATGCAAAAATTGCGCAAATTGGATTTGCCAAACGTTAAACGTCTCGCTATTAAAATGTAGGAACGGACGCCCCGACCAGAAAACCAGAAAAATCGAGCGTGATTAATGGTCCTGCGAGTGGACAATGACCACTGACCTTTTTTCGGCGCCTTCCTGCTTCGCTTCTATCCAGATCGTATCCTAAAATAGAAACATTTTTATTATTGCAGATCATATTTGTATAATTGAAATGAGCAAAAACATTAAAAAAAAATTCAGATTATATATTTCTCAAGATGTTACGACAGCCATTACGCTATCCACCTACATCACTCCTGACAGCGCGCAGAGGGGAACAAACCCCCCATTGTTACGACTATTAGACAGTAATCGGGGTCTCTTACCACCCTCTAAGCACCCGGGGAACATATAAATTAAATTAAAATATTATTGACCACCTCACTTCTGGACTTATGTAATAAATTATTCCGTCCGTCGCGTCGCGTCGCGCGATAAATCTTTGAACGGAGAAGAAAAAAATTACGTAAAACTGAAAATCTACACGTATCCATCCCGGGGTAATAACTTTCGTAGTTTTGTAATAAAATGATGCATCGCACGTATGTTTAATTAATGCTGGGGGAAACGCCGGTAATTGCATTAAGAACAAAATGTTAATGCAGCGAAATGTTCAGCAAACTGCGGACTAATGCGATTTGGCACTTTATATAAATTTCCGCATTCCTGCTACGTTTTGTTTATCAAGAATGCTGCAGGAATCTCAATGCAAATAAGTCATTGATTGATTATCATAAATTATACGATGTAATATGTAGAATATCTATTAATTGTGCTCGAATGAGGAAAAATCTATTAAAAGGTTTTCAATAGGGATGATATGATTTTGAAGTGACGTTTCGGCCATTTGTAATATGTCATGATCTGTCATTTATTTTTCAACAATTGGGACTGTCTCAAACCACAACCTGGCAGATTTTGAAAAAGCATTTGGGTTTGCATCCGTATAAAATTGTTCTCACTCAAGAACTGAAGCCATTAGACCACCGTAAACGTCGTGAATTTGCTGATTTTGCCTTGGAACAACTTGAAAACGATAACAATTATTTTAAGAAAAATCTTCTCCGATGAGGCTCACTTTCATCTGTGAAATAAACAAAACAGTCGATTCTGGTGCAAAGAAAATCCACAAATTATTCAAGAAAAACCATTACATTCACCTAAATTGACAGTTTGGTGTGGTTTTTGGTCTGGTGGAATAATCGGTCCGTACTTCTTTCGAAATGAAGCTGGTAACACCATTACTGTCAATGGAGAGCGGTATAGATCGATGCTAACCAACTTTTTATGGCCGAAATTGGAAGAAGTTGATCTTGACAACATTTGGTTCCAACAAGACGGGGCTACGTGCCACACAGCAAATGCAACAATTAAATTATTGCGAGAAAGGTTTGGAGATTCGATTATTTCAAGAAATTGTGATATTGAATGGCCTCCAAGAAGTTGTGATTTAACACCATTAGACTATTTCTTGTGGGGTTATTTGAAGTCATTGGTCTTTCGAAATAAACCAGACTCTCTTCAAGCTTTACAAGTCAATATTGAACGTGCCATTCATGACACCGTTACAGTCAATGGAGAGCGGTATAGATCGATGCTAACCAACTTTTTATGGCCGAAATTGGAAGAAGTTGATCTTAACAACATTTGGTTCCAACCAGACGGGGCTACGTGCCACACAGCAAATGCAACAATTGAATTATTGCGAGAAAAGTTTGGAGATTCGATTATTTCAAGAAATTGTGATATTGCATGGCCTCCAAGAAGTTGTGATTTAACACCATTAGACTATTTCTTGTGCGGTTATTTGAAGTCATTGGTCTCTCGAAATAAACCAGACTCTCTTCAAGCTTTACAAGTCAATATTGAATGTGCCATTCATGACATACTACGACTTGATTTAGTGGAAAAAGTGCTCGAAAATTGGGTTCATCGAATTCGTTCCTGCAGAAGAAGTCGTGGAGGCCATTTGATTGACGTTTTATTTAGAACTTAATTGTATCGATTGTACTTCACATTAAATAAAAAACATTTGAATTTCCTTAACAATAAGTGTGTGCTTTTTTTTTACTCTTATTGGAAAACCTTTTATTTTCCAAAATTTTCAAACCTACTTTTTTGCTTTTATGGCTAGTTGAAATTTGAAAACGGCAATCTTCTGATGAAAAAGAATGTACCTTTTAATAGTCTACGATGACTATTAAAAAAGTAGATTTTTCGATTTTTTACATTTTCGAGTTTTCTTTGCTGACGCGTCAAGGCCTTCAAATTAATATTTGTTCTTGCGAAAGTACATTTTCTGAAGCGCCTTGAAGGGATCTTTCCAGTGATGTATAGAAACCCCGAAACGAACCATTGGTATCTTCAGGAAATCATTTTAAAGCCAATTTTTGAACAAAAGTAAGAAGGGGGTACCCTTCTATCGATTTTCACGTTTTCGTCAAAAATTAAAAATCGCCAATTTTAAATTAATCCGACTAACTTCACCCAAGGAGCACAGATTTAAAATCCGCGTTCGATTTGGATTCTTCGTTTAGCCGCTACGGCCGTCTGAAAAAATCGACTTTTCTCAAAATTTTCTGACATGTTCATGGTGACTTGTTAATTTTTTTGCACTTTTTTCTAGATGAAATTTTTGAACGCCAATGGATTTAGCTCGTTCCTCTGATGAAGAAAAAGTTATTACATAAGGGCTACGATGATTATTAAAAAAGTTGATTTTCTAGATTTTTTCCATTTTCGAGTTTTCTTCGCTGACGCGTCACGGGCTAAAAATTTGTTCTTGTGAAAGGACATTTTCCGCGGCGTCTTAAAGGGATCTTTCCATTGATGTGTAGAAACCCCGAATCAAACCAATGGTTTCTCCAGGAAAGCCAATTTTTGAGCAAAAGTAACCCTTGGTTAGTTTTTCAAGTTTTTGTCAAAAATTAAAAATAACCAATTTTAATTTAATCCGACTAATTTACACACAAGGAGCACAGATTTGAAAACCGCGTTCAATTTGGAGTTTTCGTTTAGCCGCTACGGCCGAACAAAGTCTGAAAAAATAGACTTTTATCAAAATTTTACATAAAGTTCGTGTTGACTTGTTAACTTTTTTGCAATTTTTCTAGATGAAATTTTTCAACGCCAATCGATTTAGCTCAATCTTCTGATAAAAAAAGGTATTACATAAAGGTCTGCAAATGATTATTTCGATTTTTCTCATTTTCGAGTTTCTTTTGCTGACGCGTCACATTGACATTTGTGGTTGCGCAAATACATTTTCTGAAGGGTCTTGAAAGGATCTTTCCAATGACGTTTAGAAGCCCCGAATGTAAACAGTGGTTTCTTCAGGAAATTATATCAAAGCCAATTTTGAGCAAAAGTAAGAAGGTTGTTTTTCAGGTTTTCGTCAAAAATTTTAAATCGCTAATTTTAATTGAATCCGACTAATTTACACACAAGGAACACAGATTTGAAAACCGCGTTCAATTTAGAGTTTTTGTTTAGCCGCTACGGCCGATCAAAGTCTGAAAAAATTAATTAATTTTCTGACATATTCGTGGTGACACGCTAATTTCTTTGCTATTGAAGATGGCTGAAATTTTTTAACGCCAATCAATTTCTCTCGTTTTTCTAATGAAAAAAAGGTATTTTTCAATGGTCTACGATGATTATTAAAAAAAGTTGAATTTTTTGAGCAAAAGTTGTAAAAGGGCTGTACTTTTTCAAGTTTTCGTCAAAAATTAAAAATCACCAATTTTAATTGAATCCGACTAATTCACACACAAGGAGAACAGATTTGGAAACCACGTTCAATTTGGAGTTTTTGCTTAGCCGCTACGGCCGTTTCAAGTCTGAAAAAATCGTCTTTTTTTTTAAATGTTCATGGTGACTTGCCAATTTTTGAGCATTTTTTCCTAGATTAATTTTTTTAATGCCAATCGATTTAGCTCGTTCTTCTAATGAAGAAAAAGGTTTTACCTACGACAACTTGGATATATGCTCATTACATGCTTGGTAATGATTAGTATATGTAGTGCATTGCTCACGCATTTCATTCTCGCATCGATTATCTGTGCTAGAATATATTCCAACACTGGAAGAATGTATAAACTCGAGAAATGATATGAACCATAAATTATATTGCGGTTGGCGGCTTGGTTTTTGACCGACGTTTGTTTCCGCGGTAACGGTAAGCAGGTGCCTCTGATAAAAGTTATCGCGTACGAATTGTCCGCGTTCGGTTTGTAATTATCTTAACTATCACAATGAAGCTCAACAAAGTTGTCGTAGGTAAAGCATAGTGTACAACTCGCATGGAATGACTATTTCTCGCTCTTATGAATTGCAGCATTCGCCTTTCGGCTCATGCTGCAAACTTCATACTCGCGAGAAATGTATGTCATTCCATGCTCGTTATACAATATACTATTTCATAAGGGTCTACGATGATTATTAAAAAAGTTGACTTTTCCGATTTTTTCCATTTTCGAATTTTCTTTGCTGACGCCTCACGGGCTAAAACTTGACATTTGTTCTTGCGAAAGGACATTTTTCGCAGCGTCTTGAAGGGATCTTTCCAGTGATGTGTAGAAACCCCGAATCAAACCAGTGGTTTCTCCAGGAAATTATTTCAAAGCCAATTTTTGAGCAAAAGTAAGAAGGGGGTAGTTTTTCAGGTTTTCGTCAAAAATTTTAAATCGCCAAATTTAATTGAATCCGACTAATTCATACACAAGGAGCACAGATTTGAAAACCGCGTTCAATTTGGAGTTTTCGTTTAGACGCTACGGCCGATAAGTCTGAAAAAAACGACTTTTTTGAAAAAAATGTAACATATTCATGGTGACACGCTAATTTTTTTGCTATTGAAGATAGCTGAAATTTTATAAAAAGAAGGTATACTTCAATGGTCCACGATAATTATTAAAAAAGTTGCATTTTTTGAGCAAAAGTTCCGAGGGCTGTAGTTGTGTACTTTTCAAGTTTTCGCCAAAAATTAAAAATCACCAATTTTAATTGAATCCGACTAATTCACACACAAGGAGAACAGATTTGGAACCCGCGTTCAATTTGGAGTTTTTGCTTAGCCGCTACGGCCGGCCAAAGTCTGAAAAATCGACTTTTTGGAAAAAAAATTCATGGTGACTTGCCAATTTTTTAGCATTTTTTTCTAGATTAAATTGAAGAAAAAGGTATTATATAAGGGTGTACGATGATTGTTAACAAAGTTGATTTTTTCAATTTTTCCCATTTTCGAGTTTCTCTTGCTGAAGCGTCACAGGCTTAAAATTGACATTTGTGGTTGCGCAAATACATTTTCTGAAGGGTCTTTCGGCAAGCTTTCCTATGACGTTTAGAAAGCCCGAATCGAACCAGTTTCCAGTTTCTTCAGGAAATGATTTCAAACGCAATTTTTGAGCAAAAGTAAGAAGACCAAAATTTACAAATCGCCAAATTTAATCGAATCCGACTAATTTGCATGCAAGGAGCACAAATTTGCAAACCGCATTCGATTTGATGTCTTTGATTAGCTGATGCGGTTCTTAAAAATCTGAATAATCGATTTCGGACAAATAGTTTCAAACAATTTCTCTCGTTCTCATGGTGAAAAAAAAATATGTACTTTTATTGGTCTAGAACGATTATTAGAACAGTTGTTCTTTCCTTATTTTTTACATCGAAGTACCACTTTTAACACTTGATGATAACATGATGGCAATTATTTTTTCAGAAATCGTTGATATCACTTCCAGGGTTCTCAAAATGGATAGTTTTGAAAGCAATTTTACCACCACAATATGTCTCGTTCTTCGCAAGGATACAGGGTGCACTTTTATGGCATTTTACAATGTTTAAAAATTGAATTAATTCTACAACTACCAATGAATATAGAAGATGTTCTTGCACTTAATTTTGTAAAGTAATTATAAATTTATAAAGACTAGAGCGTCTGGTGTAATAGTTAACAACCAGGCGCACTTGTAAAGTTAATGAATGTCGGGCCCTATATTACCATGATTACATATTACGTATAAGAACATCTCCGACTTAATTACGAAATTTTCAGTTTCAACTGCAATTGCACACACATAATAAAAATAAATTTATTTCGCATCAGGTAAACTGGAAGATTCTTTTTGCAGAAATTTTATTAAACCGCCGAAAGCCCATTTATTTATTCTGCACAAAATCGGACCTTTTTCCTCCGCCGCGTTTTACGATCCACTCACTTTACGGCCCATAAATTATTTTTACATCACGCGAAAGTGGATTAACGCTGACACACAATTAATTAATTGCATGTTTAGAAGACTCGTCATGGGAATTCCATAATTGATCTATTGTCGTGGAATACAATATGTAAGTGGGCGTTTTGAAGTGGAATGGTGGTAAAAATTACTTTATGAATCATTAATTTAAATTTATTGGAATAGTTGTACACGAAAATACCACAAGGTGGTATTAAATGTACCAGAATAATCGTTTAAATTTAGAAGATGTAAAATGCGATAACTGTTTTAGCAGCCAGTACGGTAGGACTACAAATATTGGGATCAAGAGTTTCATTAGCTGTAAGCGTAGTGGCACCATCCTGTTGAAACCACGTATGATGTACCAACCAAAGTTTTGTAAATATTATGTGATAATTTTTATTGCTTATTTATAATTGACGCAAGTAAACAGCTTGGAAGTTCTTCAATTAAACCGCATGAGAAATATGTAGTGGTGTGTAGTCCAGAATTTCAATCCATCCAAATCGCATCATCGGAATTTCTTTTAATGAAAATGTTTTGGGTTAGCATGCAAATTGCTGCAAATTTCGATTTACAAAAACATCTTTAAAATGCCAGTCTCGAGTTATTTTTGATAGTGGCGGCTCCTGGAACATGTTGATGGTAGAGTCAGTTATACAATATAACCCCCCCCCCCCGCCCCCACTCCTTTTTTTCAAGAGAGAAAGAACGATTTATCTTCCTAGACCACAGTAAATGGCGAAAAAGTGTTTTAAGAATTTATTAAAAATTCTTGCTGAGCTTGAAACTACAAGTAGTGCCATGGCTCCTTGGCTCTACATAACGAGCCGCCCCTGATTTTTGACATGGTTTTGATCGAGTAATTTTGACACAAATATTTGCCGCAATGGTCGATGGCCTTTTGATTTCATGCCTTTGTGTATGCGTGATTTAATAAATTGTTTTACTACTACTATTTTCCACTAAAAAATTATCACCTCTAGAGAGATGCCTCGAGGATGGCTAACATTTCATAAAAATTTGAAATGATGGAGCAGAGATATTTAGAGTTGAAAAATTTGAGCTCAAAAAACCAGTTCGATATTTTAAGCGCAATATGTAAAAATAACAAAAAGATATGTTCGTCAAAAACTTCAAACTTTGGATAAATTTATGTACAAAATGACATTTTATTAGAAATAGTTTCTGATACGCCACAACATTCTTGTGCGCAGACTTAATTAACGAAACGATGACGAACGGTATTTCCATGCGCGATTAATGCGTTTGTCCCTAATTCCCGCGCCGGGACTAATTTAAGCCCATAATAAAACCGATCCGGCCCGCGAAGAAGAAAAAGGACAACAGTACACGAGATTAAAAAGTTATAATTGGAATTTTAATATTTTCAAAGTTTACGGCGCAATTAAATGTGTTGCGGAATTAATTGGCCGTAAGATTTGGAAAAATGGGCGCGATACCGTCATTTCGGAGGTCTTAATCTGCCGGTCGGATCTCCGCTGCAAGTCTGCAAGTGTATTTCCTCCCGGGCCCTGGGTAATGCATATTGTAGATCCTCGGATACTGTCAACTAGACTCGGCTGCTAATGTAGAATGTGTGTTTATGGATATATTTTATTAAAAGCCTTCCGCTAATCATTCCTTGAAAAAGTAAAGCTTCTCTTCATTACCTGCCAGATACCATCATCATCATCATCGCGTTTTTCCTGCTTTTATTGATGCACGGCCACGAATTGGAACTGACTAATGTCTATACATTCGTGATGTTGATGTTGACCAAGCAATAATATTAATGGTGGTGTCGTCGTCCGTCTCGTTCTGGCTAATGGGTTCGTTCCGTGACGGTGTGCTGTCTGGATGGTGTCTTTTTCTATTTGGCGCGTTTCGTGATTACACTTTCATTTGGGTTATCAGTTGCAATTAAAAATTCATTGCATGTCATTCACCAGCTGACGTGAAACACTCCATTTGCATTTACTGTACATTCAGGCGTCCAGACTTTTATGGGTTACATCTTAAGAGGATTGAGCAGAGATGATCATCGCACTTTCCTCCACATTGTGCATTGTAAAAATCGCAATTTTAAAAAATTTTCATAAATTCACAAATAATGCATCTACTTCTATTATCACAGACAATAAATATGAAGCGTGAATGAACTACCGCACTTTTTTTATCTGCTTGGCGTAGGCGATTAGCCATTGGGCCACACACATTGATCCATGATTTAATTGGTAACTTCGAAATAAAATGAAGAAATAATAATAATAATAATAATACTTCTTTATTGTCCAACAGATTAACCAAAAAGGACAAAATACATAATACAAAAATATACATAATAATAATGATTATAGAACAAAAATTACCTAATTACCAAAAACAAAACAAAAAGTATACATCATAATTACAAATAGTTAATTCTTATTTACAATTAGCAATCATTTATGATTATATTAGCATTTCGACTCATATGGGCAATCGGCGCTCTCATCAGAATGTTGGTGTTAGCAGTGGGCGAAAAGAAAGTTACATGTTGACGTGATGTGAGCCGCGGAATATTAAAATGAACCATGGAAAGTAATTCCGGTGAGTCCACCAGGTTGGATATTAATTTAATCATAAATGATCCACTAGCTTGGTCTCTTCGTTCAGACAAGAATGAAGAATATCAGGGGCGGCTCGTTATATAGAGCCAAGGAGCCATGGCCTAACCTGTAGTTTCAAGCTCAGCAAGAATTTTGAATTAATTCTTGTTTGCAAATTACTTTGGTCTAGGAAAATAAATCGTTCCTTCTATCTTCAAAAAGGAGGGGGAGGGGTATATTGTATACGTGGCTCTGCCATCAACATATTCTACTAGCCGCCACTCATGTTAGGTACGGCCTTTAGCAACGCGATTATGATAAAATATTTCTAAAACATCTGCTCCGTATGTCCGAAAAAAAATTGTATTAAAGCCCTGATATTGATAAGTGATTTTGAGTGACAGTCCGTTATGATTTCCTTTGATTTTAACCGAAATTTCACCTTACAAAAAAACTGATATTTTCGACTTTTAGTTGAATAATTCAAAATTAATCTGCAAAATGTTTTGATCTTCTGCAAAAATATTGAAGTCCTGATAACGGTAAGTGATTTTAAGTGACAGAACATTGTGCTTTGCCGTGGTTTTAACCGAAATTGCACTTTTTCTCAATATGTGTTGACAGGGGCGGCTCGTTATACAGAGCCAAGGAGTCATGGCACTACCTGTAGCTTCAAAATTTTTAAATTGATTCTTAAAACACTTTTTCACCAGTTACTTTGGTCTAGGAAGATAAATCGTTCTTTCTTTATTCAAAAAATAAGGAGGACGGGGGGGGGGGGGGAGGTTCTATTCTGTATAAGTGGTTCTACCATCTACATGTTCCACGAGCCGCCACTGATTATAGCTGGAAACAAAATGACAACCATCAAAAGTTAAAATGGTGATAAAAAATTGCAGTCTGCGCTTATAAAAATTGTAAAAATTCATTTCGGCCAAAGTAACCTTCAAAATTTCAGAATGCATCGAGAATGAACCCAACTTTGACAATCCACTTCAATATCTGACACATCGTGGCTGGAAACAAAATGGCAATTCTCAAAAGTTGAAAAACAGAGAAAAAATTGCAGTCGGTACTTATAAAAGATGTAAAAATTTCATTTCGGCCAAAGTAATCTTCAAAATTTCAGAATGCATCCAGAATGAACCCAACTTTGATAAGCCACTTCAATATTTGACACATCGTGGCTGGAAACAAAATGGCAACTATCAAAAGTTGAAAAGGTGAGAAAAAAATTGCAGTCTGCGCATATAAAAATTGTAAAAAATTCATTTCGGCCAAAGTAACCTTCAAAATTTTAAAATGCATCCAGAATGAACCTAACTTTGATAAGCCACTTCAATATTTGACACATCGTAGCTGGAAACAAAATGGCAATCCTCAAAAGTTGAAAAACAGGGAAAAAAATTGCAGTCTGCGCTTATAAAAATTAGGGGCGGGGGAGGGATATATTGTATAAGTGGCTCTACCATCAACATGTTTCACGAGCCGCCACTGTATGTTGATATTTTCAAGTTTTCAGTTGAATAACTCTAAAACCAACTTCGGAATGTTTTGATCTTTCGTTTAAATATCAGTCTTGATAATGATGAATAATTTTGAGTGACAGTTCGTTGTGATTTGCTTCGATTTTAACCGAAATTTTAGTTTTTCCAAAAAATTGACATTTTTATGTTTTCAGTTGAATAACTCAAAAACCATCTGCAGAATGGTTGAATATTTTGCATAAATATTGATAAGTGATTTTGAATAACTTACTTTGATTTTAAACAAAATTTCAATTTTTTTCAAGATTTATTACAAAAAAAATAACATTTTTTGGTTTCTAGTTGAATAACTCAAAATCAATCAGGAGAATATTTTGATCTTCTATATGGATATTAAAGCCCTAATATTGATAAGTGATTTTGAGTAACCGTTTACTTTTACCCAATATTTGTTACAAAAATTGACATTTTCGCGTTTTTAGTGAAATAACTCAAAAACCATCTTAAGAATGTTTTCATATTTTGCATAAATATTTTGATATTAGTAGGTAATGTTGAGTGACAGTGCGTCGTGATTTGTTTTGATTTTAACCGAAATTTCACTTTTTCCCAATATTTGTTCCAAAAAAATAATATTTTCGAGTTTTTAGTTGAATAACTCAAAAGCAATCCTCAGAATGTTTTGATATTTTGCTTGTATATTAAAGTCCTGATATTAATAAGTAATGTTAAGTGATAATCCGTTGTGATTTCTTTTTAATTTTAGCCGAAATTTCACTTTTTCCCAATATTTGTTCCAAAAAAATAATATTTTCGAGTTTTTAGTTGAATAACTCAAAAGCAATCCTTAGAATGTTTTGATATTTTGCTTGTATATTAAAGTCCTGATATTAATAAGTAATGTTAAGTGATAATCCGTTATGATTTCTTTTGAATTTCAGCCGAAATTTTACTTTTTCTCAATATTTGTTCCAAAAAAATAATATTTTCCAGTTTTTAGTTGAATAATTCAAAAGCAATCCTCAGAATGTTTTGATATTTTGCTTGTATATTAAATTCCTGATATTAATAAGTAATGTTAAGTGATAATCCGTTGTGATTTCTTTTTAATTTTAGCCGAAATTTCACTTTTTCCCAATATTTGTTCAAAAAAAATAATATTTTCAAGTTTTTAGTTAAATAACTCAAAAGCAATCCTCAGAATGTTTTGATATTTTGCTTGTATATTAAAGTCCTGATATTAATAAGTAATGTTAAGTGATAGTCCGTTGTGATTTCTTTTTAATTTTAGCCGAAATTTCACTTTTTCCCAATATTTGTTCCAAAAAAATAATATTTTCGAGTTTTTAGTTGAATAACTCAAAAGCAATCCTTAGAATGTTTTAATATTTTGCTTGTATATTAAAGTCCTGATATTAATAAGTAATGTTAAGTGATAGTCCGTTGTGATTTCTTTTTAATTTTAGCCGAAATTTTACTTTTTCCCAATATTTGTTCCAAAAAAATAATATTTTCTAGTTTTTAGTTGAATAACTCAAAAGCAATCCTTAGAATGTTTTGATATTTTGCTTGTATATTAAAGTCCTGATATTAATAAGTAATGTTAAGTGATAGTCCGTTGTGATTTCTTTTTAATTTTAGCCGAAATTTCACTTTTTCCCAATATTTGTTCAAAAAATAATAATATTTTCGAGTTTTTAGTTGAATAACTCAAAAGCAACCCTCAGAATGTTGATTTTTTCGATTTTTTTCATTTGCGAGTTTTCTTTGATGACCCACCACGGGCTTCAAACTTACATTTGAGGTTAGGCAAGTACATTTTCTAAAGCGACTTGAAGGGGTCTTTCCAGTGACATATAGAAACCCCGAATCGAACCAGTGATTTCTGCAGGAAATCATTTTTAAAGTAAGAAGGTCAGGAGCGATTAAATCCGGTGAACTCGGAGGCCAATAAAAATCACTTCTGCGCGAAATAACGCACTCCCTAAAAGTACCCAATAACAGAGCCATTAAATCCTTTACAGTATGCGCTGTTGCTTCATCTTGTTGAAACTACAGGGGTGTTTTTTTCACAGCTGGCCATATTCCGATATTAAGCAGCTCTGATGAAAACTACGCAAAAAATATGGGTCAATGATCGTTTCGGGCGAAACACCACACCAAAGTACAGGGCCATTCCACATCAATTCAGCCGTAAAAAAATTAAATGTCATCCACCAATTCAGATTTTTGATGATTTTTTTTTACAAGTTTATATAACCGAGTTATGAAGCAAACTATTGTTGCCCTAGTTTTAACTATATTAAAAAACAGTTGGCTTGGTAATTCCACTGCCTCACCGATAAGAAACGAAATATTTTTCGTTTTTGGTCCCCGCTTGTAAAGAATTTGCATTATTGTTTTTTTTTCGTGTGCAAAATAAAGGTTTATTCATCTAATATAAATTAAGATTAGAATTAAAGCTTGTTACAAAGTTGAAAAAAAGTTTAAATGTATCTGGTCTTTAATTAAAAGTAGTTAAATGAGGATGTTGTAGATAATGATTGGAAAGTAATTAAATTTATAATGGAAACGTTGGATTCGTCGAGATGACTAAGTGAGTGAAATGTGTTTGTTTAGGAGAATACATATAGTAGTAGATGCGCGGAATTGAACCTTAATGTAAAAACTTTGTCAATTTCACGGGCCAATTATGCTTCAAATAAACCATTTACCTCGAGCAGTTGGAGTGACACACACACACGCACTCACTCACACATGTATTCGATAAGGTAATGGGCCCAGATTAAAACCGAAAACATTTTGATTATATTATCACCATCGCCATCATCATCATCACGAGCAAATGCTTGAGGGGCGGGAAGGGGAGGCATATTGATATATGTGTGTGCATGGAATTCTTCGCCCAAACTATCCGAGGATGTAATTAAGCTCATTTAATTAAACTGACAGCAAACTAATACCCATGCAGGCTCATAAATTGAAGTTTCGTGTATCGCGAAATAGGCTAGCGATTTCGCATTCCTAATATTGTTGCCTCTGCATCTTTCTCCAACACGCACATTATCTATTTACCTTCTACATGCATACACACTCAGCACTCTCCCATCCGCCATATTTTTACAAAGTGATTTATAACCGCGGAATATATAGCATAGAGAGCGCGGCGCGCACACCACTTTCATATAAAACCATTATGTAATTACCACAGGAGAAAAAGACGCACATTACTCCACCTGTAACTTGACCACATTTACTTTATTTATCACGTCGCATTCTCCTACAATTACGTATCATAACTCGTTAGCTGATTCTTAATAAATTACCCAGGTGTAATGACCACTTTAGAAAATGTACAAGGTGTTTACGGTTTTATCTCGACAACTTTGAGAATGTCGAATGGTTTAATTGCGTTTTTCAATGGTTTCGAGAAAATTTAATTTCGTACGAGTGCAAAGGAGCGGGTAGAGGCCTCCAAGTAACTGGTGTCACGTGGGGGTAAAGTTTGCGCAGAGTGAGAAAGTATTCGGAAAGAATGCGAGAACAAATCTCCGCGACGATTCTACATTTACATTCTCTTCACGCGACGCTCGCTGAATAATTTTAAATTTTCAGCGCCCTTTCTATTGAAATTTAAGATGATCACAGCGCAATGTGACACAAGATATTTGGAAGGCTCTAGCTCATCGGTTCCCAACCTGGGGGTAATTACCTCCTGAGGGGAAAAATGGGATTTTCTGAGGGGTAAAGAAGACTAGCATTGATCATCATCAGTCACAAAACCAAATTTATTAACAACGCCGCTAAAGCCTCTCCACACTTTGACAGGCGTTTGAACGAGGTGGTTTGAAATTTGCGCCCAGTTGCTTAACGCGACCTGCCGCTTAGTGGGTTAGGCAGGCTCCACATAAGACGCGTTACAAGCGAACGAGCTATAGATTATATACAGGGCTTTTATTTTAACTCTGAACATATTTGTTCATATTTGGCGACTAGAAAAAAATACAAAAATAATTGCCATTGGCTTGAAATTTTTCAAAATTACTCCAAATTCATTCGGGATATTGATTTTGTGAAAAACTCCATACATCACATCACTAGATTTTGTAACAATTGCATGTCATTGGAGCGTGGATTTGTATAAAAATTTCAATAATTTTGGCGACTTAAAAAAAATGCAAAACAATTGCTATCGACTTGAAATTTTCTAAAATGACTCCAAATTCATTCGAGATATTGATTCTGTGAAAAACTCCATACATCACATCACTAGATTTTGTAACAATTGCATGTCATTGGAGCGTGGATTTGTGAAAAATTTCAATAATTTCGGCGACTAGAAAAAAATACAAAAACAATTGCCATCGACTTGAAATTTTCCAAAATTACTCCAAATTAATTCGAAATATTGATTTTGTGAAAAACTCCATACATCACATCACTAGATTTTGTAACAATTGCATGTCATTGGAGCGTGGATTTGTGAAAAATTTCAATAATTTCGGCAACTAGAAAAAAATGCAAAAACAATTGCCATCGACTTGAAATTTTTCGAAATTACTCCAAATTAATTCGAAATATTGATTCTGTGAAAAACTCCATACATCACATCACTAGATTTTGTAACAATTGCATGTCATTGGAGCGTGGATTTGTGAAAAATTTCAATAATTTCGGCGACCAGAAAAAAATACAAAAACAATTGCCATCGACTTGAAATTTTCCAAAATTACTCCAAATTAATTCGAAATGTTGATTCTGTGAAAAACTCCATACATCACATCACTAGATTTTGTAACAATTGCATGTCATTGGAGCGTGGATTTGTGAAAAATTTCAATAATTTCGGCGACTAGAAAAAAATACAAAAACAATTGCCATCGACTTGAAATTTTCCAAAATTACTCCAAATTAATTCGAAATATTGATTCTGTGAAAAACTCCATACATCACATCACTAGATTTTGTAACAAGTGCATGTCATTGGAGCGTGGATTTGTGAAAAATTTCAATAATTTCGGCAACTAGAAAAAAATGCAAAAACAATTGCCATCGACTTGAAATTTTTCGAAATTACTCCAAATTAATTCGAAATATTGATTCTGTGAAAAACTCCATACATCACATCACTAGATTTTGTAACAATTACATGTCATTGGAGCGTGGATTTGTGAAAAATTTCAATAATTTCGGCAACTAGAAAAAAATACAGAAACAATTGCCATCGACTTGAAATTTTCCAAAACTACTCCAAATTTACTCCAGATATTGATTCTGTGAAAAACTCCATACATCACATCACTAGATTTTGTAACAATTGCATGTCATTGGAGCGTGGATTTGTGAAAAATTTCAATAATTTCGGCGACTAGAAAAAAATACAAAAACAATTGCCATCGACTTGAAATTTTCCAAAATTACTCCAAATTAATTCGAAATATTGATTTTGTGAAAAACTCCATACATCACATCAGTAGATTTTGTAACAATTGCATGTCATTGGAGCGTGGATTTGTGAAAAATTTCAATAATTTCGGCGACTAGAAAAATATACAAAAACAATTGCTATCGACTTGAAATTTTCCAAAATTACACCAAATTTATACGAGATATTGATTCTGTGAAAAACTCCATACATCACATCACTAGATTTTGTAACAATTGCATGTAATTAGAGCGTGGATTTGTGAAAATTTTATTTAATTGTCAAAATTGTGTTATTAATAAAAATGTATTACACATTTGTTTGTAATTGTTTATATTGATAACAATGTAAGGTCGGGGTAAAATCAGTTTTCCTAATAGGTCACAGGGGTTACAATATTGAAAAGGTTAGGAACCACAGCTCTAGCTCATCACTATTTATTGGTAAGCGTAACAAAACTGATTCAAAATTAGAGTATCTGCTCATCACAGGCCAAGGCAGTAACGCTTTCGTCTTTTTCTTTACGTCTAAAATTTTTTGAAAAATTATAATTTAACCTGTACTTGTGTAGAGCTACCTTACTCTACGTTGTTCGCATAATTTTTAGTCGAAATGACCATTTCAGCATAAATTAAATAAAAGTCTAAAATCTAATTGTTTCGAGCAGAAAGAGCTCAGGTCAATAGCCGGGACAGACTAACCCCTATAACTTTAAATTGTAAATAATGTAAAGATATGTTAGTGACTGAATACTCTCTATCATTGATTGAAATGTAACAGTATATATTGAAATGGATAGAGGGTAAAGGCTGATTAACATGAAGCTACACCACTGCTTGCAATATTTCAGGATTGCATTAAAAAATCACATGCATGTACCCATTAAAATTTATTACCGAGGATGTACACTAATCCTTCTAAATATATATTTTTTTTATACGATGACACCAAGAGATATTGCGCCATTACTTGAGAGTGTTGACTCGTAGCGTGTATTCGCATTTTTTTAATTAACACGTCTTTAATGACATACCCGGTAATCCATCCGCACACCTTTTTCCTACTTCGTAATTAGCATGTGCGCCTCCGGAAATGTCATTTATTGCAACCCCTTCTATATTTAAATAAATTAAGTAAATTATTCATTTATGTGTTTAGAATGGGCGCAGCGTTACAATTTACTATATAGAGGGTTCATTATCATTTTCTTAACATGTTTGTTTTAAATATTGATGCATATTAGTGTGTTATTATTATTACCATTACATCCGTTCTATTGAGTTAAGGAAGTTAAGTAGATGTTTATGGTAATAATTAAGTGCTACTGACTTCTGTCAGATGCGTGAGTAATTGAATTAATTCTTCGCAGTTTTAAATGAAATTCAGCAACTAATACCACGAAATAATCAAATAAAAAAATACCATACTTTCGTAATCTACAATGCCACGACGAATATTGAATTAAACGAACAATATTAAAAATAGTAAAGCTATTGAAATAACACAAGGTTGAATGTATTTATTACTGCACATACTTACATCGTTACTAAAATTTGCTTAAAAATAAAGTCGTTGTATAAAAATTAGGACATATGTTTATATAAACTTTTTTGCTTATTTTTAGTTGTAGAAACCGTCTATGTATTGCCAGCCCAACATTTTTGTAACACCCTGTATATACAGTGCGCGCGTAAAGTATGGAATATATTCAGTAAAACCGAAATAAAATATTTTTGGAAAAAATCCTCGAACAGGTCGATTTTCTTTTAGAAAAATACACATTTTTGCATGAAAGTCTATTTACAGTTGTTATTTCTTTTTGAGTTATGACGTCCGCCATTTGGTTTTTAAATGGCAACCCCCTATTTTTGTTCTTGATTTTGAGAGATCTTTTCATTGTGGAAGTGGCTGTATAAAAATATTGCCATCTTACATAACAAATTTTTCGAGTAAATGACAATTAAAGGTGAAAACTTGAAATTTAGAGTTTTTGCAAAATGACCTTTTTTTATTTTATTTATTTTGTGAGCTAAATATAATTCTTGTTTCGGCGTTTTGTGTTTATTTTAAATATTTCTCGCTCAAGTGTTCAAGGTATCCAAACTAAAAAAAAAAAACACAACTTGGACTCGTAAAGAAATAGAAAAAAAATTTGGAACCAAAATTTTTTTAATGGTTTTTAGGCGTTGCCAGTCGATTAAGCACTTTACGAAAAATGTAATTTTGCGTATTTCCGTTCCTGAAGGTCCAACAAAGAAATTTTATAGACAATTAGTATTTAGAATGAGCTCTTTTGACTTATAAAAAATAAATAAAAAATTTGAAAGCATAATTTTTTTATGCGTTTTTTATGCGTTTCCAGTCGATTTAAGCACTATTTACGAAAAATGTAATTAATGTATATTTCCGTTCCTGGAAGTTCAACAAAGAAATTTTATAGACAAATGGTATTCAAAATGAGCTCTTTGACTAAAAAAAAATAGTTTTTTTTTTAGATACATAAATTTTTTAATCGTTTTTTAGGCGTTTCAAGTCGATTTAACCGCAATTTACGAAAAATGTAATTAATGTGTATTTCCGTTCCTGGAAGTCCAACAAAGAAATTTTATAGACAAATGGTATTCAAAATGAGCTCTTTGACTCGAAAAAAAATAGAATTTTTTTTAGATACATAAATTTGTTAATCGTTTTTTAGGCGTTTCTAGTCGATTTAAGCCCTATTTACGAAAAATGTACTTTTACGTATCTCCGTTCCTGGAAGTCCCACTAAATTTTTTATAGACAAATAGTGTTCAGAATGAGCTCTTCCGTTCAAAAAAGAGAAAAAAAATTGTAAACAAAAATTTTTTAATCGTTTTTTTAGCGTTACCGTTCGATTTAAGCACTATTTACGAAAAATGTAATTAATGTGTATTTCCGTTCATGAAAATCCAACAAAGAAATTTTATAGACAAATGGTATTCAAAATGAGCTCTTTGACTCGAAAAAAAATAGAAATTTTTTTTAGATACATAAATTTTTTAATCGTTTTTTAGGCGTTTCTAGTCGATTTAAGCGCTATTTACGAAAAATGTAATTAATGTGTATTTCCGTTCCTGGAAGTCCAACAAAGAAATTTTATAGACAAATGGTATTCAAAATGAGCTCTTTGATTCGAAAAAAAAATAGAATTTTTTTTAGATACATAAATTTTTTAATCGTTTTTTAGGCGTTTCTAGTCGATTTAAGCGCTATTTACGAAAAATGTAATTTTGCGTATCTCCGTTCCTGGAAGTCCCACAAAAATTTGTTATAGACAAATAGTGTTCAGAATGAGCTCTTCCGTTCAAAAAATAAAAAAAAAATTGTAAACAAAAATTTTTTTATCGTTTTTTTAGCGTTACCAGTCGATTTAAGCACTATTTTCAAAAAATGTAATTAATGTGTATTTCCGTTCATGAAAATCCAACAAAGAAATTTTATAGACAAATGGTATTCAAAATGAGCTCTTTGACTCGAAAAAAAATAGAAATTTTTTTTAGATACATAAATTTTTAAATCGTTTTTTAGGCGTTTCTAGTCGATTTAAGCGCTATTTACGAAAAATGTAATTAATGTGTATTTCTGTTCCTGGAAGTCCAACAAAGAAATTTTATAGACAAATGGTATTCAAAATGAGCTCTTTGACTCGAAAAAAATAGAACATTTTTTAGATACATAAAATTTTTAATCGTTTTTTAGGCGTTTCTAGTCGATTTAAGCGCTATTTACGAAAAATGTAATTAATGTGTATTTCTGTTCCTGGAAGTCCAACAAAGAAATTTTATAGACAAATGGTATTCAAAATGAGCTCTTTGACTCGAAAAAAAATAGAACATTTTTTAGATACATAAAATTTTTAATCTTTTTTAAGCATTTCTAGTCGATTTAAGCGCTATTTATGAAAAATGTAATTTTGCGTATCTCCGTTCCTGGAAGTTCCACAATTTTTTTTTTATGGACAAATAGTGCTCAGAATGAGTTCTGTTCAAAAAAGAAAACATTTTTCGTAAACAAAATTTTTTTAATCGCTTTCTTTAGCGTTACCAGTCGATTTAAGCACTATTTACGAAAAATGTAATTTTGCGTATCTCTGTTTCCAGAAGTCCTACAATAAAATTTTATAGACAAATAATGTTCAGAATGAGAATATTATTATTATTATTATATAACTTCCAAGAAAATCGGTGGGGTTTCAAAAACCAAAATTATTTTAAACAGGCGGCATTTCCTGACCCGAATTTAATTTTCGTAAAGTTTTATCCTTGCGTTTTATATTTATTTTTTTTTTTTTTCTTTTATTCGAACGTCGGCCAAGCCGATATCTAGAATTTTGAAAATTTCTCTAAAAAAATTGTGCATTTTTTAAAATCAACATTATTTCGAAAGAATGTTGTTTCCGGATGTAAAAAAAAAATTTGCTGTATTCCTACAAGATTTATATTTTTCAATTTTTGACAAAATAAAAAACTGAAATCGAAAAACCGAAACCATATTTAATATGGAAGCTCAAATTCATTTTTGTTTGGAAAAAAGCGCTGGTACAAGGTCATTTTGCAAAAACTCTAAATTTCAAGTTTTTACCTTCAACTGTCATAAACTCGAAAAATGTCTTATGTAAGATGGCAATATTTTTATACTGCCGGTTCGACAATGAAAAGATCTCTCAAAATCAAGAACAAAAATGGCGGACGTCATAACTCAAAAACAAATAACGACTGAAAATCGACTTACATGCAAAAAATGTGTATTTTAATAAAAGAAAACCGACCTGTTCGAGAACTTTTTCCACAAATATTTTATTTCGGTTTTACTGAATATATTCCATACTTTAGGCGCGCACTGTACAGTATTCTAATATTCACGATCATGATAATGTAAATTATATTAATGAATACGCGGTACAGAAAATTGCCCTTGAAAGTGATGGCATTTAAAACGCCTGCGTAATGATCCCAGTAATTATGGGATGTAAATAATAAATCTGATATAACACTCGGACTAATTTAAAAATAATCCCCATATAATTGAGGTCATTGCGCAATAATAATTGTTATTCTTTTTTATATTTGGACGGGAGCTCGGATTTGAAGTGTGGATGGCGGAGAGTCGGACTGATCGATTTCGGGGTTACTTGCCCCCAAACACGGACCATTATTCAACATTTCATTTAGGGTACTGAATCAATTAAATCTACAGACATATAATTAATCCGTAATAACTGCTATTAATAATTATGGAATTTAGTTTGATTGTGTTTTACACGAGTGCAGATGCTAAATAAATTAAACGCCAATGAGCGATGGCGTGGCAATTATAAATTGATTTGCTGCTGATTGTTCGATATTACATCTTCTATTTATATTATGTATATGTATTTAATTCTTCATTGGTGAGTTGCATTGATTATCAGGTGATTATAGTGCAAAATTCATTGAAACCTCTTCATTAATTGCGAAAATCACGAAAAATTGAACATCTTAAAAAGGTAATTTTTGGTTTTTTTTTTTTGAGATGATAAAAAAGTTTTTAACCGCCACGCGGTGCTGTTTTGGACGTGACGTGCTTAGGCCCGCCGTTTAAAAGCATTTCCTATTGAAATGTCAACTTGCCGTTTGGACACAATATTCTATGTATACACCTACAGCTTCCAAAAAATGCTAAGTAAAAAAAAAGTTTTTTTTAATACAACAAAGTAGAGGGTACCCTTAATCAATGTGATTTTCCAAAAATTATTTTTTGCAATTTTTGGTCTACAATATGAAATAATTAAATTTTCATTACCTGAATCAGCAACTACCATGCAGTAAAGGTAGCAGCTATCTTCTTGATTAAATCCTTATTAGATATTCAAATAAAACATTTCTTCTTAGACTTTGTTATACCTTTAAGACGAGGTATAACAAAATGTTTAATTTCAAAATCTTTAAGATGTACGATAAAGTGAACGCCTTCATCATTCAACAGTTGTTAATAGAGTTGCACCAAGCACTCGAGGCGTGTTGCGCAGTTACCATCTTAAATTTAATTCGATCCGGAGATTCGTTGTCGCGTTTTTCGAATACTTTCTCACTCTGCGCAAACTTTACCCCTATACGAGTGCTCGGTAATAATGTAGTTCTTTGCAGATTATGGAGAGTATACTTTGATTTTCTCAGATAAAAATTATGGATTGCAGATTGACAATTACAAAATCTAGAATTGGTCAACGTCAAGACGAAAATGCGTGTTAAAAATTAATAACAATAATAAAGAAGATATAAACTCAACTAGTTGCGCACTTTGAATAAGCTTCGCAAATAATTTGCATATGTTGAGGAATGTAATATATTCATTATGCATTTATGCTAAATGATATGATTATGTATGTGTCATTACTTGAAATGAGCGCTCCGTCGTATCGGATAAATGCGAAATAAATGCGCGGGGGTTGGTGTTGGACGTTTTATTAATCAATTTTATGATAGTAATATTGTGTGTGTATTAATATTTATGACGTACAATATTTACGCTAAATATCGATAATTTAAATTGTGGTCGCGATTTAATTTAATCGCTTTCGGTTATTCAGTTTAATCAAATTAGCGATGTTCATCTGTTACATTCAATAGGGGGGTAATTTATTGATATTTAAACTTGTTGTTTTATTTAAATTTCATATTATTTACATTTGGCAATACAGGGGTAAACGCGAGCAACTCTGACTATTTTACAGAATTCTTTTCTCTCGCTTTCTGTAAAATCAAATAAGAAATGCTGTTATCAATCATTTTGAGAACGTTTGGTTCTAGCATGATGGGTCTACATAGTGCGTAGTTTTAGACAAATAAACCGAGAAATAATAATATCGACAACACAGTCTAAATTAGCCATACTGCGGCCCGCAAAGCTTTTTTAACTGCCCGGTATATGCAGTTAAAAAACTT
This sequence comes from Ocypus olens, assembly GCA_910593695.2. Classification (NCBI taxonomy): domain Eukaryota; kingdom Metazoa; phylum Arthropoda; class Insecta; order Coleoptera; family Staphylinidae; genus Ocypus; species Ocypus olens. The sequence goes on from OU343048.1 coordinate 8,688,808, forward strand.
ATTAAATTATTTCAAAGTTCTCGGAAAAAATCTATCAATCAAACGGCACATTTTCCAGATTATCAAATAAACCTTAAGTTTAAACATAATGATGGTTAAGAATTGATTCAGCTGTCAAAAGCAGCATTTTTCGATTTTTTAATTGTCAAAAATGACATTTTTTAGCTGCCAAAAATTATGCTTTTAGAAAATTGTATGTTTAGCTAACAATAATGGTTTGTTTCAGTTGTCAATAATGGTTTGTTGTAATTGTCAAGAGTGGCATTTTTCAGCTGTTAAGAAGTGTATTATTCAAATGTCAAAAATGATATTTTTCAGTTGTCAAAAATGTTTTTTTAATGTCAAAAAAGGTATTTCTCACCCATTAAAATGTTATTTTTCAGCTATCAAAAACAGCATTTTTTGACATTTTTTTTATTTGTCAAAAATGGCATTTTTCAGCTGTCAAAAATTGTCTTTTTGTAGTCAAACATTGTATTTTTTAGCAGGTAATAATGATATGTTACAGTTGTCAATAATAGTTTGTTGCAGTGGTCAACAATGGTATTTTTCAGCTGTTGAAAATGGTGGTTTTCAGCTGTTGAAAATGGTGGTTTTCAGCTGTTAAAAAGTGTATTATTCAACTGTCGAAAATTATATTTTTCAGTTGTCAAAAATGTTATTTTTTAGCTGTCAAAAAAGGCATTTCTCGCCTATTAAAATGGGTTTTTTCAGCTGTCAAAAATTGTACTTTTTGTTGTCAAAAATTATACTTTTTAGCTGACAATAATGGTTTGTTGTAATGGTCAGGAGTGGCATTTTCAGCTGTTAAGAAGTGTATTATTGAAATGTCAAAAATGATATTTTTCAGTTGTCAAAAATGTTTTTTTAATGTCAAAAAAGGTATTTCTCACCCATTCAAATTTTCAGCTATCAAAAACAGCATTTTTTGACATTTTTTTAAATTGTCAAAAATGCCATTTTTCAGCTGTTAAAAATTGTTTTTTTGTAGTCAAACATTGTATTTTTTCGCAGGCAATAATGATATGTTACAGTTGTCAATAATGGTTTGTTGCAGTTGTCAACAATAGTATTTTTCAGCTGTTGAAAAAAGTTGAACTGTTGAAGATTATATTTTTAGTTGTCAAAAATGTTACTTTTCAGCTGTCAGAAAAGGCATTTCTCGCCTATTAAAATGGCATTTTTCAGCTGTCAAAAATTGTACTTTTTGTTGTCAAAAATTATATATTTTAGCCAATAATAATGGTTTGTTACAGTTGTCAATAATAGTTTGTTGCAGTTGTTAAGAATGGTATTTTTCAACTGTTAAAAATGGTATTTTTCAACTGTTGAAAAGAGTATTATTCAACTGTTAAAAATAATATTTTTCAGTTGTCAAAAATGGTACTATTCACCTGTCAAAAAGGCATTTCTCACCTATAAAAATGGCATTGTTCAGCTATTAAAAGTAGCATTTTTTGACATTTTTTAATTGACAAAAAGGGCATTTTACAGCTGTAAACAATTGTATTTTTTGTGTTGTCGAAAATTAAAAAAAAGCTGTTAAAAATGGCATTTTCAGCTGTTAAGAAGTGTATTTTTCAGCTGACAAAAATGATATTTTTCAGCTGTCAAAAATTATATTTTTCAGCTGACAAAAATGATATTTTTCAGTTGTCAAAAATGATATTTTTCAGCTGTCAAAAATGATATTTTTCAGCTGTCAATAATTATATTTTTTCAATTGTCAAAAATGATATTTTTCAGCTGTCAAAAAATATATATTTTCAGCTGTCAAAAATTATATTTTTCAGCTGTCAAAAATTATATTTTTCAGCTGTCAAAAATTATATTTTTCAGCTGTTAAAAATGGTATCTTTCAGCTGTTAAAAAGAATATTATTCAACTGTTAAAAATAATATTTTTCAGTTGTCAAAAATTATATTTTTCAGCTGTAAAAAAATATATTTTTCAGCTGTAAAAATGATATTTTTCAGCTGTCAATAAACGATATTTTTCAGCTGTCAAAAAATATATTTTTCAGCTGTCAATAAACGATATTTTTCAACTCTCAAATACGATATTTTTCAGCTGTCTAAAATTATATTTTGCAACTGCCAAAAATGATATTTTCAGCTGCCAACAATGGTATTTCCCACCTATAAAAATGGTATTTTTCAGCTATCAAAAGCAACATTTTTGGCAATTTTTTTAATTGTCAAAAATGGCATTTTTCAGCTTTCAAAAATTGTATTTTTTAGCTGGCAATAATGGTATGATACAGTTGCCAATAATAGTTTGTTGCTGTTATCAAGCATAAAATTTTTCAGCCATTAGGAATTTTATTATTCAGCTGTCAAGAATGTAATTTTTTAGCTGTCAAAAATGATATTTTTCAGCTGCCAAAAATGGCATTTCTAACCTATGTAAATGGTATTTTTCAGCTACCAAAAGCAGCATTTTTTTAACATTTTTTAACTGTCAAAAATGGCATTTTTCAGCTGTTAAAACTTCTATATTTTGTTGTCAAAAATTGATTTTCTTTGTTGTGAAAAATTGTATTTTTAAGCTGCCAATACGGTATGTTTCAACTGTCGGGAATGATATTTTTCGGCTGTCAAGAATGGTAATCCCCAGCTGTTGAAAATGGTGTCTCAAGTTGTATTTTACAGTTGTAGAAAATGGTATTCTTCAGCCACCAAATATGCTACGTTTCAGCTGCCAAAACAGTATTTTTCAGCTAATAAAAATCATTTTTTTCGACATTTTTGAATTGTCAAAAATTGTATTTCTCAGCTGTCGAAAGTAGTATATTTTGCTGTCAAAGCATGGGCGGCTCGTTATATAGAGCCAAGGAGCCGTGGCGCTACCTGTAGTTTCAATCTCAGCAAGAATTTTTAATCAACCCTTTTTCGCCAGTTACTTTGGTCTAGGAAGATTAATCGTCCTTTCTTTCTTCAAAATGGGGTTCGGGGGTATATTGTATAGGTGGCTCTACCATCAACATGTTCCACGAGCCGCCACTGGTTGCGACCGTTACTACGTGGTAATTCATAATGTAATCACTGACTACGTTTTTACCACAATTTATTTAAAGTATGTACAACTATAACATATACACACATAACTTCACGACTTAAGTTTCGACGTTTGACACTTGATAATGACCGTTCGGTAAAATAAAATAAGAAAAATAACTGGCAGTACAACTTTTTACCCACTAAACTTTTTATTTTGATTGAAAAAAAATCACTAAAATTACCTATGCTGATTGAGGTTGGCGGCACTTACTTCGTGATACATTTTTAATTAATTAGAACACACTTTTACTTAGTTAAACAGTGTGATATTAACTAAGTAAAAGTGTGTTTTATTTAATTAAAAATTACCTATGTTTCAGGTGTTCAAACAGGACAAAATTTACAAGATTGCATAATTTAACAGATATCACGATATCTCAAAATCATAGATTTAAGAAGTCACGATTTTGAGAATTACACAATTGCAAAAGTGATTGTTGATTAAATCTATCCGCAATTTCGCAATTTCAACATTTTAATATCTTTCGGTGTACGAAATGAATTCCCCTTAAAACGTTAAATTGTATAAAACGTTTAGAACAAGTAAAATGATGTTGATGTAATAGGTGCGGATTGCGAGCAACGCGAAACTGGTTGCAGTTTGTCCCCGGAGTGAAGAATTTAAATTAAAGAACTCGAAGTGTAATTCTTATGCACCGAATGCAATTACGCCCGGAGAGAGAGATTGTGGTTAATTCCATGGCATCAGTCACATCTCACACACAGGGTTTATTGCCTGATGAAATTGAAAACGTTATAGTTTAATTGCCTTTAATAAAACTTAAACACATAGAACCGGGGATGGTGGTTTAATTAAGTCGTAGGTATGCGGAGAACGATACCATCGTCCACAAGGTTTTTATTGATTCGTATTCTGGGATGGAAAATTTGGCCTCTTTCCAAATGGAATGGCTATAAATACATTTAATTAATCACGATTTATGTTAAGTCGGATTATTAATTGATTAGGCGCTCGGAGTGTGATCGATGTTAACACTCGCGGATTGCATTCGAGGGAATGTCGACGGCGACAAGTGGCGTGTCGAGCGATTCCAAAAATCCAACGCCTACTTACTAATGAGTTAGAAATAGAAATAATTTCGTTTAGATACCGTTTCAGCATATTGCGCATTCTATGAACAATATGTATAAGAAAGTCGTTTGCATAATTTAATCAGAATGGGCACGCGTAAGCAAGAATTTAGTCAAAGTGCTGAAAACTTGGCCAGAAAACAGTTTGTGCGATGAAATGACTCGGAATTAAGTTGATTAGTACAACAATACGATTTATGCGCGCCGTTTGGGGAACGTTAATTTAGCATTAACATAAAATATAACATTGCTACGTAATATTAAATGTGACAGGAGCCCGCAAAATGATCCTTGGAGATTGTGCGGTCCCAAGACGATTTAGTCCTGTTACCGTTAAAGGGTTACACCGAAGACTATTACATAACACACATTATAACCGCAGGGGAGTCATCCGCCATCAAAGAATAAACACAATTCCGAATTAGGCGCCATTAATTCACCGCATCCCCCCAGAGTCGGCGGCGGAGGAGGGCAATTTGGAAAGTATGAAAAATAAAACGTAAAACGGCGTTTACAATCCGCGTAGACAAACATCTTAACTCGCTAACTAAATATTGACGTTGGTTCATTATGGAGAGTCCGCCTGTTAAAACAACAATCGGCCCGACGACGGCTTATTGAGTAACAGTTCGTTATTGATTTATTGACATATGCTTAGATTTGACGGCAAACAATCGCGCTAATCGAGATTCGTATTGCTATTTCAGATTTCGTTTACCTATACGGAAGATGAGAAATGTTTTCTGTTTATGATTTAATGAAGTTTTCTACGTCGTTCTTCCGACAGTTTATTCATAATAGTTAAGCGAAGTACCTTTCTCTAAGCAGGCACTTTATCTTCCTCCATAATAGCTATCCGTAGACTTGAACAAATATAATTCTTTAGACCTGCTGTCAATGATCCTGAGATTTTTAATACAAAATAAATGAAATTTAAGTTGGTAACACAAATTCATAACCCCAAATGGAAGTTATGATGTTTTTTTAATAATTCTTGTCGGCGACCTAGCGAGTAGCGCTAACTTAAAAAAAAATCATAAATTGTTTATAGCCTATGCTATTAAATTGGTTAGGGCCAGATGTTTTATTAACATTTTATTGAGATTGGTAATATTGGTTTGGTGAGGCTTTTACTTGGTGAAATTCTATAATATATGTGGTAAGTAAAACACGTGTGTTGAGAATTTTTACAAATTAATCATCTGCCTGATGAAGCCACTGTGTGGCGAAACATATGTAGCAGTGTTTCGACATTAAAATTTTGTGAAAATTCTCAACACACGTGTTTTACTTACCACAGAGATTGGTAATATTTAGGGTGGTGGTGGTTTCGCCGGGAAGCCGTGTCTGGAAATTCGTGGCTAACTTCTCGTCGGTGAGGTTATGTTACTTGCGGCATGTTCCTACCGATAAATTAATTTGCTGCGATAAACGACGCAGAGAAGACGTAGGTTCACCTTCCAAAATTCCTTGGGCTGTGTTAATAGCATCCTGAATACGTTTCACTGGTCCACCACTTCCTGGTTTACGGAGAATACTACCCGTTTCATGAAATAATACAACAGATAGTGATAAGGTATTTTTAATTTCATCATAAATAATGAGAACGTTAGGAAATTCTTCCTGAAACTCAGCCATAGGTGCGTCGAATAAATACATCCAATTTCCGTCCACTTTTTCCCATTTCGGAAATAACTTTCAACTAGAAACGTTTTTGCTGGTTGCTGTAAACCATTGTGACCACGGAATAATTGTGACTTTTAGAACGATCTGACGTTTTGTTTGTCAATTCCGAACAGGTGCCAACTTAATTTTTTTTAAATAAAAAATTATGGCACACTTGAGTTTTTTTTAATGAACATACGATATTTACTGTATGTTACAATTCTTGAATAAAGATTGTATATAAAATAACTTTAAATTAAACACAAAATTTAACTACAAAAACATTTTTTAAACAACTTTAAATAAGAAGCTGTGCCTCCCCTCTGATAGGTGAAAGGATATGTTCATGCGTTACACCAAATCTACTTAGAGTTGCTTAACTTTGATAAACGCAAGATAGATGTCTTTTCTGATAGGTAACTCCGGTCTGTTTTTATGAAGCACTTCCGCCTAATGATGCAATTCAGGCGGATAAGAAAGCGGCGAGCAACCACTTTCGACTACTTAACGGCCACTCGCATTTCAATTGAACGAGCTTAATTCGACGACTCTATAAATATTTGCCTCGGCAATAAATGTTAATACATTTCACTTAAAAGCACCAATACACGCCGCCATTTCCAATTATTGTTTTACCGGCGGTGAAGGTGCTGGAATCAATAAGAGAAATCACGTTTGATAATGATCTTCCAGATGTTATGATCAAAATTTTAACTCTTTGAAATTTACATACATACGGTATACGTATTTATCAACTTTTAACTCTTTGAAATTTTCTATGTTCAGCTTATACGGTTTATGTATTTGTTAATGTTCCAAAGCTCCAGGTATTCCCTCCCTCATAATTGTTCATGTCATCTGCGAATTTGATACTATTTTTTCAATACATTCAGACATGATTCACTTTTGATAATGTTCTTCCGCACTTTTAACTCTTTAAATTTTTTTATGTTCGGCTTATACGGTATATGTATTTTTTAATGTTCCAAAGCTTCAGATATTCCTCTCACATTTGTTCATGTCATCTTAGATGCAATTAATTTGGAAGACATGTTATAACAAGACGGTGCAACATGTCACACTGCTAATGCCACTATTGATGTACTGTAAGAACAAGTGCAAATAATGCAACCGTTAGTTGTGTTTGTCCATCATGGATAATTCGATAAATCATTTTTTTTAAATTTGGCTAATCGATTAAATATCTCCACCAAAAAGTAACTCAAAAAAAATCGATGAAATAAACAAAATGTACACTTGTGTTAACTCACCTCTACATTCGGTTTCCGGGAAGCAGACTGCGACTATTCCTGTATAAGTAATCTGAAACAAATATTTAATCGTTACAATTCATTCAAGCTTTATGACATTCAAAAAATTTATATTTAAAAAAATTCAAAAATCGGAAATTTTCGCTAAAATCGTGTTGGAAAACGTGGTAGGGATGGTGCCAATAAGGCCAAGTTTCACCTGTCTAAAAAAATTCGTTCAGCTGATGATTACGAAAATCGAAAATTTTCGCTAAGACGATGTTGGAAAAATTAACAAGGCACGTGGCCAATACAGCCAAGTTTCCCCTATCAGAGTGTGTCACCAAACAAAGCTTGTAATTGATAATTGAAATTGTCAATCCTCATTTTTTGCAGATGCATTCAATAAAACTTCTGATATCAGTCAACAATAAGTCACCGCTGGCCTTCTGCACTCTGAACTAGAAGTGGGCGAAATGACTCTTTTTTAAGCTGACTCAGTGAAAATAGTTGAGTGAAAAAAATCGACTCCGGAACTTTAAAGAGTTGAGTAATAATTTCAAAGAGTCCAATCATTATTGAAAGTATTATCAGCCCGTCTTATTTGAAGGAAATTACAGAAGGCGAAATTATAATAATGATAGACAAAATGACAAAACAACTGTCCAAAATGTAAGTACCTAAGTGTCAATGTAACGTTTGATTGAATTTTCTCATGTCAAAACTCGAAACGTTAATTTGTGATTTGCAAAATGATTCTCGCCGTTTCGTGGTAAAAGTAGACCGCAAATTATCATCATGAATAACAGAAGTATTATCCATTTCGTTCACCTCATATTGACTCTTAATTCGGGCCATTATATGGCATTATTACCCAAGTTTCTTTTTGTACGAGCAATGCAGATTTTGCAAAAATCCCTGACTCGTATGGTTTCAGCACGATGGAGCAACTGTCCATGCATCAATAAACGAACCACGGCAATATTTTTTCAGTCATTTTATATATCAACGGATGACCAGCTCGTTCACTCCATCTACCGGCTTTGAAATTAATTAATTTTCGATTTCAATCCAGATTTAGCATAAATTCTCGATATACATGACTTCAGCACGATGCAACAATGGATGAAACGGATGTGAAGCAGAGATAGGTAACTCATGAGTGAGTCGATTAATAGATTCGACTCTTAGAAATGAGTCGAGAGTCAAGTGACTGACTCATTTTGAGTCGTGAAATTGGACAAGTAGCGGGTACATTGAAAATTTGGAGGACTTTAACAGTGTTTGGAATACTTATATTCCAATAGTAATCTCCGTTTCCCCATCAGCAACTAACTACACTGATGAGACCTGAAAGGTCGAAACCGGTCTGTAGGTGTTCTGATGAGGGAACAATATGTAATGTTGACCTTCACTATGTTTTAGTGCATATTGCAAAATTTTCGAAGTGAGAACTTTTTTTTAATTTTTCAAGAGTAATAAGTTTTTTCAGTTAAGTCTTCACGATGAGTCGACTGACAAAAAAAGTCTAGTGTGAAGTTATGTAGCAATAGATTTGAAAAATTAATATCTCGGAGAAAAGAAAAGCATTTCCGAAAAAAATTAACCTTACAATTAGGAAAGATCTTAGTCATTACCACAAAAAAAAATCAACCCATTATTTTAACCCGTTATATTTATTCACCCCATTCAAAAAAATTAATGACTTTTTTTTAAGTTTGCAGTCATAATTAAATAAAAATTTCTATTCTTATCACAAATACGTGTACTTTAATAATAAAAAGTCAAAAAAACGTCACGGGTACCCCTTCAATCCCTAAAAAATTAATCTCTGTCGAGACTCGCAAAAATCCATACCGATATAAACGTTGATTTTTGATAAAGTTTACAATCAGCGATAACTAAATAAAAATTCCTATTCTTATCAATAATACGTGTACTTTGATAATCAAACGTCAAAAACATGTTGCAGGCACCCCTTCAGCCCCAAAAAAAAATAATTTCTGTCGTCGCTCGCAAAAATTCATACCGATGTAAATGTTGATTTTTAAGAAAGTTTGCAATCAGCCATAACTAAATAAGAATTCTTATTCTTATCACTAATAGTTGTACTTTGACAATCAAAAATGAAAAAATGTTACGGGCATCCCTTTCACCCACAAAAAAAAAGAATCACTCGAAAAATCCTCACCTGGCGCTATCGATTTTTGACGGCAGAAATGATTTTTTTTATGTGGAAGGGGTGCCCATAACGTTTCTCTTTTACTTTTGATTGTTAAAATACACGTAATAGTGAGAAGAATGGGAATTTTTATTTAGTTATGGCTAATTGCAAACTGTGTTAAAAATTACTGCGATTGACGGTAATATTTTTTTTTTAGATTGAAGGGAGGCGCGTAACATTTTTTTGACTTTTGATTACCAAAGTACACATTTTACTGATACGAATAAGAATTTTTATTTAGTTATGAGTGATTGCAAACTTTGCAAAAATGGACATTTATATCACCAAGTATGGATTTCTGCGAGTGGCAGATATTAATTTTTTGGGGATGGAAAGGGTGCCAGTAAAGTTGTTTTGACTTTTTATTATTAAAGTGCTTTTATTCGTGATTAGAATAATAATTTTTATTTAGATAAGGGTGATTGCAAACTTTCTAAAAAAAAAAAAAAATTATATCGCGAAGTAAAGATTTCTGCGAGTGACAGAAGAAATGTTTTTTTTGGGGATGGAAGCGGTACCCGTAACATTTTTTTGATTTTTGATTACCAAAGTACATATTTTGGTGATAAGAATAAGAATTTTTATTTAGTTAATGGTGATTGCAAACTTAGTCAAAAATCGACATTTACATCTCCAAGTAGGGATTTCGGCGAGTAACGGAAGAAATTATTTTTTTGGGGATTGAAGAGGTGCACGTAACGCTGTTTTGACTTTTTATTATTAAAGTGCTTGTATTAGTGATTAGAATAAGAATTTTTATTTAGTTAATGGTGATTGCAAACTTTCTCAAAAATCGACTTTTATATCGCGAAATAAAGATTTCTGCGTGACAGAAGAAATATTTTTTTTTGGGGATGGAAGCGGTACCCGTAATTTTTTTTTAACTTTTGATTACCAAAGTACACATTTTAGTGATTAGAATAATAATTTTTATTTGGTTAATTTGGTTATAGGTGATTGCAAACTTTCTCAAAAATCGACTTTTATCTCGCGAGGTAAAGATTTCTGCGAGTGACAAAAGAAATTATTTTTTTGGGGATGGAAACGGTACCCGTAACATTTTTTTGACTTTTGATTACCGAAGTACACATTTTAGTGATTGGAATAAGAATTTTTATTTGGTTATAGGTGATTGCAAACTTTCTCAAAAATCGACTTTGATATCGCGAAGTAAAGATTTCTGCGAGTGACAGAAAAAAATATTTTTTTGGGGATGGAAGGATAACCCGTAACATTTTTTTGACTTTTAATTACCAAAGTACATATTTTAGTGATTGGAATAATAATTTTTATTTAGTTAATGGTGATTGCAAACTTTGTCAAAAATCGACATTTACATTGCCAAGTAAGGATTTCGGCGAGTAACGGAAGAAATTATTTTTTTGGGGATAGAAGGGGTGCACATAACGCTGTTTTGACTTTTTATTATTAAAGTGCTTGTATTAGTGATTAGAATAAGAATTTTTATTTAGTTAATGGTGATTGCAAACTTTCTCAAAAATCGACTTTTATATCGCGAAGTAAATATTTCTGCGAGTGACAAAAGAAATTATTTTTTTGGGGATGGAAGCGGTACCCGCAACATTTTTTTGACTTTTGATTACCAAAGTACACATTTTAGTGATTGGAATAAGAAGTTTTATTTGGTTATAGGTGATTGCAAAGTTTCTCAAAAATCGACTTTTATATCGCGAAGTAAAGTTTTCTGCGAGTGACAAAAGAAATTTTTTTTTTGGGGATGGAAGGGGTACCCGTAACATTTTTTTGATTTTTGATTACCAAAGTGCACATTTTAGTGATTAGAATAAGAATTTTTATTTAGTTATAGGTGATTGCAAACTTTGTCAAAAATCGACTTTTATATCGCTAAGTAAAGATTTCTGCGAGTGACAAAAGAAATTATTTTTTTGGGGATGGAAGCGGTACCCGTAACAATTTTTTTGACTTTTGATTACCGAAGTACACATTTTAGTGATTGGAATAAGAATTTTTATTTAGTTATAGGTGATTGCGAACTTTCTCAAAAATCGATTTTTATATCGCGAAGTAAAGATTTCTGCAAGTGACAAAAGAAATTATTTTTTTGGGGATGGAAGCGGTACCCGTAACATTTTTTTTTTGACTTTTGATTACCGAAGTACACATTTTAGTGATTGGAATAAGAATTTTGATTTAGTTATAGGTGATTGCAAACTTTCTCAAAAATCGACATTTATATCGCGAAGTAAAGATTTCTGCGAGTGACAGAAGAAATTATTTTTTTGGGGATGGAAGCGGTACCCATAACATTTTTTTGACTTTTGATTACCAAATTACATACTTTAGTGATTGGAATAAGAATTTTTATTTAGTTAACGGTGATTGCAAACTCTCTCAAAAATCGACTTTTACATCGCGAAGTAAAGATTTCTGCGAGTGACAAAAGAAATAATTGTTTTGGGAATGGATTACCAAAGTACACATTTTAGTGACTGGAATAAAAATTTTTATTTAGTTAAGGGTGATTGCAAACTTTCTCAAAAATCGACTTTTATATCGCGAAGTAAAGATTTCTGCGAGTAACCGAAGAAATTAATTTTTTGGGGATGAAAGGGGTGCCCGTGATGTTTTTTGACCTTTTATTATTAAATTGCTTGTATTGGTGATAAGAATAATATTTTTTTAGTTATGGCTGATTGTGAACTTTTAAGAAACTTCTTTGAAAGGGGTGAAAAAATATAAATTGCAAAAATTAAGGGTTGATGATTTTTGTGGTATTACTCTAAACCTTTCCTAATCGTACAGTTCACTTTTTTATTAGCTTTGCTTATGGTAGAGATTTTTAATATCTATTGCTGGATCTATTGCCAACTTCACACGTATGGATGGACCATTCGAACATTTTTTATTTTATATCTCAAATGGTGAACAAACCATGACCAGCTCGTTCATACATATGGTTTCAGGATATATCAATAGATGAACCACGGCAACGTTTTCTTCGGATGTTTTATATCTCAACGGGTGAACAAACTGAGTTTCCATGAGTCGATTCAAAGAGTCGACATTGGAATTAGTGATCTGATTAGTGTTGAAATGAGTCATTAATGTTTGTAACGTTTTTTTCGTTAGCGTGCAACCTTTTTTAGAACTAGCGATATTTGGGATCATTTCAGCGAATTGTTGACCTCATTTCAGTCGACTCTTTTCCACGAGTCGATTTACAAAAAAGAGTCATCCTAGAGAGCCCATCTCTACAACAAACCATGAGATGCTCATTTACCCCACCTACCGGCGTAGGTTAGTAAAATAATGAATTTTGGATTTCAATCCAGTTTTTCATAAATTCTCGACATATGTGGTTTTAGGATATACCAATGGATGAACAACGGCAACGATTTTTCAGATATTTTATATCTCAAAGTGAGAACAAACCATGATCAGCTCATTTACCCTGCCCATCGGGTAGGGTTAGTAAATTAATGAATTTTCGATTTAATCCAGATTTTGCATGAATTATCGACATATATGATTTTAGCAAGATGGAGCAACTGTCCATATAATTATTGAATGAACCACGGTATTGTTTTTCCAGATATTTTATACCTCAACGGGTGGGTAAACTAAGACCAGCTCGTTCAATCGATCTTTCGGCTTGTGAATCAATGAATTTTGGATTTAGGGCGCATCAACAGCTTCCTGCGGGGTGCATTAGCAATAAAGTATAAACAGGCAAATCAATAAAGGGACTATTCGCCGCAAAAATCTGATGAGAAATGTCAGTTATTTACTAGAAAAAAAAGACTATGTGTAGCTATCTCGAGGAGGCGAATGATTCCAATATTTTTTTAGCAAATTATTGCATAAATCATTCCATTTCCACTGAAAACATAAAACTTTCCTTCAAATACAACTTTATGTAACATCATTAAAAATACATCATACCTTTCTGAATTACTCAGTATAATCACGAAAAATTAAAATTTACTTGGAATTGTATTACGTTAAGAATTTAAACATTTCAAGCTAGTTAGTTATTACCAGGGGCGGCTCGTTATATAGAGCCAAGGAGCCATGGCACTACCTCTAATTTCAAGTCCAACAAGGATTTTAAAATAATTCTTAAAATACCTATTTGTAGGTTGGAAGATAAATAGTTCTTTATTTAAAAAGGGGGGGGGGGGGTGTATATTGTATAAGTGGCTCTACCATCAACATGTTCCACGAGCCGCCACTGGTTATTACAGGCAAATCAATGTGGCTGTAAGAACACTTGAATAAGGACTTCAAATACTTCACGAGTGTTGTATTAACTTAGCAGGTAATCTGGGAAATTTCACTATTCGTCTTTTGGGTAGATTCTTTACAATTTTCTTTATTTTTATGACTTAATAAACAATTATAATACGACATGGTGCATTTCTGGCATTACAACGCAAATAAACCAAGTCTATATCTTGCTATTTAAGAAATGCGAAGCCAAGGTAACAGTGTTGCACACAAACCAACATCGATCTTGAACTCCCACCTTTATAATTCATTTGCGTATTTAATTGCCCGAAACTGCCACGAGAAATCTTGAAATTAATTCCTTAATTCCATCAACAAAGAAAAAAAAATGAGGCGAGTAAAGAGAATGTGCATTATTATTAAGTGCACTTACGGACATTTTATTTTATATTTACAATTGCGAGCGGCGGTTAAATGCTTTCTTTAAATATCCCTAACCTCTTTCGCTTTCACGCTGAATGAAATTGTATGAAAAGCCTCGTGAGGCCATAACTCAACGCGTCCAGACGGGTCGAAGGAGAGGAGAACGCGGAGAGACTTGTGGGGTCAAGGGTACGAAGTTATGGCAGGCACACTATTATTATAATGTTGAAAAGGAACACGAATGTGCCGGACTATTATTTTACTAAACGTTCGTGTCGGGTGCTGCATTTTCTTTTTTCACGAACAATCAGATCGGATGAGTGTACTTTATTTCGCGCGAAAGAGAGGAGAGATGCCTAAATAGATTGTGGGTATGCTCGTACACGTTTTTCACTTCGTGAGGAAATCAGTTGTATTTTTTATAAGCTCGTGAAAGTGTGAATATATCAATGATTACTTCCGAGAAGAAAGTCGAATTTTATTGTTTCTGTAAATGTGTATGCAAAAGATAAATATGTAGAAATTGCGAGTGGCTATTTTATTAAGCTTGAATAAAGACGATTGTTCAAGCAAAGATGGTACTGTTGCCACTATTGCAACTTTGTATTCAAGCTCAGAAGAAAAAATATGGTGATGTGGCCATCAAGTTACTTTCTCCGACTTGATGGTAGCATTTATATTTACGCTTTCGTAGTTTATTTTCAATTTAAATGTAGATCGAACGTTTGTAGACTCGGATGAATCTGACGTTTAAAACGTCAAAATTATGAAAGATGGAAAAATTATACTGCAAATTTAAAAGCTGAGTTTACTCAAAAACTAAGGAGATTTCGGAAAAAACTTATTCTTTATAAATTGTTCACTTTAGAATTCTCTACAATTATTATTAACATAAATTTGCTGTAACTATTATCGTTTCATAATTATAAACCAAAAATGAAAAAATTATAATACATTTTTTTCTCGAATAACAATGATTTTATGAAAAATATTTTCAAACCAAAGATGTTAATTTTTTTGTTGTCTTCAATATATATTTAAATGATTTTTTGATATTTTTCATATTTACAAAAATATTGGAAAAAAACAAAAAACAGTTAAGGTAAACACCCACTTCCGGTTTACGAAATTTTACCAAAAGCTTTTCAGTTCTTCGGATTATCAAATAAGACTTATGTTCAAAGTTTCATATCAATTGCTCTATTAGTTTTTGAGATACAGCGCGCAGACACACACACAGACACAAAAAAAAAATCCAGAAATTGCTGAAATGGCATCTAGGGATCCCAAAACGGATATTTTCGTAAAAAAAAAATTTGAAAAAAAAATCACGATTACAATACTTTCTCGTATTTCGTAACGGAGAAAGTAATATATAAATATAACTGTAAATATTTTTTAAGCTAGTTTTTTTAGTCAACCTCTAGGACAAATTTATAGGTTATGTTGAAGGCGTGAAGTTAGCAGTTGGCGTTTCTGAGTCAAAAATCAACTTAAATCAAATTAGTTAATAAATTTCGTCAAATAATAATAATAATAAATTGTCTTTATTGCGAGAAAAAAAAGTACAATTATGTATATGTAAATTGATTGAGCAATTAATTTAATTTCGAAATCAAAAATATACCAATTATCAATTCGAATCGACATTACAATTAGAATCAATGCGCCCTTACCACGTACAATAGAACTGTTCACAACATAACATATAATAACTTATCACTGTAGCGATTTGCAATTTGCATTGCGCGCAGTTGACTGTTCTCGTTTCATTTATCTGTGCGATAGCGACCGCACGTAACCTCAAAACAATTTACATTTTTATCTATTCATAATTAATTAAAAAGGGGAGAACACCGGCAATTATGGTGCAATTTTGCAATGACTAGGAATAATTCCCTCCCCGGACGCGCGGCGGCGCGGGCTCGTCGGAAATTTAATTAAACCCAGGCAATAATTAGACATTTCCAACCTCCGATAACTTCATATTAATAAGTCCGGAATGTTTTGAGGTTTTCATTAAATATCCGACACCGCAATAATAACCAAATTGACGAAAGTAAATTTTAAATTCAGATCGTTTGGATGTTATAGTGGAAAGAACAAATTGTATATGTAAAGAGTATACAGTGAATCAGAAAGTCGAAAATATTTGGCAACACATTTTCTGAAAATCCCTATAATAATTCAAATAGAATTATATTGGCTTCCTGGAATTTTTCAATACAAATTGAAAAATTCTTTCCGCAGTCAAACATTTTACTAAAATCTCATTCTCACATCAAGAATTAGTCTTATTGCGCTAATCTCAGAGATGTATAATTCTTTTCTGGTCTGCTTTTAGCTACTGAAAACATTTTGAAAGGAAGATTTGTTCTCGCGTTCTTTGGCTTCCTCCAAATCCTTTCTCACTCTGCGCAAACTTCACGCCCACACGCCTCAAGTACTCGGTAATACTGTACACGAAAGATTGTCAAATTGTCGGAGTTGAAAAATTCTTTCCAGAAAAGTCAAACTTTTTACTAAAATCACATTCTCACATCGAGAATTAGTCTTTGCGCTAATCTCAGAGATGTATTTTTTTTTCTGGCCTGCTTTTAGCCAGGGGCGGCTCGTTATATAAAGCCACGGAGCCAGCTCCAGCTCAGCAAAAAATTTTAACTCATTCTTAATTTTTTTTAATGTTAAACAACACCTATAACACCGCGTGGAAGTTCCACATTAATTTCAACAGATGGTTAAAATTTTGACAGACTATTTCTGAATAATGTGTTTTTACAAATTTCCAAAGAAAGCAATCGCAAGTTTACCACAACAAAAATGGTTTCACTAAAAGGCAAATTTAAAATCACCAAAGAGGCAAATTTTTCAGAAATTCACTTGAGAATTACACATTTCTTTCGACAGATGGTTGACATTTTGACAGACCAATTTTGAATAATGTCCCTTTATAAATTTCTTAAGAAAATAATCACAAGTTTACCACAACAAAAATGGTTGCACTAGAAAAGCAAATTTTGATAACAAAAAAAGCGGATTTTTTAGAAATTCACATGGCAATTCTACATTTATTGCTACAGATACTTCAAATTTTGACAAACTAATTCGAAATAATGTGTCTTTATAAATTTACAAAGAAAATAGTTCCAAGTTTACCACAACAAAAGTGGTTGCACTAAAAAGCAAATTTTGATAACCAATAAGGCGCATTTTTCAGAAATTTGCATGGGAATTCCACATTTATTGCAACAGATGGTTTAAATTTTGACAGACTAATTTTGAATAATGTGTATTTACAAATTTCCAAAAAAAATAATCTTCCAAATTTTCGATTTGTTTGTTAAAATTTTCCAATTTTTTGCATTTTTTTAACCGCGAATTTTTGGTATTTGTCTAAATTTTCGAATTTTTGTGCTTATATTTTAGTTTAATACCTTAATCAAGAGCTAATTCTACAAGTGATTTTTTTTTACGATTTTTCAAACCATTGAGTGCAATTTCCGTTCCCTCCAGTGCAGTTTTGAGTCGATTCCTGTTGTTTTCAGTAGCAATATTGCAATTATTTTTACAAATAACGAAAAGTACACTCTTTTTGCATGGTTTTAGTAATTTTGGAGCTTATTCTACAAGTGATTAATTTTTTACAATTTTTCATTGAGTGCAAATTTTCTTCACAACAGAGCAAATTTTGAGTTTATTCCCTTGTTTTCTGCAGGAGCATGTCGTTGTTTTCAGGAAATTAAAAGTAGACTATATTTGAATAATTGAAGTTTATTTGAAGCGAAACCTTCAAATAATAATTTTTTTTTAATTTTTCAAATCGTCGAGTGCAAATTTCCTTTGCTACAGAAGAAATGTTGAGTTTTTTCCAATGTTTTCTGGGGCTAATCACCCCGAGTGCTGAAAATGGCAATTTTCGTACTTGAATTTTCAATATTCTTGTTTTCATTTTTTATCGTTAAGCCCGGATTTTGATATTTTGGTCTAAATTTTAACTTTAAGCTTTATTTTTTTTCTAATTTTTCGATTTGTTTGTTAAAGTTGTCAATTTTTTGGTCCGCAATTTTGATTTTTAGGATCGAAGTTTTGAATTTTTTATCCTATATTTTAGATTTTTTTAACCTAAATGATTGATTTTTATACGCGACTTTTTTTATTTTTTTGCCGATATTTACAAGTTTCTTTGACGATTTTTGATTTCTTGCCTTTGATTTAAGAGTTTTTAACTTGATTTATTTTTTTTATGGGCGATTTTTTTTACTTTTTGACTAAAATCGATTAAATTTAGTTTTTTCCAATTTTTTTTTTTTTGAAGACCGAGACCATTCTGAACATTATTTGTCCATAAAATTTTGTTGTGGGACTTCCAGAGTTATTTTGGGGGCTGATTTTCGTTTTCCTTAATATTTCAACTTTTTGATTTGAATTTTTTATTTTTAGACCAGCATTTTTTATTTTTTTGGTCTATATTTTAGATCTATGGCCTGTATTTTTTATTTCTTCATTACAATTTTTTTAAATTTTTTTGTTGAAATTTTTTTAACCGCGAATTTTCGAAATTTGTCTAATTTTTAAATTTTTGGTTGCATATTTTAGTTTTTTACTTTAATTAAGATCGTATTTTTATTGGTCTATACTTTAGATTTTTTATGTGCAAATTTTTGATTTTTTTTGCCGGTATTTAATTTGTATAATTTGTCATTTCCATCTTTCATAATTTTGACGTTTCAAACGCCAGTATCATCCGATCTAATAAATTGTAAAAGTGGCTCTACCATCAACATGTTCCACGAGCCGCCACTGCTTTTAGCTACTGAAAACATTTTGACGGTAGAAATTCGAAGGAAGATTTGTTCCTGCGTTCTCTGGCGTCCTCCAAATACTTTCCCACCCTGCACAAACTTTACGCCCACACGCCTCGAGTACTCGGTAATACTGTACACCAAAGATTTTCAAATTGTCGGAGTTGAAAAATTATTTCCAGAAAATTCAAACTTTTTACTAAAATCATATTCTCACATCGAGAATTAGTCTTATTGCGCTAATCTCAGAGATGTATAATTTTTTTCAGGCATGCTTTTAGCTACTGAAAACATTTTAAAGGTAGAAGTTCGAAGAAAAATTTGTTCTCGCGTTCTATGGCGTTCTCCAAATCCTTTCCCACTCTGCGTAAAACCACACACGCCTCGAGTGCTCGGTAATACTGTACATCAAAGATTGCCAAATTGTCAGAGTTGAAAAATTCTTTCCAGAAAAGTGAAACTTTTGACTAAAATCACATTCTCACATCGAGAATTAGTCTTATTGCGCTAATCTCAAAGATGTATAATTTTTTCAGACATGTTTTTAGCTACTGAAAACATTTTGAAAGTAGAAGTTCGAAGGAAAATTTGTTCTCGCGTTCTCCAAATCCTTTCCCACTCTGCGTAAAATCCCACACGCCTCTAGAGCTCGGTAATACTGTACACCAAAGATTGTTAAATTGTCGGAGTTGAAAAATTCTTTCCAGAAAAGTCAAACTTTTGACTAAAATCACATTCTCACATCAAAAATTAGTCTTATTGCGCTAATCTCAAAGAAGTATAATTTTTTCAGACATGCTTTCAGCTACTGAAAACATTTTGAAAGTAGAAGTTCGAAGAAAGATTTGTTCTCGCGTTCTCTGGCGTTCTCCAAATCCTTTCCCACTCTGCGTAAAACCCCACACGCCTCGAGTGCTCGGCAATACTGTACATCAAATTGTTAGAATTGAAAAATTCTTTCCAGAAAATTCATGACTTTCTCATCAAGAATTAGACTTATTACGCATGATTTTTTTCTGGCCTGTTTTTAGCTACTGAAAATAATCAAATTTACATGTTGAACCTTGTAATTCACGACCGCTGGTACATATAAAATATTTTTTTTTAAAAGCAGCACTGATCTGAACACACACGTGTCTAATTCATTTTCACCTCGGCATATTATTAACAAATATCTTATCTTTTAATTTTGCACAGCGTTAACTACAAATTTATTCATATATTCCTCACCAGCGGCGATGTAATTAAATGATACATATTGCGGCGGATTTTTCCTGCGCTAATGATGATGGCACTTTTATTACAGGAAAACTCCAATTTTTCCACGTGTTTATTTTAACATTTTAATTAATTTAATTTAAACATCACTAATGCACGCCGGTAACGTAAATGTAAATATATGCGGCGCGCATTTAATTTGTTATAAATATCAACAAACCGCAATGGTGAAAAATGAAATCGTTGTTGTTTTCCGATTGAGCAGTCTTGGGCGTTTTAATTTGATATTCCGAGAAGTTGTAACATCAATTTGTACGATTTACAGCCATTTAAATTACAAGCCCACATCGGCTGTTTAATTAAGAAACGCTTACGACGTCTTCATAAATTATGTACTTTTCGAGTTCTAAATATTTATGGGTTCCGTGATCAATATGCAAGAGTTATGACCAAATTAGGTGGAGCGGAACAATGGAAATGCTCAAAACAATATAATTACACTGGATGGATTGGATTACTTGTGGAAACCTTAATTTTTTTTTTGGGAACGTAAAAGTGATCAACAGGTATATAATTTCAAACATATTTTATTAAAAACCGAATTACCGGTATATTACAGCATGATTGAATGATATCAATCATCACCTCCACCGCATCAGTAATGATTCCTACAACGTGATCGTCATTAGATAGCTCTTTCAATCATATGCAACCACATGTACGCATCCAAGTACATGGGGTTACATATGATACTAATATTACCCGTTTAAAAACGCTTCTGTATACATTTTCGTAGGTGTGAGAGTATTTAGACACTATATTATTATTATTATTGTAATGCATTATTCTCCATGCCGTGTAATGTTAAGTTAAGCAGCACCCGCGAACAAATAAATAACATACAGTTGTCATTTTCAGTTGTCTTAGCACTTCAAGTGTAGCAGATAATGAATAAAACATATGTGCAACGAAATGAATAATGAAAGAGTCGTAATTAGCTTCACTACACGAAAATAAAAAAAAAACGAAACCGTGCTAACTTAACGATTATATTAATACTAAATGTTATTAAAATGGAAGCTAATTACTGGAATGCGCAGAGAGAGACAGAGAGGAAAAAAAACATAACGCGGATCGAAATAGATTTTTAGTTTTATATGTCGTAAAACATTTCCCTTATAGCTACCCCTAAAACAATACCCGATTTAATAAACTAATGCAAAACCGTAGTGGATGGGTGGAGATGAAATGAAACGAGAATGGTGTATACCCTCCGGACGTACAGCGGGGAAGAGAGGGAACGCACTTCCGCATACCCCTTTCCGACCCGCGCTCCCCACTGCAGCCCCGCGCCCACTCCGCCCCAACCCCCCCGACCAGCCAGCCTGTCTGACGCTGTAATTAATAGAATTTTCACACGACATGGCTTATTAAAAATAACAATGCCTTTTAGTCAGTGTAATATAATGAGAGTACTTACACAGATGAAAGGTTTTAGTGTTAGAATTTGATTCTGCTTGTTAGGATACCACCACTCCATGTAATTATTTTTTTCTTCTCTAATTGTAATCAAAACCTAGAGGAAACGGGCGGAAAGGGTAGAAATGTTTGTGTTTGTGCGACGCGTTGTCATTGGGTTTCATTTGTGTGCAGGAACGATAAATTATGCGGAAATTCGCTAATTACCAATGAAAACATATCGGAACTTTCGCCTGCAGGGTAAATTGTATCGGTCACAGTTAACAACAAACAGTGTGTCTAATTTTGTTGGGGCTGTTTAAATTCGGATGGAGTTTACTTATGTTTTTAGAGAAGAGGGGGCTGGATCCGACTGTACCTTCAGACTTTTATCGTAAAGAGTGCTTAAATCGCATAAAAAACGATGAAAAAAATGTTTCTTCAAAAAATATTTTCTATTATCCAAGTCCAAGAGCTCATCCTGAACACTATTTGTCTATAAAAAAAAATCGTGGGACTTCCAGAAAGGGAGATGCGGAATTTTTCTTTAAAAAAAATTCTATTTTTTTTTCATGTCTAAGAGCTCATTTTGAACACTATTTGTCTATAAAACAAATTGTGGGACTTCCAGGAACGGAGATACGCAAAATGTCTCGTATCTTAAATAGTGCTTAAATCGAGAGGAAACGCCTAAAAAAACGATGAAAAAAATGTTTTCTTCAAAAAAAAATGTCTATTTTTTTCAAGTTAAAGAGCTCATTTTGAACACTATTTGTCTTCAAAAAAAAATTATAGGTCTTCCAGGAACGGAGATACGGAATTTTTCTTCAAAAATTGTTTCTATTTTTTTTTTCATGTCCAAGAGCTCATTCTGAACACTATTTATCTATAAAAAAAATTGTGGGACTTCCAGGAACGGAGATACGCAAAATTACTTGTATCGTAAATAGTACTTAAATCGACAGGAAACGTCTAAAAAACGATGAGAAAAAAAAATTTCTTCAAAAATTTTTTTCTATTTTTTTCAAGTCTGAGAGCTCATTCTGAACACTATTTGTCCATAAAAAATGTTTGTGAGACCTCCGGGAACGGAGATACGCAAAATGACTTTTGTCGTAAATAGTGCTTATATCGGCAGGGCACGCCTAAAGAACGATGAAAAAAAAATATTTCTTCGATAAATGTTTTCTATTTTTTTCAACTCCAAGAGCTCATTCTGCACACTATTTGTCTACAAAAAACAATTGTGGGACTTCCAGGAACGGAGATGCGGAATTTTTCTTCAAATATTGTTTCTATTTTTTTTTTCATGTCCAAGAGCTCATTCTGAACACTATTTATCTATTAAAAAAAGTGGGATTTCCAGGGACAGAGATACACAGAATGACTTGTATCGTAAATAGTGCATAAAGAAAAAAGAAAACAATTTTCTTTCTATTTTTTTCAAGTCTAAGAGCTCATTCTGAACACTATTTGTCCATTAAAAAAGTTTATGAGACTTCCGGGAACGGAGATACGGAAAATGACGTTTGTCGTAAATACTGCTTGAATCGACAGGAAACGCCTAAAAAACGATGAAAAATAAATTTTCTTCAAAAAATGTTTTCTATTTTTTTCAAGTCCAAGAGCTAATTCTGAACACTACTTGTCTAAAAAAAAATTATGGGACTACCAGGAACGGAGATGCGGAATTTTTCTTCAAATTTTTTTTCTTTTTTGTTTTTCATGTCCAAGAGCTCATCCTGAACACTATTTATCTATAAAAAAAATTGTGGGACTTCCAGGAACGGAGATATGCAAAATGACTTTTATCGTAAATAGTGCTTAAATCGACAGTAAACGCCTAAAAAAACGATGAAAAACTTTTTTCTTCAAAAATTTTTTCTATTTTTTCAAGTCCAAAACCTCATTCTGAACACTATTTGTCCATTAAAAAAGTTTGTGAGGCTTCCGGGAAGGGAAATACGCAAAATGACTTTTATCGTAAATAGTGCTTAAATCGACAGGAAACGCCTAAAAAAACCGTGAAAATTTTTTTCTTAAAAAAATGTTTTCTATTTTTTTTTTCAAGTCTAAGAGCTCAGTCTGAACACTATTTATCTATAAAAAAAAATGTGGGACTTCCAGGAACGGAGATACGCAAAATGGCTTTTATCGTAAATAGTGCTTAAATCGACAGGAAACGCCTAAAAAAGATGAAAAAAAATTTTCTTCAAAAAATGTTTTCTATTTTTTTTTTCAAGTCTAAGAGCTCATTCTGAACACTATTTATCTATAAAAAAAAATGTAGGACTTTCAGGAACGGAGATACGCAAAATGACTTTTATCGTAAATAGTGCTTAGATCGACTGGAAACGCATAAAACATGATAAAAAAAACTTTTCTTCAAATTTTCTTTTCAAGTCTAAGAGCTCATTTTGAACACTATTTGTCTATAATTTTTTTTGTGGGGCTTCCAGGAACGGAGATACGCAAAATGACTTTTATCGTAAATAGTGCTTAAATCGACAGGAAACGCATAAAAAATGATTAAAAAAAAACTTTTCTTCAAATTTTTTTTTCAAGTCTAAGAGCTCATTTTGAACACGATTTGTCTATAAATTTTTTTGGGGGGCTTCCAGGAACGGAGATACCCAAAATGACTTTTATCGTAAATAGTGCTTAAATCGACAGGAAACGCATAAAAAATGATGAAAAAAAAAATTCTTCAATTTTTTTTTTTAAATCTAAGAGCTCATTTTGAATAGCTTAAGAGCCCTGGATACCATGCATATTTCTAAAACTTAGATTTTTCGCTTAAAGTTTATAAAATGTAAATCTGTTTTTACAGTTATTTCTAAAATTATTATACCGTGGGCATATAATATTTATATTTTTTTGTTAATAACAACGTAGGAATTAAAAATAAATAAATTTCAAAAAAATAAAGCTTGTTTGCCCTTTTTACCTTTATTTAGAATATATTTTTCCAATAACCGTTTTTTCTAAAATGTATAATGTCACGAATGATAATTATATTAATTCTTTAAATACATATTTTTCTTAATTAATCTTAAAGCTATGGTTACATTGAATATGTACGTTTCAAACTTGAGATAACCTCACTTGTTGCAGATGCATTAAATAAATTTTTTATTTAAATAAAGATGAAAATAGCCTGAAACATTAATTTTAACTTGTTTACGTCTTGTACTTCGTTCACTGCAAGAATTCCAATTATTGCATCATCCAAGACTAGAACAACTGGAGAGCGCATGCGCCGATGACGAGAAGCAAAGCCAAGTACTACAATTTATACGATGAGTGCGTATGTTAATGCTTGTATTTTAATTTAAACTGCGTTCAGTGCAATTTTACTATTTTGGTTTTTGATACTGGAGAAATAAAGCTATTATTATTATACAGTGTGTATAATGTATAAAATATGTCCAGAATTTTCTGAACAATCCAAAAATTGAATAAAATACAGGGTGTTGTATTTAAAATAAAAAAGTTGGTATTGGCCTCCGTTACATGACACACCCTGTATAAAAAGTTTTTATTGGAAAAAATGCGCAACTCAAAATACTAATCGACGTATCCGAGCGTTTTTTCGAACACGCCCCCATTTATTTATTATCGAATTTATTCCATTTGGCTGATACACTCCGTATGCATCGCTGTAACTGACGCAGTTCTTTTAACTTAGACGCATGCGTTCTTTACTTGTTTACATCTTGTAATTCCTTCGCTGCAATTATTGCATTTTCCCAGACGTGACCAACTGGATTGCGCATGCGCCGATGACGAGGAGCAACTGCAATTTATACGTGCGCACGTTAATTCCCATATTTTAATTTAAACCACGTCGAGTGCAATTTATTACGATATAGGTATTATGTTTTGATAATTTTGAAGAGGATTTATGGTGATTTTGTTTTCGAACAATGACTGCATTGAGTGCATTTAGTTATGCTACTGTTAATGTTTTATGTTTCGATCATTTTATTGGTGGTTTAAATGTGACTTGTTAATTTTGTTTTCGAAATATTTTTTCTTTTTGTTTTTCAAAATATTTATCTACATTTGGAAATTTCGGGAATATGCCATGTTTGAACAGAGTTCGGAATACAGGGTGCCCGGATTTCGTAGGGACAACATGGACAACTTCTGCATTTGAAGAGATAGAGAGATGGTCAAATTAGCAAAAAGGTGCAGGTTCGAGGGCTCAGCGAGAATCCACCCCCAAATCCCACTTGTCACGACTCACTTGTTCAAAATAAGAATTAAAACAAAATCTCCCAATTTCTTCAATTTCAGATTTTTTTTTAATTTTTATTGTGGAGGCCACACAAGTGAGATTTGGGGGGTGGATTCTCAATGAGCCCTCAAACCCGCACCTTTTTGCTAATTTGACCATCTCTCTATCTCTTCAAATGCAGAAGTTGTCCATGTTGTCCCTACGAAATCTGGGCACCCCCTGTATATCCGATATTCATATAAATATCAAAATATCGGATATACAGAGTCCTGCAACAGTGCGCATTTCCCGTGAAAAAAAGAAAAAAATGTTTCGTACAAAAAGTTGTTGGTTTAAAAATCTTTACGCCGTAAAATTATTTTTAAACAAACGGGGTGTCCCGATTCTGCGGTATAACAAAAACAAGCATTTTTTAAAATATAACACCCTGTATTTATTGAAGTTTTCTGATGGCATTTTTCCACCTCTACATAGTTGTTAATTTAGTTTTGGATTATGTTACAGTGTTGACAATATACAATTTTTTTCTCCAAATATCATGCATAAGCAAGCTCAACTTTAAAAAATCGTAGCGACCTCGTTTTTTGAAGGTAAGAATAAGTCTTAGCAAAAATCTCAGTGTGGTTAATAAGCATCGTTTTAGTAATGAAAATTTTAAATTAAATAATACAGGGTGTTCGGAAAAAAATGCTAAACTTTGCATTTTTCAAAGCGGTATAACTCATTTTTTTAAATGACGTAGCACTAACTATATAACAATGATATAACTACTTACTGCTAAAAATTGTACGGAATTATTCCTCAAACAGCGGCAATATAATTTTTGCTGCATAAACCAGCACAAGTATAAACGTAATCCGAATATTACCCAGGCAAATCATGTTGAATTTAAGAAGTTTAGCAATAAACGTAAACGCGGTGAATTCGATTTTATTAGTCGGGAAGGGCTTAATAGTTTCAGGATCCATCTTCCTGGGTGTTTTATTAGCTATGGAATCACCTCTAATAAACTAACAATATAGATAGATGAAATCAATTCCGATTTGGCCGCGATAAATGGTCAAGTTAACCCCACGCCGGGGTTTTCCCATTTAATCCATTTATGTAATCAAAATATAATAATAAACCGTCCATCAAAATATTAAACAATATCGCTCTTTGCGCTAATGCAATTGGGAATTACTGTAGGTGAGTAATTGTTTCTTTTTTTTTGGGTTATAATTAGGTGGCTTTTATCGGCGCGAGTCTCCAATAAGAATTAATTAAACGGACGAGAATCGTTTTCCTTTTCCGTTTTTAATTATGACGACGAAGGCAAAAAAATCGTCCGGAATGTAGGAAGTTACGTGCAATTAGTTAAACTGCCGAGGACAAACAAAAGTGCCACCTAAATTTAACACACGTTTGCCCCCTTTTTGCCATTTCCGACGGCC
The DNA here is from genome assembly GCA_910593695.2 of Ocypus olens. Taxonomy (NCBI): domain Eukaryota; kingdom Metazoa; phylum Arthropoda; class Insecta; order Coleoptera; family Staphylinidae; genus Ocypus; species Ocypus olens. The sequence continues at coordinate 8,715,881 of OU343048.1, forward strand.
GTATGTGCATACGGTCCGTTTCTATCTTCTCTTTTGTTCGAAAATGTATTTTAGAACGGTGTGCTAATGCTAAATTTAAGCTCTATTTTTAATATTAATAATAAATTTATGGCTGAAAGACCTCCGGTCGATAGCCAATTAAAAATTGCAGAAAAACATAAATTTTTTGTGTATGTTATATTTAATTGTAACAATTCTTAAATAAAGATGTTACAATTTTCAATGCGCTAATCCCGTGCGACCGGAGCTGGATAAAAAGGGTGCGTTTTTACACCATCTGATGTTCTTGCATTCACACGTACGTTTAATCGCGCGGGATTGGAATGGGCCAATCCAAGCGTGCGGGATTGCGCGTACGTGTGAACGCCGCTAATGAGAAAGAAGAAGATAATTGTCGATTATTTTACTGTTATTTATCAAATTAAAATGAATTTTGAAAAACATGCCCTTACTTTATTTTAGATCAATTAGATAATTATAACAAATTCCGAACATGACAATGTGTTGGTGAACTTGATGAATCAATGCGCACGCGCCTGTAACATCCAATGATGTATCCGCTATGTAATTATCGTTTAATGTAAGCTCATGCGATAATATCGAATTCGGGGTATTATTATTATTAAGGCGACGTCATTAATGTTGAGAATATGTAAGAGGTTTAACATCTGCAAATTGGAGCCGTCCAAGTTTAATTAATCCCTCATTTGCGCACGGGATTTTTTCAATTAACTTTATTATCATCGATTTATCCGCATCCTTCTTCTTTGACTCGGTGATTAATTGCGTTCGCAATCTAAACGGCGATTTTTTTTTCCTTCTGGGGTCACGTTTCTGGTATAAAAGTGATGCACGAATATTTGCAACAATGCGGATTGGGTTTGAACGTGTGGAAGATCAAGGCCAAGCTATAATTATCACAGTACTCACTATTCTAAATGACAATAGCAGAAGATCACTGGATCTTCGTATAGGAAGCTATAGACCTATTCATGAGTAAGGGCGGTTTACGAACTGAGTTCGGAACATTCAAATAATATTGGTATCCTTTTCTACTACCTGATAACCGAGCGGATGCCAAGACGTACGATTTCGTCGGCCGTATCTAGAAGACAAATATTCCGCTCATGCTTATAGAGAAAGCCAATATTCCGCAGCTGTTCTGGTCAGATTTTTTTCCTGTAGCGTCCTCATCGAACGTTCACGAGCCACCGCTGGTGATATATACAGAATAGATTTTACTGCCTATCAAAGGTCTTTCGTCCCTTTTAAATTTTCGATGCGACATATTTCCACCTACTTTTGTGGTACTGGTAGATTTGATTGAAAATCCGTACACTCATAGAGGCAGTAAAAAATAATAGACACGACATCAGCAATGTTACAAATTCAAGGGTGAAAACACCATATGAAAAATATGACTTTTGGGAATATCTTCAAAACCATGAAAGATAAGAAAAATTAATACATTCAGGCTATTTTTCGTCTTTATTACTTTTATAAGAAAAATTATTTCAACTTCTTCAAGATGGTATAATCAAATTTTGCAATAATAAAATATTTTACAAAATACCCTCATTACAATCAATTAATTTTGCAAAATATAAAATTCTTGTTAGAACAAGATCTAAAAAATAGTTATGAAATGTTTGTCCACAATGTTTTCAAGATGAATGGGAACATTTTCGAGATGAGGACCTTTTTTTTGCTTATAATCCGACTCTTTTGATAAAGAGTCGACGCTTTGAAATTATTACAAGACTTTAAAATTATGAGTCGACTCATTCATTTTGGATTTTTTTTTGCTCCGACGCTTTGAAATTATTACAAGACTCTTTAAAATTATGAGTCGACTCATTCATTTTGCTCATCAACATTTTTTTGGGGAAATATTTCACTCAACTCTTTTCACAAAAAAAAAATCATTTCACCCACCTCTACCATGAATACATTTATATATTAATCAAGAAAACTTCTTGAAAATATTTTAATGCAGGATATACGTCTTTCTTGAATGTTTTAAATATAACACAAAGCATTTTTAAATGGCCTTAACGTATGCCCTAATCGGCTTATAGAGTTTTTAAACAGGCCGATATTATTTGATGCTATTACCCCAAATCTAATAAAACTTTCGTCATACTCTGTTAGAAGCGCCAGGGAAAAGCACTGTTTCGAAATAAAATTCGATAAATTTTAATTAAGCTTAATGGAAAATTCATTATGCTCTAGTAAAAGCATTTCCTGCATCCATGTTGCTATTCTTTCCGATGGAAAATTTAATAAACAAAAAAGAGTACGCTTTGACGGCGTCCTCTTTTTTTTTTTCGTAATGCTTTAATAAAATCAGTTTTACACTAAAAACACTCCCATATTGGAAATTAGGGTGTCTAATGTATGTAAATTAACGAAACAAGCAACGAGATTTGAATATTAAAATATATGCAAAAATATTATTGCACGCGTGTAATATTTAAAAGCAACCAACTGCTGCATCAGATGATCCTGGCTGGGTGGTCCCGTAATTTATTCGCGTGGCGTTTCTGGTTTATTATTGCTAAACTACGAAACCATCATAATCATCATAGACGCGAATATTTCTTCACATGTGGAATCGTTAAAAAAACGAATTTATTACAACCTTATCGCCTTTTGCATGCGAATAATTAGCGTTACGTAAGAAACGTCACGTTTTATGCATTCGCGACGTCCACGCGAATTATACAGAAACGGTCTATAAAATGGCCTTTTATTTATTACCGTCCATTATATTAGAGTTCGTAAATACAGTTCTAAACGTTCAAAATTATTTCCATGGAAATAAAGATGAACACGATAAATAATGCAGTTAAGTGTAGACATTGTTTTCCCGACCGGTTTCATCGTATTAGATCTCATCAGCTCAGTACAGATGCTGACGGAGAAAAGTTCAGTCTTGCAGTTTCTGCCTGGAGTAGGTGTTTTTCTATCTAGTTCAACCCTTACTGGTGTGTTTGAACACAGAAAAGGTTGTTTACCATCCATGGAGTTATAAACCTCCCAATTAGCCGTTAAGATAGATATACCATAAAGGTGACATCTTTTGTCTAAACGTTGCACAAATAACTCGTATAATATTAACAAAAAAAAGTGATTTAGAGAGTTGTTTACTATGGACTCATGGAGTTATAACCCTTTTAAGTATCCATTAAGATAGATACACCACAAAGGCGACATCTATTGTCTAAACGATGCATAAATTCCTTAAGTGGAACAATCCGCCGACAAAAACTAGTGATAATTTTAAACGACATACATTTAAATATTTAATATTATTCCTTATTGTCGGTGGATTGTTTCACTCAAGAAATTAGTGCAACGTTTACACAATAGATGTCGCCGTCATGGTGTATCTATCCTAATGGATATTTAAAAGGGTTATCTCCATGGGTCCATAACAAACAACCAGTCGTTTTTATTGTGTATCTCTCTAAATCACTTTTTTGTTAATATTACACGAGTTGTTAAGTGCTAATAATTATCAGACTGAAAGTTTTAATTTATATTTCAAGATGTAAACGCCTCCAAAATCAATCAATACATGCATTTGTTTGAGTTAAAGTACAGTTTTATTTTTACAATTGATAAATGATAAATGTATCTCGTGCTATACTATCGTAGTATTTATCAATTGATATCGGTTATGATGAATAGCGATAATTTTCCTTAAACTAGATGTAAATATTTGTTGTCCTTGTTGGCATTTACAAACAAGCCGTACGTAAATGCATAATTTTGATAATTACGTGGACTACTGATTTGACCGATCAATTGGATGCTGAATATTCAACAATTGCCGACCACTGTTTATTCTTGTAATTACAATCAAATGCAATCTAGGAATTAACCACGAACGTCCGCAGTCTAGAAGTTGACACATCACTAATTAAAATCCATCAAATATCAACTTGAAATTAAACTAGTTGTTTAATTTATTTTACACATGATTACTTTCTTATAGTATAACGAAGTGATGAAGTTTTCATATTTGTATGTTTTACGCATTATTACTTTCTTATGTAAAGTATTAAATAATGAAATGATTATATTTGTAATGGTTATCTAAATGATTATAAAACACGCTGAAAAAACATCTAGAAATCAGTGACGATTCGCGGGGTTTTTTCTGGTACGACCGAGGAACAAGAGGTGGTAATGCAGATAGGTAGGGTCAGTTGCAGAGACGGCTGGCTGCGTGACCTCACCTATCTGTATTAACACCTCTTGTTCCTCGGCCGTACCAGAAAAAAACCCGCGAACCGTCACTGCTAGAAATGTAATTGTGGCAAAGGCAAACATTTATAATTCCCTAAAAATTTGATTTGAATAATTTCTTTTGATAATCTAGCGTTTTTATTCACTGAGGTCCGTCCGAAAATCGATCGAGGAATGAACAATTTTTTTTATAAGTCATCAAGGAGAGTGAAGTTTTTTTTAATTTATTTCATTGTTTATAAGGCATATGGCAAATTGATTGCTGTAACTAACTTTTTTATGGAATATGGCGAACTTTACAAAAAGTTGAAATTAAAATATCGGAGCGTCCGAAAATCGACCGAGGCGTGGACAAATTATATTTCTTTTAGTCATCAAGGAGAGAGGAGGTTTTTTATTTCTCTAATTGTAAATATAGGGTATGGTGGATCGATTACAGCAACTATTTTTTTTATGGGAGCTGGCGAACTTCACAGAAAGTTGAAATTAAAATATCGATACGTAATATCGATACGTGATACGATTGACCGCTGCGTAATGAAATCATCAATGAGAGTAAAGTTTTTTATTACTTGAATTTTTTATATGGCATATGGTAAATTGATTGCTGTAACTAACTGTATTATGGGAGATGGCAAACTTCACAAAAAGTTGAAATAAAAATATCGGTGCGTCCGAAAATCTTATTATTTTTTTTTTAGTTAAAATATTCATGGTAGACTCAAAATTGACTATATAATTAATAAAATAGACCAAATTTTGCGTTGAATTAAGTATACCAACACAAGATCACTGAAAATAGGAAAGGAGTAGTCGTTAGAAACAAGCTAGTCTGAAGAAACCTAACATATTGTAAAGGTGGTAAAACAACTTTTGCTCTAGAAAATTATAGTTTCAAGCAGTTTATTGTAAATTATCGCTATTTGAATTAATATTTCATCGATTGAATAGCATCCATAGTTAACTTTAGTTTTCATTCTAAAATAGAGCCCAGTTTCTTAATCGAAGAGACTGAAATCTATAGTTTCCAAAATATTCTGTTTTTTACGTAAAAATTAAAAAAAAAATACGCATTTTCCTTTGTCTGTTCTAAAGTTATTAATACCAATTTTAAACGTGTAACTTAGAATAAAAACGATAAACGCAGAAATATCAAGTTTTGGATCTTTGCACGTGAATTCGATTGCAGGCCGAATTTTTTTTAACATTAAAATCCCTAATGTCCCATATCATCCATAATTCCCCAACCCAAATTTCCGTCATCCTTCCTTTTTTGTAAAAAAAAAAATCGTTCAATTATATGAGTTTCCGTTGACACCACAAAAAAATTTCTTTGCAACTTTTGGAAGGGCTTAAAATTATCTATGATGTGCAGATTGATTTTTTCAGTTAAAATCGGTTGAAGAATAAAAATGTTACATTCTTCCAAAATCTTTTTTTTTTACTTTAACAATAAAATATATCATTTACATATTTCTTCGCAACTTTTTGAAAGGCACGAAATGATCTAAGTACAGTTCATTTCAGTAAAATCGATTGACGAATAAAAATGGTATCAAAATTTTTTGACTCCAACATTAAAATCGTTTTATGAGTTTACGCTGACCCTGCAAGAAAATTGTTTGCAACTTTTTGAAGGGCATAAAATAATCTATGAAGTGCAGATTTTTTCAACAAAATCTTTTGAAGAAAAAAATGAACAGTCTTGCAAAATCTTCTTTTTTCACTTTAACATTGAAATCGTTCAATTAAATGACTTTCCGCTAGCTCTATAAGAAAATTTTGTCGCATTTTTTTGAAGGGCATAAATAATAATAATAAACGTTTATTGTACTTACTAAATACATAATAAATAATAAATACAATGGCCATCGACCGGAGTCCTTCAGCCATGAAGGGCATAAAATTATCTATGAAGTGCAGTTTCTTTCAGCAAAATGGATTGAACAATAAAAATGTCACATTCTTGCTAAATCTATTTCTTTTTTGACTTTTTGACGAAAAATCGTTCAATTTTCAATAAAATCTCTTCGCAACTCTTTTAAGGGCATACAATTATCTATGAAGTATAGTACGGGTGTGAAGTTAGCAATAGATCCAGCAATAGATTTCAAAAATTCATATCTCGGAGAAAAGAAAAACGATTCGAAAAAAAGTTAACCATATCATTAGGGAAAGTCTAAATTATTAACACAAAAAGAATCAACCCTTAATTTTAACCCTTTATATTTTTTCACCTCTTTCAAAAAAGTTTTTTGTTTTTTTTTAAGTTTGCAATGTGCTATAAATAAATACAAATGCTTATTCTTATCACTAATACAAGTACTTTAGTAATCAAGACTGGAAAAAACGTTACGGGTACTCCTTCAACAAAAAAAATTGTCCGTAAGTCGCAGAAATCCACACTTCGCGATATAAATCTCGCTTTTTGACAAAGTTTGCAATCAGCCATAACTAAATAAAAATTCTTATTATCACTAATAAAGCTGGTTTCATAATCAAAAGTCAAAAAACATTACGGGCACTCCTTCAAACCAGAAAAAATAAATTCTCTATAAGTCGCAGAAATCCACACCTCGCAATATAAATCTCGATTTTTGACAAAGTTTGCAATTAGACATAACTAAATAAAAATTCTTATCCTTATCACTAATAAAGGTGGTTTCATAATCAAAAGTCAAAAAAACGTTACGGGCACTCCTTCAAACCAGAAAAAAATAATTTCTCCGTAAGTCGCAGAAATCCACATTTTGCGATATTAATCTCCATTTTTGACAAAGTTTACAAAAGGGCCATAACTAAATAAAAATTCTTATTCTTATCACTAATAAAGGCACTTTCATAAACAAAAGTCAAAAAAACGTTACGGGCACTCCTTCAACCCAGAAAAAAATAAATTCTCTGTACTCTGATTTACGGAGAAATTTTTTTTTTCTTGAAGGAGTGCCTGTAACGTTTTTTTGACTCTTGATTATTAAAGTACTTGTATTAGCGATAAGAATAAGCATTTTTATTTATTGATGGCAGATTGCAAATTAAAAAAAAAAAAACTTTTTTGAAGAGTGAAAAAATATAAAGGGTTAACTTTTTTTTTCGAATCGCTTTTCTTTTCTCCGAGAAATGAATTTTTAAAATCTATTGCTGGATCTATTGCTAACTTTACACCCGTAAGTATAGTTTATTCAAGCAAAATAAATCTATAATTGAAAAATTCACAATCAAGTTGTAAATTTTTAATAGAGTTGTGAGTTTGATCCATGTTACTGGGTGGAAATGTTGAAGGAGAGTGTTGGATAAATGTACGTCCAGTATCTGATTATAATTTTATTTTCTGAACTAGTTTCGGACTATTGGCCTATCTTCAGCAGAAAACTGAAAGATAACGACAAGAAAGTATAAAAATTAACATAAGTTACAAAATATCATAAAACTGGGGAGATAGTTTCTTTTTTAAAATAAAAAAAAATTTGTTATCGTAACGTTATGAAAATGGGGTAAGTAAAGTAAATTTGAGTGGTAAAATTGTTGAACGAAATAAAAATTCTTATGAAAATTCATTGTAAAGAGAAATATAAGGTTTACTTACACGTCCTTAAATTTTTAAATCAGTTTAATTATGGATTACCACTTAGTAACGGTGACAACCATCCTCTCCATTTATCTAAAACTTATGGATTGCCACGTAGAATGGTCGCAACCATCATCTTCATTTACCCAAAACTTGTCCAAAATCATTTGATTATGCAAGAACGAAGCGTTACAAATTGAATGTAGTTTTTGTGAAGTTGTAGCTCTTTAACTTTTTTTTCTTCAATATTTTTTACACTGCGTCCCTCAAATATAACTCAAAAACCATCATTAAAAAAAATGTATTGTTGTATTTTTATAACTTTGAAAGATATTTTATGACTTGAATGCAGTCAAAAAGTAAAGGCCGAGATTTGACGATTATGTAACGATTATGAGATCTCAAGTTTCAACCTATGAACACAATTCCCATTTTGTTTATTTATATAACAAATTGATGGGCATGATGGATCGGGTTTCATCCGAAAAATCTGAAGCTTTGGTGGTAAAATTTCATTCTTCCTGTCAACCACTTCGCGCCCGTGTAGCTTTGATTGGGCTATAGGATAATCCTGAAAAATGACTTTTTTCTTGTTGTTACCTTTTTGTACGACATATTATTCCACTGTCACAAATTTACTCATTTATGCAAAGAAATATTAAAAAATATTCCATAGATGGCGCTAAAGGTGTAATTTTTTTTGTAAAATATTTTTGTTTTCACGTTTTTGTTTGTCGTTGGGCGTGAAGAGGTTAACAGACCTTTTGGTAATCAAAAATTTAGTTCGCTTAAGGATTTAACTATGCACGGAAAAATTGCTTACAAATAAGGAACAAAAAATGGAAGAACCACCGTGAAGAATAGATTTCATGATTTAATTTTCTCCAATTTTTTTTTTATAAGAATTCAGGCTAAAGAAAACAAAAACCTGCCAACTGTATTCGGCGTGCCGTATGTTTCCAACCCTGTATTTTAGGTATGCATTGTTTGCATTCTTCCATAATTTCATTTTACGATTTCGTTCGAGGCCGACACACACACACACACACACACACTCAATTGATCTATGAACGACGCTCATATTTCTTAGAGGAATGCAGAAAATAAAACAGTGTGTGATTATTAATAGAAGGTGTACATTATAAAGCAGTGACAATGAATAAATTGTATGGGCTCGAATAACAAGGGGCACCACAGAAACTGGTTTCGGGTTCGGGTACACCGTCTGTCCGGCCCGAAGCAAGTGGTAACCCCGACGATTCCATGATCGAAGATTCGACCATTTCCATCCTTTCATTTAAATATATTTTATATAGAAAACGAAACTATGGTCCATATTCGGTTGCTCATTTTAAAATCAATTTAAAATTGCGTTGCGAAAATGTTTACACAAAAGATTTAAGATTTATATAAGTAAATATTTTTTTTATAGAACGTTAATTCAAGTTCAAATGGGTTTCAATTTGAAATTAAAAAAAAAAATTATACGTTTATATAGAAATGTTTTTACTTTCTCCGTTACGAAGTACGAGAAAGTATTGTGATCGTGATTTTTTTTTTAATTTTTTTTTCGGAAATATCCGTTTTGGGGTCCCTAGACGCCATTTCAACAATTTCTGGAAAAAAAATTTTTGTGTCTGCCTGTGTGTGTGTGCTGGGTGTGTGTGTGTCTGTCTGTGTGCGCTATATCTCAAAAACTAATAAAGCAATTGATATGAAACTTTGAACATACGTCTTATTTGGTAATCCAAAGAACTGAAAAGCTTTTGGTAAAATTTCGGACACCGCAAGTGGGTGTTTACCTTAACTGTTTTTTGTTTTTTGCCAATATTTTCTTAAATATGAAAAATATCGCAAAAACATTTAAACAAACATCGAAGACAACAAAGAAATTCACGTCTTTTGCTTGAAAATATTTTTCATAAAATCATTGCTATTCAAGAAAAACATTTTTTTTTTTAATTTTTGGTTTATAATTATGAAACGATAATAGTTACAGCAATTTTATATGAATAATAATTGTAGAGAATGGCAAAATGAACAACTTCTAAAGAATAAGTTTTGTTAGTTTTTGAGTAAACTGAGTTTTTTAATTTGAAGTATAATTTTTCCATCTTTCATAATTTTGACGTTTTAAACGTCAGTTTCATCAGAGTTTACGCAACGCTCGATGTACATTTAAAATATGATTTCAATTGAAAATAAACCCATGAAAACGTAAATATAAAGTCGGAGAAAGTAACATGATGGCCACATGCTTTCGCCTTAGAAATAATTATCATCTTCAGCGATTGCGACAGTCAAGCAATGTTGGTCCAGGTCTTGTTTGGATGGGTGACCGCCATTGGAAAACAATTAACGGTGCTTCCGAGTGACCCTCTGAAATAACAAGCTCAGTTACACACACGGCTGAAGGATCTCGCGATCGATGACCATTTAGGAAAAATTGCAACACCGCTGCTACTACTACTGAATGAAATGCGTAGAATTTGACACGTGACAGTTACGGTTCTAGGTCTATATCGGTTAATGTATACTATATATCCCCGGCACATTTCACCTGTAAAAGGGTAACTAACCTTAGATATTGCCGCCAGACCACAATGTAATAACATAATGGATATTTACACCTCGCACTCTACTTAAATACACCCCATATCAACAATTACTTCCCTTACACTAAATTGCCCCCTACCTACATATATATATATAGATATAATTTCAATTCATTTGCGTTCCACCCGGAGTGTTATTTAATGTAATGTAATGTTCCATGAATAGATTTTGATGGTATCGATTACCTTTATTAATTGCCCGGTTTATTCGTTTTGTTTGTATTTGTAAGTGTATCGATTGTAAGGCAATTTACCGAGGGTTCGATCCCAATAAGACAGTTCACTGGTTACCTGATGAGTCCTAATGATCTAAATCCTAGATCAGTGGTTGCCTCGCGAGCTCTATTATATGATTATGTGATAAGTCTTCACTTGTTGAATCATGGAACACATGATTAACTTCAATCACCAATCTTCACTTGATGAATGCACATGAAATTATGAAGTATACAAAAATTACAATAAGAATTATTTTCACATCAGAGCGGTTTCGGACTCCTAGTCCTCATCAGTACAGTCGAGTCGCTGATGGGGAAACGGACTCACTATGAAGGATATAAATAAGAAACAGATGGCGTTGAAACGCTTAATTGACCAAATATAATCATCTTTTAAATTGTATTAAAACTTCACTTCTACGCTTTCATCGTTAAATACTGATCCATTGACAGGTGAGTGCATTTTTCCAAATAGCTAAATTCGTGCCGCCTTACTCATCACTCACCTACACAAGTATTTATCCCCTTTGCAACTTTAATTATTCCATTTTCGCATTTATAGAAAACAGGTAATTATGCAGAGCAAGTAAATCCATTTTCCGCCTCATGATGCGATTAAGTGGTCGCTTTTTGCCACCGTTTTTTTTTGACCTACTGAGAGAGCGGAGCTCGGTTGTTGCATGTGTGTCAGAATCTTGCGCAATTAATCTTCCGTGAAACCATTACTCAAAGAACGCGTCCGATCTAGATCCTTAAATTTATAATTATTAATTTCATCCATTATTACCCTGCTACCTAGCCACAAGTAAGAGTTGCGTTTAATTAACCCGGCGCCATGCATAAATTACGAAACTGCACGGAACTCCACCATTCTGCACTTCTTGCACGACTCTTTGATTGAAAGGTTGGTTTGATAGTGATTTCAAGTGGTAATTATTTCTGATGTTATGCAAATTTGGCAATCAAAAATTTAGTTCGGTTAAGGATTTAACTGTACACGGGGTAATTACCTGAAACTAAGAAGCTAAGAAGTGCACTTGAAAAAAAAATATTTTGAAGAACCGCGAAGAAGACATCATGGTTTCGTTTTCTCCAATTTTTAATTTTTTTTAACACGTTCACTGCTGGTATCAGATAAACTGATTTTTTTTCAGCTAACGCTTGTCTGTAAGATTTAATGTCAAAGAACGTATCACGCACTTAGTGCGTGGTCGGTCCCAGAGTAGAACCAATACCACGCGAATGGTGCGTGGTCGGCACTGAAAGTGTTAAGTAAGGATGGTTGATAGGAATTCAGTGCGGATGATACTGGGAATTTGCATAACCACAAGGGCATTCTGCTACACAGTGGCGGCTCGTGGAACATGTTGATGGTAGAGCCGCTTTCACAATTTATTAGATCGGATGATACCGGCGTTTGAAACGTCGAACTTATGAAAGATGGAAATGACAAATTATACAAATTAAATACCGGCAAAAAAAATCAAAAATTCTCACATAAAAATCAATCACACACGTTAAAAATCTAAAGTATAGACCAATAAAAAATACGCTCTTAATTAAAGTAAAACACTAAAATATACCCCCAAAAAATCGAAAATATAGACAAATTTCGAAAATTCGCGGTTAAAAAAATGCAGAAAATTTCAACAAAAAAATCAAAACAAAATTGGAACGAAGAAATGAAAAATACAGGCCATAGATCTAAAATATAGGACAAAAAAATCAAAAATGCTGGTCTAAAAATAAAAAATTCAAACCAAAAAATTGAAAAATCATGGAAAACAAAAATAACACTTTAGCTCAAAATAAGTTGCCAGCCAAAAACTCGAAAACCTCAATTCCTGGAAGTCCCACATCAAAATGTAATGAACAAATAGTGTTCAGATTGGTCTCAGTCTTGAAAAAAACAAACAAAAATTTTTGAAAAAAAAAATTAATCGATTTTAGTCAAAAAGTAACCAAAAAGTAAAAAAAATCGCCCATAAAAAATAATAATTCAAGTTAAAAAATCTAAAATCAAGGGCAAGAGATCAAAAACCATCAAAAAAACTTGAAAATATCGGCAAAAAAATAAAAAAAGTCGCGTATAAATATCAAATTTGAGGTTAAAAAAATCTAAAATATATGATAAAAAATTCAAAACTTCGACCAAAACTTCGATCCTAAAAATCAAAATTTGCTGACCAAAAAATCAAACATTTTAACGAACAAATCGAAAATTTAGAAAAAAATAAGGCTAAAAGATTAAAAACAGAGACAAAAATATCAAAATCCGGGCTTAACGATAAAAAATGAAAACAAGAAGATTGAAAATTCAAGTACGAAAATTGCCATTTTGAGCACTCGGGGTGATTAGCCCCAGAAAACTCAAAATTTGCTCTGTAGCAGAGGAAATTTGCACTCGACGATTTGAAAAATTTTAAAAAAATATTACTTGAAGGTTTCGCTTCAAAATAAACTTCAATTATTCAAAAATAGTCTACTTTTAATTTCCTGAAAACAACGACATGCTCCTGTAGAAAACAAGGGAATAAACTCAAAATGTGCTATGTAGTAAACGAAATTTATACTTAATGTTTTTAAAAACTGTAAAAAATTAATCACTTGTAGAATTAGTTTCAAAATTACGAAAACTATGCAGAAAGATTGTACTTTTCATTACTTAAAAATAATTGCAATATTGCTACGGAAAACAACAGGGATTGACTCAAAACTGCACTGGAGGGAACGGAAATTGCACTCAATATTTTGAAAAATCGTAAAAAAATAATCGCTTGCAGAATTAGCTCTTAATTAAGGTAAAAAATTAAAAATGAAGCACAAAAAATCGAAAATTTAAACAAATATCAAAAATTCGCTGTTAAAAAAATGCAAACCAAAAATCTGAAAATTTCAACAAAAAAAAACAAATCAAAAAGGTTAACCAAAATAAAGAATATCTCGGGCAAAAACTCTAAAATTTGGAACGAAGAAATGAAAAATACAAGCCAAATATCTACAATATAAGCCAAAAGAATCAAAAATGCTGGTCTAAAAATAAAAAATTGAAAAATCAAGGAAAACTAAATTAATTTGCAATTTTCACCTCCTAAAATAACTCTCTAGCTCAAAATTAGTTGCCGACCAGAAACTCGAAAACGGCAGTCAAAAAGTAACCAAAAAGTAAAAAAAATCGCCCATAAAAAATAATAATTCAAGTTAGAAAATCTAAAATGAAAGGCAAGAAATCACTGTACTTGACAATATCGGCAAAAAATAAAAGCAATCATTTAGGTTAAAAAAATCTAAAATATAGGATAAAAAATTAAAAATTTCGATCCTAAAAATTTAAATTGTGGACGAAAAATTTGAAAATTTTGACAAAAAAATCGAAAATTTAGAAGAAAATTATTTTTTTTGGAAATTTGTAAAGACACATTATTCAAAATTAGTCTGTCAAAATTTCAACCATCTGTTGCAATAAATGTGGAATTCCCATGCAAATTTCTAAAAAAATGCGCCTTATTGGTCATCAAAATTTGCTTTTTAGTGCAACCATTTTTGTTATGGTAAACTTGCGATTATTTTCTTTGTAAATTTGCAAAGGCACATTATTCCGAATTAGTTTGTCAAAATTTCAACCATCTGTAGCAATAAATGTAGAATTGCCATGTGAATTTCTAAAAAATCCGCTTTTCTTGTTATCAAAATTTGCTTTTCTAGTGCAACCATTTTTGTTGTGGTAAACTTGTGATTTTTTGAAGAAATTTATAAAAGGACATTATTCAAAATTGGTCTGTCAAAATTTCAACCATCTGTCGAAAGAAATCTGTAATTCTCAAGTGAATTTCTGAAAAATTTGCCTTTTTGGTGATCAAAATTTGCCCTTTAGTGAAACCATTTTTGTTGTGGTAAACTTGCGATTGCTTTCTTTGGAAATTTGTAAAAACACATTATTCAGAAATAGTCTGTCAAAATTTTAACCATCTGTTGAAATTAATGTGGAACTTCCACGCGGTGTTATAGGTGTTGTTTAACATTTAAAAAAAATTAAGAATGAGTTGAGTTCATTGAAAATTTGTAAAGGCGCATTATTCAGATTTAGTCAGTCAAAGTTTAAACCATCTGTTAAAATAAATGTGCAATCTCTACTTGTATTTTGAAAAATGCGCCTTTTTGGTCATCAAAATTTTCTTTTTAGTGCAACCATTTTTGTTGTGGTATACTTGTGATTGCTTTCTTTGGAAATAAAAAAAAACACATTATTCAGAAATAGTCAAAATTTTAGCCATCTGTTGAAATTAATACGTGGTGTTTTTTTAAGAAGTAGTTAAAATTTTTTGCTGAGCTTGAGTCTACAGGTAGTGCTATGGCTCCGTGGCTCTATATAACGAGTCGCCCCTGCTGCCACAACCGATTTTTGCAGTTAATATATCAATATGAGAGGACAAACGTTATTAAGGGTGTGCGCCAGAGAAATATGAGCAAATACTAATTTTTATTTTCAAATTACAAGATTGCAAGCTCCTGGCATTTTATTAAAAAAAAAATAACTGAAACTATGGCGTTCAACGAAATTTGTTTTTTAAACTTTTCATAAAAACGGTACCAATTTACCAATGATGAGTGAATAATATGAGCACCGGGGATAAAGTAGAAGAAGGGTTTCTTCACCTCAAATAGAATCCAATCAACGAAAAAATGTTGCAGGCATATTTTGTGCAATTAAAATCCATGGTCCGAATATTAAATGATGTTGCAAATAATGATTAATTTAAACAAAAACATTCAGATTTCAAAATTTACAAGCCAAAACCATTGGATTCGAACCAAAAAAACGACATTTTAACCAAGCTCCAGACGAAACTTATCCATTAATGATGGTAAATATTGATTATTTTATTATTTGCATCCCTATTTTTAGGTTGCTATGGTAAAATGAATTACAGGCGTACGCCGCCGTGAAGAGCTTGCCAAAATTACAATTGAGGATATAGAAGAATAAGTAATAATTGAGTCGAAAGTGGGGCAAGTCCATTTTGCAACATTAGTTGAAGCTAAATCTATTACAAATTATTTTTAAGCAATTCAAAATTAATATCACCCACTCCACAATCATACATAACCTAACCTAACTTAACCCGACGTAACCTATCAGGGGGGATATGTCAGTGCAGTAGAGTTGTTGATGAGGAACCTGATAACTATGTTTTCGGCAGTAGACACGAGATGGCGGTAAAACGTTTAATTACCCAGTAACAGTAGGCTTTCCGTGTTTAAGAAATAACATGTAAATTGATTTTAAATGATCGGTAACATGTGTACTTTTCATAATTATGTTAAATAAATTTATGTTTCCACGATTGTTAAATTATCAACGCTTGAATTTCTCTGTCGGACTTGTTTAATTATAATTACAGTTTTCGATCTTCATTGCTCATGTGTAAAAAAGTAATTGTTGCTCACATCCGCCGGAATTTACATATTATTTTTTTTTTTTACTAAATCAGCTCCCGTTCAAATCACAACAAAGGTCAGCTGGAAATGTTGATAGTGCGATGTGAAAATGTATGTGAATTCATATCAAATAGTATTATGACAACTTTATAAGGTTTTTTTTTGTTTAACTGATTTTAAAAATCTAAGTGATGTATCACAAGATTTGTAGAAACAGCTACATATATTCAACAGACATTTTATTGAATTATGATTTTTTCACTAAATGACCATCGACCAGAGGTCTTTCCGCCTGGCATAATCACATTTTAAATAGTTGCTGTTGAATAGTCAAACATCCTTCAACTACAAACGCTATTTCTCAGTAGTCCAGTAACATAAATGACAAGAAATTTCTGTAAATCGAAAATTGTAGGTTACGTCAAAAAGGATTCACCTTGAGAAAAAGCGGGAATTTTATTGCATGATGTTTTTTCACTAAATGTTTATCGATCAGAGGTATTTCCATCTGGCATAATATTGAATTAGAAATTTTCTTCAACAATCGGTGCTGCCAAACTTCGATACGAAATCATTTCCCCACCTTGAGAAAAAGTGCATCTCGAGTCAAGGTTATAAAAATGCAGTGGCGCGACATAAAGAGCAACAATTTATGGATATTTATGACGCCCCAAATATGTTCATAATTCAACCCTTCCCTGTAAGTAAAGGCATCCCGTCGACAGCGCGGGACAGAGGACGGGGGCGAGCTGGTAGAGAGTGTAGAGGGTTAGGTTGGAGTGGCGGAGCTTTAATCAATTGTGTGTACAGCCGCACCAAGATTCGAATCGGCCCACTTACTTGCTGACGCTCTAATCCACTCAATTTGCAACATGATCCGCAGATTTTATCTTATCACTGTTTATTACGCTCGATGAGGCCGCGACTTCAAAAAGGGAAACGGAAATCATCAAAATTACACGGGCTCGTAAGTCCATTGATGGAACTTAATTTTATGGATAAACAAAGCTCTTGTTTAAAAAAATTATAAATTCGGCGGCTCGCGGATCTTTGTAGAGGAGGCTAAGACAGAGATGCCGCTCGTGCTCCACTGCTTACTCTTATAAAGGAAGCAAACATTCCGCTGCTATTTTGGTCAAATTTTCTTCCCTAGCCTCTTCGCCGAACATCCACGAGCCGCCGCTGCCGCTTACACCAATTGAATTTTCTGATTTTTAACATTTTAATAATTTAATGATTTTTTTCATCTTTAACTTTGTTCATTACCCACTAGTGAAAGAATACTCGGAATCGCGGAATGATTAGATCCTTCGTAAGAAGCATGGTTGCCTGGAAATATAACAAAACCTCTGCGAGTCCGGTGGTCGAGCAATTTTCTCTGAAGCAGGCAGCGTTGATTCAAGTTGCCAAGGAAACCAAGTTTATAATCAGGGGCGGCTCGTGATACAGAGCCAAGGAGCCATGGCACTACTTCTAGTTTCAAGCTCAGCAAGAATTTTAAATTAATTGTTAAAACACTTTTTCGCCAGTTACTTTGGTCTAGGAAGATTAATCGTCCTTTATTTCTTCAAAAGGAGGGTGGGGTGTATATTGTATAGGTGGCTCTACCACCAACATGTTCCACAAGCCGCCACTGTTCATAATATGAGAAAAAAATATCTGCCGTAAAAAAAGTTCGAGTACTATTTTAATAAGAACATATGCAATACATTTTATTAAAACTTTTGTAAAGTTTGTGACGTTTATTTGAAGTTAGACTGCTCTGATTTTTAAGTTTTGGCTGTCGTCGCTCAATGTATTAACATAAAAGGTTGGATAACAGTCTTTGTTTATGTTTTGCTAATATCGGATTTTCGTTCGCCGTACCCTCGTCTGTCTTTCATTGATCGGACGCAGTTAGTATATCCGTGTGCACTCGTGTCTCTGTTCGACCTTAGAGTATAGTACCTTGGTCGTCGTCATGGTGAATCAACAAGCACAATATCCACTTGAATTTAAGTTCTGTTCCTTTTTATCCGCTGATAAATTGAAGCATATTTCACACATGACTTCAATTATCTGTCGAATCTTTTTTACTTTCTCCGTTACGAAGTACGAGAAAGTATTGTGATCGTGATTTTTTTTTCAAAAATTTTTTTTGCGGAAATATCCGTTTTGGGGTCCCTAGATACCATTTCAACAATTTCTGGAAAAAAAAATTTGTGTCTGTGTGTGTGTCTGTGTGTGTGTGTGTCTGTGTGTGTGTGTGTGTGTGTGTCTGTCTGTGTGCGCTGTATCTCAAAAACTAACAGAGCAATTGATATGAAACTTTGAACATACGTCTTATTTGATAATCTGAAGAACTGAAAAGCTTTTGGTAAAATTTCGTACACCGGAAGTGGGTGTTTACCTTAACTGTTTTTAGTTTTTTGCCAATATTTTCTTAAATATGAAAAATATCACAAAAAATTTTAAACAAACATTAAAGACAACAAAGAAATGAATATCTTTTGCTTGAAAATATTTTTCATAAAATCATTGCTATTCGAGAAAAAAAATTTATTAATTTTTTTTTAATTTTTGGTTTATAATTATGAAACGATAATAGTTACAGCAAATTTATGTGAATAATAATTGTAGAAAATTACAAAATGAACAATTTCTAAAGAATAAGTTTTTTTCGAAATGCCTTTAGTTTTTGAGTAAACTGAGTTTTTGAATTTGAAGTATAATTTTTCCATCTTTTATAATTTTGACGTTTTAAACGTCAGTGTCATCCTCGATGTACATTTAAAATATGATTTAAATTGAAAATAAACCATGAAAGCGTAAATATAAATAATACCATCAAGTCGGAGAAAGTAACATGATGGCCACATCACCATTTTTGGGAACGTGAATGATTTGGGAATTGACGTCGGCTACGAGGCCATCTGCCACAACAAATGCTCGATTTAATTGTTAAAATTTTTGATTGATTTTTCGGGCCGAAATTGTAATTCTAGTTCAAAATTTTTGATTTGATTTTAATTAAAATATCTATAACCTGAATTATTTTTTCCGGTATTTTCGAGTTTTGTTTGTTGGAATTTTCGATTTTATAGTCTGCATTTATTATCTTTAGGACAGAATTTTCTATGCAATGTCTAAATTTTCGGCTTTCTGGTCAAAATTACAATTTTTTACTTTCTCCGTTACGAAGTACGAGAAAGTATTGTGATCGTGATTTTTTTTCAAAAATTTTTTTTACGGAAATATCCGTTTTGGGGTCCCTAGATGCCATTTCAACAATTTCTGGAAAAAAAAAATTTGTGTCTGTGTGTGTGTGTCTGTCTGGGTGCGCTGTATCTCAAAAACTAACAGAACAATTGATACGAAACTTTGAACATACGTCTTATTTCATAATCCAAAGAACTGAAAAGCTTTTGGTAAAATTTCGTACACCGGAAGTGGGTGTTTACCTCAACTGTTTTTTGTTTTTTGCCAATATTTTCTTAAATGTGAATAATATTACAAAAACATTTAAACAAACATTAAAGACAACAAAGAAATAAACATCTTTTGCTTGAAAATATTTTTCATAAAATCATTGCTATTCGAGAAAAAAATTTATTATTTTTTTTTAATTTTTGGTTTATAATTATGAAACGATAATAGTTACAGCAAATTTATGTAAATAATAATTGTAGAGAATGCCAAAATGAACAACTTTTAAAGAATAA
Organism: Ocypus olens; assembly: GCA_910593695.2. NCBI lineage: Eukaryota > Metazoa > Arthropoda > Insecta > Coleoptera > Staphylinidae > Ocypus > Ocypus olens. Next base: position 8,735,676 of record OU343048.1, read on the forward strand.
GTTTTTTTCGAAATCTCGTTAGTTTTTGAGTAAACCGAGTTTTTGAATTTGAAGTATAATTTTTCCATCTTTCATAATTTTGACGTTTTAAACGTCAGTTTCATCCGAGTTTACGCAACGCTCGATGTACATTTAAAATATGATTTAAATTGAAAATAAACCATGAAAGCGTAAATATAAATGATACCATCAAGTCGGAGAAAGTAACATGATGGCCACATCACCATTTTTTTTTTCTTTATTTTGACCTAACTTTTCGGTTTTACTGTCAAAATTTTCGATTTTTTGGTCCGCATTTTTGATTTTTCGTTTAGTCTGCATTTATCATCTTTAGGTCCCGATGGTTTGTCTAAATTTTCGACTTTTTGGCCAACATTGTAGATTTTTATTTTCTTTTATCTTTTACCCTAAAATTTTCTTTGTCTGTTAAAATTTTTCTTTCGTTGGTCCACCATTTTTATTTTTATGCCAGAATTTTAGATATTTGGGCTAAATTTTGTATCGTATATTTTAGATTTTTTAACTTGAATTATTGATTTCATTTCGTGAGTATTTTTTTGCTATTATTTTCGAATTTCTGATCAGAAACTTATTTTTGGCAAATTATTTTGCTTCTACCTAAGTTTTTAATTTTTGTTTGCATTATTTATCTTTACGCCCCAGTTTTCTATGTTTTGTCTAAATTTTCACCTTTTCAGGCCCTTTTTCGGCCTATATTTTATATTTTCGATTATTTTGGTTTCAATTTTTGGTCTTTTGGCCGAAATTTTCTTCATTTCGACTTAAATTTTCCATTCGCTTGTTAAAATTTTTGATTTTTTGGTCTACCATTTTTTTTGGATACGAATTTTAGATTTTTGGATTTAATTTTTTATTTTTTGTCCCATATTTTAGATTTAACTTGAATTGTTGATTTTATTGTGCGATTTTTTTTTTATTTTTATTTTTGCTATTATTTTCGAATTTCTCGTTGGAACTACTTTTAAGCTAAAAAGAGTTATTTTTGGGGCTGAAAATGGCAAATTATTTTTCTTTTGCTTGTATTTTAAATTTTTTGGTCTACATTTTTATTTTTGAACCAGGATTTTTGATTTTTTGGCCAATATTTTAGATCTTGGGCAGTTTTGTTCCAAATTTTTGATTTTTTGGCCAAAATATTCGATTGGTCTAGGAAGATAAATGGTTATTTGTCTTGGGGTGTATTGTATAAGTGGCTCTACCATCAACATGTTCCACGAGCCGCCACTGATTATTTTGACGTTTTAAACGCCAGTATCATTCGATCCTACAAAACGCTCACGTACATTTTAATTAAAACATATAATTTAAATTGAAAATAAACCATGAAAGTGTAAATATAAATGATACTATCAAGTCGGAGAAAGTAACATGATGGCCACATCACCATTTTTTCGTGTTGAATCTGTTAAGATAAAAAAGATTAAAGACGAAAACGCTACACCCTGTATATATAAGCAAAGGTGTGCTTGGGGTTAAGGCAGAGCCGAAGGGGTGGTCTAATGAACGAGCAGTTAAGGAGAGTTAGGGGCGGTCGTAACGGATTCTGATTCAGTTGGAAGGAAGATTGTGATAGAAATTATTAGTCCGGGCTAGATTGGTCTCGGCAATATTCAGTTGGATTAAGTGAGTGTTATGCAGTTGGAAATTTAATAATGCGACGTTATATCCGTGAAAATGGGAGAGGCCGAAGCCGACCCAGACCGAAAATGGATTAATAAATTTCGAAAAAAAAAAAAACGCTCGATAATAACAAATTGTATCCAATCACAATCGCACCCAATGTGAGTTACAACAAAGAGAGCGATTTAATAAAACTCATCCGAATTTAATCTATTTTGATGACTGTCATTGTCTGGGGCGGAATTAGAAGTTTAATTAACAGTTGCGGTGCGGGAGACGAGACGGAACTACGGCAAGAATTTTGCGCAAACACACTGTAGGATATTCGTGCATATTTATATTGAGTTGTAATTCAATTAAAATTACTAATTCATTCGACAAGTATAATATCTTTTATAAGGCCCCGGCGTAATTACTTTTAGAAGGCGGCCCCGTGTATTTACGGCGGAATTCTCTTCATAAATTCGTTTGCTAAATGCGGTTTATCTACCCAATTTATTTATTTAACGACATTTTATCTGCTCCACTCTGCCCCGCACATGTGTCCGCCCCCTTCGTCCCTCCGACCCCGCAGATACTCAATACTGATGTAATTGCTCCATGAATATGTATGGAATATTATCTTATATTCAATTATTTTAGCAGAGCCGCCTTCTACAAACACCATCGCCGGCCTCTAAATAGTGCACCGGGGTATTCTATTATATATCAGACAACAAGCCGCTTCTATAAATTCAAAATAACCAGTTTTTTCCCTTAAATCTGCTGCTGCCATAGCAGGGACTTGGTTCTCTATCACTCTGAAAAGATACACCTTTACCGAATATGAATCCGTAATAAACACATTTTTCATATTTTGGGACTTGATCCAGTTTAGCATGTATCTGTACAAAAACCCAACAAAATTATTGTATCTTTACCAGAACAAAAATGGTTTTCTTAGAAATTATATTTTGCTTTCGGGAAATTGACTTTTTTCTAGGAGAACTGTTGCCAATCTCAAACGAGATTTGACTGATCGTTAAAGCAAGAGTTTTAAATTGCGAATATTTTTCCATCCACGTTTTATAAACCAATTTTTATGGCGCCAAGGGATGGCGACACTTTCTGCATCGGTATTTTTTGTTCCTAAAAAGTTTGGTAGAATAAAAGTCTTCGATTTTCATTTCGTGTTCTACAGCTCCAAAAATCAATGTTTTATGTTTTTTCAAAGGCTATCGACCAGCGGTTTTTCTGCCTTTCTTGTTTTGGTCTTCATCTTCTTTCCATATATACAGCGATGGGTTATGGTACATGCTGAGCGGGTGATTTTGAGGTGGACAAATATTGATGGAGGGTCATGTTACGATTTTTGAATTTGGACGGGATTTGTAGGTTTCGGGTTTTACACAGTTGATCGACAATTCGCACGTCGTGGTCTTTGCTAATGAATCGTTCTACAAGGAATCGAATGCGTTGGACATACCGACATGGAAAAATAGAAAGCACGGAAAGGTAAATTACTACGACACGGCAATTTTGAAAGCTACCTCAAAGAATTCAAAATAATAGAAGACGCGGAACACACTTTTTCAAGTGTGAATGGCAGAAGAAAAAAAATGGAGCTGGAAGAGGGGATAGGGCAAGAGATCAGAAAAGAAAACAACATTGACATAACGCCATTAATTAAAATATTCACTATCAATATTATAATCACTGATAATGCTAAGAAAAAAAGAAGACTGGAATAGCATAGCTGAATTCGTCAGCGAAGTATTAGAAGAAGAAGAAAACGACGAATAAAGAAAATATCACACCGAAGCGCCGAAGAAGGCGAAAACGATACCGGACTAGATGGGTGAAAGGATGTAGAGGTTTTAATGGGTAGACCCGAAAATGGAAGTCCCACAGAGCCCTATATTGAAGGGTCGTGCATAAAAGATTTTCCTCCTCCGTAAACAAATAGAAGATTAGGTTAGTTGGGTTGGGTTAGATTGGGTTGGGTTAGGTTGGGTTAGGTTGGGTTAGGTTGGGTTAGGTTGGGTTGGGTTAGGTTGGGTTAGGTTGGGTTGGGTTGGGTTGGCTTAGGTTGGGTTAGGTTAGGTTGGGTTAGGTTAGGTTAGGTTGAGTTAGGTTAGGTTGAGTTAGGTTAGGTTGGGTTAGGTTAGGTTGGGTTAGGTTAGGTTAGGTTGGGTTAGGTAGGGTTAGGTTGGGTTAGGTTGGGTTAGGTTGGGTTAGGTTGGGTTAGGTTGGGTTAGGTTGGGTTGGGTTAGGTTAGGTTGAGATAGGTTGGGTTAGGTTAAGATAGGTTGGGTTAGGTTGGGTTGGGTTAGGTTAGGTTGAGATAGGTTGGGTTAGGTTAAGATAGGTTGGGTTAGGTTAAGATAGGTTGGGTTAGGTACCGTTAATTAGCTTAGGTTAGGTAAAGTGACAAGAGTGCTGCTGAGCCAGCTTGGCCGGGAGGGTAGGGTCAGGACAATTCGGCATATAAACGGTCATACTACTTCTGAGGTATTGAGTTGAGGTATCCAAAACCAATTTCGGTAAAAGTTTACAATCTGACCTTGCGGTGGGAAAATAGTAAAACTAGTAAAACAGATAAGTAACGCGCCTAAACAGTATATTATAGCCAATCAAACAAACAATATGCAATTGTTTAGAAGCAACTTTTTCAATTTTTAAATATTTATTTTTAACTTTCAATAAACCATTGGAGATATTTGTTTATAAAAACTCTTTTGCCTATTTTGTGCCAAGAACACATCCAAAAAATAGTGTAATTTTGGAACACCCTGTATACGTAATTATTTGTATCAACAGAAAGGCTGCTTTTTGAATTATTAAATAATTATTTTTAGCCTTCAATATCTTGGTAATAAATTATTGGAGACATTTGTTTATAGGAATTGTTGCTTATTTTGTATCAGAGAACACTTCCCTAAAATAGTGCCATGCTATTCTGAAATACTAAAACTCTTTTGCCTATTTTGTGCTAAGAACACATCAAAAAAATAGTGCGGTGCAATTTTGGAACTCCCCGTATACGCAATGATTTGTAACAACAGAAAGGCTGCTTTTTAAAATTATTAAATATTTACTTTCAGCCTTCAATATCTTGGTAACAAATTAGTTACAAACAACGCCATGCCATTATGAAATACCCTGTGTACGTAATTATTTGTAACAACTGAAAGATGCACAAAGCCTACTTGTTAATATTATCAACGCCAACTATCTTTTTGAGCTGTACACACCTCATGACCATCAATCCGTCTGTCAGCGGACCACTGTCAATCTTGTTATTCTAACGAACGCCGTACGGACTTTTCTAACTCGAGTCTCTTTATCGGATCTTATCGGGCGCGATCTGTCCTTTTGGAATTCCTTTTGTTGCATTGTAATTGCTTTTATCGGAGTCGGGAATTTGAGAAGGTGACGTGTGTGATCTACGGTTGTGATGATTTTATCAATAATATGTAAGATATGGCCAATTAACCATTTATTAAAATAAACCATTGTAAAACCGATTATTAAAAAAGTTGATTTTTTTTTCGAGTTTTTTGTGAACGCGCCACGGGCTTCAAATTGACATTTGTTCTTGCTATTTTTTTTTAAGTGATCCAGGGCCCGGGACGTTTCTTTTATTTATCCTGTTAGTAGGCCTGTATATCTAGATTATTTATAATTTTTTAACTTTTGTATTGCGGTCACCAAACTTTGAAAAAAAACAGTTAATGTGACGCCGCGTACATTTTCGGAGAGTGTGGCGGATTGTTTATATTTTTTCAAAGTGATCAAGGGGTCGGCACTTTTTTTTATTGCTCCTATTATTAGGCCTGTATATCTAGATTGTTTATAAATTTTTAACTTTTTTATGGCGGTCACCGAACTTTGAAAAAAATATCAGTTAATGTGACGGCGCATACATTTGCGGAGAGTGTGGCGGATTGTTTATTTTTTTTTTAAGTGATCCAGGTCCCGACGCGTTTTTTTTATTTCTCTTATTGTTAGGCCTATATATCTAGATTGTTTATAAATTTTTTACTTTTTTATGGCGGTCACCGAACTTTGAAAAAAACATCAGTTAATGTGACGGCGCATATATTTTCGGAGAGTGTGGCGGATTGTTTTTTTTTTTTCTAAGTGATCAAGGGGTCGGCACGTTTCTTTTATTTATCCTGTTGTTAGGTCTGTATATCTAGATTGTTTATAAATTCTTAACTTTTTTATGGCGGTCACCGAACTTTGAAAAAAACTTCGTTAATGTGACGGCGCATACATTTGCGGAGAGTGTGCCGGATTGTTTATTTTTTTTCAAAGTGATCAAGGGGTCGGCACGTTTATTTTAATTACCCTGTTGTTAGGTCTGTATATCTAGATTGTTTATAAATTCTTAACCTTTTTATGACGGTCACCGAACTTTGAAAAAAACTTCAGTTAATGTGGCGGCGCATACATTTTCGGAGAGTGTGGCGGATTTTTTATTTTTTTTTCAAAGTGATTCAGGGCCCGGCAAGTTTTTTTTATTTATCCTGTTGTTAGGCCTGTATATTTAGATTGTTTATCATTTTTTTACTTTTGTATTGCGGTCACCGAACTTTGATAAAAACCAGTTAATGTGACGCCGCGTACATTTTCGAAGAGTGTGTCGGATGGTTTATTTTTTTTTCAAAGTGATCCAGGGCCCGGCACGTATTTTTTATTTATCCTGTTGTTAGGCCTGTATATCTAGATTGTTTATAAATTTTTAACTTTTTTATGGCGGTCACCGAACTTTAAAAAAATTATCAGTTAATGCGACGGCGCGTACATTTTCGGAGAGTGTGTCGAATTGTTTATTTTTTTCAAAGTGATCCAGGGCCCGGCACGTTTTTTTTTTTATTTCTCTTATTGTTAGGCCTGTATATCTAGATTGTTTATAAATTTTTAACTTTTTTATGACGGTCACCGAACTTTGAAAAAAACCAGTTAATGTGACGGCGCGTACATTTTCGGAGAGTGTGGCGGATTGTTTATATTTTTTCAAAGTGATCAAGGAGTCGGCACTTTTTTTTATTTCTCCTATTGTTAGGCCTGTATATCTAGATTGTTTATAAATTTTTAACTTTTTTATGACGGTCACCGAACTTTGAAAAAAACATCAGTTAATGTGACGGCGCATACATTTACGGAGAGTGTGCCGGATTGTTTATTTTTTTTCAAAGTGATTGAGGGGCCGGCCCGTTTTTTTTATTTCTCCATTTGTTAGGCCTGTATGTTCAGATTGTTTATAAATTTTTAACTTTTTTATGGCGGTCACCGAACTTTGAAAAAAAAACAGTTAATGTGACGCCGCGTACATTTTCGAAGAGTGTGGCGGATTGTTTATTTTTTTTCAAAGTGATCCAGGGCCCGGTACGTTTTTTTATTTATCCTGTTGTTAGGCCTGTATATCTAGATTGTTTATAAATTTTTAACTTTTTTATGGCGATCACCGAACTTTGAAAAAAACTTCAGTTAATGTGGCGGCGCGTACATTTTCGGAGAGTGTGTCGGATTGTTTATTTTTTTTTTCAAAGTGATCAAGGGACCGGCACGTTTTTTTTATTTCTCCTATTGTTAGGCCTGTATATCTAGATTGTTTATAAATTTTCAACTTTTGTATTGCGGTCACCGAACTTTGAAAAAAACATCAGTTAATGTGGCGGCGCGTACATTTTCGGAGAGTGTGGCGGATTGTTTATTTTTTTTCAAAGTGATCAAGGGGCCGGCACGTTTTTTTTATTTCTCTTGTTGTTAGGCCTGTATATCTAGATTATTTATAAATTTTTAACTTTTTTATGGCGGTCACTGAACTTTGAAAAAAACTTCAGTTAATGTGACGGCGCCTACATTTGCGGAGAGTGTGCCATATTGTTTATTTTTTTTCAAAGTGATCAAGGGACCGGCACGTTTTTTTTATTTCTCCTATTGTTAGGCCTGTATATCTAGATTGTTTATAAATTTTCAACTTTTGTATTGCGGTCACCGAACTTTGAAAAAAACATCAGTTAATGTGGCGGCGCGTACATTTTCGGAGAGTGTGGCGGATTGTTTATTTTTTTTCAAAGTGATCTAGGGCCCGGCAAGTATTTTTTATTTATCCTGTTGTTAGGCCTGTATATCTAGATTGTTTATAAATTTTTAAATTTTTTATGGCGGGCACCGAACTTTGAAAAAAAAAACAGTTAATGTGACGCCGTGTACATTTTCGGAGAGTGTGTCGGATTGTTTATTTTTTTCAAAGTGATCCAGGGCCCGGCACGTTTTTTTATTTATCCTGTTACTAGGCCTGTATATCTAGATTGTTTATAAATTTTTAACTTTTTTATGGCGTTCACCGAACTTTGAAAAAAACTTCAATTAATGTGACGGCGCATACATTTGCGGAGAGTGTGCCGGATTGTTTATTTTTTTTCAAAGTGATCAAGGGGTCGGCACTGTTTTTTTTATTTATCCTGTTGTTAAGCCTGTATATCTAGATTGTTTATAAATTTTTAACTTTTTTATGGCGGTCACCGAACTTTAAAAAAATTATCAGTTAATGCGACGGCGCGTACATTTTCAGAGAGTGTGTCGAATTGTTTATTTTTTTTCAAAGTGATCAAGGGGCCGGCACGTTTTTGTTTTATTTCTCCTATTGTTAGGCCTGTATATCTAGATTGTTTTTGTATTTTTTACTTTTTCGAGACGGACATCGAACACTGTAAAAAACTTTAATATGTGTGGCCGCGCACCTCTTCACGGTGCATGGGGCGGACAAGTTTTTAATTTTTTTAAGTGATCTAGGGGCCGGAACGTTTTTTTTATTTTTTGTATTAATAGGTCTAAGTATGTAGAATAATTACATGTTTTCAGCATTTTCTCATCGGTCATCGAAGTTTGCGAAAAAGGAGATTTTTTTTATATAGTGTGAAAAATTGTAGGGGGTTGAAATTTTGTGGTGGGGGAAGTTCATGTGTATTCTTTAGTAGTAACCCCACTCTTATAGAAGGTTTATGGCAAAAAAATTAATTTTAAAATCTATTGCTAACTTCACACCCGTTGTATACATTTGCAAGCAATGTATACTTTCTGAATCAGATTGATATTTATAAAATATATTGAGACGCATCTGATATTATTGGGGTGTGTTGATAGGGTCGTCGCTTTATTGTGGTCTTAGAAAAAAACTTTTATTCGTAACAATAAATTCGATTATGTTTACAAGGAGCACGCGGGCACGTAAAGTTGCGCTCATTTATTCAAAATTGATGTAAATTTCAGGCTGGAAATTTACAATTCGGAGAACTTAAAGATACACATCTCCGAGTCATAATATATTTGGAATCTCGCATTCTTCGAGTAAATTAAAGAGGACGAGATGAGACCGTCAGACGAGGGCCCCCCTTTAAGACCAGACGCACAACTACCTGAGACACGACAGATATGACGCCGAGGAACGGATTTTATTGCGGCCGCAAAAGAGGTGACACCAAGAAGACGAGAAGGCATTCCCCCCATCTCGCGGCAATAGCTGTTTTTCCTCCTTCGTAATTTTATTTGACCCTCTTTTCCGGCACCGAATATTAAACATATCGCGACAATGTTATCGCTCATCTCTCTCTTATTTTTCTTCCCACGCCCGCGTACAAATTCCGGTTTTATACAAAACGCGGCGATTCGCCGGATTTACCAGAGCGTGTCGGGATGCGGGGAATGTCATATTTCAACTTGTAAAGTCCTAGGTTAGGAAATATATCGCGTAGTGGTTGTGATTTTATGCGTTTAGTTCGAGCTTAGCTGTGCGTGGTGTTTTGACTGTAATCTTGCATGAAACTGAGTTTATAGATATTATCTTTAAAGGATGACTTAACAAGCCGTCACTCTAAAGCCCGGTTTTATAATGTCTAGCGGTAGACGCGAACGCACCAGAGTTTTAAACGGGCGCGTTCGCGTCCACCGGCAGTAACCAGACATTACGAAACCGGGCATAAGGCAGAGTCCGCGGACTTCTTCGAATTCGACAGGTGGTTGTCACCAGTCCGCGTCATCTTTTGGTTAAATTTTAACCCGATGCACTCGATATTTGAGAGCACAATGGTAAAATGTATTGTGGCGACTATAAGACGACATACGAGTGCAAAGGGCTAAGTGACTAAATGGCGAAGGTTAAGGCGTCTTTTAAAAATTTGTTTAGATAAATAATGTTTACTGGGAAAACACTTCAATTCTAATAAATATAAACCACTGTGGATAATCAGTAATTAGGAATCCCGTCTGAGTAATCTAACCCACAATATTTACATCACGACAGTCATTACCGTCACATACATGCGATAACGGAATAAACAATTAAGTCTCAATTTCAGAGATAACAAGTGCACGATACTTACGTTTATTATTTTTTTGACGTGTCCAGCAGAAATAAATCACGCGGGAGGGGAATTTATCGTCGATAAAATTAATAAAACGGCAGTGATATATGGTCTCCTGCAGCATTTTGTGACGACATAATTTTTGTTCTTTCCGAACACGTAATAGATATGATGATATATTTAAATATAACTTTATTAACTACGACATATCATGTGCAACAAATTCTCCTTGAATAATTAAAAGTACGACACAGGCAACGCAAAACCGCCTTAGGGTCCCATAACCACAATGGCAGTCGACAAGCAATAAAGCAGCATGCAAAAGGCATCAAACATTTTATTCGCGAGTTTATCATAAAAACATGGCGGTAATGAAGCGCGCGCGATGTAGTCGAAAATGGCGCCGTTAAACATCGCGAACGCAATATTTGCAAATCACGGCATTTATTAAATGATATTTGAATTTACATAAACAATTCCTAAGGAATTCACTTATCATCACACCTAACACCTCCCACTAGAAACTAATAGCAATTACTTCCTTGTTAATTCTATTACGTTCTCCACGCAACCATGTTAGATTAGCTGGTAAATACATTAATACTTCTGATGTTTTTAAGCAGCGCGGGCTATGGAGGTTCAGCAATAATAATTTTATTTTTGAAACTGAAAAACAATTGCGACTCGAATTCGTTTTTTCTTTGATGTAATTAAAAGAGCTTGAAGAGTAGAGTAAGATGGTGAAATAAATTTTGAAATTTCTTCAGTGGTTCGAAAGTTATGGCAAAAACACTGAAAAACAATTGCGACTCGAAATTGTTTTTTTGCTGTAGTTAAAAGAGCTTGAAGAGTAGAGTAAGATGGTGAACGAATTTTTAAAATTTCTTCAATGGTTCGGAAATTATGGCAAAAAAACTGAAAAACAATTGCGACTCGAGTTCGACTTTTTTGCTGTAACTAAAAGAGCTTGAAGAGCAGAATAAAATGGTGAACGAATTTTTGAAATTTCTTCAGTGGTTCGGAAATTATGGCAAGAAAACTGAAAAACAATTTCGCTTCGAATTCGCTTTTTTGCTGTAATTAAAAGTCCTTGAAGAGCAGAATAAAATGGTGAACGAATTTTTGAAATTTCTTCAGTGGTTCAGAACTTATGGCGAAAACACTGAAAAACAATTGCGACTCGAAATTGTTATTTTGCTGTAGTTAAAAGAGCTTGAAGAGTAGAGTAAGATGGTGGACGAATTTTTGAAATTTCTTCAACGGTTTGAAACTTACGGCAAAAAAACTGAAAAACAATTGCGACTCGAATTCGACTTTTTTGCTGTAGTTAAAAGAGCTTGAAGAGCAGAGTAACATGGTGAACGAATTTTTAAAATTTCTTCAGTGGTTCAGAACTTATGGCAAGAAAAATTAAAAACAATTGCGCTTCGAATTCGCTTTTTTGCTGTAATTGAAAGACCTTGAAGAGCAGAATAAAATGGTGAACGAATTTTTGAAATTTCTTCAGTGGTTCAGAACTTATGGCAAAAACACTGAAAAACAATTGCGACGCGAATTCGTTTTTTTTGCTGTAATTAAAAGAGCTTGAAGAGTAGAGTAAGATAGTGAACGAAATTTTGAAATTTCTTCAGTGGTTCGAAAGTTATAGCAAGCAAACTGAAAAACAATTGTGATTCGAATTCGTTTCTTCGCTGTAATTAAAAGAGCTCGAAGAGTGGACTAAAATGGTGAACGCATTTTTAGAATTTCTTCAGTGGTTCGGAACTTATGGAAAAACAATTGCGGCTCGAATTCGCTTTTTTGCTATAATTAAAAGAGCTTGAAGAGTAGAGTAAGATGGTGAACGATTTTTTTTAAATTTCTTCAGTGGTTCGGAACTTATGGCAAAAAATTTGGCATTTGTGTTTTCGGTGTAATTCAAAGAGCTTGAAGAGTAGAGTAAAATGGTGAACGAATTTTTGAAATTTCTTCAGCGGTTTGAAACTTACGGCAAAAAAACTGAAAAACAATTGCGAATCGAATTCGACTTTTTTGCTGTAATTAATCTGCTTGCAGAAGAGTAGAGTAAGATTGTGAACGAATTTTTAAAATGTCTTTATTGGTTCAGAACTTATGGCAAGAAAACTGAAAAACAATTGCGATTCGAATTCGTTTTTTTTTTGCTGTAATTAAAACAGTTTGAAGAGCAGAATAAAATGGTGAAAGAATTTATGAAATTTCTTCAGTGGTTCAGAACTTATGGCAAAAACACTGAAAAACAATTGCGACGCGAAATTGTTATTTTGCTGAAGTTAAAAGAGTTTGAAGAGTTGAGCAAGATGGTGAACGAAATTTTGAAATTACTTCAGTGGTTCGGAAGTTATAGCAAGAAAACTGAAAAACAATGGCGATTCGAATTCGTTTTTTCGCTGTAATTAAAAGAGCTCGAAGAGTGGACTAAAATGGTGAACGAATTTTTGAAATTTCTTCAGTGGTTCGGAACTTATGACAAGAAAACTGAAAAACAGTATTGTTTTTCAATGTCTTTACGAAGTTGAAAATTTATTATTTGTAATTTCGAAAAAATACAATTTGATAGGTTAGCTTACTTTACTAACTTTACTGTCTGTTCCATTTTTTAAACTGTAGCAATTCTGAATAAAAAAATTAAATTTGTGTAATTAACGTAAAAAATTATAACACACAATTTACTTTCTCGATTTCAATTTTAAAAACCGATGAAATTGTCCAGGATTTTTGTTAAAATTTTCAAAATTTTGTCATTTATTTAAAAATCATGCCCAAAAACCCGAAAACAAATGAAGCTCTAACTTCAATTTGCCACCTTATCCAAATATTTGCGATGTTTGCAATCTTTCGATGAAAGATTTTTCAAAATATGGTCATTCAATTAAGAGATATCGTAAAAAATCTGGAAAACAATTGACTTTCGTATACATTGTTTCAACTTGTCAAAATCTACTTGACAAGTACGATACAGTTATTAAAGGTTTTTTCAAATCCGGTCATTAATTTAAGAGTTAAACGTAGGCAAATTTTGACGATTAAGTCATGAGTCATCAAAATATAACAACAAACAGCTTTAGAAAAACCAAACTGAATGTAAACTTATAAAATCCACAATCCAGAGGTTTTACAAAAAACTGTATTAACTGTATTAATTGCTTTGAAAGATGAATAAAGGCAAATTTTGACGTTTGTGTCATCAAAATTTAACAACGTGCAGCTTAAAGACAATTTCGTCTTTAACTTATAAACCCACAGTTTCACTATCTTCCAGGGGTTTTACAGAATGATGTATTAAACCGTTTTGAAAGACGATACACATAGGCAAATTTTGACGTTTGAGTATCTAAAATCATTAGTCATCAAAACCTAATAACGAACAGCTTAGAAAGACTTGACTGAAAGGTTGATGGTATAATTGTACCTCTTCAACTTATAAAATCCACAATCCATAGGTTTTGGAAAAAACTGTATTAGGTTGCCTTGAAAGGCAAATTTTGACGACTGTGTCATCAAAATCTAAGAAAAAACGGAAGGTTTATGTTCACAATTTTGTGTTTAACTTATAAACCCACAATTTTACTATCTTCCAGAGGTTTACACAAAACTGTATTAAACCGTTGTTGAAAGAAAATATACGCAAATTTTGACTAAAATCACGAGTCATCAAAATCTAACAACAAACAGTTTTAGAAAATCTAGGCTGAAAGGTTGATGAGCATAATTTTATTTCTTTAACTTAGAAAACCCACAATTCAGAGGTTTTACAGAAAACTGTATTAAACCGTTGGTGAAAGAAGATACACGTAGGCAAATTTTGACGTTTGAGTAACTAAAATCTAACAACGTAGAGAAGATACACGTAGGCAAATTTTGACGTTTAAGTTACTAAAATCTAACAACGTAGAGCTTTAGAAGAAACCAAACTGGAAGAAGGATGTGCACAACTTTATCTTTAGCTCATAAAATCTACAATTGTACTATCATCCAGAGGTTTTGCAAAAAACAGGATTAAGTAATTTTGAAAATTTTGACGTTTGAGTCATTAAAATCTAACAATGTACAACCTTAAAAAATCCAAACTTTCACGTTCACGGGCATGATTTTATCTTCAACTTGTAAAATCCACAATTGTACCATCATCCAGAGGTTTTGCGAGAAACTCTATTAAGTCGTTTTGAAAGGCGATGCAAGTAGGCAAATTTTGACGTTAAAGTCATTAATATCTAACCACGTACACAATTGAAAAACCAAACGGAAACGTTCACGAGCATAATTTTATCTTCAACTTGTAAAATCGACAATTGTACCATCATCCAGAGGTTTTGCGAGAAACTCTATTAAGTCGTTTAGAAAGGCGATGCAAGTAGGCAAATTTTGACGTTAAAGTCATTAATATCTAACCACGCACACCCTTGAAAAACCAAACTGAAAGGTTCACGAGCATAATTTTATCTTCAACTTGTAAAATCGGCAATTGTACTATTATCCAGAGGTTTTACTAGAAACTGTATTAAGTCGTTTTGAAAGGCGATACACGTAGGCAAATTTTGACGTTAAAGCCATTAATATCTAACCACGTACATTCTTGAAAAACCAAACTGAAAGGTTCACGAGCATAATTTTATCTTCAACTTGTAAAATCCATAATTGTACTATCATCCAGAGGTTTTGCGAGAAACTGTATTAAGTCGTTTTGAAAGGTGATACACATAGGCAAATTTTGACGTTAAAGTCATTAATATCTAACCACGTACACAATTGAAAAACCAAACTGAAAGGTTCACGAGCATAATTTGATCTATAATTGTACTAAATCCAGAGGTTTTACAGAAAACTGGATTGTCATTTTGAAAGACGACAGACAAATTTTGACGTTTGGGTCATGAATATCTACCAACGAACGACTTCATAAAACCCAAACAGAAAGGTTGATCACAAAAATTTTATCTTCATCTTATAAAATTTTACAGAAAACTGTATTAAGTCGTTTTGGAAGACTATACACGTAGGCAAATTTTGACGTTTAAGTTATCAACATCTAATACACAGCTTTAGAAAGTCCAAAGTAGAAGATTTATGTGTAATTTTTTTTTCAGTTAATAATTTTACAATTTATTCTAAAAATACCAAATAAATTCTCAAAATCTGTTGGAAATAGCGACCTTTAACTTCAATACAAGCTATGAATCGTGAACACGTTAAAAAATGTAAAAACTGATTTTTACTACTCATTTAGAGGGAACTCGGATAGAAGAGGTTTTTGGAAATATGTCATATACTTGTTTCTCATTGATCACTTGGTGAAACACTATGTTAATATAGGTTTAAAAAATTAAAATTCACTTGGTTTGTTTCACGATTAAATTGCCTAAACCAAGTGAATTTTAATTTTTTAAACCTGTTTAAGTCATTAATATCTAACCACGTACACAATTGAAAAACCAAACTGAAAGGTTCACGAGCATAATTTGATCTATAATTGTACTAAATCCAGAGGTTTTACAGAAAACTGGATTGTCATTTTGAAAGACGACAGACAAATTTTGACGTTTGGGTCATGAATATCTACCAACGAACGACTTCATAAAACCCAAACAGAAAGGTTGATCACAAAAATTTTATCTTCATCTTATAAAATTTTACAGAAAACTGTATTAAGTCGTTTTGGAAGACTATACACGTAGGCAAATTTTGACGTTTAAGTTATCAACATCTAATACACAGCTTTAGAAAGTCCAAAGTAGAAGATTTATGTGTAATTTTTTTTTCAGTTAATAATTTTACAATTTATTCTAAAAATACCAAATAAATTCTCAAAATCTGTTGGAAATAGCGACCTTTAACTTCAATACAAGCTATGAATCGTGAACACGTTAAAAAATGTAAAAACTGATTTTTACTACTCATTTAGAGGGAACTCGGATAGAAGAGGTTTTTGGAAATATGTCATATACTTGTTTCTCATTGATCACTTGGTGAAACAGGTTTAAAAAATTAAAATTCACTTGGTTTAGGCAATTTAATCGTGAAACAAACCAAGTGAATTTTAATTTTTTAAACCTATATTAACATAGTGTTTCACCAAGTGATCAATGAGAAACAAGTATATGACATATTTCCAAAAACCTCTTCTATCTATCCTTTTGGAAATAAATTTTAAAATGCCAAAATTTGAGAAATAAATTAAAAACTGACTTTTACTACACCTTGTAAAGATGCACTCCGATGCAAGACGTTTTTAGAAATAAGTTCAAAAATGCCAAAATTTGAAAATAATATAAAGGGGCGTAATTCCGATAAAAGATGTTTTTGGAAATAAGTTTGTATAGAAGACCCCCTTATTTTTTTGGCAAGGAATCGCTTCTTAAAGTTCATTAAATATTATACACCCTGTATGTTGAAGTAATTACTGTAATAACATTTATTACGGAGTCAATCAACAAAAAAATCGAATTCTCACAGTTCATGGAAAAGGTGGGAAAACATTAACACAGGCGGAATAATAGTAAAAATTATTAATACAATTTAAAACCCTAAATATTCAAGCTTTCAATGGTACCCACATAAAAAATGGTGATGTGTCCATCATGTTACTTTCTCCGACTTGAAGGTATCATAACCATTTATATTTACGTTTTCACGGTTTATTGAAATCATATTTTAAATGTACATCGAGCGTTGCGTAAACTCGAATGAAACTGACGTTTAAAACGTCAAAATTATGAAACATGGAAAAATTATACTTCAAATTCAAAAACTGGGTTTACTCAAAAACTAACGAGATTTCGAAAAAAACTTATTCTTTAGAAGTTGTTCATTTTGGCATTCTCTACAATTATTATCCACACAAATTTGCTGTAACTACTATCGTTTCATAATTATAAACCAAAAATTGAAAAAAAATTAATAATTTTTTTTCTCAAATAGCAATGATTTTATGAAAAATATTTTCAAGCAAAAGATGTTCATTTCTTTGTTGTTTTCAATGTTTGTTTAAATGTTTTGGTGATATTTTTCATATTTGAGAAAATATTAGCAAAAAACAAAAAACAGTTAAGGTAAACACCCACTTCCGGTGTACGAAATTTTACCAAAAGCTTTTTAGTTCTTCAGATTATCAAATAAGATGTATGTTAAAAGTTTCATATCAATTGCTGTATTAGTTTTTGAGATACAGCGCACCCAGCAGACACACATACACACACACACACACACACACTCAAATTTTTTTTTTCCAGAAATTGTTGAAATGGCATCTAGGGACCCCAAAACGGATATTTCCGTAAAAAAAATTTTTGAAAAAAAATCACGATCACAATATTTTCTCGTACTTCGTAACGGAGAAAGTAAAAAACTTGAAAAGCTGGGCTATACGTTAATGTTGGTAATTAAAACATTAAAACGTGGTCCAATATATAATTAAACTTCATTAAAAAGCGTTTTTTTTTTAAATAAAATCTACGAAAAGAAAACCACTCTAAAATTCTCAAAATACGTTTCTAATTTCCTGTACAAAACATCTAGATCACTTATTTTTATAGCTTTGTATCTTTCTGGTACAACTTAAAATACATGAAAATAATCATTTACTTCTGAGCATATGTGAGAAATTTATCGATTATCACTTCGTACACTTCGATTAACCGAAAATTAAATGAAGAATACAGGCATGCGCTACTTTAATTTAACTAACTAATATGGCATGGATCACGTGATCATACATACATTTTGAGAATTCAGAGTACTTACATTAAATTTACACGGCCATACGACCACGTGATTGATGATATATTTGATACATTAGACACAGCTTGGCGAATATCATCGCTCGAGTGTTACTTCAAGAGATTTTTTTTTACTTTAAAGCTTCGATTGATTGCATTGAAAGCTTTAACTTATGTCGTTTTGATAGTCAATGAGGTTCGATTTAGCCATCTACAATTTTTCACTTACATTGCGTAAATTATTAGGGAAAAAAGTTTTATTAGCTTTTGGCGCGCGTTTATGTGTATGTTGCGGAGATGATAAATTGGGAGAGACAAAAATATATATGTTGTATGGTAATATATTAGAGTTTATTATTAATGGAAGGTGACGTCATGATAGTCTAGCGCGGTCGTGGCCACAAAGTCGAGCGAATGGCGTAAGACACGATTATAAATAACCCCGCGCACGACATAGAGACAAAAAATGTACTAGACACGAGGAGACGAGAATGAATTTCTGCAGACATAGTAGAGTGTGTGTATGTGTGTGTGTGTCGGTGGGGAGGGAAGTTGGTGCTACAGGTTGAATCAAAACTTGGGCTCTTTAAAAAGTTTTACCTATTGCCCTGGAAAGGCCCAGAAAAAGAAAGGTTGGGGAATTTATGTGAAAATATTGCGCGGGGTTTAATGGAATAGAATCGCATTTGGCTGGAAATTGAATGGAGAGTCCCGGACGCATGCAATATCCCTAAAGGGTTCTTTAAGGGTCAATATAAAATAAAAGAGAAAAAACGGGGCAAGACGTTTTAGTTTGTGTATGCAAAAATAGCGACCGCGGTTTTATCAGCGCGGCGGAGATAAGGCGGTGAGGAAGTACCGAGTGGGAACTGTAAACAAACCGGCGTGATATCAGTTGTGTCAGTCTAAAACGGGTATGGGTCCCATGTGGGCCCAGTTTCTATTCAATCAGGATGGTATCGACCGGACGGGTTTCAAAACGAACGTTTCGCCAGCGTGCGTGTGTAATTTTCGGTGAGTGGGGTTTAATTTTTCGTGGCTCTTACTCACTTTGCTAGTGCACCACGTCCTGGAAGGTCGTTACGCGGGCTCCCTTTGTCCAGTCGTGTCTCAGACAGCACTAGCACGAATTCTTGTTCGCCTTGAAGCCGAACTTACTACATGCAATTATCCTCGACACCCGAAAATCTTGCCGTCTATGTATTTCGCCACATTATTTAAGCGGTCTCGGGTGTTGGCGGTTAATGACCGTTTACATCAAAGTCTTCATCACTTGTTAATTACGTGTCTAGGGGGATTTTGGCGAATCCTTTTTGCGAAAAAAGCAGGAGGTGTCTCGTAAACACGCCGCGACAGACGGACGGGCCAGAGGCTAACGCACGACACGCGAGACTGAAAAAGACTGAAACTCCGGTCGCAGAGCCGCGAGGAGACGATGTCGGGGTCTCGGGCCGGATCGCTTTTGGTCGTATCGACGTGCGTTCACCTGGTGCTGGAGTCTGTAAGCTCTAGGACAGAACTGCTCGGGCGAGAGCTTGCAACGCCGCTCTTTGAATGCCGCGGAATTTATCAGCTCGGTCGGTCAGAGGCGGTCCGCGATTTCGCGGTTGCGCGGGAACCTTACCAGTAAAATCGCGAAACCGAAGAACGTGCACGCCGGAGGTTGGACCATCGCGACGGTTAGGAGTACAGGTGACAAATCAGTGGTGTTTCATTGGACGTTCGACGTCTCCGTCCAGGTATCGGCAAACCTCCAGGATGTGGTCTTCGCGGTGGTCATCTCTCCGCACACTATACTCGCTCATCAATTTGTGATCATACGTCAGTCGGGGCCGACTCACTAATAAATGATGTATCCCGCCAATGGAGACGTATTCATCACTTATGGATCTAATGCCATCTATTATTTCCGCGTAACTTTTGCATCCCGGGCCCCAACTAACGCCATACATTTTGTATGGGTGCATTTATTTGGACGTCCATAATTCAATTAAGACAACTGTCATGATATCCAAAATAAAGTATTTACATTCAGAGCCTAGGAGGCGGATAACGTAAATTCCTACTATCCTTTCCAATATTATGGGAGGTGTATTGTAAAAAACTACTGACGTGTGAGCCGCAAAATTTTTATTCAGAATTGGCTGTGAGATAAATTAGGAATGTCCATATTAAAAATTTGGACATATAGCCTACAATATCTATGAAAAAAGGGTTAGTTATATGCCCACCATGTTCTGTAATGCAGAGTGTAACTCATATTCTGAGAATTAACGTAGCCAGAGAGGTGGAACCACGATTCGTCCGTAAAAAAACTTTTCCCGAAGCTGCATCATCATCATTAAAATGATCAATAAATCGCTGGCAAAAGTCTTTGGGGTCTGTCTAGAGGCAGCGTTTCGTTCACTTCTTGTAAACGGTTTTTGAGAATACGCCTGGTGGTCCCATAAGAAAGACCTAGTTCTTGCTGTAAGTGTCGTACAGTAGTCTGTGGACATTCCTCCATTACCTGCCTCACCTCAATGGTTTCCTCATTTCTAACTCTTTACTGGCCTACTGCCTTGTCTGCAAAACTTACGTTTCCTGTTTCCTGTTTCAACAGGAGAATAGATCTGCTTGCTGAAATGGTCGTGGGGAACAGCTTCATGCAGAAATTCTTCTCGAAAATCTGACCGCATAAACCCATTCGCCGTCGATTTTCCTGCCATTTCTTAAATAGATTTCTACCATGTATCGCTTTTGAACTTCATTAAATGCGAAAACCATAATTTAATAACGCAAATTGTCGATTATCTCCTTCAGAATGGCCAAATGTCGAAACTAGTCGGAGAGGCAAATAAAAATAGTGAAACAAAATTAATCAAAATAATCTTTATTTCCGTATGGAAACCAACGGAAACAATTTTGAATTTTTCTTTCGAGGGTTAATATTTGTTTCTTCTGTTTTGTTTTTTTTGTGTTAATAAATCACGCATCAATTGTACATTCCTTACTGGATTGTTGTTATATTTTTGTGCCGTAAAACAGGTGAATTTGCAAATTCGAAGTGTTGCCATTGCCTCAGAAATCAATGAAAACGAAAACAAATGTATTCGGAACCAAAAAAGCTCAACGATATATTACTCGACCCACTTTACCTATCCCGGGGGGTGGAGTTAGGAGTGGCTAGGGGGTTAAGGTTATGTCATCGAAAGTTGTCCCCCTCGAAACAAAAATCGACGTGTCTTAGACGATTTTTTCAAAAATGCCGCGTAACTCGACAAAGTCGCTCCTTACCTCTGAGATGGACCACGCTGTATAAATTATAATGTAAAATGTAGTATTTTCTTTCGCTCTAAATCATGTATTACCTCAAAGCCACGTACAGAATTGTAGTCTTGAAATAACTGCACCCTTGCATTTATTTAGAACGTAATGAACTTTAATGCCAAAAATCTTTGTTCTTGGTGAGTCAACTTGCCATTTTTAATCCTAATTCATAAATCTACTCTTGTGAGTTACGTCATTTATAGGTATTTTGAGGTTGTGAATAGTAGTGATTTTTACTGGCAGAACTTTGCAGAAGTTTTTTTGATTTGAACATGCCCGATT
Source organism: Ocypus olens (assembly GCA_910593695.2). Lineage (NCBI taxonomy): Eukaryota > Metazoa > Arthropoda > Insecta > Coleoptera > Staphylinidae > Ocypus > Ocypus olens. The sequence continues at coordinate 8,756,995 of OU343048.1, forward strand.
TTTAGCTCATAGTTTTTTCGAGTATTGGCTTTTTGGACTTTTGACTGGTAGTGCTTCTGAATCAGTGACGGTTCGCGGGGTTTTTTCTGGTACGGCCGAGGTAACAAGGGTGGCAATACAGATAGGTAGGGTCAGTTGCAGAGACGGCTGGCTGCGTGACCGCACCTATCTGTATTACCACCTCTTGTTCCTCGGCCGTACCAGAAAAAACCCCGCGAACCGTCACTGTTCTGAATCATAAGGCATTTGACAAGTCGTTCTTGTGACACACGCTTCTTTCTCCTTTCACTTGAAGGTGCGTTCCCACGAATGAATCAAATTTAATTGACCGAGTATAGTTGATCAACCAAAGTTGAATTAAAGCTATAAATTAAGTTTAGTTGACCGATTATAGTTGATCAACCAAAATTGAATGACTGCCTTTGTTTCAGTGGAATTGATCAAATTTTTTGTGGATCAAGAAAAGTATATCGTTCAATCAATGAGTCATATGCCATTTGCTTACAAGTTAAAAGTCGTCTTAAAGCGTGTGAACTTCAGTTGACTGTCAAGCTCGCTTTCACACTTATTCTACATATTTTAAAAATATGTATGTTTTTGTACAAGGTGTCCCAATATACATAACAGAACAAAGTTATGCTTTTTAAATGGAACACCCTATATTTTATACTTTATTTTCAACCCTCTTGAGAAGCTGATAAAAATAGTATAAGATAGTATGGGTCTATTATGGACGGTTGATTAGTTATTGGCAAATTTGTGGCAAAAACATGTACACATTGAAAACATTGCAGAAACGTTCCTAGCAAAGATAGCATCATTTTTTATGCACTAGAAAATTTTTCACATCATAAAGAATAATACACATCGGCTTTGATTATCTTTTATTCATAGTGCTATACAGGGTGTCAACATACGCAAAACAATGGATAACTATTTTCTTTCAAATGGAACACCCTATAAAAGTTGCCACCAATCTATGGAATTTTTAATAAGCTTTCCAATCATATACATTTTGTATAACAATATATTAAGGATTCTTGAGATTTATCAATAAAAACATAGTAGTTTTTCTTTTGCCACCTCCTGCTGATTTTTGGATTTTCAGCCAAAACTATGCATTTTCAGGAAAAATTATAAGAGACCAAAGTTGTAAAACGAAAAATTTTCGATCGATATAGGTCTTTCAACTTTTAAGATAATGCGTGCATTGCCCGCCAGAGCGCGCAAAATTGTGACCGTATATGCATTTTAGCGTTTTCTTTTCAAATTGTTTATTAATAAATTGCACTATACTTTATTTTTCGCACCCTCTAGCGGTAAAAACGGGAAATTATAGAGGAAATTAAAATGGCCCATATCGATTGAAAATGTTCCGCTCTACAACTCTTAATAGAAGCATTTTTTGCCAAAAATGCATAGTTTTCCCTAAAAATGCAAATTGAAAATGTATGTATCAATTTTTGCGTTTTTCAATGGTTTTTTTTTGCATTTTTAGCGAAAACTATGCATTTTGGGCAAAAATTGCTTCTTTTAAGAGTTGTAGAGCGGAATATTTTTAATCTATGTAGGTCATTTGAATAATTCTATAATTATTCGTTTTTCTGCTAGAGGACATGGAAAATAAAGTATAGTGTATTAATTAACAAAAAATTTGAGAAAAACGCTAAAATGCATACGGTCACGATTTTGCGCACTCTGGCGGGCAATGCACGCATTATTGGAAAAGTCGAAAGACCTATATCGATCGAAAATTTTCCGTTCTACAACTTTGGTCTCTTATTATTTTTTCAGAAAATGCATAGTTTTGGCTGAAAATCCAAAAATGAGCAGGAGGTGACAAAAGAAAAATGTTTTTATGGATAAATCTCAAGAATCCTTAATATTTCATTATACAAATTGTACATCATTGGAAAGCTTATTAAAAATTCCATGCATAGGTGGCAAGATAAATAGGGTGTTCTATTTGAAAAAAAATAGTTATCCAATATTTTGCGTATGTTGACACCCTGTATAGCAGTATGAACAATAAAGAACCAAAGCCGATTTGTATTATTCTTCATGATGTGGAAAATTCTTTAGTGTATAAAAAATGACGCTGGATTTGCTAGGAGCGCTTCTGCAATTTTTTCAATGTGTACTTGTTTTTGCCACAAATTTGCCCATAACTAACCAATCGTCCATAATAGACCCATACTATCTTATACTATTTTTATCAGCTTCTCAAGAGGGTTGAAAATAAAGTATAAAATATAGGGAGTTCTATTTAAAAAAACATAACTTTGTTCTGTTATGTATATTGGGACACCCTGTACAAAAACATATATATTTTTAAAATATGTAGAATAAATGTGGGTAGCAGTTCAAAAAAGTCGATTTCTCAAATAGCAAATAAGTTAAGAGGCTTTTACAGATCCCAGGGCCACCCGGTATATGTGCCTTTGTAATAAAAAATATAAGGGGGATGTTTTCCCTCATTTTACCACAATAGTTGGGAAAATTCTATTTTAAAAGTAGTGTCTACGATGATTATTAATAAAGTTGCATTTTTTGTGTAAAAGTTTCAAGGGCTGTAACTTTTGTCAAGTTTCCGTCAAAAATTAAAAATCACCAATTTTAATTGAATCCGGCTAAATTACATACAAGGAGCACAGATTTGAAAACCGCGTTCAATTTGGAGTTTTCGTTTAGCCGATACGGCCGACCAAAGTCTGAAAAATCGACTTTTTTTTTTAATTTTCATGGTGACTTTTTTTACATTTTTTTCCAGATAATATTTTTTAACGCCAATCAAATAAGCTCGTTCTTCTGATGAAGAAAAAGATTATATAAGGTTCTACGATGATTATTAAGAGTTGATTTTTTCGATTTTTTCCATTTTCGAGTTTTCTCTGCTGACGCGTCACGGGCTTCAAATTGACATTTGTTCTGGCGGAAGTACATTTTCCGTGGTGTCTTGAAGGGATCTTTCCAGGGCTGTGTAGAAACCCCGAATCGAACCAGTGGTTTCTTCAGATTATATTAGTAATTAACGATCAAATTATAGCATTCTTTATAAAACAATTTTTTTGTGCGTTTCGACAAGCTATAAGCAAAAATGTATTATCGATGAGATTTCAAGTTAAAATGAGAAATACGATGTTATTAGTTTTCTGCAATTTAAGAGTCTTGAGGGGTGTACAGGTGGTCTGAAACACCCCATATACTTCTCGTCTAATATTTCAAGATCACTAAAAGAACTTGTGCTGCAATTTTGAATATTTAGTAAATTGAATTCGATTGTACTATTAACTTATTAATATCAGTATTCTTAAGAATATCCGCTAGCAATTATTCAATTGTTGAAATATTAGTTATAGTACAATCGCGCAGAGGTGACAGTGACTCATGCTTTTTCGATCTAATCATCGCGTCTGGATAAATATCTATACTCGTTCGTATGCTTAAGAAAAACGAAATGAAATACGAAACGTATGTCGATATGTAAATTCAAGGGCTAAGTGCAACGTATGTCTTTTCTCATTCTATCTATTCTAACCTCAAAATTCACGTTTTGACCGTCTCCGATTTCGATTTAGTTAAGAGCAGAATTGATTGTATCCATTTCATTAATAAAAAGGTTAAATTTAATGACACATTTCCAGTTGTCTTTACCGATTGTCGAATAATGCACTCGTCGGGAAAATATTTGCACGCTTGAGAATTTTTAAATTTCCCGCCTAAACTGAATCGAATTATTTTATGGACATACGTTTACTAGAAACTTAATTCAGGCAACATGGAGCGATGAGTCACTGTCACCTCTGCGCGATTGTACTATATACCGTTAATTCTGTTAGGTATTTCGGGATTTAATGTTTTCTCTCTATTTATTTATATTCAGAGGCGAATTTTGGGGTCCTAGGCACTTTTTCTTGCTGGGTCCACAAGAAATAGACCAAACAAAATAATCCTCCTTAAAAAATTTAAAATTAGAAACCAATATATGAAATATAAAAAAATAAGTAAAAAATGTTCCATTTATTATTGAAAAATTGAATTTTCAATACAAAACGAAAACTAATAAAAAATGTTCCAGGGGTAATTAAGAAGCGAGTGCGTATGTTAATTTATTATTAAAACTTAAATTTTCAATACAAACAATTATTATTCCAATAGACTGATTCCAATAGAATAAATGGGGAAAATCGACAGTAACATGTAACTTTATTGAGAATATTCTAACGAAATGATACGATATGTAATATTAAATAAAAACATTGTTTTCATTAAAGTGGATGGTTTGACCGGGTTCCTCAAAAAACCGGCCCCTAAACATTTGTCTCATTTATCTATGCTATGATCCGGCCCTGTATAATGGTATTTTTGAGAGAGGTGTGTTTATCTTTAATATAATCAAGCAATTGCTCACCACTAAATCCTGTTAATTGTCTAGGATACCCCTTTTGCGTACTGCCGTCGGGTGGATGCGAAATTACAATAATGCTTAATTAACGCACTAGCGTATACAATTAACATTAATGATAATTGTAAAACAGATATTCTCCAAAAAAGGAGGGAACGCTTATGAGGTTTGTCTCGAGAATCAAAACGAATGTTTTCAACTGTTGTAGTGATTGTTTTTAACATCACCGAAGAAAATAATATTCAAGTATTTATTTTATTGAATTTAAAAGCATTAATCTGTGTATAAAATTTTTCATAATACCATACTGTCAAGTGTTCTTTAACAGTACTTCATTGCCAAACTGAAAATTTGAATTTCGCGTGATGGCAACTATACTATTTCACATAAAATAGTTATTTAACCAACAAGTGTGTTAATGATAGCGATTAATGATACAGACATTTTCATTTGCGTTAATTGTTGAGATCGCCAATTAACACACGAGTTGGTTACAAGATTTTTCCGTTGATCTAACTTAGATCAACATTAGAAATTAGATTAGAGAAAATCCAAACAAAACTTGCTATTAAGCCCTTTGCAGCAATATCGGCAAAACATGCGAATAGCGCAGATTCCGAGTAGTAGCAGACATTTACTTGATACACGCGTTTTATAAATTTGACGTTTCACACTTTGACATTATTGTGTAACAAAATCGAAGGCGGTTCGCCGCTAATTTGTTTCTAACGCAGAGAATTGATATACTTTTGCATTTACATGTGAAACAAATTATAGATCGTTTTCCCACCATTATCAGCTACATTTTCAGTAATTATGAGTAATTAGCCACTCATGAATTAGCTATTTAATGCTTAACTATAAATCGTTCTTTTTTCTAGGAAATATGATTGATAGGAATTCAGGTTAGGGAATCGAGGATGATAGGGAATTGGCTTAGCCAGCTAGGACATTCAGCCACAACCAATTTATAGTATTTAATAATTCATTTAAGTGAAATGAGGACAAAAACTAAATATATCCAGGGACCCGCACGGCGATTTTTCGTGTTAAAAAATTAAAAAAAGTGACCGCCCGGACGGGACTCGAACCCGCACCAGCGGGGTCCAGAGGCCGGACCTCTACCCACTAGACCACCGCGACCCCAGAAATCGTTTATTAATGAAAAATCGTTTATTAACGAAAAATCGTACATTAATAGGAGTCATTAATGAACGATTTTTTATACATTTGGGTACATTAAAGTTGGCCATTAACCAACGAGCAACGGAAAATAATTAAATAAACTCAATTTTCAATTGAGTATGTATTAATAAATATCGACACTGTGGATTTTTCAACCTTCTATCCAAATATCTGCGTGCTTCGCTCATCAATTTGTATCATATGCTGGACAGCTCTCGCCTCACAAAATAAATGATGCATCCCGCCCAATGGAGACGTATTCATCACTTATGGATCTAATGCCGTCCATTATTCCCACGAAACTTTTGCATCCGAGCGCTAATTCATCTCGTAAATTTTATATGTTTCGTTCGGACGTTGGTAACTAAACAACCCTCCGCACCAGCAGCAACTGTCAAGTGTTTGCTCATCTCAAAGACTGCAAATAGTGGATAAAGAGTGACACGCAAATGACATGATGTCCCCCAGACTGGATGCATCCCCGCAAACCATATGCCGCCAGTACGTACGCACACTCTTAATGAACAAACATCGAAATTTACATTTAATTTCATTAATACATCAAAAAGACACGCGAAACGTAATCTACTTGACTGAATTGTGGTACTTGTTTGTCACAAGTAATCATTGTAAATTGTCAAAAAATGTTGTTTATGAGTGTCGATGTTGTTGCGGGCTTTTAAACATATTACCGCACTAGTGCTGTTATGGATAACTAATAGTATATTATTAAACGAGTGAGAAAGTTTGCAAGTTTGCAATCCACTGAGTGGCAATGGCCAACTTGTTCACGAGTTGAATACTATACTTTTTCGCATCATATTAAATAATTACCTAACGATTTTTCTGTTTGTATTAAATTATAATTAATAATTTTTCTATTTGGAAATAGCCGCAGTTTGCTGACAAAAAACGAATCGTAACCTTAGTAACAACTAAACTGTTGGATGAAACCGCTATCATTTGATTGGACGCCACCTGTTGGGAAATGAAACTGCTATCATTTGATTGGACGTCACCTGTGGAGAAAATGATTCGGCCGAATAATGGACAACTTTCTCAATCAAAAACGATTTAACAACGTTTATATTATTTAATAAGATGCGAAAAATATTTTTTGTCAATTTTTTTTAGCATTTGTAGTCTTGAAGTAAACAAAATCCCTGACTTCTTGTAGATATATAAAATTAAAATGAGAAATACGATGCTTCTCGTCTTCTATAATTTAAGTCTAGAAAATGGTATCAGCCGGAAAAGTAATTTCAATAAATGATTCGTTTATCGTAATTTTCGAACTTTCAATTTATTTTAAAATGCCATAAACCGTGATTGTATCGAATTTGTTTATAGGAAAAAATTATTGTACTCTATGAGTAGAAATTGAAAATTAACTCAGAACTCCTAGGACTCTCATTTTTTTTTCGGCGTTTTTTTTTCAAAATATTGATTTTTTTTAATAATTCTCGGAACAAACATATGGGTTGTACTCAAGGAAAAAAAAAACAGGAAATAGGTATTTTCAAAATTAAATTTTCTATTATGGAATTTTAAATTTATTTCAAAATGCCATAAATCGTGCTTGTATCCAATTTGTTTATAAGAAAGAATTATTATACTCAATAAGTAGAAATAGAAAATTGACTCAGAACTCTATTTTTTTTTTCTTTTCGGATGTAATTTTTTTTTTAAATATTGATTTTTTTAATAGTTCTTGTAGTTCTAATTTGACTTATGGGTTGTACTCAAGGAGTTCTAACGAAAACTCTAATAGCAAATTGCGATTAAATGACAGGAAATGGGCATTTTCAAAATTAAATTTGCTTTTATCGAATTTTAAATTTATTTAAAAATGCCATAAATCGTGATTGTATCGAATTTGTTTATAAAAAAGAATTATTGTACTCAATGAGTAGAAATAGAAAATTGACTCAGAACTCACAGAACTCTAATTTTTTTTTCGGACTTTAAATTTTTTTCAAAATATTGATTTTTTTAAATAGTTCTGGGAGTTCTGATTTGACTTATGGGTTGTACTCAAGAAGTTCTAACGAAAACTTTAATGGCAAATAGCGATTAAATGACAGGAAATGGGTATTTTCAAAATTAAATTTTTCATTATTGAATTTTAAATTGATTTAAAAATGCCATAAATCGTGATTGTAAAGAATTTGTTTATGAGAAAGAATTATTGTACTCAATAAGTATAAATAGAAAATTAACTGAGAACTCATAAAACTCTCAATATATTTTTTTTTGCTTTGCGACTTTTTCAAAAAAATATTTTTGATAGTTCCGGATAGTTCTGATTGATGTTTCCTGTAGTTCTCTGTGAATTCTATCCATAGTTGTTATGAAATATTTAGATTCAACCAATATTAAGTGAGTACTATGAATTTGAAAACTTTGAAAATTTTTATCTCTGGAAATTCAACAGAACTTTTTTTTAAAGTATCAGGAACTAGAGTACTAACCCAAATACATCTTAAAACTAGTTCAGAACTTTTCGATAACAATGATGGGGAGCACCCCATTTAAAAAAAAATTCCTGACTGCCCAATTTTACAGAAACCTTTTTTAAAAAATGATAGTACTTCTAAATACATCAAAAGGAATTGAGAACTCTATTCAGAACTATCAGAACTTTCCATAGGGGTGCCAACTTGACACACTCATAAATGTATTATTATTATTATTACACAACTGTTTTATTTTCTTTTTTTGTATTTCTTGAAATTGATCAGTGAAAGAAAGAACTACATTGTCGTTTAGTCTTCTATTGCTGATGAATTTTTCATCACAGTTAATACATATAATAATTCTCCATATTGTAACAATGAACCGCTTTTGTATTATTCTCCACAATATCCACATTTTACATTTAATGCGGAATACGGAAGGTTTTGCAGTAATGCCACTCGTGCAGGTTTATGTTTACCTATTTTTAGCATATACAATCTATTGAGAGTGTCTAATTCTGTATGCGTACCGTGAAAATTTGCGAATTCCCAAATCCCCATTGTCTGCCCCCCCCCCCCCCCCAAACCACCCCGGAAAGTTTTTCCTTTTCAACTCTCGAAACGGATCGCCCACAACGTCGATTTTAATCCCTTACACTCTTGTCGAGGTATTATACGTATGGTATATCCCCATTATATATGGAATGCACGGTTGTGTTTAGAACTTTAAAATAGGGCACTTGTGAAAATTACTAATTGGAAGATTATATTTATTAATGATTAATATTATTCATAGGATTGAGAGGTTTGGCTTAAATTAAATTTAAAATCCATTTTTTCTAATCTCTTGAAAATTTACTGATAAGGGATTAGTATCAATTTTATTTTACTATTCTTTACCAAGTGTTTTTATTCGATATCTAATGCTTTCTGCAACAAGTAAAGTTGTTTCTAATTTGTTTTTATTCGATTTATTCGACTACAGTGTATGATAATTACTGTGTATATTGTACATTATAAATTAAAACACGCTGTATATGTATTGTTGTCATAAAACATTGTACGAGTCTATTTATTTTTGTTTACGTTACGTTTCTACGTTACATCCCCTATATTTAATTTTGAAATAAATTATGTATGTATGTCTTGTGCGTATTTCACTTCACAATATTGTAGAGATGATTACTGGTATGCATTACTAAATATAACACATTGTAATTAAATGTACTTACATAGCTTGTATTTGTGTCCGTGCGTAAGTTACATCCTTCATTTTCCCATTTTTGCTTGCGGCCGGCGAAATCGGACGACGGCAAAAGAATCATCCGAAATTTCTTCATTTCACAGTGCACCAACACCTACACTTCTTCTGCAGTATTCCCTGTCCGTGTTTACACCACATGTTTACCTAATACACACACTGATTGCATTAAAATATACTCGAAATTTATAAAAAAAATAGCGTGGCGCACACCTTACTAAACGACAACGAAAGCACACCAGGCCGCCGACACCGATCGATAAAAATCGATCGTGCGGGGTGTCGCGGAGTAAAACAAAGACGGAGGGACACGCCGATGACGTATTCCTGCGTTTGTTTCTATGTTTCTTTATTTCTCGTGAAATTGAAGTTCGGGAGCATTAATTATTATCCAGTTGAAATAACGTAAATATCGACATTTAGAGGAGTGTTCGTGAATACTGTGTAGTGTTACAATAAACGTGTTGGTGCTGTGGACACAAAATTCGCCGTTGGACGCTGCTTAAGGTTAGGCTTTTTTATTTACTCCAAACTATGAGAAAGTATAGTGGATTTTAACAGCTTTGCATGGAATATTTTCTACGTTACATCATTCAAGTTATACCCCTTCTATATTTAATTTTGCAGTAAATGTATTAACCTTGTTTATTCGCGCGCGCATGTGTGTGTGTATTTTACGTCTACGATGATTATTAAAAAAGTTGCATTTTTTAAGTTCCAAGGGGTTTACTCGTGTCTTTTTTCACATTTTCATCAAAAATTAAAAATCTCTAATCCGACTAATTGACGTACGAGGAGTTCAGATTTGCAAACCGATTTCATTTTGGAGTTTTAGTTTAGCCGCTACGGCCGATCAAAGTCTGAAAATCAATTATTTTTTTTAATTTTCTAAAATGTTCATGGTGACTGACTCATTTTTTTGCTATTCAAGATAGCTGAAATTTTTTAACGGCAATCAATTTCTCTCGTCTTTCTGATGAAAAAAAAGGTGGAATTCATAATCTACGATGATTTTTAAGAAAGTTGCATTTTTTAACAAAATTTCCAAGGGGGTTAGTCATGTCTTTTTTCACGATTTCATCAAAAATTAAAAATCTCTAATCCGACTAATTGACGTATGAGGAGCTCAGATTTGCAAACCGCGTTCAATTTGGAGTTTTAGTTTAGCCGCTACGGCCGATCAAAGTCTGAAAAATCAATTATTTTCTAAAATTTCCTAAATGTTCATGGTGACTGACTAATTTTTTTGCTATTGAAGATAGCTGAAATTTTTTAACGGCAATCAATTTCTCTCGTCTTTCTGATGAAAGAAAAGGTATAATTCATAGTCTACGATGATTTTTAAGAAAGTTGCATTTTTTAACAAAATTTCCAAGGGGGTTAGTCATGTCTTTTTTCGTGTTTTCATCAAAAATTAAAAATCTCTAATCCGACTAATTGGCGTACGAGGAGCTCAGATTTGCAAACCGCGTTCAATTTGGAGTTTTCGTTTAGCCGCTATGGCCGATCAAAGTCTGAAAAATCAATTATTTTCTAAAATTTCCTAAAATGTTCATGGTGATTGACTATTTTTTTTGTTATTGAAGATAGCTGAAATTTTTTAACGGCAATCAATTTTTCTCGTCTTTCTGATGAAAAAAAAGATAAAATTCAATAGTCTACGATGATTATTAAGAAAGTTGCATTTTTTAACAAAATTCCAAGGGGTTTACTCGTGTCTTTTTTCACGTTTTCATCAAAAATTAAAAATCTCTAATCCGACTAATTGACGTACGAGGAGCTCAGATTTGCAAACCGCGTTCAATTTGGAGTTTTCGTTTAGCCGCTACGGTCGATCAAAGTCTGAAAAATTAATTATTTTTTTAAATTTTCTAAAATGTTCATGGTGACTGACTATTTTTTTCGCTATTGAAGATAGCTGAAATTTTTTAACGGCAATCAATTTCTCTCGTCTTTCTGATGAAAAAAAAGGTGGAATTCATAGTCTACGATGATTTTTAAGAAAGTTGCATTTTTTAACAAAATTTCCAAGGGGGTTAGTCATGTCTTTTTTCACGATTTCATCAAAAATTAAAAATCTCTAATCCGACTAATTGACGTACGAGGAGCTCAGATTTGCAAACCGCGTTCAATTTGGAGTTTTCGTTTAGCCGCTACGGCCGATCAAAGTCTGAAAAATCAATTATTTTCTAAAATTTCCTAAAATGTTCATAGTGACTGACTAATTTTTTTGCTATTGAAGATAGCTGAAATTTTTTAACGGCAATCAATTTCTCTCGTCTTTCTGATGAAAAAAAAGGTATAATTCATAGTCTACGATGATTTTTAAGAAAGCTGCATTTTTTAACAAAATTTCCAAGGGGGTTAGTCATGTCTTTTTTCACGATTTCATCAAAAATTAAAAATCTCTAATCCGACTAATTGACGTACGAGGCGCTCAGATTTGCAAACCGCGTTCAATTTGGAGTTTTCGTTTAGCCGCTATGGCCGATCAAAGTCTGAAAAATCAATTATTTTCTAAAATTTCCTAAAATGTTCATGGTGACTGACTAATTTTTTTGCTATTGAAGATAGCTGAAATTTTTTAACGGCAATCAATTTCTCTCGTCTTTCTGATGAAAAAAAGGTATAATTCATAGTCTACGGTGATTTTTAAAAAAGTTGCATTTTTTAACAAAATTTCCAAGGGGGTTAGTCATGTCTTTTTTCACGATTTCACCAAAAATTAAAAATCTCTAATCCGACTAATTGACGTATGAGGAGCTCAGATTTGCAAACCGCGTTCAATTTGGAGTTTTAGTTTAGCCGCTACGGCCGATCAAAGTCTGAAAAATCAATTATTTTCTAAAATTTCCTAAATGTTCATGGTGACTGACTAATTTTTTTGCTATTGAAGATAGCTGAAATTTTTTAACGGCAATCAATTTCTCTCGTCTTTCTGATGAAAAAAAGGTATAATTCATAGTCTACGGTGATTTTTAAAAAAGTTGCATTTTTTAACAAAATTTCCAAGGGGGTTAGTCATGTCTTTTTTCACGATTTCACCAAAAATTAAAAATCTCTAATCCGACTAATTGACGTAAGAGGAGCTCAGATTTGCAAACCGCGTTCAATTTGGAGTTTTCGTTTAGCCGCTACGGCCGATCAAAGTCTGAAAAATCAATTATTTTCTAAAATTTCCTAAATGTTCATGGTGACTGACTAATTTTTTTGCTATTGAAGATAGCTGAAATTTTTTAACGGCAATCAATTTCTCTCGTCTTTCTGATGAAAAAAAAGGTATAATTCATTGTCTACGATGATTTTTAAGAAAGTTGCATTTTTTAACAAAATTTCCAAGGGGGTAAGTCATGTCTTTTTTCGTGTTTTCATCAAAAATTAAAAATCTCTAATCCGACTAATTGACGTACGAGGAGCTCAGATTTGCAAACCGCGTTCAATTTGGAGTTTTCGTTTAGCCGCTACGGCCGATCAAAGTCTGAAAAATCAATTATTTTCTAAAATTTCCTAAATGTTCATGGTGACTGACTAATTTTTTTGCTATTGAAGATAGCTGAAATTTTTTAACGGCAATCAATTTCTCTCGTCTTTCTGATGAAAAAAAAGGTATAATTCATTGTCTACGATGATTTTTAAGAAAGTTGCATTTTTTAACAAAATTTCCAAGGGGGTAAGTCATGTCTTTTTTCACGATTTCATCAAAAATTAAAAATCTCCAATCCGACTAATTGACGTATGAGGAGCTTAGATTTGCAAACCGCGTTCAATTTGGAAATTTTAATTTCCTAAAATGTCGGTGATGTCTCCTCTATCAGATTATGGGGTACCAACATGAAATTAGAAATGTTTGTCCGCGTTTTTCGTGCAATGTATTGTTCATCGTGGATACCTGAATGCGACAAACATCTCTGATACGTTAATTACATCTTCTCACTGAAAATGTAATACTTATAAATTTCGTACACAACAGCATTAATAGGGATAAGATTGGAATCTTTAGAAGAAAGCAGTAATTCATTTGAAGTTGTGAACGTTTATACCTGAACCGGTATAATTACAATAATTACCATTGTTCTGGGAAAATTTACACGTTTTAATTATGAGTTGAGGCGAGTTAACGAATTAAAGATTCGTTAGAGTTGTGGAAATATGTAAAAGATATATGCACGATGACCGCAGGCACGAGCGCACCAGTCCTGTATTTAACGGTCATGAATCAGGTCCAGCAGGTGCTTATTAGACTGCATTCTGCTCCAACTAACTGCAGACTTATACACACACCCGCACCAATTCAACCAAGATCCGAAGACCCCATAACACCCTCTGGGGGTCATGACGGGACCGTCCAGAGTCTAGATTAAGGCCGCATTCATCACCGTTATCTGGCGCGGCATCGCCTCTTCCTCCGGCTGTCCGAATAATGAATATATAGATTTTGAGATTCTCGAAATAAACACGTGAATTATTTAAATGAGTTACAGAAACGTTGCCAGCCCATTTGTTACCGAGAGCCGGCTCCTCCGCATCGTTGATCAAAATCTCGGCTTGATTTGTCAGTCGGTGGAGATGTCTGCGATGATTAAAAAATCATACCCGAGGAATTCACCTCGAGAATTCTTTCGCGCCCCAAGAAGAGAACCTCTCCTGAGCGAGATGGGTTTCGATGGTTTTATTAGTTACGCGAATAATAATGGGCAATTAGTTCGGTTGCGTTGGTAAATTGATTCTAACAATTTAGAATCTGATGATTGTGCGATAAGCGGGCATTTTGAATGAGCCATGAGAAGTGGATTTATGGCAAACGTTCACTGGGAATATAGGCATTTGCATACGGACCACCAACGGTGCTGCCATGTCTGCGTATCTAGGCTTAAGGCAACGTTAAAAAAATACCAAGATGCAAAGATGCGAAGAGATGTTCAATAAATCTAACAGGCTTATTCTTAACGCCAACATCAAAATTGAAGACATAGCGGGTGTCTTATAAAATTGCTTAACTGCGACAGATCAACAATATGATAGTAATATATAGGATGCGTCGGTGAAAATTTCTGTGGCGATCCGCGCCCGGGCACGCGAAAGACGCTCGACATTAGGGTGACTCACCACCAGCCGCACTCGCTACGCACGATCCCCCACCAAAGGAAAAGGGCCGCCCGCAACCTGAACAGAGGGCGCGCCCTACGCTCGCACGACCCACTTAAATAGGGTATGTGCCTCCTCATCTCGTCACTTCGATCAGCGCACTGCAATCAAACAGTCAGTACAGTCGGTAAGATAGTATGACAAGCGAGCTCACCAAGGCACGCAACATGAGCTCACCAAGGCACGTATCTAAACATACGAGCTCACCAAGGCACGTATCTAAACACACGAGCTCACCAAGGCACTTGAACCAAAGCAAGCTCACGAAGCCACGCTACGACAAGCTCCCCACAGCATCCGATGCTACGCCTTCCGGTTTTTTTTTCGTTCTTAGCTCATAGTAATAAAACGTGGTTAGTTTGAGGTTACGTACTTCAAAAGCAAATAACTTATACGTGGTGACCATTAAGGATTTCGTTACGAATATCCTTCATTAAGGCTCCGACGCTTGTTGTGAGGAATTCAATTCAGTAATCTCCAAAACGCACTGTAACTAAACACGTAACTGTCTTGTGACTATCATTTCCTGGTTTCATTTTTGGATTTGGACGATACTTTTTTAGCAAGATGGTGCTTGGTTCTACACGCGGAAAGTAATAATACCTTTAATGCGGACACATTTTCTTGATCGTATGACCGTGCGATCTAATGCCTCTGTATGTGCTTGTTTCAGAGACAATTAACCATCTAAAAAAAAAAACATTAATCTACCTACGTGAGTGACACACCGAGCAGACATTTTTATTAAATTTTATTTTTTGGACATTTCGCGTAGACTTTTTTGAAATATTTTATCATGGTAGCATTTCCAAAGGCCGTACCTATCAGTACAATTAAAAACATTTTGGATACCTCACCTGAAACATCCCCATTTTACGAAAATCATAGCCGACTACATGAACAAAATTTTATTTTTTTGACATTTCGCGCAGACTTTTTTGAAATATTTTATCATGGTAGTATTTCCAAAGGCCGTACCTACCAGTACAATTAAAAACATTTTGGATACCTCACCTGAAACATCCCCATTTTACGAAAATCATAGCCGACTACATGAACAAAATTTTATTTTTTGGACATTTCGCGCAGACTTTTTTGAAATATTTTATCATGGTAGCATTGCCAAAGGCCGTACCTATCAGTACAATTAAAAACATTTTGGAGACCTCACCTGAAACATCCGCATTTCACGAAAATCATAAACGACTACATGAACAAAATTTTATTTTTTGGACATTTCGCGCACACTTTTTTGAAATATTTTATCATGGTAGCATTGCCAAAGGCCGTACCTATCAGTACAATTAAAAACATTTTGGATACCTCACCTGAGACATCCGCATTTCACGAAAATCATAGACTACTACATGAACAATATTTTATTTTTTGAACATTTCGCGCAGACTTTTTTGAAATATTTTATCATGGTAGCATTGCCAAAGGCCGTACCTGTCAGTAGAATTAAAAACATTTTGGATACCTCACCTGAAACATCCGCATTTCACGAAAATCATAGGCGACTACATGAACAAAATTTTATTTTTTTGACATTTCGCGCTACTTTTTTGAAAAAATTTTTTTTACAGAAATATCCGTTTTGGGGTCTCTAGATGCCATTTCAACAAATTCTGGAATTTTTTTTGTGTCTGTGTGTGTGTGTGTATGTGTGTGTGTGTGCTGTGTGCGCTGTATCTCAGAAACTAATAGAGCAATTGATATGAAACTTTGAACATACGTCTTATTTAATAATCCGAAGAACTGAAAAGCTTTTGGTAAAATTTCTAACACCGGAAGTGGGTGTTTACCTTAACTGTTTTTTTGTTTTTTGCCTATATTTTCTTAAATATGAAAAATATCACAAAAACATTTAAACAAACTTTGAAGACAACAAAGAAATGAACATCTTTTGCTTGAAAATATTTTTCATAAAATCATTGCTATTTGAGAAAAAAAATTATTAATTTTTTTTTTAATTTTTGGTTTATAATTATGAAACGATAATAGTTTCAGCAATTTTATATGAATAATAATTGTAGAGAATGCCAAAATGAACAACTTCTAAAGAATAAGTTTTTTTTCTAAATCGCTTTAGTTTTTGAGTAAACTGAGGTTTTGAATTTGAAATATAATTTTTCCATCTTTTATAATTTTGACGATGGCCACATCACCATTTTTTGATTGAGAATCGCGGAATTTTTAAAACCAAAATATATTTCGAAAGCACAATCATTTCTCTATTGTTTTTTAGTTTTGTACAATTTTATCTCGACGGCAAATATTTTTTTTATATTTTTTTACATTCGAAAAAATATTAAAAATTCGTAACTCAATTGAGAATCGCAAAATGTTCAAAACCAAAATATATTTCGAAATAATAATCCTTTCTCTATTGTTTCTGAGTTTTGTACAATTTTATCCCAACGGCAAATATTTTTTCCATATTTTTTTACATTCACGTGTCTGACATCAAGGAAACAAAAATTATCAAAAATTCCTAACTCTATTGAGAATCGCAGAATTTTCAAAAACAAAATATATTTCGAAAGAATAATCCTTTCTCTATTGTTTCTGAGTTTTGTACAATTTTATCCCATCGGCAAATATTTTTTCTATATTTTTTTACATTCACGTGTCCGACATCAAGGAAACAAAAATTATCAAAAATTCGTAACTCTATTGAGAATCGCAGAATTTTCAAAAACAAAATATATTTCGAAAGAATAATCCTTTCTCTATTGTTTTTGAGTTTTGTACAATTTTATCTCAACGGAAAATATTTTTTCCATATTTTTTTACATTCACGTGTCCGACATCAAGGAAACAAAAATTATCAAAAATTCGTAACTCTATTGAGAATCGCAGAATTTTCAAAAACAAAATATATTTCGAAAGAATAATCCTTTCTCTATTGTTTTTGAGTTTTGTACAATTTTATCCCAACGGCAAATATTTTTTCTATATTTTTTTACATTCACGTGTCCGACATCAAGGAAACAAACATTATCAAAAATTCGTAACTCTATTGAGAATCGCAGAATTTTCAAAACCAAAATATATTTCGAAAGAATAATCCTTTCTCTATTGTTTCTGAGTTTTGTACAATTTTATCCCAACGGCAAATATGTTTTCTATATTTTTTTACATTCACGTGTCCGACATCAAGGAAACAAAAATTATCAAAAATTCGTAACTCTATTGAGAATCGCAGAATTATCAAAAACAAAATATATTTCGAAAGAATAATCCTTTCTCTATTGTTTTTGAGTTTTGTACAATTTTATCCCAACGGCAAATATTTTTTCCATATTTTTTTACATTCACGTGTCCGACATCAAGGAAACAAAAATTATCAAAAATTCGTAACTCTATTGAGAATCGCAGAATTTTCAAAAACAAAATATATTTCGAAAGAATAATCCTTTCTCTATTGTTTTTGAGTTTTGTACAATTTTATCTCAACGGCAAATATTTTTTCCATATTTTTTTACATTCACGTGTCCGACATCAAGGAAACAAAAATTATCAAAAATTCGTAACTCTATTGAGAATCGCAGAATTTTCAAAAACAAAATATATTTCAAATAAATAATCCTTTCTCTATTGTTTTTGAGTTTTGTACAATTTTATCTCAACTGCAAATATTTTTTCTATATTTTTTTACATTCACGTGTCCGACATCAAGGAAACAAAAATTATCAAAAACTCGTAACTCTTTTGAGAATTGCAGAATTTTCAAAAACAAAATATATTTTGAAAGAATAATCCTTTCTCTATTGTTTCTGAGTTTTGTACAATTTTATCCCAACGGCAAATATTTTTTCCATTTTTTTTTACATTCACGTGTCCGACATCAAGGAAACAAAAATTATCAAAAATTCGTAACTCTATTGAGAATCGCAAAATTTTCAAAACCAAAATATATTTCGAAATAATAATCCTTTCTCTATTGTTTCTGAGTTTTGTACAATTTTATCCCAACGGCAAATATTTTTTCCATATTTTTTTACATTCACGTGTCCGACATCAAGGAAACAAAAATTATCAAAAATTCGTAACTCTTTTGAGAATCGCAAGAATTTTCAAAAACAAAATATATTTCGAAAGAATAATCCTTTCTCTATTGTTTTTGAGTTTTGTACAATTTTATCACAACGGCAAATATTTTTTTCATATTTTTTTACATTCACGTGTCCGACATCAAGGAAACAAAAATTTTTCAAAAATTCATAACTCTATTGAGAATCGCAGGATTTTCAAAACCAAAATATATTTCGAAAGAATAATCCTTTCTCTATTGTTTCTGAGTTTTGTACAATTTTATCCCAACGGCAAATATTTTTTCCATATTTTTTTACATTCACGTGTCCGACATCAAGGAAACAAAAATTATCAAAAATTCGTAACTCTATTGAGAATCGCAGAATTTTCAAAAACAAAATATATTTCGAATAAATAATCCTTTCTCTATTGTTTTTGAGTTTTGTACAATTTTATCCCAACGGCAAATATTTTTTCCATATTTTTTTACATTCACGTGTCCGACATCAAGGAAACAAACATTATCAAAAATTCGTAACTCTATTGAGAATCGCAGAATTTTCAAAAACAAAATATATTTCGAATAAATAATCCTTTCTCTATTGTTTTTGAGTTTTGTACAATTTTATCCCAACGGCAAATATTTTTTCCATATTTTTTTACATTCACGTGTCCGACATCAAGGAAACAAAAATTATCAAAAATTCGTAACTCTATTGAGAATCGCAGAATTTTCAAAAACAAAATATATTTCGAATAAATAATCCTTTCTCTATTGTTTTTGAGTTTTGTACAATTTTATCCCAACGGCAAATATTTTTTCCATATTTTTTTACATTCACGTGTCCGACATCAAGGAAACAAAAATTATCAAAAATTCGTAACTCTATTGAGAATCGCAGAATTTTCAAAAACAAAATATATTTCGAATAAATAATTCTTTCTCTATTGTTTTTGAGTTTTGTACAATTTTATCCCAACGGCAAATATTTTTTCTATATTTTTTTACATTCACGTGTCCGACATCAAGGAAACAAAAATTATCAAAAATTCGTAACTCTATTGAGAATCGCAGAATTTTCAAAAACAAAATATATTTCGAAAGAATAATCCTTTCTCTATTGTTTTTGAGTTTTGTACAATTTTATCCCAACGGCAAATATTTTTTCCATATTTTTTTACATTCACGTGTCCGACATCAAGGAAACAAAAAATATCAAAAATTCGTAACTCTATTGAGAATTGCAGAATTTTCAAAAACAAAATATATTTCTAAAGAATAATCCTTTCTCTATTGTTTTTGAGTTTTGTACAATTTTATCTCAACGGCAAATATTTTTTCTATATTTTTTTACATTCACGAGTCCTACATCATGTAAACAAATTATTAAAAACTCGTAACTCAATTGAAAATCTGCAATGATTTAAATTGAAAATAAACCATGAAAGCGTTAATTATAATGACTACCATCAAGTCGGAGAAAGTAACATGATGGCCACATCACAATTTTTTTTTTCGTGTAATCATAATACAGTGTATTTCAGTATTCGTATATTTAACTTACCTCCTGACATTTTTGTGCGCGTTCGCCTGGTTTAATTTTGAGATATATTAATTATACGTATTTGTAAGTTTAGAATTTACGTTCGGCCGAAAGGCTTTTAAATAATGTAAAGAAGCACGAGGCATTTTCATAACGTCCGTATAATCCTGACATGCAGACGTATACACGCTGTAAAGTGCAATAGAGCGGGACATGCATAAATGATAAGAGTGTTATGTCTGGCAAGAACTCGCATGTCCTAGATGTCTAAATGTCCTGATGACTGTGGGATCGCGTCCTCTGAGGATGCACGTATTTACCTATGTACGTGTTTTATACCACTTGTCTACCGGCTGCCACATAAACTTTACCTGCCAAATATAAATTTTATTGGGATGATATTTCATTTTATTAGTTTCTGGTAATTTCGACCTCATTCCAAATTCCACCTGTACATATTTCAAATTTATAAATATTAATTAGTTAACATCTCGGAGAATAATCCTCAAAAGTTTTGTGTAAGGAGCATCTATTTTTATAAAGTTTTAAAAATTAAATTAAAAAAAAAAAAAGAAAACTTTAATCCAACCATCATCATTTCATAATTATAGACAAAAAAATCACGATCGTGTACGGAGAAAGTAGTAAATAATAAATTGTGTTAAAATATTGTTTGAAACAAAAAATGAAATTGGAAATTGCAGATTATTACTATCGAATATTCTTCTCATTAAACTTATTACAAACCTCAATGGTTATTCAAAAAATTGATATTTTGTAAAATAAACATTTTAAATACATTTTTCAAACATGATAATTGTTAAGTTGTTGTGCTCCACTTGAATGAACACCATTCAATGTAACGAGAAATTTTCAATGTACGCCTTAATTATGGCGGAGGATCCGGGTACGACGTGAGGAATTTCAGCTCGAAAACAGTTGTTTACGCATAAACCACACATACAACATAAATTTCATAATTTTCATTAATTAAAATTGAAGTATTTAATTAAACTTAATGCCCGTATAATTTAGCGGAATGCTGATGATTAAAATTTAATTTATTGACTGGGCCGTGTTTGTTTGGGCCATCTTTTATCGATATATAAAATTTCTTTCTATTACCTCTTAGAAGCAGTGGCGGCTCGTGGAACATGTTGATCGTAGAGCCACTTATACAATATATCCCCCCTCCCCTCCACCTTTTTTTTGAAAAAACAAAGAACGATTTATCTTCCTAGACCAAAATAAGTGTTTTAAGAATTAATTAAAAATTCTCGCTGATCTTCAAACTACAGGTAGTGCCATGGCTCCTTGGTTCTATATGACGAGCCACCCCTAACTGCGATTGCTTTCTATTTGAAACACATTCTATAAATTAATCAATAATTTAAAGCTCCTGCATTGCTGATTGTTTTTTTGTTTAACTGATTGAGGTTGGCGGCACTTACTTCGTTATAAAACACACTTTTACTTAGTTAATAATATTAACTAAGTAAAAGGGTGTTTTATTAATTAGTTAATAATATTAACTAAGTAAAACTGTGTTTTATTTAATTAGAAATGTATGTTTTTTAGATAATAATTCTTGAATATGACTAGATTTCGAAAAAATTTCAGGTTCGGTGTTGATAAAATAAAAAAAATAAATTCGCCCTTCAGTTGTTTTTCAATTGTTTGTTTTTCTCGGATAACTCTTGAACCAGCGGCGGCTCGTGGATGTTCGGCGGAAGAAAATTTGACCAAAACAGCAGCGAAATATTTTCTTCCTCTTTAAGAAAAAGTAGTACAGCACGAGAGGCATCTCTGTCATAGCATCCTCTATAGATCCACGAGCCGCCGCTGCCTTGAACGAATGATGAATGAATTTTCGTATTGTATTTTGCAAATAAGTTTAGATCAGACGAAAAACCTAAATTAGACAGTTAATTGTTTGTTGCAAAAGAATTCTAAATTCCTGCAAATAATGAAATATTAAATGATTCCTTAAACAGACTATATTTTTCAGGTAAATATCAAAGTAAAATTTTACCTGAAAATAAACCCCATATTTATTTATTTATTTATTAACTTTACACATCCTGTTACTATAATATATGCAAAACAATATATAATTCAAGTTAATCACCCAACAAATCTAGGACACAGGATTTGCAGGCGGAGTTCACAGTGTGTTCTTCCACTCAGACCTACGATTTTCTTCCACATGAAACCAAACAATATAAAATTAAATAAATAATCGGATATTAAAACAAAAACCCTTGAAAATACAGGTCAAAAAAATTGAAAAATGTAGGTTGCAAAATCTAAAACAATAGACAAAAATCAAAAACTTAGATCAAAAAAGAAATACCTCCAAAAAAATAAAACAAATTCAATCATTCAGGTTAAAAAATCTAAAATGTAGGACAAAAAATCAAAAAAATTAACCAAAACGTCGAGGCCTGAAAATGCGGAAATATTAAAAATTGTAACAAGGTAATCAAAAATGTAGGCCAAAATGAAGAATTATTGATTTATATGCAAGAATTTTCGAGTTTTGTTTGTTGAAAATCATGCAAATTATTTTTCTTTTGCCTTTCTGGTCTGCATTTTTATTTTTAGACCAGGTTTTTTAAATTTTTTGGCCGATAGATCTTCGGATATTTTGTTCTAAATTTTTGATTTTTTTTTTTGGCCAAAATATTCGATTTATTTGTTGAAATTTTGGATTTGTTTAGTCCGCATTTTTTATCTTCAGGCCCGAGTTTTCATAGTTTTGTACAAATTTCAGCCAAAAGGTCGAAAATTCAGGCCCAAAAATAAAAAATGCACACCAAGAAATCCAAAATTTCAACAACCGAATCGAATATTTTGGCAAAAAAAAATCAAAAATTTAGAACGAAAACAACCGAAGATCTAAAAAATCGGCCGAAAATAAAAAATTCTGGTCTAAAAATAATTCTGTTTAATTTAAAATAAGTTCCGACGAGAAATTCGAAAATAATAGCAAAAAAAAATAATAAAAAAACGAACTATAAAATCATTAATTCATGTTAAGAAAATCTAAAATATGGGACAAAAAAATTAAAAATTAAGACCAAAAATATAGAATTCGTACCTAAAAATCAAAGTGGTGGACTTTAAATTTTTAACAAACAAATCGAAAATTTAAGTCAAAATAAAGAAAATTTAAGTCAAAATAAAGAAAATTTCTGCCAAGAGAACAAAAATTTAAACCGAAAAAATCGAAAATACAAAATATAAGCCATAAAAGTAAACATCTACGATATGGCCAAAAAAAGGTGAAAATTTAGACAAAACTCCGGCGCTACAGATACAAAATATAAATAAAAATCGAAAATTTTAGTCAAAATAAAGAATATTAAGGCCAAAAATAAGAATAAAAATGGTGACGTGGCCATCATGTTACTTTCTCCGACTTGATGGTATCATTTATATTTACGCTTCCATGGTTTATTTTCAATTTAAATCATATTTTAAGTGTTCATCGAACGTTTCGTAGACTCGGATAAAACTGACGTTTAAAACGTCAAAATTATGAAAGATGGAAAAATGTACTTCAAATTAAAAAACTCAGTTTACTCAAAAACTAAAGAGATTTCGAAAAAACTTATTCTTCATAAATTGTTCATTTTGGCATTCTCTACAATTATTATTAACATAAATTTGCTGTAACTATTAGCGTTTCATAATTGTATACCAAAAATGAAAAAAAAAAAAATATTTTTTTTTCTCGAATAACAAAGATTTTATTAAAAATGTTTTTAAACAAAATAATTGAATTTCTTTATTGTCTTCAATATTTGTTAAAATGTTTTTGTGATATTTTTCATATTTAAGAAAATATTGGCAAAAAACAAAAAACAGTTAAGGTAAACACCCACTTCCGGTGTACAAAATTTTACCAAAAGCTTTTCAGTTCCTAGGATTATCAAATAAAACTTATGCTCAAAGTTTCATTACAATTGGTCTATTAGTTTTTGAGATACAGCGCGCACAGACACAGACACACACCCGCAGACACAAAATTTTTTTTCCAGAAATTGTTGAAATGGTATCTAGGGACCCCAAAACGGATATTTCGGTAAAAAAAGTGTTTGAAAAAAAAATCACGATCACAATACTTTCTCGTACTTCGTAACGGAGAAAGTAAAAAACGCTGACAAAAAATTGAAAATTTAGGTAGAAGCAAAATAATTTACCACTTTCGCCCCCCAAAAATAAGTTTCTGATCAGAAATTTAAAAATAATAGCCGAAAAATACAAAAAAATAAATAATAATAATAATACATGCGGTCTAAAAACTCGAAAATTTCAGCAAACGAAACTCGAAAAAAGTCTCGCATCAATAATTCAGGCTAAAATATCTAAAGAATCTTTAAATTGGAACTAAAATTAAAAATTCGGTCCGAAAAATTAAAAATAAGGAATAAAAGGTCGAAAATTTTAACAATTAAATAAAAAATTGAGGTCAAAATAAAGACTATTTAGGGCAAATGATCAAAAATTTAGACAAAAAAATCAAAAAACAGGCAAAACATCTAAAAATTTGGCCCGAAAAATAAAAAATCGAAAATTTAAACAATTAAACCAAAAGTCTAGGTCAAAATAAAGGAAATTTGGGCCAAAAAAATCAATGAATAATTAATAATTAAAAATGCCGACCAAAAAGTCGAAAATTTGAACAATTAAATCGAAAATTTTGGCCAAAATAAAGAATATTTAGATATTTACACACGAAAAACAAAAAAATGCGTTTTTTTTAATCCACACAGCCCGTTGTTTTTTTAAGTATACCTCATGATTAAACTTTCTCGTTAGGTCTTTACTAGTTTAGAAATCGACGCACTCGAGTTGGAAGCCGACTCCAGAAGCTGTTTAATTTGCACTCTTTTCTCAAAAGTGTATGAGCAAAATGGCCGTAATGATCCAATTCATTGTGTAATAATAATAATAATAATAATAATAGTTTATTTGCCCAACAGAAACCAATTACAGGACAATAAAAATTATATATATAATGTGTGAGTAAAGAAAAAAACATTAATACAAAATACAAGAAAACGAAATGTAGTTGAATATTCAACCTGTTCGTTAATCTGCAAGCAAAAAATTAAGTCTAATGTTTTCTGCAACAAGTAAAGTTGTTTCTAATTAATACAAAAATCTTTAAACACAGAAATAAATCAATAATTTTAAGATTAACATATAATGGTATTTTTAATTAAACGCAAAGCGAAAATATTATATTGAATTCAGATATTGACGGATGCTCTGTTTAGTAATGCGCTAAATATGACTAACAAGTGCACGTCGTCGTCGCGCGTACGAGATGATCCAGGATTTATTTGGCACTAAATGCACGTTCAGAGAGCGATCTCTCCTGCACCCCTTCAACCGCGCGTCTGCCCGCGGTAGCCTATATCCAGACGAAATGCCGTGCCAGATGGAAGCCGGCACCGTTAATGGTACGCCGAGGCGTTGCGTTGGGAAACAACTGCATTGCGATTTTTCTCTATTTTTTTTAAGTCGTGCAGGCGTTCTTTAATATTTAAACTGGCGAAAAAGTGTTTTAAGAATGATTTAAAAATTCTTGTTACATGGCTCCTTGGCTGTATATAGCGAGCCGCAACTGCTTAGAAGTATAGATTTTAATAACAATTTGAATTTTTTACAAAAGAGACTATTAATGTATTTTTCAGTAAATATAAATATTTTTATAAATAATTAATAAAATATTGAATAACATTATCCCATAAATAAAATATTAAACACAATAAAAATGAGTTAATATTATGAAATAACGAATTAATTTTCGAACTGGCACACATAACAAATAAATCATAATTGACAGTAACCATCTTTTTATACGGCCACTGTTTATTTTATGTGCGTTGTGTGAAAATAATTTCATGAATATTACCGGCGGCTTATTAAATAAACAAATATCTATTATGCGCCGGCAGTTTTTTTTTTATTGCGTCCTTTATAATTATGAACATTGTGTGTGTGTGTGTTTTATTAAAATGGTACGCTTTTATTGTTATATAATGGAAAGGTAAATGTTTTATAATTTATCGTCGCTACGAACTAATACATTATAAAATTAACAATAATAATGTATCGCGCGCGCTTTTGATATAATAAATATGCGCGCCAAGAACAAAAGAATTATTTACATTTTTCGAAATAATTTGTAATTTTTAATTATTGACTATCGAT
Organism: Ocypus olens; assembly: GCA_910593695.2. Lineage (NCBI taxonomy): Eukaryota > Metazoa > Arthropoda > Insecta > Coleoptera > Staphylinidae > Ocypus > Ocypus olens. Next base: position 8,783,254 of record OU343048.1, read on the forward strand.
ATGGCCGCAGGGTATGAAATCAGAATTGAAACGAAGCCATTGTTTAATATCGGCAGTATTGCAAATGTCTGTTTCTGTGTGTATGATTGTGTGCACGTGTATGTTGGCTGCACCGAGATCTCTAATTAAAAAATGTCCGATGCAGCTATTTGACCGTGTTTGCTTATACATAAAATGAATTTAATTTTGTGTACATTTTTAATTACAAATACGCCATTGCTTGTTTTTTCTTTTTTTTGTGGCGTTCAAGAGTTTTGACGCTGCTCTATGAACCGGATTAAATTCCACTATTTATTTTCCGGTTGTTTCGGTTACCCGGCGAGAATTTTTTTGCTGTACGATTGCAATTCATTTTTATCGAAAACATTCAATGGATATTTCGAGTGTACACAATGCGGAAATTATTACTTATGCATCGATTTATTATTAAAATGCACACTGTAGGTGTAAACGTCGCATCAAACGTCTTGTATTTTGTAACCTGATCTACAACTCCTTAAATTAAGAATTTGAACCTTATTTTTGGTTAACAAACGGAAATTATTTTTTGATCTTATCGAGTACTGAAGAATTAGCAATAATTTTTTGTGTCTTATCTGCATCTATTCAGCGAATACAACAGTTTGCTGAAAGAATTTGCCAAATTTGGCCATCCGTGCACAAGTTATCCTAAAAAAAACAATTGAAGACAAATTATTTTTTTGTGGTCTGCACATTTATTCGATGAGTACACTACTTTTCAGAAGGAATTTTAAAAATCAGCCATTTTGGTCAAGAGCTATCTTCTCAAAACCACAGAACTATTGAGCAATTAATTTATTTTTTTATATACACACGGTGTAATACTTTCCTTGAAGAATTTTAAATATCTGTTTATCCGTTCAAGCGTTATCCTCAAAGACCATAAAACAATTATACGGCAAATTTTATTTTTTGGTCTTACCTATTCGATGAGTTCAACACTTTGCTGGAAGAATTTGCCAAATTTGGTCATCCGTTCAAGAGTTATCCTCTGAAACCCGAAAAACAATTGAACAACAAACTTATTTTTTTGGTTCTATTTACATCTTTCGGATGAATAAAAGACTTTGCCGAAAGAATTTTACAAATCTCGTCGTCAGTTCAAAAGTTACAATGTTGGAAATTAAAAAAAACGCAATTTTTGCATTTTGTGTTAATGTCAAGAAAAAAATTCTTAACCCGTTCTAAAATACATAAAATTTTCCATATTTTGACGTTTGAATCGTCAAAATCGAACAATACGTGCGGCAGTTGTGCAATTTAAAAAAATCAAAATCGCGTTTTTTAAATGTTGGAAATTTAAAAAATGCAATTTTTGCATTTTGTGTTAATGTCAAGAAAGAAATTCGTAACCCCTTCTAAAATATATAAAATTTTCCATATTTTGACGTTTGAATCGTCCAAATCGAACAATGCGTGCGGCAGTTGTGCAATTTAAAAAAAAATCAAAATCGCGTTTTGAAAATGTTGGAAATTTAAAAAATGCAATTTTTGCATTTTGTGTTATTGTCAAGAAAAAATTCTTAACCCGTTTTAAAATACATAAAATTTTCCACATTTTGACATTTGAATCGTCAAAATCGAACCATACGTGCAGCAGTTGTACAGCTTAAAAAAATTTAAATCGCGTTCTTAAAATCTTGGAAATTTAAAAACAACAATTTTCTATTTCGTGTTAATTTCACGAGAAAATAATGTAATCCGTTTAAAAAAAAACACAAAATTCGCCATATTTTGACGTTTCAATCATCATAATCGGACAACGCGTTCGGCAGGTGTGCAATTTCAAAAATCAAAATCGCGATTTTGAAATCTTGGAAATTTAAAAACTGCAATTTTTGCATTTCGTGTTAATTTCAAGAGAAAATTTTGTAATCCGTTTTAAACTTACACTAAATTGTCTATATTTTGACGTTCGAATCATAGAAATCGAACAGTGCTTCGGCAGTAAAAAATCAAAATTACGATTTTAAAATTTTCGAAATTAAAAAAAGTGAGATTTTAAATCCTTTTTAAAATTACACTTTTGCCATATTTTCAAAATCGAACACCGCGTTCGGCAGTTGTGTGATTTAAAAAATCATTTTCGTGATTTTTTAGTTTAGAACTTTGAAAACGTGCGATTTTGTCGTTTTGCGTTGATTTCGTAAACAATATTCAACCGGATTTTAAATTGCACTAAATTTGCCACGTTCATAGAATCATGCAAAATTTGTTACACTGAGGTTGGTTTAAATAACGGGTACTAAATAACTAGTTATTTTTTAGTAACAGTAACTGTCACTTTAAACAGCGGTTACTAAATAACTAGTTATTTTGTTTTCATCGCTGCAAGAACAGCTACAACGATTTATCACATTTTGAGGTTATAATGTCAAAATCGGCAATTAAATAAAAAATCAAAATGGCAATTAATTAAATTGTCGGGCATTGAAATTTGCGTTAATTTTAAAACACCAGAAATTGATTTAACACGTTGATCGCTTTGTCAGTCACCGGTGACTGACACGGAAGTATTCCGATGGGGCCACGTCAGTCACCGATAACTGACAGTGAGTACCTACTAACTTACTATTTAGCGCTGTCTGTCACGAGTTAAATTAAACAAACATATTCTTACTCATTTTATAAAATAAAAACAAAGAAAACTTTTTTGACATTTTACAAAAAAACTTGTTGGCAGCCAATGTGTTAACGGCAAATTTATTTTTTTTAGCATCAACATCTTCTTTGCTAAAAGATTTTTTTCGTTTAAGAGCTATCCTCAACAATATTAGAAAATAATTTATTTTTGAATCTCATCTACATCTGCTTAAAACTGAAAGCTTAGGTAAAAAAAAATAATTAGACACAAAAAAGGGAAGGGGAAGCCAGATAATTAAACTGCTGCAGGGCATAACGTTAAGTCACTTAACACATCCATTCACACCCCCTCGCACAAATCAATATAACTGATTTAAAGAAAAAAAATAAATGAATGCATAATCCCCCAAAATAAACAGTATCTCTCTTTAGAAACTTACAATATATAAATCTTATATGGTCGTATTCCTTTTACGAGCATTCTCGGAGGCACGAGGTGTACTTTAGGCGGTGAATACTCGCGATCTTTTATTGCAGGCTTAAAAACACCTGTCCACATTCCCGACCGAAGCTCTGAAGAAAATGCGACGAAATAAAAGAGGAGGAGAGACCAAACACACCGCGTGTTTTACAAAATACGTACAATCTCCCCCTCAGACGTAATCCTATTTGCGACATGTCTTTGATTTCGAATATTCCACATAAACACATAATTGAGACAGGTAATGTGCTCTCGAATAGAACCGTGCGAAATATGATTGATATTCACCAATGGGTCTTAAATTTTAACATAGGTAATACTTTTTCTTAATGTATACAAAATTGTTTTAATTCGGAAGCCCCAAGGTATCGGTGTTTTTTATGAGTTACTTCAGTGGTGATTTCATTTTTATGGGTTTTTATAGATTTATGGAGAAAAATTGATTTTGAGTAAATTTTGAAAGTTTAACAGTTGTGGCAATTGTTTTTCTATTTTTTTTTCTGATGATTTCGCAAATGCGCAACTTTCAAATTAAAACACAAGGTGTTTGGGTGTAAATATTTCAAAATCTTAAAAAGGGTTTTAATGGGTTTTTCTCAATTCGTAAAGAAGAATTGATTTTGAGTACATTTGGAAAGTTTGACACTCGTGGCAATTGTTTTTCAATTTTTTTCGGAGGATTTCGCAAATGCGCAACTTTAAAATTAAAACACAAGGTGTTTGGGTGTAAATATTTCAAAATCTTAAAAAGGGTTTTTATGGGTTTTTCTAAATTCGTAAAGAAGAATTGATTTTGAGTAAATTTTGAAAGTTTGACACTTATGGCAATTGCTTTTCTATTTTTTTTTCGGAGGATTTCGTAAATGCGCAACTTTAAAATTGAAACACAAGGTGTTTGGGTGTAAATATTTCAAAATCTTAAAAAGGCTTTCTATGGGTTTTTCAAAATTCATAAAGAAGAATTGATTTTGAGTAAATTTTGAAAGTTTGACACTTGTGGTAATTGTTTTACTATTTTTTTCAGAGGATTTCGTAAATGCGCAACTTAAAAATTAAAACACAAAGTGTTTGGGTGTAAATATTTCAAAATCCTTAGAAAGTTTTTTATGGGTTTTTCTCAATTCGTAAAGAAGAATTGATTTTTAAGTAAATTTTGAAAGTTTGACACTTGTGGTAATTGTTTTTCTATTTTTTTCGGAGGATTTCGTAAATACGCAAATTTTAAATTAAAACACAAGGTGTTTGGCTGTAAATATTTTAAAATCCTTTTTATGGGTTTTTCTAAATTCGTAAAGAAGAATTGATTTTGAGTAAATTTTGAAAGTTTGACACTCGTGGCAATTGTTTTTCAATTTTTTTTTTGGGGAACCAAAAAATTCGCAACTTGGAAATTGAGACACCGTGTGTTTAGGTGTAATAATTTAGAAATAGAAGAAAGGGATGTTGGCAGATTTTTAAATTCATAAAGAAGAATCGATGTTTAGTGAATTTTAAAAGTTTGACATTTGCCGCGATTGTTTATCTATATATTTTCAGACTTCGAAAATGCGCAACTTTAAAATTACGTCGACGCGACGGTCATTGTAAAAAAATGAATTAAACTGAGGAATTTTCTTTAGAGACTCAAGATTCATAAACAAACCATGGATTTATGATTTTCTGTTAAAACTATTGCTAAATCCTAGGTGAAAATAGCAACAAGTTAGTAAAGCGATTTAAAAAAATATAAAAAAGTAATAAACCGAGAAATACATTTCATTTTCAATCAAAACAATTGGCATAATTTACAATCTATTCAAAAATGTTGCGGTAGGTAAGAAAATAATCTTAAAATAACAAAAATTTGTTTCTTTATGCTTTTTTTGTTAAAATTATTTGGTGCTCTCCAATTTTCTTACAATTTTTTTATTCGCAACAAAATGGTTTAATTTGATACTTAAAGCGAGAAATTGGAATAAATAATAAAAATTATTTTAACGTATCTAAGACGTTGTTTAATCTAAATCACAAATGTATATTTAAATAGACTTACGATATATCGTGATAAGGGATATTTGTAGTAGTGTTTAGTGTCAATTTTAAAATAAATGAATAAAACTGTAATATTTTTCATTGACATTTTCAGCTGTATTTATTGAAATAGTTTCTGGCAAATGAAAATTTACCACGCTTTACTGCCGCCGCAGACGCTTGAATACAAAATAAATACGAGAATTTTTTAGTCGTCCGCTTTTACCGGCCGCTAATTCCGAATAAAATATTATTTGCACGTAAAATTCACCGAATTGCTAATTATTAATAAACTGTAAAATTTGAATATGGCGGAATTAAACATTACGCATTTTGCTAAAATATTTAAATGTTTTTCATTACGCATTATTTAAATGTAAATATTTAATGAATTTATATGGATTTTAACAAATTTTTAATTTATATCACGGGGCATATATTTATTCCATATTTTTAATTTATTTCAATTATATCATTTATTCCATTTTTCAATAATATCCCGTTACGTGTACAATAGCCTGGAAACTAAAACAAATAACAATCGAATCCCTATGGTCGAAAAATATATATTTTTCCATACAGCTCGACATTAACCCGACATGACGATTTTCAGAGTTTATTGAAAAAGTTTATCACTTTCCGTGTATCGGTATTAATTATTAAATTTTAAATCAAATTAACTGTCGATTTTCACCCCCCCACTAACCAAACTATTATTATTCTATAATTATTAAATTGAGTTACTATCTAATCCCAAAATCAGAATGAGCCATTAACCCACCAATAGAAATCAATAAATTTTATATACATATATAAAGCTAATACACCTTAATTAATTCAACGATGTGTCCATTAATGCCTCTATCGCGCTTTCGTATTAATAAAATCAATAATTAAAATAAATTACGGTCACAAAATCCTAGAGTTTAACGACAGAACCCATCAATAATTAAAACGTATTGTACGGAGTTAAAGAAATGGGCGGGAGCAATAATAAATTACAACGTCTTACGAGTTTTTTTTTTCTTCAAGGGGAAACATAAATTAGAAAACTTTTTAACAGTGGGGCCGTCCCACTAATACTAATTATAATTATTATAGTCTATAAAAATATAAAACCGGAATGAAAAACCGTAAATCTATTCGTAAAACAGATGTGTGAAGTGTCTGTAATTGTTAATTCAGGAAATCGTTATGCCCGTTTAGCGACATCTGTAAAGCAATTATCCAACAAAGATATTTTTTGATATATTTATTACCGCGTGGAATTTTTCTGGCAGGATGTGGTGATTTAATTATATCACCTGCGGGACTATTTATAAATTCGACATTCGTGTGTGTGTGAGTGAATGAAAAAAAAACATGTATAATGGAGCAAATGGGTTGATTGAATTAGATTTGGACACTTTGAAACGGATAGCGTAAAATCTTCGCAAATAAGTTTAACGATTTGTAATTTCTGCGATTTATTTTTTGACGATTCTAAAAACCAATAGAAACTCAATTTCGGTCAATAATTACAGCATTAATTAACTGAGAAGAATCACTTGTGATTCTTTCCGGAAAGAATACTCTCTCTCTCGCCAATTTATTACCACACCACATTCTAGTTTATGTTTTTCAAAAATTTATAAACAACTATTTTCTATATTTAAAAAAAAATCCGTCAAACAGAGCCTAAGGTTTTTAAAATTTTTGAAAACTCCGGTACATTAAAATATAATCAAAACATTTGCCATCGTCTTGAAACTGTACAAGTTTATCATAAATACATTCTAAATTGTATTTCTGAAATATTCTATGAGCAACTATTTTTTTTTATTTTGAGAATTTTCGATCTGAGCAAAGACTAAAGTTTTTAAAATATATTGTACTTAATTACAGTGGATAAAAATATTGAGTTGAAACTTTCTTAATTTACTATAGATGCATTCAAGAATAATCCACCAATAATTATCACTTTTATTAGAAGAAAAGTTAGTCTAAACGTTCTTAAAATTTATAAAAATTCAGTCGATTAAAAAATTATATAAACAATTGCCATCGACTTGAAACTTTTTAAGTTTACCACAAGAATATTCTTAAATCTATAAACAACTATTTTCTATATTTTAAGAAAAATCCATCAAGACAGAGCCTAAAGTTCTTAAGAATTATTAACATTACTGTAGATTTAAGGAATTATAAAAACTTTAAACTTTTAAAATTTACCACCGATACATTCGAGACCGTTTTTATAAAAAAAATAAATATTTGTTATCTTTATTTATAAAAAAAAGTCGATCCAAGCAGAGACTAAAGTTCTCAAAATTTCTGAAAATTCACCTCGATTTAAATATTACTAAAATAATAAGCATCGACTTCAAACTCTCCAAGATTACCATAAATATTTTCTAAATTATATTTCTGGAAAATTCGATGCATAACTATTTTTTTTTATTTTGAGAAAATGTAATTTGAACAAAGACTAAAGTTTTTTAAAGTGTTTGAAAATTCTGGTAGATTAAAATATTATCAAAATAATTGCCATCGACTTGAAACTCTAAAAGTTTTTTTTTTAATATATTCTAAATTATATTTCTGAAAGATTCTATGAGCAACTATTTTTTTTTGTTGAGAAATTTCGATCTGGGCAGAGACTGAAATTTTAAAAAAGTTATGGCAATTACAGTGGATAATATTAAAACAATTTCTATCGAGTTGAAACTTTCCAAATTTACTAGAGGTGCATTCAAGAATATGTTGTTATACAAAACCTCCAATAATTATCATTTTTTTATTGGGAGAAAAGCAGTCTGAACAGATAATAACGTTCCTTAAATTTTTCAAAATTTCGTCGATTAAAAAATTATTTAAAAAATGCAATCGACTTAAAATTCTACAAGTTCTTCTTAAATATATTCTAAATTATGTTTCTGAAAGATTCCATGAGCAACTATTTTTTTTTCTTTTTTAAACTTCGATCTGAGTAGAGACTAAAGTTTTTGAAATGTGTGATAATTACAGTGGATACAAAAATTATCAAAACAATTGCCATCGAGTTCAAACTTTCCAAATTTACTACAGGTGTATTCAAGAATATGTTGTTATAAAAAACCTCCAATAGTTAACATTTTTTATTAGGAGAAAAGCAGTGTAAACAGATTATAACGTTCCTTAAATTTATCAAAATTTTAGCCGATTAAAAAATCATCAAAAAAATGCCATCGACTTGAAATTTTTTAAATATATATTCTAAATTATATTTCTAAAAGATTCTATAAGCAACAATTTTTTTTTTATTTTGAGAAATTTCGATCTGAGCAGACTAAAATATCAAAAAAAAAATACAATTACAGTGGATAAAAATATTATTAAAACAATTGCTATCGAGTTTAAACTTTTCAAATTTACTGTAGGTGCATTCAAGAATATGTTGTTATAAAAAACCTCCAAAAATTATAATTTTTTTATTAGAAGAAAAGCAGTTTAAACAGATAATAACGTTCCTTACATTTATCAAAATTTCAGTCGGTTAAAGAATTATAAAAAAATGCCATCAACTTGAAATTCTACAAGTTCTTCTTAAATATATTCTAAATTATATTTCTGAAAGATGCAATGAGCAACTATTTTTTCTCTTTTAAATTTCGAAAGTTTTTTAAATGTATGGCAATTACAGTGGATTCAAAAATTATCAAAACAATTGCTATCGAGTTCAAACTTTCCAAATTTACTCTAGATGCGTTTAAGAATATGTTGTAATTATCATTTTTTATTAGAAGAAAAGTCAATCAAAACAGATAATAAAATTCTCAAATTTATGCAAATTTCAGTCGATTAAAAAATTATAAAAACAATTGCCATCCACTTGACATTTTAAATTTACCACAAGTGCATTCTAGTTTATGCTTTTCAAAAAACTGTAAACAACAATTTTCTATATTTTAAGAAAAATCAATCAAAACGGAGCCTACAGTTCTTGAACATTATTAAAATTACTGTAGATTTAAGAACTTATAAAAACTATTGTCATTGACTTAAAACTTTTACATTTGAGAGCATGTTTTTGTTAAAAAAATACATGTTATCTTTATTTAAGGAAAATTATATCTAAGCAGAGACTAAAGTTCTCAAAATTTCTAAAAATTCAACTCGGTTTAAATATTACTAAAATAATAGCCATCGACTTCAAACTCTCCAAGATTACCATAAATATATTCTAACTTATATTTCTGAAAAATTCGATGCACATATATTTTTCTTTATTTTAAGAAAATGTAATTTGAACAAAGACTAAAGTTTTTAAAGTATTTGAAAATTCCGGTAGACTAAAATATTATCAAAACAATTGCCATCGACTTGCAACTCTAAAAGTTTTTTTAAAATATATTATAAATTAATTTTTTTTATTTTGAGAAATTTTGATCTATCCAGAGACTTACATTTTTAAAAGTTATGGCAATTACAGTGGATAAATATATTATTAAAACAATTGCTATCGAGTTGAAACTTTGCAAATTTGCTATAGGTACATTCAAGAATATGTTGTTATAAAAAACCTCCAATAATTATCATTTTTTTTATTGGGAGAGAAACAGTCTAAACAGATAATAACGTTCCTTAAATTTATCAAAATATCAGTCGATTAAAAAATTATAAAAAAAATGCCATCAACTTGAAATTCTACAAGTTCTTCTTAAATATATTCTAAATTATATTTCTAAAAGATTCTACGAGCAACTATATTTTTTTTATTTTGAGAAATTTCGATCTGAACAGAGACTAAAATTTAAAAAAAAATAACAATTACAGTGGATAAAAATATTATTAAAACAATTGCTATCGAGTTGAAACTTTCCAAATTTACTGTGAATGCATTCAAGAATATGTTTTTTATAAAAAACCATCAATAATTATAGTTTTTATTAGAAGAAAAGTCAATCGAAACAGATAATACCGTTCCTTCAATTTATCAAAATTTCAGTCGATTAAAAAATTATTAAAAAAATTGCCATCGACTTGAAACTCTACAAGTTTTCCTTAAATATTCTAAATTATATTTTTGAAAATTTCTATGAGCAACTATTTTTTTTTATTTTGGGAAATTTTGATCTGAGCAAACTAAATTTTTTTAAAGTTATGGGAGTTACAGTGGATAAAAATAATATCAAAACAATTGCTATCGAGTTGAAACTTTCCAAATTTACTATGGATGCATTCAAGAATATGTTGTTGTAAAAATCCACCAATAATATTTTTTTTTATTAGAAGAAAAGTCAATTTAAACAGATAATAAAGTTCTTAAAATTTATGCAAATTTCCATCGCTTAAAAAATTATAAAAACAATTGCCATCGACTTGAAATTTTTTAAATTTACCAAAAAATATTCGCGGTTATGCTTTTCAAAAATCGACAAACAACTAATTTCTATACTTCATCAAAACAGAGCCTAAAGTTCTTAAATATTATTAACATTACTGTAGATATAAGAAATTATAGAAACTTGAATGTTTAAAAAAAAATACATGTTATCTTTATTTAACCCAGATGGCGCCATCGTCCTTTTAAACGCCAATATGTAAAAACGTGTAAATTTCATTGTTCGATTATATGTTCGAAGATTTTATTGATCATCTTAACGGTAGACCATCTAAATTAAAAAGTTAAAAAAATTCTTTGATTTACAGAAAATTTCATAGAATAATTTTTGGTAGGCATATATACCAAAAATTATGGATTCGAGGATAAAAACATATTTCGGCTCTAAATGGATTAAAAGAAAGTCGATCTGAGCAGAAACCAAAGTTCTCAAAATTTCTGAAAATTCAACACGATTTAAATTAAAAAAAAATAGTAGCCATCGATTTCAAACTTTCCAAGTTTACCATAAATAAATCTAACTTCTGTTTAAAAAAAATTCGATGCACAACTATTTTCTTTATTTTGAGAAAATTTGATCTTCACAGTTTTTAAAATGTTCGAAAATTCCGGTAGATTAAAATATTATCAAAACAATTACCAACGACTTGAAACTCTACTAGTTTTTCTTATACATATTTTAAATTATATTTCTGAGAGATTCTATGACTAACTATTTTTTTTTTATTTTTGAGAAATTTCGATCTGAGCAGACTAATTTTTTTTTAAGTTATGGCAATTACAGTGGATATAAGTATAATCAAAACAATTGCTATCGAGTTGAAACTTTCTAAATTTACTATAGATGCACTCAAGAATACGTGGTTATAAAAATCTACCAATAATTATCATTTTCATTAGAAGAAAAGTCAATCTATTATTAGAAGAAAAGTCAATCTAAACAGATAACGACTTTCTTAAAATTGCTGTCTAAATGTTAATTTGTATTTGATACCTAATAATGATGAATTGGAGAGTACCAAAACCAAAAGGTTGAAGTTCTTTTAAAGAATAAATGAGTTTTGATCAAATCTAATTTATGTTTAAATATAAAATTTAAATCCAGTATAGTAAATTTACACGTTTTTCGGGATGTAAAACGGCATTAGTTCGATTTAAGGTGAGGTAAAATCGGGCGAGGAACCGAAGGGCGGCGCTTTAAATTTGAATAACGCGATTAAATGCGAAATTACATAAACGCGGAGGGGGTGTTAAAATAGTAATCCGCGGCCTTCTTAGTTAACATTCAATGGGATGCGCGATTTTACAAATGACGTACTTGTGACGCGGCACACGTACATAATTGAAGATATAGAAAATCTTACATCTTGTTAAGATAGAGTTAGAATGCGGAATTCCGTCAATGCGAGTCATTAGCGCCCGATTTGTCGCCGGAATCTGAGAAAACGGCTTTATAAATCCACGAATAAGTGATCACCGACTGATTAGTATGGAAACCACGGAGCACTCACTTCCAGTTCTTACCCGAAACGCTTCGAATCCGCTTGTTCCTACCGGCGGCAATTTAATAATAATCATAATAAGTGTTTTTGTCTGACGGTGAAAGCGCGCATTAATGAAGGAACAAGTAAACATAACTAACAAATAATACAATTTTTCTACTTACTTTGGATTAATAATCGACTTATTGTTATATCAAAAACAGTGTTTGCTCATTTTGAAATTTTAGTTGTCGCGATTGACAGCACTTAAACGTGACAGATATAAACATTGCCGTTAACGATAATTCATTGGATAATTGCAACCCTCCAATGCGATACATACTGAAACTGTTCGATAATACATATTTGGGAGTTCGTCACCACTACCACTAAGGCGTAATATTGCTTAATTTTTGCAGGCGTGGAAAACGTAGGAACTTAGTGACAATCGAACGGGCGGACGCATGAATTCACCAAGCGCTCGGCGACAATGTTTCACGGCTATACTACTCTGGCGAAAATGTAAGTAATTTATTATATCACTTTATTTTCAAAAAGAATAGCACGGAAGAAACAGCGAGGGCAACAAAATAACGATAACGATAATACAGATCACACTGTTCCGGTTACCTCCAACTATCTCCAACTATAGGATAAGTCAGAGATGTGTAGCAAGGTGTTCAATTATGGATTTAAAGCTCTGGCTCATTTTTCCATAATCTGCCTTTGATATGATTCCACCACAATTATTACCGAATGAGAAGTTTACAAATTACAAAACGTAAAATTAAATTTAGCGAATACTGCAGGACTCGAACCACAATACATATTTATATGATTTGGGGAAAGCAATGAGAGAAGTATTTCATTATTACTAATTGGTTGCAAGTTGTGAACAAAGGCACTACACTTGCTAAACAATTCACATCGAACCAATTGAAACCGAATATACGCTGGATGTGTGTGCTGCTGCTCTCTTCCCTCGTTAGAGACGCTTTCATACAAAAAGCCGTCCATTGTCTGTACGGAATGGAATGGTAAAATTTTGCTTTTGTTTCCGCCCATTTCCATTCGATCCGTAATAATACTAATGCTAATTAAGCCGTTGACAAGATTAAGAATAAACGCTCTCGTTTATTTTTCTCGGGCAGGCGAAGGGGGGAGGTGCGCGTGGGCGGGGGCGGAGGCTGAAACGCCGAGGGCGGTATGTGTATAATAACAGAAAGGGTTATAAATTAGGAGGATGTTTAAGTGAAGAGTTCTGTGTAAATTTAAAGGGTTATGCAATCAATATATTCATTAAGAGAACAAACTCAATTACAGTTCATTAGCGAACTTTTAATATTTACTAAACTTCTAATTAATATACTTGTCGGTGCTGCATTGGTGTTCAGTTATGAAGTAATTATACAGCGCCTTGATAATATCGGAAATCTGGCAAATATTGAATTCAATCTTAATATATAATAATGTGTTCTTTGTGAGTAACCTCAGCGTTGCCTCGTATTGAATTAATTAATATTGTCTTTGGATTTGTCGGTTATTCAATGTGATTGTCAATTAAATAAATTCTTTCTCTCTCACTTGAAAAATGTTTATGACTACAGCAATATACGTGATTGAGGAATTAACAATGCCAGGCGATTCGTGTGGTGTACCGAATTGAGGTATGTACAGTATATTCCCTGGAATCTGGCGGCAGAGGTCGCAAAACGGTCCTTCGCTCCTATTGGTATACGCACTTTTACACCAGTAACAACAAAGATTGGTTTGAGATAAAAAAATATTACGTCCCCTACTTACCGAACTCCGACCCTCTTTTACGACCATAAAACATCCGTCTTGTTTGATAATTTTGGAGTTTTCGTTTAGCCGCTACGGCCGATCAAAGTCTGAAAAATTAATTATTTTCTGAAATTTCCTAAAATGTTCATGGTGACTGACTTATTTTTTTGCTGTTGAAGATGGCTGAAATTTTTTAACGGCAATCAATTTCTCTCGTCTTTCTGATGAAAAAAAAGGTGGAATTCATAGTCTACGATGATTTTTAAGAAAGTTGCATTTTTTAACAAAATTTCCAAGGGGGTTAGTCGTGTCTTTTTTCACGATTTCATCAAAAATTAAAAATCTCTAATCCGACTAATTGACGTACGAGGAGCTCAAATTTGCAAACCGCGTTCAATTTGGAGTTTTTGTTTAGCCGCTACGGCCGATCAAAGTCTGAAAAATCAATTATTTTTTTAAATTTCCTAAAATGTTCATGGTGACTGACTAATTTTTTTGCTATTGAAGATAGCTGAAATTTTTTGACGGCAATCAATTTCTCTCGTCTTTCTGATGAAAAAAAAGGTGGAATTCATAGTCTACGATAATTTTTAAGAAAGTTGCATTTTTTAACAAAATTTCCAAGGGAGTTAGTCATGTCTTTTTTCACGATTTCATCAAAAATGAAAAATCTCTAATCCGAATAATTGACGTACGAGGAGCTCAGATTTGCAAACCGCGTTCAATTTGGAGTTTTTGTTTAGCCGCTACGGCCGATCAAAGTCTGAAAAATCAATTATTTTCTAAAATTTCCTAAAATGTTCATGGTGACTGACTAACTTTTTTGCTATTGAAGATAGCTGAAATTTTTTGACGGCAATCAATTTCTCTCGTCTTTCTGATGAAAAAAAAGGTGGGATTCATAGTCTACGATGATTTTTAAGAAAGTTGCATTTTTTAACAAAATTTCCAAGGGGGTTAGTCATGTCTTTTTTCACGATTTCATCAAAAATTAAAAATCTCTTATCCGACTAATTGACGCACGAGGAGCTTAAATTTGCAAACCGCGTTCAATTTGGAGTTTTCGTTTAGCCGCTACGGCCGATCAAAGTCTGAAAAATCAATTATTTTCTAAAATTTCCTAAAATGTTCATGGTGACTGACTAACTTTTTTGCTATTGAAGATAGCTGACATTTTTTAACGGCAATCAATTTCTCTCGTCTTTCTGATGAAAAAAAAGGTGGAATTCATAGTCTACGATGATTTTTAAGAAAGTTGCATTTTTGAACAAAATTTCCAAGGGGGTTAGTCATGTCTTTTTTCGTGTTTTCATCAAAAATTAAAAATCCCTAATCCGACTAATTGACGTACGAGGAGCTCAGATTTGCAAACCGCGTTCAATTTGGAGTTTTTGTTTAGCCGCTACGGCCGATCAAAGTCTGAAAAATCAATTATTTTCTAAAATTTCCTAAAATGTTCATGGTGACTGACTAACTTTTTTGCTATTGAAGATAGCTGAAATTTTTTGACGGCAATCAATTTCTCTCGTCTTTCTGATGAAAAAAAGGTGGAATTCATAGTCTACGATGATTTTTAAGAAAGTTGCATTTTCTAACAAAATTTCCAAGGGGGTTAGTCATGTCTTTTTTCACGATTTCATCAAAAATTAAAAATCTCTTATCCGACTAATTGACGTACGAGGAGCTCAGATTTGCAAACCGCGTTCAATTTGGAGTTTTCGTTTAGCCGCTACGGCCGATCAAAGTCTGAAAAATTAATTATTTTCTGAAATTTCCTAAAATGTTCATGGTGACTGACTAATTTTTTTGCTGTTGAAGATAGCTGAAATTTTTTAACGGCAATCAATTTCTCTCGTCTTTCTGATGAAAAAAAAGGTGGAATTCATAGTCTACGATGATTTTTAAGAAAGTTGCATTTTTTAACAAAATTTCCAAGGGGGTTAGTCATGTCTTTTTTCACGATTTCATCAAAAATTAAAAATCTCTTATCCGACTAATTGACGTACGAGGAGCTCAAATTTGCAAACCGCGTTCAATTTGGAGTTTTTGTTTAGCCGCTACCGCCGATCAAAGTCTGAAAAATCAATTATTTTTTGAAATTTCCTAAAATGTTCATGGTGACTGACTAATTTTTTTGCTATTGAAGATAGCTAAAAATTTTTGACGGCAATCAATTTCTCTCGTCTTTCTGATGAAAAAAAAGGTGGAATTCATAGTCTACGATGATTTTTAAGAAAGTTGCATTTTTTAACAAAATTTCCAAGGGGGTTAGTCATGTCTTTTTTCACGATTTCATCTAAAATTAAAAATCTCTAATCCGACTAATTGACGTACGAGGAGCTCAGATTTGCAAACCGCGTTTAATTTGGAGTTTTCGTTTAGCCGCTACGGCCGATCAAAGTCTGAAAAATCAATTATTTTCTAAAATTTCCTAAAATGTTCATGGTGACTGACTAACTTTTTTGCTATTGAAGATAGCTGAAATTTTTTGACGGCAATCAATTTCTCTCGTCTTTCTGATGAAAAAAAAGGTGGAATTCATAGTCTACGATGATTTTTAAGAAAGTTGCATTTTTTAACAAAATTTCCAAGGGGGTCGGTCATGTCTTTTCTCACGATTTCATCAAAAATTAAAAATCTCTAATCCGACTAATTGACGTACGAGGAGCTCAGATTTGCAAACCGCGTTCAATTTGGAGTTTTTGTTTAGCCGCTACGGCCGATCAAAGTCTGAAAAATCAATTATTTTCTAAAATTTCCTAAAATTTTATTTATTTATTTATTTATTAAGACTTTATTTACCTCATCAATACATAACAAAGTGAACATACAGTACATTACAGTGATAACTTAAGATAATACATAGGTATAAATATAATACATAAAGAAATAATAATGAGGAAAATAGGCGGAGTTCAGCATATATGTTATAAATAACATTGCTGCTCTTCCACTCAATGTTCATGGTGACTGACTAACTTTTTTGCTATTGAAGATAGCTGAAATTTTTTGACGGCAATCAATTTCTCTCGTCTTTCTGATGAAAAAAAATGTGGAATTCATAGTCTACGATGATTTTTAAGAAAGTTGCATTTTTTAACAAAATTTCCAAGGGGGTTAGTCATGTCTTTTTTCACGATTTCATCAAAAATTAAAAATCTCTTATCCGACTAATTGACGTACGAGGAGCTCAAATTTGCAAACCGCGTTCAATTTGGAGTTTTTGTTTAGCCGCTACCGCCGATCAAAGTCTGAAAAATCAATTATTTTTTGAAATTTCCTAAAATGTTCATGGTGACTGACTAATTTTTTTGCTATTGAAGATAGCTAAAAATTTTTGACGGCAATCAATTTCTCTCGTCTTTCTGATGAAAAAAAAGGTGGAATTCATAGTCTACGATGATTTTTAAGAAAGTTGCATTTTTTAACAAAATTTCCAAGGGGGTTAGTCATGTCTTTTTTCACGATTTCATCTAAAATTAAAAATCTCTAATCCGACTAATTGACGTACGAGGAGCTCAGATTTGCAAACCACGTTTAATTTGGAGTTTTCGTTTAGCCGCTACGGCCGATCAAAGTCTGAAAAATCAATTATTTTCTAAAATTTCCTAAAATGTTCATGGTGACTGACTAACTTTTTTGCTATTGAAGATAGCTGAAATTTTTTAACGGCAATCAATTTCTCTCGTCTTTCTGATGAAAAAAAAGGTGGAATTCATAGTCTACGATGATTTTTAAGAAAGTTGCATTTTCTAACAAAATTTCCAAGGGGGTTAGTCATGTCTTTTTTCACGATTTCATCAAAAATTAAAAATCTCTTATCCGACTAATTGACGTACGAGGAGCTCAAATTTGCAAACCGCGTTCAATTTGGAGTTTTTGTTTAGCCGCTACGGCCGATCAAAGTCTGAAAAATCAATTATTTTCTAAAATTTCCTAAAATGTTCATGGTGACTGACTAACTTTTTTGCTATTGAAGATAGCTGAAATTTTTTGACGGCAATCAATTTCTCTCGTCTTTCTGATGAAAAAAAGGTGGAATTCATAGTCTACGATGATTTTTAAGAAAGTTGCATTTTCTAACAAAATTTCCAAGGGGGTTAGTCATGTCTTTTTTCACGATTTCATCAAAAATTAAAAATCTCTTATCCGACTAATTGACGTACGAGGAGCTCAGATTTGCAAACCGCGTTCAATTTGGAGTTTTCGTTTAGCCGCTACGGCCGATCAAAGTCTGAAAAATTAATTATTTTCTGAAATTTCCTAAAATGTTCATGGTGACTGACTAATTTTTTTGCTGTTGAAGATAGCTGAAATTTTTTAACGGCAATCAATTTCTCTCGTCTTTCTGATGAAAAAAAAGGTGGAATTCATAGTCTACGATGATTTTTAAGAAAGTTGCATTTTTTAACAAAATTTCCAAGGGGGTTAGTCATGTCTTTTTTCACGATTTCATCAAAAATTAAAAATCTCTTATCCGACTAATTGACGTACGAGGAGCTCAAATTTGCAAACCGCGTTCAATTTGGAGTTTTTGTTTAGCCGCTACCGCCGATCAAAGTCTGAAAAATCAATTATTTTTTGAAATTTCCTAAAATGTTCATGGTGACTGACTAATTTTTTTGCTATTGAAGATAGCTAAAAATTTTTGACGGCAATCAATTTCTCTCGTCTTTCTGATGAAAAAAAAGGTGGAATTCATAGTCTACGATGATTTTTAAGAAAGTTGCATTTTTTAACAAAATTTCCAAGGGGGTTAGTCATGTCTTTTTTCACGATTTCATCTAAAATTAAAAATCTCTAATCCGACTAATTGACGTACGAGGAGCTCAGATTTGCAAACCACGTTTAATTTGGAGTTTTCGTTTAGCCGCTACGGCCGATCAAAGTCTGAAAAATCAATTATTTTCTAAAATTTCCTAAAATGTTCATGGTGACTGACTAACTTTTTTGCTATTGAAGATAGCTGAAATTTTTTGACGGCAATCAATTTCTCTCGTCTTTCTGATGAAAAAAAAGGTGGAATTCATAGTCTACGATGATTTTTAAGAAAGTTGCATTTTTTAACAAAATTTCCAAGGGGGTCGGTCATGTCTTTTCTCACGATTTCATCAAAAATTAAAAATCTCTAATCCGACTAATTGACGTACGAGGAGCTCAGATTTGCAAACCGCGTTCAATTTGGAGTTTTTGTTTAGCCGCTACGGCCGATCAAAGTCTGAAAAATCAATTATTTTCTAAAATTTCCTAAAATTTTATTTATTTATTTATTTATTAAGACTTTATTTACCTCATCAATACATAACAAAGTGAACATACAGTACATTACAGTGATAACTTAAGATAATACATAGGTATAAATATAATACATAAAGAAATAATAATGAGGAAAATAGGCGGAGTTCAGCATATATGTTATAAATAACATTGCTGCTCTTCCACTCAATGTTCATGGTGACTGACTAACTTTTTTGCTATTGAAGATAGCTGAAATTTTTTGACGGCAATCAATTTCTCTCGTCTTTCTGATGAAAAAAAATGTGGAATTCATAGTCTACGATGATTTTTAAGAAAGTTGCATTTTTTAACAAAATTTCCAAGGGGGTCGGTCATGTCTTTTCTCACGATTTCATCAAAAATTAAAAATCTCTAATCCGACTAATTGACGTACGAGGAGCTCAGATTTGCAAACCGCGTTCAATTTGGAGTTTTTGTTTAGCCGCTACGGCCGATCAAAGTCTGAAAAATCAATTATTTTCTAAAATTTCCTAAAATTTTATTTATTTATTTATTTATTAAGACTTTATTTACCTCATCAATACATAACAAAGTGAACATACAGTACATTACAGTGATAACTTAAGATAATACATAGGTATAAATATAATACATAAAGAAATAATAATGAGGAAAATAGGCGGAGTTCAGCATATATGTTATAAATAACATTGCTGCTCTTCCACTCAATGTTCATGGTGACTGACTAACTTTTTTGCTATTGAAGATAGCTGAAATTTTTTGACGGCAATCAATTTCTCTCGTCTTTCTGATGAAAAAAAATGTGGAATTCATAGTCTACGATGATTTTTAAGAAAGTTGCATTTTTTAACAAAATTTCCAAGGGGGTTAGTCATGTCTTTTTTCACGATTTCATCAAAAATTAAAAATCTCTAATCCGACTAATTGACGTACGAGGAGCTCAGATTTGCAAACCGCGTTCAATTTGGAGTTTTCGTTTAGCCGCTACGGCCGATCAAAGTCTGAAAAATCAATTATTTTCTAAAATTTCCTAAAATGTTCATGGTGACTGACTAACTTTTTTGCTATTGAAGATAGCTGAAATTTTTTGACGGCAATCAATTTCTCTCGTCTTTCTGATGAAAAAAAAGGTGGAATTCATAGTCTACGATGATTTTTAAGAAAGTTGCATTTTCTAACAAAATTTCCAAGGGGGTCAGTCATGTCTTTTTTCGTGTTTTCATCAAAAATTAAAAATCCCTAATCCGACTATTTGACGTACGAGGAGCTCAGATTTGCAAACCGCGTTCAATTTGGAGTTTTTGTTTAGCCGCTGCGGCCGATCAAAGTCTGAAAAATCAATTATTTTCTAAAATTTCCTAAAATGTTCATGGTGACTGACTAACTTTTTTGCTATTGAAGATAGCTGAAATTTTTTGACGGCAATCAATTTCTCTCGTCTTTCTGATGAAAAAAAGGTGGAATTCATAGTCTACGATGATTTTTAAGAAAGTTGCATTTTCTAACAAAATTTCCAAGGGGGTTAGTCATGTCTTTTTTCACGATTTCATCAAAAATTAAAAATCTCTTATCCGACTAATTGACGTACGAGGAGCTCAAATTTGCAAACCGCGTTCAATTTGGAGTTTTTGTTTAGCCGCTACGGCCGATCAAAGTCTGAAAAATCAATTATTTTCTAAAATTTCCTAAAATGTTCATGGTGACTGACTAACTTTTTTGCTATTGAAGATAGCTGAAATTTTTTGACGTTAATCAATTTCTCTCGTCTTTCTGATGAAAAAAAAGGTGGAATTTATAGTCTACGATGATTTTTAAGAAAGTTGCATTTTTTAACAAAATTTCCAAGCGGGTTAGTCATGTCTTTTTTCGTGTTTTCATCAAAAATTAAAAATCTCTAATCCGACTAATTGACGTACGAGGAGCTCAGATTTGCAAACAGCATTCAATTTGGAGTTTTCGTTTAGCCGCTACGGCCGATCAAAATCTGAAAAAATCATTGGATTTAATTTGATTAACTGCTCACAAATCTCTTCGTTATTTTGATTCTAAAACTCATTTTAATCTCTCCGTTAACAAAATATGCTAATGTCTATTAACATAACTTCGGTATAGTTTTACAAGTATTAATATCAAGTTTAGTGTATAATTATATTGAATAATCCGGGAGCAAACCATCTGTGGAAGTATAATTGTGCGGATGGTGGAAACAGTGAGCATGAATCGAGTGAACAAATCGCGCGAGCTTCGGCTTCGAGAGTTCGGTCCGTGGTAATTTATATAATAATTTCCGTTAATAGTTTGAATATTTGGACGGTACATTCCCTATTAGGGAAGTGAGTTTCGTATGTATATAAATGTAACTTCGCCCTAACAGAATAATTGTTTACATTCCATTACGTTATATCTTTACCTATAACTGGCCGTATTTACCATGTCCCGTCAATGCTGACCAAATAATCTCTGGCCGATGTTTGCTTACGTATATCATCTATGTAACATCTGATAAATGAATAGGGGAGGTTTCCAGGGACCGGAATTTCAAAGATACTCATCTTGCAGATGTAGATACTTTCAGCTCGCCCGGAGCGACGTGGAACCGAGTTGAAATAATATTTTATTTGCACTGACCACACATACCCTTAATTCTTATCTCATGAGATTACCTCTTGAAAATATTATTTTTATAAATGTTCTTTAACAGTATTCTATGCTCAATCGATATGTGTTAAAATATATCATCCACGGTCGATATTTATAAGCAAGCGTTGGTCTGTCAGTTTATTCTATATGATTACTCACAGTGTTGCAACATCAAGTTTTTCATATACAGTAAAAAGATTGAATTTTGCAGAAGCGTTTTCCCCCCTTTTTTTCATTTTAGCCCCCCTAATATTAAACGGTCCACCCTAATGGTCAAATGATATACTGTGCCGACAGAGGATGTTAAATTCAAAACGAATTTATTTGTTAAAATCTAACTAAAATTGACAGAGTTGTGAATGTTTCAGTTATATCATACTTGTATATTTCGATGTTTTGTGACCTGATCCTTCATCGACGGTAATTAGAAGATGCGCGGCATTTCTGTCACTTATTTTACACTTGTCTAAAGCAGATGAGATCCCTTCACTGATAAATGCAATGCTTGTGGTTATGGTTCTATTTATAAAATTACTCAAAATTCAATCGAGATTACATTTTCCTGAAAAGATAGATCCATACCAACGTCAAATTTTACATACATTTTATTTCAATAGCGCGCGAAAAATTGTAGTAATTTTAATGGTTTCAAATAAATACAAAAATAATTGCCATCGATTTGAAACTTTCTAAAATAGCTCAAAATACATTCGAAATTATGATTTCGGAATAATCTGGATACACACCAAAACCAAATTTTGTGTTCATTTATTTGAACAGCGCACGAAATTATGGAAAATTGTAATTATTTTAATGCTCTCAAACAAATATAAAAACAATTGTAGTCGACTTAAAATTTTCTAAAATTACTTAGAAATCATTCTTAATTATTATTATTATGTGAAAAATCAACAGATTTTATGTAATCAGTTATCACGAAAAATCGTGAAAAATTGTTATAATTTTGGTGGTTTTAAATAAATATAAAGACAATTACCATCAAATCAAAACTTTCCAAAATAACTCAAAAATCATTCGATATTACGATTTTGGGAAAATCTGGATACACACCTGAACCAAATTTTGTGATACTTCTATTCGAACAGCGCGTGAAATTATGAAAATTGTAATAATTTTAATGCTCTCAAAAAATACAAAAACAATTGTCCAAATTTTCTAAAATTACTCAAAAATCATTAGAGATTATTATTAAGTAAACAAATACTTACACACCATCACCAGATTTTGTGATAATTTCTTGTAATCAGTGCGAATTATCGGAAAAAGATTGTTATAATTTTGGTGGCTTAAAATAAATATAAAAACAACCGGCAACGATTTAAAACCTTCCAAAATAACTCAAAATGTATTCGAAATTATGATTTTGGGGATATCTGGATAAATATCAAAACCAATTTTTTACTTGAACAGCACGTGAACTTATGAAAAATTTTAATCATTTTAATGCTCTCAAGAATTTACAAAAACAATTGTCAAACAAAAACTTAACTTAACGAAATTACTCAAAAATCATTTGAGATTATTATTATGCGGAAAACTGCTTATACACCATCACCAGATTTTGTCATAATTTCATGTCATCACTGCGAAAAATCGCAAAAAATTGTTATAATTTTGGTGGCTTGAAATAAATATAAAAGTCGATTTGAAACTTTCCTAAAAAACTCAAAATTCATTCGACATGATGATTTTGGAAAAAGTTGGACACACACCTTTATCAAACTGTGTGAATTTTTTGAACAGAATTTTATAAAAAATTATATTAATTCTATTAATATAAAAATATATAAGAACAATTGTTTTTCTTTTACTTGAATTTTCAATTTTTTGGTCACCATTTTTTATTGCTAGACCGGGATTTTTGATTTTTTTTGGCTCATATTTAAGATCTTTGGCCTGTTTTTTTCGATTGTTGACTAATTTTTTGGTCTTTTGTGATCATTCAATCGAAATATTCTTTATTTTGGCCTAAATTTTCAATTTTCTGGTCTGTATTTTTTATTTTTAGGCTCGAATTTCTTATTTTTGGTCCTATAGTTTGAATTTATAACCTGAATGATTGATTATTGTGTCTACATTTTTTATTTTTAAACCAGAGTTTTCGAGTTTTGGTCAAAATTTTTGATTTTTTGGTCCCGATTGTGAATTTTTTTAAATATATATTTCTGATTTTTGACCTGCATTTTCGATTTCGTAGTCTAAATTCAGAATCTTCTGTCCTACATTACCTTTATTTTGGCAGAAAATTTCGATTTGTTTGGTCTGCATTTTTTATTTTTAGGCCCGAGTCAAAATGTTTGATTTTTGGCCATGATTGTTGATTTTTAATTTTTTGGCCTCTATTTTAGATTTTTTACTTTTTACTATTTTACGACTTTGCGGTATAAATTTTTCCTTATTTTGGCCGAAATTTTGTTCAATTTTTTTAATCTGCGTTTTTGATTTTTAGTCCCGAATTTTCGACTTTTGTCTAAATTTATGATTCTCTTCATATTTTTTAGATTTTTTAACTTGAATGATTGATTTTGTTGGGTGATTTTATTTTTTATTTTCTGGCTATTATTTCCGAGTTTCTGGCCAGAAATTTACTCTGAGCTTATTATTTTGGGGGTGAAAATGGCAAATTAATTTTCCTTTGCCTGAATTCTCAAGTTTTCGGTCTGCATTTTGATTTTTGATTTTCCGGCCGATATTTTGGATCTTTGGCTTGTAGTTTCGTAAAACATTAATAACTTCGTCAATTTTAGTCCAATTTCAACAAATAAACACGTTTTGGATTCACATTAACGTTCATAATATATAATTTGGCCATTAGGGTGGACCGTTTAATATTAGGGTGGACCAAAATGAAAAAAAGGGAATAAACCCACTTTTTCAAATTTTAGAGGGCTTGGGCTCGGTTACGCAATGTTCGATATGGCTCAAAATTTACGGTTATTAGTTTTTCATCTATACGAACAAGTTTCCGAGTTGTCCCGTTGATTTTCATATACTTCTAAAATAAGAACCACTCTACTATACATAATCATAAACTTCTGAATATATCAAAGGCAAGCGGCCCATTCTACCATTGTATTCTATTATATGCGCATTATCGTAATCAATAGTAGAAACGTATGTCTTGTTATGTTGATACAAGTACCGACAGCAGTGCCCATCGCTCAGAAACACGTAACAATGGTTAAACAGCCACACTTGTTGGATGCATTAAAAATTTGACTACTATATCTACACTTTAGTTTTTTGTGTTTTTTTTTTCTTTAAATTCTCATCTAAAATTACATCATACAATGGTGTTATAATTCCTTAATTATTAAACAAAGCAAATTAATTAATTATCCCCGAAATTTTCGCCGAGTAATTTAAAATCACCATGTTTTATTATATTGTAATTAGATAATTAAGATATGTATTCTTGATTTAATGCCGGCATAGGTTTCGATGTAATTAATTTCCAAATGAAGATGTTAATAATGCCGGCGCAGGCAGACAATGATGAAAAAGTGTGGTACGCGTTCGGATTATTAAGTCTTCCGTAAGGTACTGTTAATGCTGAAAGATGACGATGTGAAAATTGAAGTTTAACAATTAGGTATTTTTAATTACGTTACCCATGGATGTAATCTCATACCCGGTGTGATGATTTAATTGCCAGTTTTTACAGGTCTTGTTAATTAAAAATTAATATTAACTCGTTAATATATTAAAAATTTTATATATAAATCCGCTATCTTAGCGGAATCGATTCTGGATCTGGAGGTGTCCAGTTGAATGGTAGAAGTATCCCATCTGTTGTGTTTCCCTTTACATGAGTCATAATCGCAATGTAGAATTTACAGATATACTACATCTGACTTTTTTGACAAAAATCCACTTTCGCCAAAATGTAAAATGCGGAAAATGTAAAAATTGTAATTTATTACCAAAATCGCACTCAAGAATCACCTATCCCATTAGAACCTGACTGGCAAGAAAGTAGTCAAAACACCAAAATAACAAGAAAATGTTAATAATAATTTTTGTTAATGCAATTTTCCACATTCTGCTCGTTAAAACACGTTACAAGTTAACACTCACTCGCCGGAAGATAAACTGACCGATCAAACGACTTTCAATGATAAAAAATAGGTGTGCACATGCATCTTTGTCTATCTTGTGTGCGGATTGAAATGAATAGTAAATAAGCACTGATAACAGGTGAAGAAAGAATGCGGTCTCGCGATATCTCCGCCGGACGTGAATTGCCCCCGGGGCAACAGACAGATGATAAGGCTGTTAACACCTGACGAAATATTCCAGTTCAGTGCGCGAGTTCGGAGTTAAAAGAGTTCAATAATGTGGTGGAGTGTCGTTTTTGAATTATCAAATTTTTGGAGGATGGAGGGACAGTCGTCGTCTTATAGACATTATTTGATAAAGGTGAGTGCACAGAGCTGAGTGATTGGAAATGTTCTCAAACAATTAATAATCAAACAATAGTCAGCTTATTCAAGAAACCAAAGAGATTTAGAAAATAACTTATTCTTTATAATCGAAAAAAAAAAAATTTATATCCATATAATAAACTTGCTTGAAATGTTTCATATATTCACAAGATATCCACTTTTAAAATTAATTAAAATTTTTGAAAATGTGTCAATTTTTCCGTGAGTTATGAATTTTTGAAAATTAACATTTCAATTTGTCGAACACTTGTATAAAAAATTAAAAAAATAAATAAATACTGATTTGATGAATTTTTTAAAAATGTTTAATATAATCACAAGAAATCCACCTTTAAAATTAATTACAATTTTTGAAAATGTGTCAATTTTTCCGTGAGTTATGAATTTTTGAAAATTAACATTTCAATTTGTCGAACACTTGTATAAAAAATTAAGAAAAAAATAAATACTGATTTGATGAATTTTTTAAAAATGTTTAATATAATCACAAGAAATCCACCTTTAAAATTAATTACAATTTTTGAAAATATGTCAATTTTTCCGTGAGTTATGAATTTTTGAAAATTAACATTTCAATTTGTCGAACACTTGTATAAAAAATTTAAAAAATAAATAAATACTGATTTGATGAATTTTTTAAAAATGTTTAATATAATCACAAGAAATCCACCTTTAAAATTACTTACAATTTTTGAAAATGTGTCAATTTTTCCGTGAGTTATGAATTTTTGAAAATTAACATTTCAATTTGTCGAACACTTGTATAAAAAATTAAAAAAAAAATAAACACTGATTTGATTAATTTTTAAAAAATGTTTAATATAATCACAAGAAATCCACCTTTAAAATTAATTACAATTTTTGAAAATGTGTCAATTTTTCCGTGAGTTATGAATTTTTGAAAATTAACATTTTAATTTGTCGAACACTTGTATAAAAAATAAAAAATAAAATAAATACTGATTTGATGAATGTTTTAAAAATGTTTAATATAATCACAAGAAATCCACCTTTAAAATTAATTACAATTTTTGAAAATGTGTCAATTTTTCCGTGAGTTCGAATTGTCAAAAATTTTGCATTTTTGCCACCGCAAACGCCACACAAAGAATTTGCAGCTGATTTTTACTATCAAAAACGGCATTTTTTGATATAAAAAAAAAGAAAATAACAATTTGGAATTATCAAAAATTCTGCATTTCTGCCACCATAGACGGCACGATTCAACGGTAAATGAAGAAATTAGCAGCTGTCAAAAATTGATGATTTTTACAATCAAAAACGACATTTTTTCATATTAAAAAAGAAAATTGCCATTTTTGTATTGTTAAAAATTCTGCATTTTTGCCACCACAAACGGTACGATTTAATGGTAAATAAAGAAATTTGCAGCTGCCAGAAATTGTGTTTTTTTTTATCGAAGACGACATTTTTTGATATTAAAAAAAGAAAATTTCAACAGCTAAAAATGACAATTTCGAACTGTCAAAAATCGCACTACTATCACAAATGGCACGTTAGCAGTAAAAAGAAAACTTTCAATTGCTGAAAATAACTATTCAGTACTGTCAAAAATTGCTCATTAATGAAACCGACAAGTTCAACAATAAATAAAAAAATTCCAAATACCAAAAATGTTTAACTGTCAAAATTTGAGCATTTCTACTATCGGCATTTTTCAATATTAAAAAAGGGTAATTCCAACGGCCAAAACAATTATAAATTGTCAAAAATTGTGAAATTCTACTGTCAGAAACGGCATTTTTCAATAGTAAAAAGATACATTTTTAACGTCAAAAATGATAATTCCGAAATGTCAAAAATTCTGCATTTCTACCACCACAAACGGCACATAAAGAAATTTGCAGCTGCCAAAAATTATGGTTTTTTACTATCAAAGACGGCATTTTTTATATTAAAACAAGAAGTAAATTTCAATTGCTAAAAATGACAATTTCGAACTGTCAAAAATCGCACTACTATCACAAATGGCACGTTAGCAGTGAAAAGGAAACTTTCAATTGCTGAAAATAACTATTTAGTACTGTCAAAAATTGCTCATTACTGAAACCGACAAATTCAACAATAAAGAGAAAATTTCCAAATGCCAAAAATGTTTAACTGTCAAAATTTGAGCATTTCTACTATCACTATCGGCATTTTTCAGTATTTAAAAAGGGTAATTCCAACGGCCAAAACAATTATAAATTGTCAAAAATTGTGCAATTCTACTGTCAGAAACGGCATTTTTCAATAGTAAAAAGATACATTTTTAACCGTCAAAAATGACAATTTCGAAATGTCAAAAATTCTGCATTTCTACCACCACAAACGGTACATAAAGAAATTTGCAGCGGTCAAAAATTGTGGATTTTTACTATCAAAAACGGCATTTTTTAATATTGGTATATTAAAATCTTATTTTTTTAATTAAAAAATGAAAATTTTAACCGTTAAAAATGACAATTTCGAAATGTCAAAAATTCTGCATTTCTACCACCAAAAAAGAAATTTGCAGCGGCCAAAAATTGTGGATTTTTACTATCAAAAACAGCATTTTTAATATTGGTATATTAAAATTTTATTTTTTTAATTAAAAAATGAAAATTTTTAACTGCTAAAAATGGCAATTCTGAATTTTCAAAAATTCTGCATTTCCGCCACCACAAACGGCACGATTCAACAGTAAATAAAGAAATTTGCAGCTGCCAAAAATTATGGTTTTTTTTACTATCAAAGACGGCATTTTTTGATATTAAAAAAAGAAGTAAATTTCAATTGCTAAAAATGACAATTTCGAACTGAACAAAAATAGCGCTACTATCACAAATGGCACTTAGCAGTAAAAAGGAAATTTTCAATTGCTGAAAATAACTATTCAATACTGTCAAAAATTGCTCATTACTGAAAACGGCACGTTTCAACTATAAAAATAAAATTTCCAAATGCCAAAAATATTAGACTGTCCAAATTTGAGTATTTCTACTATCACTATCAGCATTTTTCAATATTAAAAAAGGGAAATTTCCAACGGCCAAAAGTAACAATTACAAATTGTCAAAAATTGTGCAACTCTACTGTCGGAAACGGCATTTTTCAATAGTAAAAAGATTCATTTTTAACCGTCAAAAATGACAATTTCGAATTGTCAAAAATTCTTCAAAGACGGCAGTTTTTGATATTAAAATAAAAGGAGTAAATTTCAATTGCTAAAAATGA
Organism: Ocypus olens; assembly: GCA_910593695.2. NCBI lineage: Eukaryota > Metazoa > Arthropoda > Insecta > Coleoptera > Staphylinidae > Ocypus > Ocypus olens. The sequence goes on from OU343048.1 coordinate 8,812,561, forward strand.
CAATTTCGAACTGAACAAAAATAGCGGTACTATCACAAATGGCACTTAGCAGTAAAAAGAAAATTTTCAATTGCTGAAAATAACTATTTAGTACTGTCAAAAATTGCTCATTATTGGAAACGGCACGTTTCAACTATAAAAAGAAAAATTCCAAATGCCAAAATTTTTTAACTGTCAAAATTTGAGCATTTCTACTATCACAATCAGTATTTTTCAATATTAAAAAAGGGAAATTTCCAACGGCCAAAAGTAAAAATTACAAATTGTCAAAAATTGTGCAATTCCACTGTCAGAAACGGCATTTTTCAATAGTAAAAAGATTTATTTTTAACCGTCAAAAATAACAATTTCGAATTGTCCAAAATTCTGCAGTTCTGCCATTACAAACGGCACGATTCAGCGGTAAATGAAAAAAATTGTGGAATTTTACTATCAAAAACGGCATTTTTTGATATAAAAAAAAAATTCAACTGTAAAAAGGACAATTTTGAACTGTCAAAAATCGCACATATCTACCATCACAAATGGCACGTTGGCAGTAAAAAGGAAATTTCAATTGCCAAAAATTGCTCATTACTGAAAACGGTTACATTTCAGTAATAAAAACAAAAATTCCAAATGCCAAAATTTTTAACTGTCAAAATTTTGAGTATTTCTTCTATCACTATCGGCATTTATCACAAACGGTACGATTCAACAGTAAATAAAGAAATTAGTAGCATCCAAAAATTGTGGATTTTTACGATCAAAAATGGCATTTTTTGATATTAAAATAAAAAAAGGAAATTTCAACTGCTGAAAACGACAATTTACATTTTTCAATCCATTGTTTTATACAAATTTATAGTTTATTATTCACCACTGAAATAACAAAATTTAGCCTGAAAATGTGCGCCGGTTATTGAAAAGTTTCGTAGAAACGCCCCATAGCAAACATGCACTGGCGTTGATGTTGTTAATTTATAATTGAAATCATTATGCGGCTGCCATAATAAAGGTTAATTAAAAATCCATTATTTCCCAAACTATGTCCACTGCAACAAAACAAAACATCGAATCCATAGTACCAGGTGCATGTTTATTTAACAATATGCGCAACGTGGAGTCCATCCAGCACTTACTGCAAACATATTGTTATCGTTTTATGTACGTTTCAGGTATCAATAAATATTCTGGGGGTTGATGTATTGTTATTTTAAAATTAATAAACGTTCCTATCATTGTTCAATTAATTATTAACCGGTTCATTATGTATAATTTCATGGCTGTTCGGCATGTATGTGCACGTACCATCCCACTAAAACTAATCTGATCATTGTAATTAATTTCATTATGTATTCATTTGCATGAGCAAAGTGACCACCCTCAAACTAGAACGTGACTCACATTTTGTCCGTTTTATTCGCGCGATTCGCATTAAAGCCAAAAAGTCGGTCTCAGGCTGGAAATTGCGACTTTTACGAGGCAGATAAATTCAGGAGGAGGTCATTTTATTATTCAATCGTAAAAATGCTACACGCATTTTTTGAAATTTTTTATTACCTTTTAATGATGAGGCGCGACCGTCCAACTATTATAATTTATTTAAAGTATTGTGTTGCGCACAAAGGATGGTGGACGTTCAAAATAGCAGCATCCATGAAAAACTGAAAAGTGAATTAGATAAATAAATAGTGATATTAGTAGATTAGGTATGAATAGTTTAATTATTATGTTAATTTAATATTTACGTAGGCGTTTTCTTAGAGGATCCAATTTAGTGGTGATTTAATTAAATTTACATCCAAGTAATGAATTCGTAATGCATAATAAATAGAGCGCGCGGCTTACTTCGGCTTACAATATTCTTGTTATAATAAAATAAACATCCGAGCAGAAACCCATATAAATAATGGACGGTAATGAATTGTCCGGCGACAAAGGGGGAGGCTCTCTTTAAATAATCAATGTGCGTGAAGGGCTAATATTAATCGGCCCGATGGCAAATTGCGATATCTGGCCCGAGCCCGAACTGAAACGTATCTGGGGAGTTTACATCCTTGACTGAAGCATAATCCTTGCTGGTCAAGAGTGTGTTTATATTGCTTTGCATACTCCACAATCTCTAGTTAAACACTCCTGGCTGCTTCTGCTTTCATCGTCCTTTGATCTCGCCATATTTACTTGTCTAATGTGTTTATGCGCCGTTTCTTTTTCTACCTACACCCTCTGCACGAACTCGACTGTACGAGCGCACCACACACAGATCCTCGACGATACACTTGTTAATTAATCATTTGTTTGGTTAACTTCTAATCAAACACTACATTATGAGTCCGTGCAAATATTGTGCTTCTCTTAACTCGTGTACGTTTGCCATTGTTACTTCGAGCATACATTTTAAAGCGTATAAATATTACAGGCAAATTATTCGAAAACGCTATTTGCACCCGTAATTAATTTTCTTTTAACTGAAACATCCCCCTTCCCTCCTCGACAATACGTAAGTGTAATGATTCACGCTATCTCATCTTTAAAGTATTAAACGATTTGCTTCTACTTCCTAATTGGTATAATTGGCCATCTATGGATTTCAGCATCTATAAGTATAGTATAACAGATTTTCAGAAGAAACTGCCAACAGAGCAGAAAATATAATTTTAACCCGCCAGTGGTGATGCAAATTTGACTTTGATCAATGGTGACGCTGGATTTTTCGAAACGTGTTACTAACAGTTCATGTATTTTTTTTTAATTTATCCTCTTTAACATTAAAGCAAAGATATTTGAGCTCTGCAATGCGGCAGCCACTCGAAATTGCAACAAAAAACAATAACGGAGAATAAAGTTATTTGACACACCTGGTCTCACAGACCAGTAAGTCACCATTGGCGGGTTAAAAAAAATTGTATTGGAATAGGTAAAACTACATATGCAAACAAAAATAAAAAATAACTTTCTTATACATATATACAAAACATTTAAATATATAAAAAGTACAGAGTATAAATAACTACAAAAAAATACTTTAACTCCTCTCAATTACAGATATGGTTGGTGTTTCCTGTAAAAAAAAAAGAATAAATACACAACGATATAAAATTGCATGTGTCTATTAAAATTGTTAAATAATTCTAACTATATCTTATTTATTAATTAATGAGCGTTTTATCTCCGTCATTAAAGAACAATTTATAATAAAACAAGATAATACAAGATATTTTTTTAATAGCTAATTATCCGAATTACTTATTAAATTAATGTACTCCAAATTAGGGCGGAGATTTTTCTTCGAAAATTTCCAATTTAGAAGGTTCGAAGATTCTTAGAAAATCTTCGAAGATTGAAGTTTTGAAGATTCAAAGCTTTGATTTTTTTAAGTTTCGAATTTTCGACATTTCGAAAATTTGATGGTTGTACTGAGCAACTCTTTGCGATCATTAGTGACAAGTTTCATCCTGATCGGATCAGTAGAGTACGAGCTGTCGTTCGATTGATGCGTCGAAACCAAATTTGCAAAATGTCGAGTTTCGTGCGGTGATTAAATTTTTAACCAAACAGGGAAAATCACCTCAAAACATTAAGGATGAGATGGTGGCGGTTTATACCGGTTCTTGTCCTGGCAAGACATGATTTATAAGTGGCAAGCACTTTTCAAGCAAGTCAGGAATTCGATAGAAGATGATCCTTGCCCTGGAAGATCTGCTGATCCCTCCGCAAAGGAAAACATTGAAAAAATCAAAAATTTGATTATTGAAGATGCCCGTTTGAAGAAAAAGCAAATTGCAAATATTCTTGGGGCATCAGCCACAACTGCTTTAAATATTCTACATACGTCAAAAGTGAGTGCAAGATGAGTGCCCAGTAGAGATGGGCAAAACTGTTACTTTTGAATCACGTTGCTACTTGTGATTGCTACTTTTTAAAACGTGTGATTTTGAACTGTGACTGTGATCACGGTTGGAAAATATATGCTACGTTAGAATTTTAATGTATATATTTCAATTTATTGTTATACTAAAGCAATGTTTCTCAACCTTATTGGACCATACGCCCACTTTGTCAGGTCCGCTTCTTAATTCGCCCGCTTCAATTTTAAACAATTAAAAAAAAATCATAATCGCAATTGTAAATCTTAGAATTTTGAAAATGTGCAATTTTGACGTTTTGCGTTGATTTCACAAAAATATTTATTAACCGGTTGTTACATTATAGTTTTGGCGTTAAAACCATCAAAATCGGAAAATGCGTTTAACAATTATGTAATTTCAAAAACCAAAATCACGATCTTAAAATCTTCGACCTTTAAAAAAATGCGATTTTTCCAGCTTGTGTTCATTTCATTAAAAAAAAATGTTATCAGTTTTAAAATGACACTAAAATTTTCAAGCATTTGACAGTTGTGCAATTAAAAAAACAAAATCGCAATTTTTAATCTTCGAATTTTGAAAACGTGCAATTTTGACGTTTGTGTTGATTTCATGAAAATATGTATTTTGCCGTTTTTAAATCGAACAAAATTTTCCACTTTTTGATGTTAGAATCAATAGGACAATGCGTTTGGAAGTTACGTAGTCTCAAAAACCAAAATCACGATTTTAAAATCTTTGAACTTTAAAAATGTGGATTGTTTAGTTTGTGTTTCGGGAATGAACTTGCAAAAAAAGATATTTGCTGTAATTTTAACATAAGCTATATAAAATTTAAAGTTTTAATGATAATCTTGAGGTTGCCGATTTTTGCAGAGTTTAATAATATTTAGTTTTAATTTTGAGGCATGTAAGTAATTTTTTTTGGCGATTTCAGATATCTCCGCAGGGTGGTACGCATTCGCCCACGCAAAAAGTCCAGATTGTCAGATAATCGCCCAAATTAGGTGTCGATCGCTCACCAGGGGGCGATATTGCCCACTGTACTAAAGTAACACAATTTTTCCTTTTATATATATTTTTTCAGTTCACTCAATTCACTCATCATTTTCGATCACAGCGAGTTTGTGGTTCGATTTCACACAGGACAAGATCATTTTTTCGTTCTTATAAAATCTCAATTAATTAGTTAATAATTGTTAGTATCATGGGCGTTCGCAAAAATTTTTACCCACAAACAAATGTTTCTTTATCGATTAATTTATTTCTATGAATGCCCAACATGCATTGTAGAGCGACGCCATCTTTTTACTCTTCGTAGTGTGCTAAACGATCTTATATAGTGCAATTAATAAATCCTCCTTTATAGCAGGAACAAATTATGTATATTGATTTCAGTAAGCAAAATATTGCTTGGTATTTCTGTTTTTATATACCAAAAATCATACTATGCTGTTGATGATGTATGCGGACGCATACATAGTTGTAATTTATTTCATTTTATATGGTGGCATTTTTATAATAAATATTTATCATTTTTATTAAATATTTATTTGAAATTTAAATACAATACCCTGCAAAAATGGGAGAATAGAGTAATGGATATTAAATAATATTTAGAAAGGTCACCTTGTTTTGGTCACAGTTTAGGTAGCAATCACTGTAAAGGTAACAGTTGTGATTTTTAGGAGCAATCATACTTTAAGTAGTAGTTCAAGTTTAACTAGCAGTGATTTTAAGTAGCAATCATAGAAGTAGCAGTAATGTTAAGTAGCAGTGATTTTAAGTAGCAATGACTTTAAGTAGTTGTGATTTTAAGTAACAGTGATTTTAAATAGTAGCGATTTTAAGTAGCAGTGATTTTAAGTAGCAGTGATTTTTAGTAGCAGTAATTTTAAGTAGCAGTGAAATTCGCCTATTAGTAACAGTAACTGCCTGTGATGTTTCAATACCAGTAAAAAATCCCAAGTACGTAAAATATCGCCCATCCCTAATGCTCAGAATGCTCACGCCGCTTCAGATGCATTGGCGCGTCCAGTGTTTCCAAGTGTGTTTTTGATTTTATACAACGAGGACCCAGATACTTTTTGGACAAAATGATTACTGGGGTTGAAACTTGGGTTCATCATTATGAACCTGAGTCTAAACAAGAGTCAATGCAATGACTCGAAAAGGGTGCTCCTGTCCCCAAGAAGTTTAAGGTGGCGCAGTCAGCCGGAAAGATTATGGCCACTGTTTTCTGGGCATATTGCTGATTGATTGATTATAAAGAAAAGAATGTAACAATAACAGAGGCGTACTATGCTAACTTATTGGAAAAATTGAAGCCGTGAAGGCAAAAAAGCGAGGAAAAGGGCGAATGGGTGGGCTGCTCCCGCATGATAACGCGCCAGACCACACGAGTCGAGTTGCGATGGCTGCCCTGCAGACTTGTGGCTTTCAAACTTTGAACCACCCACCTGCCCCCCCTCCGACTATTATTTGTTTCCAAACTTAAAAAAAGATCCTCGACGGAAAAAAATTTAAGGAAGATGAAGAGGTCAAAGCAGCGATAATTGAGCATTTTGACACAAAAAATAAAAAAAAATGTTTTTATGATGCGATATTTAAGTTAATTCATAAAATCAGAAAAATGTGTAGCAATCACGGGTAATTATATTGAAAAAGAATAATAAAACTTTTGTATTTATTAACCCCCTTCCCTCATTCCGCGAACATCTTGACCTCCCCTCGTAGGTTATGTGGCTGGGAAAACGAGATAAACAAAAAAACATAGTTATAAAAATTGCACAAAATAAGTGTAGCCGTTTACATTATAAAGTATGTTCATTAAAAAAAACCCTCGAGTGTGCCATGAATTTTTATTTTTACAACTTTAAGGTGGTTACACATATTGAGGTTATGTTACTTGTGGTGTGTTCCTAGTTCCTACCGAGAATAGTATATTATTAAACGAGTGAGAAAGTTGGCCATTGCCACGAGGGTGAAGCAATTCTCACGAGTTTAATACTTTACTTTTTCGCATCATATTAAATAATTACCTAAAGATTTTTCTGTTCGTATTAAATTATAACGAATCATTTTTCTATTTGGAAATTGCGCCAGTTCGCTGACAAAAAACGAATCGTAACCATAGTAACAACTAAACTGTTGGGCAATGAAACCGCTATCATTTGATTGGACGTCACCTGTGGAGAAAATGATTCGGCCGAATAATGGACAACTTTCTCAATCAAAAACGATTTAACAACGTTTATATTATTTAATAAGATGCGAAAAATTAATTTGCTGTGATAAACGACGCAGAGAAGACGTAGGTTCACCTTTCAAAATTCCTTGGGCTGTGTTAATAGCATCCTAAGTACGATTGACTGGTCTACCACTTCCTGGTTTACGGAGACTACTACCCGTTTCATGAAATAATACAACAGATCGTGGTAAGGTAGGTATTTTAAAATTCATCATAAATAATGAGAACGTTAGGAAATTCTTCCTGAAACTCTGCCATAGGTGCGTCGAATGAATACACCCAATTTCCGTCCACTCCCATTTCGGAAATAACTTTCAACTAGAAACGTTTTTGCTGGTTGCTGTAAACCATTGTGACCACGGAATAATTGGGACTTTTAGAACGATCAGACGTTTTGTATGTCAATTCCTAACATGTGTGCCAACTTAAATTTAATAAAAAAATAAAAAATCATGGCACACTTAAGGTTTTTTTTTAATGAACTTACGATACCATCTCGCTACAATAGTAATACATAAAAAGAGTGCAAAAATCTTCATTATTTATACATAAAAAATGCTAGTTAAGCCATTTTCTACTCAAAAAGAACGCCCCATGTGTTGAATGTATTTACTAACAGATCCATTTGATTCCCTAAAAATTACCTTCAAATCGATGCTCGATGCCGTGATCTCTTTCATGAAGTGTTTACTCCTCTGCTTCCTCCTCACGCGAATAATTGCAGTTCCCGCGAACCTCTCGCAATCATGCGGCAACATCCACTTCGATATCGGGGAAATTAAGTCGGCATCCATGGTTTTGACGTCGGTAACGCCGGTTATATAACTGACTATCATGCCGACGATTAATACTGATAAGACTCCAATTGGCGTGATCCAATGGTACGAAAGTCTGAATAATGGAAAAATTTCGGATTCATCTGGATAAATCTATAATTCACAAATGTTTATTAAATAGTAATCCGAAGAACATTATTCCTAATAAATTTAATTATTTTTTTTCGCCGTCGGGTACAAATTTTCACGCATTTCTCTCCCTTAATATACAAGGTGTTTCTAAATTGTTGCTAGAAATTTTAAGGGGTGATTTTTCAGCAAAAATTAAGGGAGGTCTTTCATATATTTTTTTGGTCAAAAGCCCTTACGATTTTTGTAACCCTAAAATAATAGTCACCCATCTGTGAATTTGTCAAATGGGTCTGAGCATTATTTTATTTTTTTTGTGATCAAACCAACAATTTTAGGAGACAAAAAAGTTGTAGACTGAATCCCTCCATTTAAATCAAGTTTTGAAATAGAAAAAAGTAGACGCATTAAAAAGTCCTGATGAAAATTATTATAGGAGTTGACTAACTTGGAGTTGAAGCAGTGGCGATTTCGGGGGGGTAATCGGGTAATAACCCCCCCCCCCCAGACTGTATCGCTTATTAATTTGTATTGTTGAAAATTACCGAAATTACCGATATTCCATATTCCAAATAGAAAAATAACCGGTAAATTTTTACAACGCTTTAAAACATTGGAAAAGGATAGGGAGATTTCACGGAACATGTGTATGACAGCGGCAGCACCAGTTTATTTATCTTTTTTTTAATTATACCCCCCACCCCCCTAAACTAGTTGGCTGGAAACGCCGTTGAGAGGAAGGAGTTTTGAACAAAACATTATATGAAATAATATATTAAAATCTTCGCATCAATTTAGAAACACCATGTATAATTTATGATACTATTTTTATGATAGAAAATTGTAAATAAGTAGCTGTAAATTCTGGTGTGAAAAAAAAGTACTTACTGGTTCTGTACAATTTAAACTAATGCCATACTCGACGGGACAATTATCAATAGAAACTGGCAGCTTGTGTGGAACCACCAATCCAGCAGCTATTGCATACTGTCCTCCAAAGGACACCCATCCGGATAAAATAAAACCTGCAAGTCCACCAAATATGGCGCCCTTATTATTTGCCTGTGGAAAGAGCATCCCGAGGCTAAAAATTCCAAATGTGGTTCCTGCAGCTATGGCAGATAAAGCTGTGGCCATCTAAGTAAATAACAAATAAACAAAGTATCATGTAGATAATTCAAGGGTTGGTAAATTTGATTTTTCTCTTCCCTCTATTTTTAGCAGTAGCTTCTGGCCACAATTTACTGATTCTTATAAAAAGCTCGAAACTACTCTTTTTTGTGGGTCCATCGTGAAGAGCAAAAAAAGGTCCTCATCAAAAAATTTCAAAAATTTCATGACTCAATGTAAGTCAGGAAATTTACACAGGAGTCACTTGATTCTGGACTAATTTCTAAGAGTCGACACTTTTAATCCACTCGCTCATGAGTTACCCATCCCTTCTCGAAACCGATATACAGGGTGCCTGGATTTCGTAGGGACAACATGGGCAACTTCTGCATTTGGAGAGATAGAGAGATGGTCAAATTAGCGAAAAGGTGCAGGTTCGAGGGCTCTTTGAGAATCCACCCCCAAATCCCACTTATCATGGCCTCCACAATAAAAATTGAAAGAAAATCTGTTTGTTTTAATTCTTATTTTGAACAAGTGAGCCATGATATGTGGGATTCGGGGGTGGATTCTCAACGAGCCCTCGAACCTGCACCTTTTTGCTAATTTGACCATCTCTCTATCTCTTCAAATGTAGAAGTTGCCCATGTTACCCCTACGAAATCCGGTCACCCTGTATAACGGTTAATTTTATGTTTCTTTTCCCCCCATTTTTAGCCGTAGCTTCTGGCCATAATTTACTGATTCTTATAAAAAGCTCGAAACTAGAGATGGGCAAATTTACTTTTTTTTGTGAGTTCATAGTAAAGAGCAAAAAAAAAGATCCTCACTTCGAAAATTTTAAGTCAGGAAATTTACACAGGAGTCACTTGACTCTCAACTCATTTCTAAGAGTCGACTCTATTAATCGACTCGCTCATGAGTTACCCATCTCTTCTCGAAACCGATATATAATGGTTAATGACAGCGAAGGAATAATACAATAGAGTAAATAGAGTAAAGCTATCATCGCCAAAATTCCGAAAATTAATAACAGCGAAGGAATAATACTCCCTCCGTCCGGAAATATGGTATACATTTCGCGATTTGTATTGTATAGTATACATTTGCAAAAAAAAATACAATAAAACTAAAAATTAACTTGAAAAGTACTCCTACAATCTTGTAAAGTTATCATCGTCAAAATTCCGAAAATAATATAATCTTATAAAATTATAATCATCAATTTTCCGAAAGTTAAAATTACAGTTAAAGTAAAAAGTAGAATTTTCTTAACAAAAATTTGATCGCCAACATCCAAAATACTTACAGCTAAAACACCACCCATATGCTCCACAACATACAGGAATCCCACGGCCATAGCTCCTAACCCCAAAACAACCATTTTCACAATTATAGACTCAGTCCTTTCCGGAAGGTTCATCCTGAAGCAGCCTTTAATGAAATCTTCCAAAAACACCATTGAAGTGGAATTTAATATCACTGATAAGGAACTGAAACATTTGTCTTGTTTTTTAAACGTATCCATGGAAACGTTGAATATTTACCTTAACGCTGCTCCAAAAACTCCGGCAATGAACAAACCGGGGACACCTCTTAGGTAGCCCACGGTCTCCATTACAAATAAGGGTAACAGCTGATCATCTGCGTGTATCCTTCCCGCGCATAAAGGATCGCAGTCATAATATGTGGCGAATATCAGCAATCCCGAGAAGCAGCACATCGATAAGAAAATTGTAACGCCGCAGATAAATAACAACACTGACCTGAAATAAATGAAAACATTTTAATAATAATAATAATAATAACCTTTATTACCCAAGAGGCAAAAGCCCAATTACAGAGTGAGGAAAAAAACAAAATGATTACAAATTAAATTAAATTCAAAGTTTACACTGGTAAATAGCACAGATGGGCGAAACTGCTACTTTTAAATCACGTTGCTACTTTTTAATACCTGTGATTTTAAACTGTGACTGTGATCACGGCAACGGCGTTTCCAGCCAACTAGTCTAGGGCAGGAAATAAAAAAAAAAAAGAGATAAACATATATTTTGTTAGGAAATATTTGCGGAAAATGACTCCTAGCAACACTGCTAACACGACTCTCTCGTTTTATAGTGTTTTATACATTGAACGCAAATCTACAAAATTCTGATATTTTTAATAATGTTCAATTACCTTTAGTCATTGCCGGATTTGGTTAACTTGCAAACACCAGACACAAATAGCACTGTGTGTCCTTGTAAAAATATTTTCTGCTTTCCAAATTTGGTAATTTACATTCACTCATTATCAAATTTGTTTTACTTGGAAGCACTAGACATAAATAGCACTGCGTGTCCTTCTTTTTCGATACATTCGTAAATATTTTTGACTAGCGAAAACTGTATTAAAAATACGTAACATATCTCGCTTTTCTGAATTATAATGTTTGACAATGAAAGAGTTATTCAGATTTTTAATTGTTTTTAATTCCATGGCACGGATGATTTTTAGTAAGCGTTGCACAGATTAACAATAAAAGTGTTTTGAACGATTATTAAATGTATGTTGTGTTATATTGTTGCCATCGTAAAAAAATGAGCTTTCGGATGTGATAAAAAACAAAAATGGCATCCATAAGAAATAAGAAAGTTGATGATGGTTCAAAAGAAACGAAACACGTTACAAATAAAAAACGTATGCCATCTATTAAATAATAAAAAAGTGCTATAAGAACGTTATTGGGGTTTTTGAATATCACCTCAAATAACGAAGATATAAAGAAAAACGAAAATCATTTTTTAGCAAATTATTTTGCCCACAAAAGTGTTTTGAACGATTATTAAATGTACGTTGTATTATATTGTTGTCATCAGAAAAAATTGAGCATTCAGATGTTGTAAAAAACAAATATGGCGTCCATAAGAAATAAGAAAGTTGATGATGGTTTAAAAGAAACGAAATTAGTTACAAAGAAAAAACTTATTCCATCCAGTAGATAATAAAAAAGTGTTAACGTCTTTACCGTTTTTAAATATTTTCTCAAATAACGGAGATATAAAGAAAGAAAAAAACAGTTTTTTTTTTGGTAAATTATTTTTGCCAATAAAAGTGTTTTGAGCGATTATTAAATGTATGTTGTGTTATATTGTTGTCATCAGAAAAAAATGAGTATTCAGATGTGATAAAAAAACAAAAATGGCGTCCATAAGAAATAAGAAAGTTGATGATGATTCAAAGGAAACGAAACACGTTACAGAGAAAAAACGTATGCCATCTATTAGATAATAAAAAAAGGCTTTAAGAACGTCTTTGCCGTTTTTAAATATCGCCGCAAATAACGAAGATATAAAGAAAAACGAAAATCATTTTTTTAGCAAATTATTTTGCCGATAAAAGTGTTTTGAGTGATTATTAAACGTAGGTTGTGTTATATTGTTGTCATCAGAAAAAAATGAGCATTCAGATGTGATAAAAAACAAAAATGGCGTCCATAAGAAATAAGAAAGTTGATGATGGTTCAAAAGAAACGAAACATGTTACAAAGAAAAAACTCATGCCATCTATTAGATAATAAAAAAGTGCTACAAGAACGTCTTTACCGTTTTTATATATTTCTTCAAATAAAGGAAATATAAAGAAAAAAATATTTTTTTTTTTTGCAAATTATTTTTCCCATAAAAGTGTTTTGAACGATTATTAAATGTATGTTATGTTATATTGTTGTTATCAGAAAAAATTGAGCAAATCAGATGTTGTAAAAAACAAATATGGCGTCCATAAGAAATAAGAAAGTTGATGATGGTTTAAAAGAAACGAAACATGTTACAAAGAAAAAACGTATGCTACATATTAGATAATAAAAAAGTGCTATAAGAACATCTTTACAGTTTTTAAATATCACCTCAAATAACGAAGATATGAAGAAAAAATGGTGATGTGGCCATCATGTTACTTTCTCCGACTAGATGGTATCATTTATATTTACGCTTTCATGGTTTATTTTCAATTGAAATCATATTTTGAATGTGCATCGAGCGGATTAAACTGACGTTTAAAACGTCAAAATTATGAAAGATGGAAAAATTATCCTTCAAATTCAAAAACTCAGTTTACTCAAAAACTAAAGGGATTTAGAAAAAAACTTATTCTTTATAAGTTGTTCATTTTGGCATTCTCTACAATTATTATTAATATAAATTTGTTGCAACTATTATCGTTTTATAATTATAAACCAAAAATAAAAAAATAAATAAAAATGATTTTATGAAAAATGTTTTCAAGCAAAAGATGTTCATTTATTTATTGTCTTAAATGTTTGTTTAAATATTTTTGTGATATTTTTCATATTTAAGAAAATATTGGCAAAAAACAAAAAACAGTTAAGGTAAACGCCCACTTCCGGTGAACGAAATTTTACCAAAAGTTTTTCAGTTCTTCAGATTATCAAATAAGACGGATGTTCAAAGTTTCATATCAATTGCTCTATTAGTTTTTGAGATACAGCGCGCACAGACAGACACACACACACACACACAGACACACACACACACAGACACACACAGACACACACACACACACACACACACAGACACAAAAAAATTTTTTCCAGAAATTGTCGAAATGGCATCTAGGGACCCCAAAACGGATATTTCCGTAAAAAAATTTTTTGAAAAAAAAATCACGATCACAATACTTTCTCGTACTTCGTAACGGAGAAAGTAAAAATGGTGATGTGGCCATCATATTACTTTCTCCGACTTGTAGGTAACATTTATATTTACGATTTCATGGTTTATTTTCAATTTAAATAATATTTGAAATGTATATCGAGGGGATGAAACTGACGTTAAAAACGTCAAAATTATGAAAGAGAAAAATTATACTTCAAATTCAAAAACTCAGTTTACTCAAAAAGTAAAGAGATTTCGAAAAAAACTTATTCTTTATAAGTTGTTCATTTTGGTATTATCTGCAATTATTATTGACATAAATTTGCTGTAACTATTATCGTTTTATAATTATAAACCAAAAATTAGAAACACAAAAAATAATTTTTTTTCTCGAATAAAAATGATTTTATGAAAAATATTTTCAAGCAAAAGATGTTCATTTCTTTGTTGTCTTCTAAGTTTGTTTAAATGTTTTTGTGATATTTTTCATATTTAAGAAAATATTGGCAAAAAAAAAACAGTTAAGGTAAGCGCCCACCTGCGGTGTACGAAATTTTACCAAAAGCTTTTCAGTTCTTCAAATTATCAAATAAGACGGATGTTCAAAGTTTCATATCAATTGCTCTATTAGTTTTTGAGATACAGCGCGCACAGACACAAAAAAATGGTGATGTGGCCATCATGCTACTTTCTCCGACTTGATGGTATCATTTATATTTACGCTTCCATGGTTTATTTTAAATTTAAATCATATTTTAAGTGTGCATCGAACGTTTCGTAGACTCGGATAGGGACCCCAAAACGGATATTTCCGTGAAAAAAAAAATTGAAAAAAAATCACGTACACAATACTTTCTCTACTTCGTAACGGAGAAAGTAAAAAAATCTAGAAATTGTTGAAATGGCATCTAAGGACCCAAAACGGATATTTCCGTAAAAAAAAATTTGAAAAAAAATCACGATCACAATAATTTCTCGTACTTCGTAACGGAGAAAGTAAAAAGAAAATCAATTTTTACAGTTTTTTAGACTTTGAATTTATTGATTATTAATCAGCGCAAAATTGTGCAAAAGTGCCGAATTTATACATAGCATTTAACCTTGCGAACCTCGAATTACATTTATTGAGATAATGTCAAATTATGCGGAACTTTAGATAATAATGTTTATTTTAATTTTAAGTGTTAATAAAATTTAAATATTTAAACAGAAATGCATACAATTACTATTAGCGGACGGGTGAATTGACGCGCGATTTTTTTTTTATAGATTTGACCTTTCCATCTGTATAAATAAAGCAGTTCGAAACGAGTCCAACGGAAAATTTCCGACATCACAAGGTCACTCCTTAAATTGATGTAATTAACTGCGCGTTTCGTTTAGATTTTACTATAAGTGATTTTTTTTTGTATTGTTAACATTACAAGTGAATCATTTTCTCGGCAGATAATTCCAACAGATTTTCAATTAAAAGTAAGTTACTTCGGTCGTATTATTTGTTGTTAAAAGTTTCTAGGGGGATATAGGACTTATAAAATAAGCAGTGACGGTTCGCGGGGTTTTTTCTGGTATGGCCGAGGAACAAGAGATAGGTAGGGTCAGTTGCAGAGACGGCTGGCTGCGTGACCGCACCTATCTGTATTACCACCTCTTGTTCCTCGGCTGTACCAAAAAAAAACCCGCGAACCGTCACTGAAAATAAGACACTAATGCCTACCACCAAAATTAACATTAATGGTCTGTATTACAATTTCTCAGGACTTGGGATTTAAAATAATATTTCTCTGAAGGCACCGAATGAATTTCCAGCTGTGTGAGTAGCAGCCCCGTCCCGTTGAAACCACAGGGCGAATCTTCACTGAGTTAAGTGTGGCTACCATTGTAAATTTAAATCCGTTTTTTTTTGTATTATTTAAAAACATTTTAAAAAATCTTATTAAATGACTAAGTAAAGCGTTCAAGTCGTACGTCGCTTCGATAATGGTCTTCGGTTGAATCGGGTAATGATGTAATTTTTCACTTAAAAAAACAGTTTATTTATTGCATACATACATTTTCGATTGTCTTTGCGTCGGCAACGACAGGTATCTCTGCACCATCGTTTGATTAACCGCATTGTACGAAGTCCAGTAGAAAAATCCACCGATGAGCACCGAAAAAACCGACTGCCTTTCGTACAAGCTCGGATTGAAGCTGAAAAACATGAATTAACACAGGGAAAAAAAAATTAAAAATTCATCAAACCAACTTTCCAAAAATGATTCTTCCGCCATGATCGCTCCTCTCCAAGATCGTCGCGACTCCGCCCACTTCAATACTGCCTAATATCACAACGACCACCACCGAAATGAACATGACTATAATTTGCCACGTGTCCGTCCATATTACGGCCTTAAGTCCACCCTAAAAATTTGTATGGATTTCATGCAATGGTGTTGTGAGTTAAAGGTGCGAGTTTAAGAAAGGGTAACTCACCTTCCAGGATGAATACGATTGTTGGAGTTTAATTTTTAGCCAACCTGTTTTTTTGCTCATTAATCTAAAACAAAACAAAAAGCGTTGGCCGCAAATAAACTCCACCTGTATGTTCAACCTAGAAGGAAAGTTGCAACAATATGTTTAGTTATATAAATGGTAAATGTAGAAATTCTGAAGGAGTGAGAGGTAATGAAAGGAAATTATAGTTATAAATTTTAATTTCATTTATACAGTGTGTTTCAATAATAATTTAATCGCCAGTCGCCTATGAATTGAAATGCGCGTGTCGCTGATTAACGTTTTTTTGCGCAATGATGAAACAAACTTGCTCTCATATCAGTGTTGCCATACGTTCGAAAACGAATTACCGTAGTCTTCAACAACTTTAAATATTAATTTTCAAAAATTAATCTCACACAAAAATTGAAAAAGTCTAAGTTGATTCTAAAGGCAGATGTTTTGTGAATATACTTACTAAAATTTTTGAGAAATTCTATCAGTTTTTTTTAATTTTCAAAAATTCATAACTTATGGAAAAAGAGACGCATTTTCAAAAATTAAGTAAGTTTTAAAGGGAGATGTTTTGTGAGTGTATTAAAAAAAAATGATTTTTATTCAAGTCTTCGACAACTTTCAAATTTAATTTTCATTTTTTTTTTTTTGACTTAGGCTAAGCTATTCAGTTACACACGGCTAGATTTTTAATTGTATTTTTGTTTGAATAAATGAAGAAATTAATAATGTCAGACATACATATACAACAACCACGGACCGAGCGTCTACACCGCCCTTTCAAAAATTCATAACACGCATTTTCAAAACTCAAAGTTAATTTTAAAGGTAAATATATTATGATTGCATTAAAGGTTTTAAGGAATTAAATCATATCAGTTGTTGTTTTTTCTATTTTTTCTTTATTCAAATATTCGACAAATTAAAAAAAAATCATTTTTAAACATTTATAACTCACGCATTTTCAAAAATTAAAGATAATTCAGGTATTTTGTGAATATACTATTTTTTTTTATTTTTGATAAATTCTAGCATATCATGAAATATATCAAGTGTCGGAAATGGCAATTTTCAACTGCCAAAAATGACAATTTTCAACTGCCGAAAATGCCAATTTGCAACTGCCAAAAAGGTCAATTTTCAAGTGTCGGAGACGACCATTTTTAACTGCCAAAAATGACAATTTTTAACTGTTACAAATGACAATTTTCAACTGCCAAAAATGACAAATTTTAACTGCCAAAAATGACAATTATCAACTGCCAAAAATGACAAATTTTAACTGCCAAAAATGACAATTTCAACTGCCAAAAAGGCCAATTTTCAACTGCCAAAAAGGCCAATTTTCAACTGCCAAAACGGCCAATTTTCAAGTGTCGGCAACGACCATTTTTAACTGCTAAAAATGACAATTTTCAACTGCCAAAAATGACAATTTTCAACTGCCAAAAATGACAAATTTTAACTGCCAAAAATGACAAATTCAACTGCCAAAAAGGCCAATTTCAACTGCCAAAAAGGCCAATTTTCAACTCCCAAAAATGACAATTTTCAACTGCCAAAAGGGAAATTTTTAACTGCCAAAAGGCCAATTTTCAAGTGTCGGAAACGACCATTTTTAAGTGCCAAAAATGACAATTTTTAACTGCCAAAAAGACGAAGTTTCAAGTGTCGGCAACGACCATTTTTAACTGCCAAAAGTGATAATTTTTAACTGCCAAAAAATGACAATTTTCAACTTCCAAAAATGACAATTTTCGACTGCCAACAAGGCCAATTTTCAACTGCCAAAAAGGCCAATTTTCAATTGTCGGAAACGACCATTTAAAGCTGCCAAGAAATGACAATTTTCAACTGCCAAAAAGGCCAATTTTCAAGTGTCGGCAACGACCATTTTTAACTGGCAAAAATGACAATTTTTAACTGGCAAAAATGACAATTTTTAACTGCCAAAAAGGGCAATTTTTAACTGCCAAAAGGCCAATTTTCAATTGTCGGAAACGACCATTTAAAGCTGCCAAGAAATGACAATTTTCAACTGCCAAAAAGGCCAATTTTCAAGTGTCGGCAACGACCATTTTAAGCTGCCAAAAATGACAATTTTCAACTGCCAAAAAGGGCAATTTTTAACTGTCAAAAGGCCAATTTTCAAGTGTCTGAAACGACCATTTTTAAGTGGCAAAAATGACAATTTTTAACTGCCAGAAAGGCGAAGTTTCAAGTGTCGGCAACGATCATTTTAACTGCCAAAAGTGACAATTTTTAACTGCCAAAAAATGACAATTTTCAACTTTCGAAAATGCCAATTTTCAACTGCCAACAAGGCCAATTTTTAACTGCCAACAAGGCCAATTTTCAACTGCCAAAAAGGCCAATTTTCAATTGTCGGAAACGATCATTTAAAGCTGCCAAGAAATGACAATTTTCAACTGCCAAAAAGGCCCATTTTCAAGTGTCGGCAACGACCATTTTTAATAGGCAAAAATGACTATTTTCAACTTCAAAAAATTAAAAATTTTCAACTGCCAACAAGGCCAATTTTCAACTGCCAAAAAGCCCAATTTTCAATTGTCGGAAACGACCATTTAAAACTGCCAAGAAATGACAATTTTCAACTGCCAAAAAGGCCCATTTTCAAGTGTCGGCAACGACCATTTTTAATTGGCAAAAATGACTATTTTCAACTTCAAAAAATTAAAAATTTTCAACTGCCAACAAGGCCAATTTTCAACTGCCAAAAAGCCCAATTTTCAATTGTCGGAAACGACCATTTAAAACTGCCAAGAAATGACAATTTTCAACTGCCAAAAAGGCCCATTTTTAAGTGTCGGCAACGACCATTTTTAACTGGAAAAAATGACAATTTTCAACTTCCAAAAATGACAATTTTCAACTGCCAACAAGGCCAATTTTCAACTGCCCAAAAGGCCAATTTTCAACTGTCAGAAACGACCATTTAAAGCTGCCAAGAAATGACAATTTTCAACTGCCAAAATGGCCAATTTTCAAGTATCGGCAACGACCATTTTTAACTGGCAAAAATGACAATTTTTAACTGCCAGAAATGACAATTTCAACTGCCAAAAACGACAATTTAAAACCCAAAAATGGACACATATTCAAAAATTAGGTTTTTTTTAAAGGTACATAAATGTGTTATGACAGCATCGGACTTTTTAAAGAATTCAATCATATCGATTTATTTTAATTTTCTATTTTTTCGTTGTTCAAATATTTTGACCAATTTTCAAAAATTCATACGCAGAAATTGGCAGAGTTAGTTAGTTTTAAAGGTAAATGTTTTGTAAAGATATCAAAATTTTTGAGGAATTAATATTATATCAGTATTTATTTTTTAGCCAAAATATTGATTTTCAAAAATTCATAATTCGCGCAAAAATCGACTCAATTTAAAAAAACAAGGTTAATTTTAAATGTATTATGATTTCATCAGAGTTTTTAAGGAATTCAATTATATCGATATGATTTTTTTTTTCTAGTTTTTCCTTGTAAAAATATTTGACCACTTAAAAATTCAGTTTTAAAAATTTATAACTCTTTGTTAAATCTTGTGGATATATTAAAAATTTCGAGCATTTGAGTATTTATTTTCTCTAAATTTGTTCAATTGTTCGACTAATTACAAAAAAATAATTTTCAAAAAATCATAACTCTGGAAGAAATTGGTGAATTTGCAAAAATTTAAGTTAGTTGTAAAGTAGAACTATTTTAAAATGTCTGTGGAGTTCAATTATATTACTATTTATTTGTTTTAGATTTTTTTTGTTCTTCTTCAACAACTAAAAATATTAATTTTCAAAAATTCATAACTAACACAAAAATTGACTCAGTTTCAAAAACCGAGGTTAATTTTAAAGGTAAATTGCATCCGAGTTTTTTTATGGAATTCAATCATAGAGATATGATTTTTTTTTAGTTGTTCCTTGTAAAAATATTTGACCACTTAAAAATTCAGTTTTAAAAATTTATAACTCTTTGTTAAAACTTGTGGATATATTAAAAATTTCGAGCATTTGAGTATTTATTTTCTCTAAATTTGTTCAATTGTTCGACTACTTACAAAAAATAGTTTTCAAAAAATCATAACTCTGGAAGAAATTGGCGAATTTGCAAAAATTTAAGTTAGTTGTAAAGTAGAACTATTTTAAAATGTCTGTGGAGTTCAATTATATTACTATTTATTTATTTTAGATTTGTTTTGTTCGTCTTCAACAACTAAAAATATTAATTTTCAAAAATTCATAACTAACACAAAAATTGACTCAGTTTCAAAAATCAAGGTTAATTTTAAAGGTAAATTGCATCCGAGGTTTTATGGAATTGAATCATAGGGATATGATTTTTTTTTAGTTGTTCCTTGTAAAAATATTTGACCACTTAAAAATTCAGTTTTAAAAATTTATAACTTGTTAAATCTTGTGGATATATTAAAAATTTCGAGCATTTGAGTATTTATTTTCTCTAAATTTGTTCAATTGTTCGACTACTTACAAAAAAATAATTTTCAAAAAATCATAACTCTGGAAGAAATTGGTGAATTTGCAAAAATTTAAGTTAGTTGTAAAGTAGAACTATTTTAAAATGTCTGTGGAGTTCAATTATATTACTATTTATTTGTTTTAGATTTTTTTTTGTTCGTCTTTAACAACTAAAAATATTAATTTTCACACAAAAATTGACTCAGTTTCAAAAATAAGGGTTAATTTTAAAGGTAAATTGCATCCGAGTTTTTTTATGGAATTCAATCATAGGGATATGATTTTTTTATCTAGTTTTTCCTTGTTTAAATATTCGACCACTTAAAAATTCGTTTTTAAAAATTTATGACACATTTTCAAAAATCCAAGTGTATATTAAGGTAATTCCATCATATAAGTATTTATTTTTATTTGTTCAATTGTTCGACAACTTAAAATATTACTTTTCAAAAATTCATAAGAAATTTTATTTAAAAAAAAAGTGTTAGTTTTAAAGGTAGATGTATCGTAAAGATTTTAAAATTTTTGTGGAATTTTTTAATATCACTATTTGTTTTTTAGATTTTTTTTTCTTTCCACTACCAAAAATATGAATTTTCGAAAATTAATTCAAATTTTTAGGAATTCAATCATATCTGTATTTATTTTTCTTTGAATTTGTTCATTATTTTACTTTTAAATATTAGGCAATTCATACGCAAAACGTACTGCTGAACACTACTTTCAACGCTCTTAATAGAACGGCCATTGCTACTGCGCGATACATTTGTCGAATTAAAAACGCCGTAAAAATGCTTTTATACAGGGTGAAAATTACCGTTTTAACATTTGGACCGTATACCGTACTTTCGCTCAGAATACCGTACAAGTACGGTAATTACCGTACGTATGGCAACACTGCCTCGTATATTTCATTTTATAAATCAATGCGTTTATTACCAAATACGCACAAGAACTACCGCACAATATAAACCCTTTAAATCTTTTAGAATTACATGAGGTGGACGACAATGTAGTGAAAACAATCACTAACACTACATGATTAATTAGTTTCCCACTTAACCCGAGGTGAAACATTTCTGTAGTGATTATTATTGATTGATTAAAACACTTGGTGTAGTTTCACTGTTTTTATTATTTGAGAAAAATAAATAAATAATATCATGGATGACGTTTTTGGCAGCTTTACAAAATAAAACCGTGCAGACCTAGGCAAAAAAAAGTTTAAGAAAAATAACAAAAACAGTGAAACAAAATCAAGTGTTTTAATCGATCAATACACTACCACTACAGCAATTACTAAAAAAAAATAACTGTAGTAATAAATAAGTTGTAAATTATCAGTAATTAAACTTATCGAATAGTCGATAACATTAATAATGAATTAAATTTTATAAATAATTGCTTAATGTGGGTCATAATGGAATGAAAACAAACTACTGACACAACAGTGACACATACCAACACAGTGTAGAAAATGCAGACAACGCAAACAATTGTTCCTATTAGATGAATATCCATGCCGGTAACTGTAAACATTTCAAATAACAATTTGCATTTCACGCACATTCTAATAATCACCTTGGTTAAATGCCAGAGATGGAACGTAAATTAAAATTGGCAAGAACAAAATCTGAAAACAAAATTTATTAGTTTTAATGTTGATATGTGATGTGATGATGTTAATTTATATACCTCGTCGAATAAGAAGAGGACGGAGACTAGTGTTCGTACCGTCCGGCTGAATCTTAGTTCAAGGTACTAAAAAATAACGAAGATAATAACGAAGAATAACTACGGTGGTTATAGAAGCAACTTTTATATTTCACCAAATTTAATAATCGATCATTTAAAAAAAAATCCGTTTTTAATAATTTATCGACAATAAATAGACTTAACTGCAGTCAAATTTACTTGATGTTTTCAAGAACCCTTTGAGCGGGCGCGTGGCGGGCGTGAAAAGTGTTTTCCGCACGTTACTAAGACGACGTGCGACGAATACTGTTTCCCGTACGTCGTTATGTAAACAACTGTCTACACGGCGTGAAAAGTGTTTTCCGCATGTTTTCCGATTGTAAGACGGCGTGCGACGAACACGTCGTTACGTAAACAACAACTTTCGACAAGTATCACCTTCATGGAAACCAATTTCATACTTGAGTTTTTAAAAGTTAATTTGTTTGAGAAAATCGTAATTTGATCAAATAAGTAATCAATTCTTTAACGGTATAAACTGTTAAAATGAGTTTACTTGCCCGCACGTCGTTATGTTAACAACAACCTTTAACGCGTATCAGCTTCATGGAAGCCACTTGATTTTTAAACTTCAGAAAAAATTATTGATTTGACATAATCGTAATCTGAGTTTAACATTTGATGAAATATAGTATTTACTTGTTAAACAGTATAACGCGTTAAATTACCTCGTAAGACGAATTCACTTGTAGTTTGCAAAATACTGGAAGGTAGACGAATGCGATGGTGGCTCCACTCAAGGCAATCGCGATGCAGATGAACCAGTATTGGGTGCCGAAATTGTAAATTTCGGCCGGTGTGCCCAAAATCGTCACACCTGAAACATAACTGAACAAATTGTCATAAGTGAATAGACAGATAAATAAATATTAATACCGGACATGTATTTTATTACCAGACGTATTCTGATATAAGCCAAAATTACACTAGTAAAATGTGCCAATGAATGTATCTATCGTGATGTAAACATACACGTTTTACCCTAAAGTCCGAGAGACGCCAGAAAGTTAACATTTAAATTAAAATCGATAAAGTTTTATTTAATGTGGTATAGTATTCATTATATAAAGCCAAGGAGCCATGGCACTACCTGGAGTTTCAGGCTCAACAAAATTTTTAATCAATTTATCTAAAACATTTTTTCGCGTTACTTTGATCAACGATCGTTCTTTCTTAAAAAAAAGGGGGGGGGGGGTATTGTACAAATGGCTCTACCATCAACATATTCCACGAGCCGCCACTGTTCATGGTGACTTGCCAACTTTTTTAAATTTTTTTCTAGATGAAATTTTTTAACGTCAATCGTTTTGTCTTGTTTTCTGACGAAAAAAGTTGATTTTTTCGATTTTTTCCATTTTCGAGTTTTCTTTGCGGACGCGTCACGGGCTTCAAATTGACGTTTGTGGTTGGGCAAGTACATTTCCCGAAGGGTCTTGAAGGGATCCTTCTGCTGACGTATAGAAACCCCGAATTGAACCAGTGGTTTCTTCAGGAAATCAATTTTAATGCAATTTTTAAGCAAAAGTAAGAAGGGGGGATCCTTAGTTTTTCAAGTTTTTGTCAGAAATTAAAAATCGCCAATTTTAATTGAATCCGACTAATTTGGACACAAGGAACACAGATTTGAAAACCGCGTTCCTTAGTTTTTCAAGTTTTTGTCAGAAATTAAAAATCGCCAATTTTAATTGAATCCGACTAATTTGGACACAAGGAACACAGATTTGAAAACCGCGTTCGATTTCGATCCTTAGTTTAGCCGCTACGGCTGTTCAAAATCTGAAAAATTCCAAATTTTCCATAATGTTCATTTATATAACTTTTTTATAATTTTTTCTAGATGAAATTTTTTAACGCCAATCGATTTATCTCCTTATTCTGATGAAAAAAGGTATTACTTAATGGTCTACGGTGTTTATTAAAAAAGTTGATTTTGTCTATTTTTTTTTTCATTTTCGAGTTTCCTTTGCTGACGCGTCAAGGCCTTCAAATTAATATTTGTTCTCGCGAAAGTACATTTTCTGAAGCGCCTTGAAGGGATCTTTCTGGTGGCGTATAGACATTCCAAATCGGAGCAGTGGTTTCTTCAGCAATAATTTTTAATGCAATTTTTGGGCAAAAGTAACAAAAATTAAAAATCGCCAATTTTAATTGAATCCGACTAATTTACACCCAAGGAGCAGAGATTTGAAAACCGCGTTCGATTTGGATACTTCGTTTAGCCGCTACGGCCGTTTAAACTCTGAAAAATTCAAAATTTTCCATAATGTTCAAGGTGACTAACTTTTTTATAATTTTTTCTAGATTAATTTTTTTAACGTCAATCGATTTATCTCCTCATTCTGATGAAAAAAGGTATTACTTAATGGTCTACGGTATTTATTAAAAAAGTTGATTTTTTCGATTTTTTCCATTTTCGAGTTTTCTTTGCTGACGAGTCACGGGCTTCAAATTGACGTTTGTGGTTGGGCAAGAACATTTTCTGAAGCGTCTTGAAGGGATCTTTCTGATGACGTATAGAAACCACGAATCTAACTGGTGGTTTCTTCAGGAAATCATTTTTAATGCAATTTTTAAGCAAAAGTGTTTTTTCAAGTTTTCATCAAAAATTCAAAATCGCCAGTTTTAATTGAACACGACTAATTTGCACCCAAGGAGCACAGATTTGAAGACCGCGTTCGATTTGGATCCTTAGTTTAGCCGCTATGGCCGTTCACAGTCTGAAAAATCAAAAATCAAATTCAAAGTCTCTTTCAAGGCATTGTTTTCGGGACTTTTTTAAGGACTTCTTTTTCAAGATTCTTTTTTACATTTTTTAAGACTTTATTTTAAAAACTTTTTTTATGACTTTTTTTATAACAAATTTCAAGACTTTTTCAGGATTTTTTCTCAGATTTTTTTTCTGGACTCTCTTTTCAGGGCTGTTTTAGGGACAATTTTTTTCGATTTTTTAATCAGTAGTTTTTCAGGTATTTTTTAAGGATTTTTTCCAGACTCTCTTTTGAGGACTCTTCTTTTAGAATTTTTTTTTTTGGACTTATCGTCAGAACTTTTTTCAAGAATTTTCTTTTAGGACTTTTTCGGGACATTTTTCCGGTTTTTTTAGGCCATTTTTTAAGGCCCTTTTCCGGACTTTTTTCGAAACCTTTTTGAGGAATTTTTTCAAATGGAATTATTTTAACAGGAAATTGGAATTGCATTGGTTTTATATACCGGGTGTTTCAGTACTTTTTCTCGGGATATATTTGTCAGGATTTGTTTAGGACTATTTTTGTGGGGGCTTTTCAGAATTTTTCAGGACATTTTCTTTAGGACTTTTATTCAGGACTCTTTTTCAGTGACTTTTTCCAGGACGTCTTGCTTTTAAACTTTTTTACGGACTGTTTTTTAACAAGATTCCAAGATTCTTTTTCAGTTGTTTTTAAGATTTTCTTGTAGGACTTTTTTTTTAAAGCAATTATTTAGGACTCTTTTTCATAATTTTTAATTTTTTTTATATATCTATTTATCTTTCTTTGAGGGCTATTTTCAGGCCATTTTTCAAGATTTTAGAACCTTTTTCAGGTCTTTTGGAAGGTCTCTTTTTCACGTCCTTTCGAAGGTCATTTTTCAGGACTTTTCTTTTTTTCTTTTTGAGGTTGAGGTCAATTTTTTCTAGAACTTCTTGGGGACTTTATCAGGTTTGTTTTAATGATTTTTTTCCTCGACTTTTTTGGGAACATGTTTCGTCAGGACTTGAGAAAGGTAACCCCTGAACGATACATCTAAAAACTCAGAATTAAATTATGTAAAAATATATAGGG
This sequence comes from Ocypus olens, assembly GCA_910593695.2. Lineage (NCBI taxonomy): Eukaryota > Metazoa > Arthropoda > Insecta > Coleoptera > Staphylinidae > Ocypus > Ocypus olens. The sequence continues at coordinate 8,838,876 of OU343048.1, forward strand.
TGTTCCATTTGAAATAAAAAAGTTTTAGTAATTTCCGGTTAAACCGGAAATGGAATTTTTATATAATTTAATTCGTATCTAAATTCTGAGTTCATTGAAGTATCGTCACTTTGGATGTTAGTTTCTTTTTAATTTAAATTCAATTTGAAATTGTTTTTTTTTCTGAACAAAAAATATCCTTCATTTTAAATTTTACAGCAAGTATCAACAATTTTAAAAATTGCCTTAAAATGCATATATCATGAATGTAACAATTAGTAGATATTATTTTATTTCAATTCATACCTTATTTTCTATTAAATTTGTATTATTTAATTTAGTATTAAGTCACATGAACTTGACAATGTTTTTTGTATTTTTTTTGTTGTGAAATAGGGGTTTCCCGTTTGTAAATAAATAAATAAATAAAAATGAATATTAAATCTAGATTTCGCACTTGTCCAAAAATCATCAGCAATTGAAAAAACTTAACTGCTGCGTTAGTCCAGGGCAGCAGAATGTAAATTTAACTAGAATAAATCATGTAAACATCAAATATTGTTTCCCCATCAGAACACCTACAGACCGGTTTTGACCTTTCAGGTCTCATCAGTGTAGTTAGTTGCTGATGGGGAAACGGAGATTACTATTGGAATATAAGTATTCCAAACACCGTTAAAGGTGGAAACGCCAAAGTGGCGGAATCTATTGCCTGAATGCTGTACTGAACCAAATCCGCGTGGCTTAAGGGGAGGCGCTACACCCATTAATTTTTTTTTTCGATATCTACTTAACTATTTTATATTTTTAAAAAATCTCTGCATTAGTTCTCCATTATTTCCAATTGTCTAAGGCTTACCGTGAAGATTTCTAACGAATTCATAATAATAACAAAAATAATTTATAAAAAATATTAACATTGAGAAAATCTAGACGGTATGTTCTGGTATTTATTATTTTAAATTTATTATGTTAGTAACGTTTTGTTTATTTTTGGGTATTAATTGATATATCTAATAAAATGTAACTTCGAAAGCGAGAACTCTTCTATTAATTAACAGGTATACTTTATAAATGTTTATTACTCTTTTACTACAGTGGCCGTTCCATTTAAAATCGGATGCGCTCTTCTAAGGCTTTCGCGGGTTAGATACAGGGGAAAGGAGTTTACGTTTAAATTTTCGGTCGCGTAACCACCGACAAGATATGGAGATATTGCCGCTGCTGGTAATCTTTTTTAAAAATCCCTCATTCTGCAGAATTAACTGCCAGAGAGCAAAAAAATAATTCCAGATAGACATGAAAAACATATCTAATTTATTATTGGATATTGGCGACGTTTACTTCGTGGTTCATCTTGCTATTCTTTTTGAAGCAGCAAAGAAATAACATTTGTGGTACACAAAAAAAAAGACTAGTGTGTAGTCACTCTTTCTAAATTTTATTTCAAAATAATACCGAATTTATGCTTTTATCTAATTTTTTGCAGTACAGTAGTTCTTTCCATTCAAAGCAGTAAATTCTTACAATGTACTTTGTTTAAAAAGTAAAACTTTAATATAGAAATGTAAAACTTTGTTTGCGAAGATAATTAGCCAATACATCTGTTAGCAAAAAAAAACATATTTACACCGTGTTACGTAATTCCTAAAGGTCTACTAGTTTACGATCGGTGGCAACTAAAGCTATTTTTACCACTCGCGTCTGTGTGCGTTATCTATTTATCGGATGACGATAGCAAAACCGCATTTCACTATAATCTATGCCGGACAATTGTGTCTCGAAAAAGGTTCTGACCCGAAACCATCAACTCGCGCATTGTTTAGCACATTTTACGGCCAAGGATAGACGGATTATGTATTTTAGGCTGCGCACTCTATTATTTAAATAAATTGCGACTGATAACTAATCTGGGTATTACAGAAGTTGCGAAAATAAATATTTACGTTCGGATTTTTTTTTATCTGCGGAATTAAACATCAAAAAAATATTACATAAATGAAAATGTGTTTTCCTTCAATTTTTGAGAAAAATTGATAACCATTCGAAATAACATAATTTTTTTTTCAAATTGGAGAAAGTTACATAATGGCAATAATTTGAGGTATAAAATACAAAAATCTATGCTGCTTTTCTTGTTACAAAATAAACCAAAAAAATCCAAATTTCGAAGGTGAAAAATACCCATGGGAATACAATTAATGGCGCTTCAGAGTGACGAGGCGACTCTGAAATAACAAGCTTAGTTACACACAGCAAGTAAACCAAAAAGGTATATCGAAATTTAGGAGGTAAAAAATAAATACGCAATGGGGTAACAAGGCGTTCAATTTGGATTCTTCGTTTAGCCGCTATGGCCGTTCAAAGTCTGAAAAAATCCAAATTTCCCATTCATGGTGACTTGCTAACATTTTTGCATTTTTTTTAGATAAATTTTTTTAACACCAATCTATTTGTCTCGTTCTTCTCATGAAAAAAGCTATTACTTAATGGTCTACGATGATTATTAAAAGAGTTGATTTTTTCGATTTTTTCCCATCTTCAAGTTTTCTTTGCTGACGCTTCACTCGCTTCAAATAGATAGTTGTAGTTGGGCAAGTGCATTTTCTGAAGCGTCTTAAAGGGATCTTTCCAGTGATGTATAGAAACTCCGAATCGAACCAGTGGTTTCTTCAGGAAATCATTTTTAATGCATTTTTTGGGCTAAAGTAAGAAGGGGGGACCCTTCGTTAGTTTTTCAAGTTTTTCTCAAAAATAAAAAATAAAAAATAAATAGCCATGGGAATACAATTATTGGCGCTTCAGAGTGACTGAAATAACAAGCTTACAATAAGTTACACTCACACAAATACACAACCAGTACCACTACAAAAATACTAAAACTTACACTCACACACACACACAAATACACAACCTATCTCGCACTCAATAGCCACTTAGCCAATTTGGCCGAAACAAACATCAGTACCACTAAATAAATATTAACACTTTTGCTAATTTACAGAGCAGTTTTTTCTTTTGGTTAGAGTCAAAATTTTTAAATTAACCAATCAGCAAATTAATTTTGGCTAATTTAAAAATTTTGACTCTAACCAAAAGAAAAAGTCTCTCTTGTAAGTAAGCAACGGTTTTTAGTATGTATTTACAGTATTACCGAGCACTCGAGACATGTAGGGGTCAAGTGAGAAAGTATTCGGAGAAGGCGACAACAAATCTGCACAACACGCCTCGAGTGTTTGGCACAACTCTAATATTAAAAATTAAAAAATGGTGATGTGACCATCATGTTACTTTCTCCGATTTGATGGTATAAAGGATATTTATATGTATACTTTTTAATTTAAATTATATTTTAAATGTACATCGAGCGTTATGTAGGATCGGATGGCACTAACGTTTTAAAGGTCAAAATTATAAAAAGTGAAAATGACAAATTATACTTCAAATTCTAATCATCTTTATCGTCAGTCATAATTGTTTTTTCCAGAAATTTTTGAAATCGTCTTTAGGGACCCCAACGGATATTTCGCGAAAAAAAAATTGAAAAATTTTCACGATCACAAATGGTCAAAAATTCGATCATAAAAATCAATCATTCAGGTTAAAAAATATATAGGGCAACAAAATCAAAAATTTTAACAAATAAATCGAAATTTTAGGCCGAAATAAAGAAAACTTAAATATTAAATATGATTAAATATTGTTTCCCCATCAGAACACCTACAGACCGGTCATCAGTGTAGTTAGTGATGGGGAAACGGAAATTACTATTGGAACCAGTGACGGTTCTTGGGTTTTTTTCTGGTACGGCCGATGAACAAGAGGTGGCAATACAGATAGGTAGGGTCAGTTGCAGAGACGGCTGGCTGCGTCACCCTACCTATCTGTATTACCACCTCTTGTTCCTCGGCCGTACCAGAAAAAAAACCCGCGAACCGTCACTGTTTGGAACATAAGTATTCCAAACACCATTAACGGTAGAAAGCCAACGTGGCGGAATTTATTGCCTGAAAGTTGTACTGAAAAAAAAGAAAATTTTGGCAGAAAAATGAAACATTTGGAACAAAAAAGTTGAAAATACAGATACAAAATATACGCCAAAAAACAAAAATCTTGGTATGAAAATGAAAAATACAAAGCAAAAAAACGAAAATTTCACGTAAAAGAAAAATAATTTTCCATTTTCAGAACAAAAAATAACTCAAAATAAGTTTCCGACTAGCAGTTCGAGAATAATGGCCAAAAAAATTTAAAAAAAACACCATAAAAAACAATAATTCCGGCTAAATCATCTAAACTAAAGAGTAAAATATCAAAACCTTAAAAAAAAACTCGAAAATACCAGAAAAATCAATAATTCCCGTTTATAAATTAATAATACAGATTAAAAAATATAAAATATTGGACAAAAAAAATTCAAACTAAAATCAAAAATTCTCGCCTAAAAAGTCGCAAATCGCAAATTTTAATAAACTAAAAGTTAGGTAAAAATATAGGAAATTTAGGCCAAAGGGTTAAAAATTTAGACCAAAGACTTCGAAGTTACAGATAAAAATCTAAATTATACGGTAAAAAATCAAGAATCTACAATACAGGCCAAAAAGTCGAAAATTTAGGCAAAACATCTAAAACTCGAGCCTAAAGATAAAAAAATGCGGAGATTTATTTTTTTATTTGACATACAAACAAATCGTAAAATAAATAATGTTTAGGCCAAAATATCGAAAACGTTGAACAAAAAAACAGGCCAAAGATCTAAAATACTGACCAAAACATGAAGAATACTGGTCTAGAAATAAAAAATGCAGACCAAAAAGAAAGCAAAATAATTTACCATTTTTAGCCCTAAAAATAACTCTCTAGCTCAAAATAAGTTTCCGACCGGAAACTCGGAAATAATGGCCAAAAATATAATAATTCAGGTTAATAAGTCTAAAATCTCAGGCAAAAAATCAAAAATTCGAAAATACCGGCAATGAACAAAAAATTCGCTCATAAAAATCAATTCAGGTAAAAAATCTGAAATATAGGGCAAAATAAAAATAAATTTGAACAAAAATTCCGGCTGAAAAATTAACAATGCAGATAAAGAAACGAATCTTTTAAGAAACAAATCGAAATTTAGGAAGTAAATAAAAATCAAACTTGGACGGAATGTAATGTTATGGTTATTTCTACTGTATATACATATTCAGTCTGAATAAAGATGATTTGTGTGTGTAAAAATTAAAATTTAAAAATTCCATATTTGGAACAAAAAATATTCAAAATACAGGCCAAACATTTAAAATATAGTCCACAAATTCTGACCAGAAAATCAATATTTTTAAGAAATACATCGAAACTTTAGATCAAAATAGGGAATATTTGGGCCAAAAGTAACAAATTTAACCAAAAAAAAAATCGAAATTTCAGGTTCAAAATCTAAAATAAAAGCCAAAAAAATCGAAAATTAATAGGCCAAAAAATAAAAAATCTAAGTTTGACAATAAATAAAGCAGATAAAAGATTGAATATTCCAGTAAAAGAAATTCCATGTTTAACCCTCAGCACCCCAAATTAGTCCCAAAAATAACTCTATAGTTTAAAATAATTTTCCGATTTATTCTTGAATTTCGGAGGCTTTCACTTCGTAGGATATTTTCAATTTCGATATGAAGAAATACCACTTTTAATTAACTTTACGTGACTAGTTTCAATTACTACTACTATAAAAAATAGTGGCCACCATGTTACTTTCTCCGACTTGATGGTATCACAGCCATTTATATTTACGTTTTCATGGTTTATTTTCAATTGAAATCATATTTTAAATGTACATCGAGCGTTGCGTAAACTCGGATGAAACTGACGTTTAAAACGTCAAAATTATGAAACGGAAAAATTATACTTCAAATTCAAAAACTCGGTTTACTCAAAAACTAACGAGATTTTGAAAAAACTTATTCATTAGAAGTTGTTCATTTTGGTATTCTCTACAATTATTATTAACACAAATTTGCTGTAACTATTATCGTTTCATAATTATAAATCAAAAATTGAAAAAAAATTCATACATTTTTTTCTCGAATAGCAATGATTTTATGAAAAATATTTTCAAGCAAAAGATGTTCATTTCTTTGTTGTCTTCAATGTTTGTTTAAATGTTTTTGTGATATTTTTCATATTTAAGAAAATATTGACAAAAAACAAAAAACAGTTAAGGTAAACACCCACTTCCGGTGTACGAAATTTTACCAAAAGCTTTTCAGTTCTTCAGATTATCAAATAAGACGTATGTTGAAAGTTTCATATCAATTGTTTTATTAGTTTTTGAGATACAGCGCACACAGACAGACAGACACACACACACACACACACATACACACACACACACACAGACACAATTTTTTTTTCAGAAATTGTTGAAATGGCATCTAGGGACACCAAAACGGATATTTCCGTAAAAAAAAATTTTGAAAAAAAAATCACGATCACAATACTTTCTCGTACTTCGTAACGGAGAAAGTAAAAAAAATGTATAATAAATCAAAACTACTCTTACCTTGCGATTAAAGACATAGCCACTGGAAAAGGCTTCATGTTCCCGCTTCCAGTAAGGTAATCCCTGAGGGTGGCTTCCTCCCCCGTCTTGCAGTATCTGCTCCTGCACCCATAATACAGCCCCGTCATCGCCGAAAGGATCAACATCGAGCCGAAAACGGCGTAATCCACGATGTCGAAGTGGAACTTATCGCCTATATCTCGGCCCATCATCGCTGGCATCTCTATCATCTAAAGTGGAGATCGAAACTGTTCAAATCCAAAACGCGAAACATGGTAATTTAAGCGCCGGTCGTCATCGATTTTCGAAAACGGCACGTTTTAGAATTTTCGTGATGTCGACACGGAATGTTGTCTAGTTGTCTACCGGACGACAATTGTGTAACGGACTGGCCTTTTTCGATCGGGCATGGCTATATCAATGAGTGTGGATCGAGTGCTCGTTCAAGGTTCAATACTCAGATAACCGAATGGAAATGTATTGTTTTATTTATGTTGCAACTGGTACGCACTTTCTGTCCACTAATCAATTCAATCGAATTGAATTGGATTTTGGGTTATAAGAGCATCGTCGGCTAACGTCATTCGCGACAAATGTATTAAGATCTACAGTGATAAAAAAATATGATAGGAATTACATAAAAATATCGCAGATCAAATGTTAATGACAATGACATAAACATATCAGATTAAAAGTCGATGACAATTACATAAAAATTTCACAGATAAAAGGTTAATAAGAAGGTCATCCAATTTCCATTAAAAGTTAGTTGACAATGACGTAAAAATATCAAATTAAATATTGATGACGATTACATAGAAATATCACAGATCCAATGATATTGACAATGTCAAAAAAATGGTGATGTGGCCAACATGTTACTTTCTCCGACTTGATGGTATCATAGCCATTTATATTTCATGGTTTATTTTCAATAGAAATCATATTTTAAATGTACATCGAGTACATGAAACTGACGTTTAAAACGCCAAAATTATGAAAGATGGAAAAATTATACTTCAAATTCAAAAACTCGGTTTACTCAAAAACTAACGAGATTTCAAAAAAAACTTATTCTTTAGAAGTTGTTCATTTTGGTATTCTCTACAATTATTATTCACACAAATTTGCTGTAACTATTATCATTTCATAATTATAAACCAAAAATTTAAAAAAAATTAATAAATTTTTTTCTCGAATACCAAAGATTTTATGAAAAATATTTTCAAGAAAAAGATGTGCATTGCTTTGTTGTCTTCAGTGTTTGTTTAAATGTGTTTGTGATATTTTTCATATTTAAGACAATATTGGCAAAAAACAAAAAACAGTTAAGGTAAACACCCACTTCCTGTGTACGAAATTTTACCAAAAGCTTTTCAGTTCTTCGGATTATCAAATAAGACGGATGTTCAAAGTTTCATATCAATTGCTCTATTAGTTTTTGAGATACAGCGCACACAGTAGGACACACACACACACAGACACATTTTTTTTTCCAGAAATTGTTAAAATGGCATCTAGGGACCCCAAAACGGATATTTCGGTAAAAAAAAAATTTGAAAAAAAAATCACGATCACAATACTTTCTCGTACTTCGTAACGGAGAAAGTAAAAATTACAGGGAACGGAATCATAATAACTATTTACGTTATAAGATCGGTAGCAACGGCTTTGTGTCCGCAAACTAGCAAGCACGTAAAGCAGCTACCGGTTGTGTATCGTGTAAGATTATTTAGTACACTGAAACGAATTATTTTTGAAGCAAATAATGAGATAATCATTATTATCACCTTGATGGATAGCCCGTTCAATAATAATTTAATATATTAAATACAACTTTTTAGATAAAAACTTTAATGTACATATATTTATATAGTTATTGAATAAATATGTTCTCTCTCTCTCATTATTTTCATAATTAAAAACATTGCAGTTTGCTTTGTCTCGTTTCCATGGTAACACAATTCAACAAAGCAAACATTTTTTTGACGTTTATATGCGTGTACCTTCATGTGCGTAATTCAAACCGAATTTTCGATCGTGAATAATTGGAGCAGATGCGGGTTACACTTCCAGATTGCTTTTTGGAGAAAGTAAATAACGCGCGATCGAGCCTATTATTCCAGAAATCATCGAAAAGGTAGGTGGAAGAGTAAAAGGTAAAGTTTGCCTTTGTTAAGACTATTAATGGTCTTAAAAAGGGCTTCTTATCCTCATATTTCTGATCAAGTTATTCGATAGTAGAGATGGGCAAAACTGCTACTTTTGAATCACGTTGCTGCCTGTGATTGTTACTTTCTAATATCAGTGATTTTAAACTGTGACCGTGATCACGCCTTCTGAAATTGTTAATGGTTTCTCAAAAATGTTTTTGATATGATTCTGCTAATATTTGTCCACCTGGTCACGTAAATAGTGTTCCTTTTAATATTATACCTGTGACTGAAGGTAATATTTTGGCAATATTATCTGCTATACCAAATAAACATACAACTATCCTTGATTCTTCAAAATTCGAAAAGTATATTTGGAGATTTTTAGAGAATCTTATAACAGATTATGCTGTTATTTGAAAGATGAGTTGCTCTGTTCTCGAAGGATTATTTTGAAATAAAATCATTCACCAAAAGAGATATGGATTTTTGAAAATGTTCGTTTTATTTTTTTGAGTACTTGACCAAAAAAATATAAAACGTGCAGGCGAAATTCCATAAAAAATATCCTCAATTGCCGAAGTACCGCTTATTCGAAATCAATTTGGTTTTTGTAAATTCAACAATTTTCAATAGAGATATGGATTTTTAAAGATTTTCGTTTAAATTTTTTGAGCACTTGAATGAAAACGTCACAGAAAAAAATATAAAACGCGTAGAAAAAATTCCATAAAAAAAATATCCTCAATGGCCGAAATGCCGCTTCTTCGAAATCAATTTAGTTTTTGTAAATTCAACAATTTTCAATACAGAAAATCTTCAAAAATCCTTTTGAAAATTTTCATTCTAATTTTTAGAAAAAATATATAACATACAGGCAAAATTTCATAAGAAATCATCCTCAATGGCCGATGTATCGCTTATTCAAAATCAATTTGGTTTTTGTAAATTCAACAATTTTCAATAGAGATATGGATTTTTAAAGTTTTTCGTTTAAATTTTTTGAGCACTTGAATGAAAACGTCGCAGAAAAAAATATAAAACTCGTAGAAAAAATTCCATAAAAAATATCATCAATAGCCGAAGTACCGCTTATTCGAAATCAATTTGGTTTTTGTAAATTCAACAATTTTTAATGGAGATCTGGATTTTTTAAAATTTTAGTTTTATTTTTTTGAACACTTGAATGAAAACATCACAGAAAAAAATATAAAACGCGTAGAAAAAAATCCTTAAAAAATATCCTCAATGGATATCGCTTATTCGAAAGTATCGCTTATTCAAAATCAATTTGCTTTTTGTAAATTCAATAATTTTCAATAGAGATATGGATTTTTGAAGATTTTCGTTTTAATTTTTTAAGCACTTGAATGAAAACGTCGCAGAGAAAAATATAAAACGCGTAGAAAAAAATCCTTAAAAAATATCCTCAATGGTCGAAGTACCGCTTATTCGAAAACAATTTGGTTTTTGTAAATTCAATAATTTTCAATAGAGATATGGATTTTTGAAGATTTTCGTTTTAATTTTTTGAGCACTTGAATGAAAACGTCGCAGAAAAAAATATAAAATGCGTAGAAAAAATTCCTTAAAAAATATCCTCAATGGTCGAAGTATCGCTTATTCGAAATCAATTTGTTTTTTGTAAATTCAATAATTTTCAATAGAGATATGGACTTTTGAAGATTTTCGTTTTATTTTTTTGAGCACTTGAATGAAAACGTCGCAGAAAAAAATATAAAACGCGTAGAAAAAAATCCTTAAAAAATATCCTCAATGGTCGAAGTATCGCTTATTCGAAATCAATTTGGTTTTTGTAAATTCAATAATTTTCAATAGAGATATGGATTTTTGAAGATTTTCGTTTTAATTTTTTGAGCACTTGAATGAAAACGTCGCAGAAAAAGATATAAAACGGATAGAAAAAATTCCATAAAAAATATCGCCAATGGCCGAAGTATCGCTTATTCGAAATCAATTTGGTTTTTGTAAATTCAACAATTTTCAATAGAGATATGGATTTTTGAAGATTTTTGAGCACTTGAATGAAAATGTCACAGAAAAAGATACAAAACGCGTAGAAAAAATTCCATAAAAAATATCCTCAATGGCCGAAGTACCGCTTATTCGAAATCAATTTGTTTTTTGTAAATTCAACAATTTTCAATACAGAAAATCTTCAAAAATCCTTTTGAAGATTTTCGTTCTAAAATTTTTTTACACTTGAACAAAAACATCGCAGAAAAAAATATAAAACATACAGACAAAATTCCATAAGAAATCATCCTCAATGGCCGAAGTATTCACTAATTCAAAATCAATTAGGTTTTTGTAAATTCAACAATTTTCAATAGAGATATAGATTTTTGAAGATTTTCGTTTAAATTTTTTGAGCACTTGAATTCAAACATCGCAGAAAAATATAAAACGCGCAAAAAAAATTCCATAAAAATTATACTCAATGGCCGATGTATCGCTTATTCAAAATCAATTAGGTTTTTCTAAATTCAACAATTTTTAATGGAGATCTGGATTTTTGAAAATTTTAGTTTTATTTTTTTGAGCACATAAATGAAAACATCGCAGAAAAAATATAAAACGAGCAGACAAAATTCTATAAAAATTATACTCAATGGCCGATGTATTGCTCATTCAAAATCAATTAGGTTTTTTGTAAATGCAACGATTTTTAATGGAGATCTGGATTTTTGAAAATTTTAGTTTTATTTTTTTGAACACTTGAATGAAAACATCACAGAAAAAGATATAAAACGCGTAGAAAAAATTCCATAAAAAAATATCCTCAATAGCCGAAGTACCGCTTATTCGAAATCAATTTGGTTTTTGTAAATTCAACAATTTTTAATGGAGATCTGGATTTTTTAAAATTTTAGTTTTATTTTTTTGAACACTTGAATGAAAACATCGCAGAAAAACATAAAAGGTGCAGACAAAATTCAAAAAAAAAAATCCTCAATAGCCAAAGTACCGCTTATTCGAAATCAATTTGGTTTTTGTAAATTCAATAATTTTCAAAAATCCTTTTGAAGATTTTCGTTTTAATTTTTTAACACTTGAACAAAAACATTGCAGAAAAAAATATAAAACATGCAGGCTACATTTTAAAAGAAATCATCCTCAATGGTCGAATTATCGTTAATTCAAAATCAATTTGATTTTTGTAAATTTAACAAATATGGATTTTTGAAGATTTTTGTTTAAATTTTTTGAGCACCTGAATACGGAGCATTTGGAGATTTCATTAGAAAACAAGAACAAATCTTGGTCCATTAATTTTGATATCAACAAATGCGACACCGCGGTGCATTATAAACTCCCGCCTTTGTTAATGTGAAATATCCTCGACAAAAAAACTTTTCAAAAATGCAATTAACCATAATTGCAATCTACAAAGTGTTAACATTTTGTTTTTTGAAGAAATATTTAATGCGTTAATTAATATCTAAAATATGAATATTTCTAATTTGTACCGTTTTTTGGCCCACTGTGTATAAAAAAAACTGTCTTCTTTTTTATACTGAAGGTGTCAGCTAAATTCTTTAAAGTTTTCCATTAAAAGATAATTTATTAACAAATTATTAACATTTGTATTTAAAATTTTTGTAAATTACGTAAATGAATACGCAATGTATGGATTGTAAATTGTAAAGGAGATTTCCGTAAAATAAATGAAACGAAATGAAACACAAAATTACGAAAATCGCGGAATGGTGAGATCATAAAAAAATTTTTTTTGGGAAAAATAATTACTCCACACGTTTCTTCTCGTCTTTAAGAACCGTCATGATATTTTTTTTATTTTCTAAGACCCAACATTTTTTCATGCTTTTTTTTCCTGAGAAAAAAAATGGCTGGCAACAAGTTTTTTTTGTAAAATGTCAAAAAAAGTTTCCTTTGTTATTAAATTTTATTTTATAAAATGAGTAAGAATATGCTTATTTAAGTTAACTCGTGACTGACAGCGCTAAATAGTAAGTTTAAAGTAGGTACACGCTATCAGCCGTCAGTAACTGACGTGGCCCCATTGGAATACTTCAGTGTCAGTCACCGGTGACCGACAAAGCGGTCAACGTGTTAAAAGATTTTAATTTTAAAATGAAATATAATTTTGACTTTCACTTTAAATTATTAATTTGCAAAATAAAATGCATCACATAACAAAATGTTTTTTTACACGACTTACCTAAATTGTTGATGTGACGATACTGAGCATTAGAAACCATGCATAAACAACATATCCGTCCATACGTGTACTTTATTATTGCTTTTGACAAGTTAAGAATTTATTAATCGATTCCATTGTATTTTGCTCGTGATAAAAATGTAAGTCGGCAATAAGTTATTTTGTGGTATTTCTTGCTTAAAACTAAATAAACAAACGATAACCTTGTGAATTAATCGTATGAATGAATTTATTGATTACTGAAATGCGAAAAAATTTCGTTGCGTAATGGAAACAAATAACGCTTTTTTATTTAATAGTTATTTAAACAACAACATTTTCGGTAGGCAAATACGAGCCGAGGCGGAGCCGATACGTCCTTAAGTTCCTTGTTGCTTATTAATTTTTTTCCACTACCGGAAATATAATACTTAAAAAAAGATCAGAAAATATTTTAAAATACGGCTTGTTACATTTGGGATTCAAATTTTTATAGTCACCTATGCGTCCTTGGCAACCCAGCAACCGAGAAAACAATGTCGTATTTTGTTTGTTTGTGTCAATTCAGTAAAACTTTCTGCGGGCATGGATGCAAACGAAGCTGCGAATATTGCGTGTTAGAACCTGTTACCGATAAAATCGAAAAATGTATGAGTCCTGTTACGACTACTAAGCAGTGGTTATGTAAAAAGGATGCCGATGCTATAGGTATAGACGAAAATATGTTGCCCGTGTATATGTTGGAGCGTTACGTTTCTGTTTATTATTTTCCTAGGTCCGTAAGTAAAAAATTAAGCTCCGTCGTCAAGAACAACAAACACCACGAATGTTATCAGCCACTTACGGTACCTGTAACCATGGATGCAATGCTTAGTTACGTTGTCGGTGGCGGAAAAAAATATGTTTCTTTGCGACCAAGAAAACCAAACGTATTTTAAATTAAAAGTCTCTTAGTTTACCCACAAAAAAAAAATCCTGAAAAACCGTCAGAAAAAGGCCGTCGAAGCTGTAATACCCCCTTAAGTTAAAATTAATACTACACATAAAAATAAACAATTTATAGTATACATGAGACAAATAGTATATTAAAGAACGAGTTTTGTAAAGCACGCGTCCAAGTTTAGAACACGAGTCGCTTGTGGCTGTATTAAAATGTTAGAATTTATTCACCGCACATGCAATTTGAATCAAATCTTGAATTTGCTTGTCATCTGGTCACCGAGTACCTACAAGTCATACAGACAAAATTTCTGTCAAAATGCTATTTTTTTTTAAACGTATCACGAACATCCATCAATAAACATGACATATGAAGAACTTTTACTTACTTAATAGGAGGCTAGTTTACTTGTGTCGATACTCATTCACACTATTACTCACCAAGGTCAGAATCTAAAACGGTGTTCATTACATGACATATTTTGACTGATTCACGCACGGATTTATTACGCAATATAAACTTTCTTCCACAAACGGGAGACAAATTCGAGTTCTCTGCTGTCGAAATCGCGAGAGAGGGAGAGAAATGGTTACTTCTCTCCCTAGGGCGGGAAGTAGCCCATTTTTTTTTCTAAATTTTCAATCTTCTTGTTTTCATTTTTTATCTTTAAGCCCAGATTTTGATATTTTGGTCTAAATTTTTAATCTTTTAGCCTAATTTTTTTTCTAAATTTTCGATTTGTTTTCATTTTTTATCTTTAAGCCCAGATTTTGATATTTTGGTCTAAATTTTTAATCTTTTAGCCTAATTTTTTTTCTAAATTTTCGATTTGTTTGTTAAAATTTTTGATTTTTTGGTCCGCAATTTTGATTTTTAGGATCGAATTTTTTAATCTTTCATCCTATATTTCAGATTTTTTAACCTAAATGATTGATTTTTATGCGCGATTATTTGTATTTTTTTGTCGATATTTTCAAGTTTTGTTTGACAGTTTTTGATTTCTTGTCCTTGATTTTAGATTTTTTAACTTGAATTAATATTTTATGTGGACGATTTTTTTTTTACTTTTTGACTAAAATCGATTAAATTTAATTAAAAATAATTTTTTTTTTAGTGTTCAGAATTTTTTGTGGACGGTTTTTTTTTTACTTTTTGACTAAAATCGATTAAATTTAACTAAAAATATTTTTTTTTTAGTGTTCAGAATGTCTCCGTCTTGAAATTTTTTCAAGACGGAGACCATTCTGAACACTATTTGTCCATAAAATTTTGTTGTGGGACTTCCAGGAACTGAGGTTTTCGAGTTTCTGGTCGGCAACTTATTTTGAGCTAAAGAGTTATTTTGGGGGCCGAAAAAGGCGAATTATTTTCGTTTTCCTTGATTTTCAATTTTTTGGTTTGAATTTTTTATTTTTAGACCAGCATTTTTGATTTTTTTGGTCTATATTTTAGATCTTTGACCTGTTTTTTCATTTCTTCGTTCCAAATTTTAGAGTTTTTGCCCTAAATATTCTGCGTTTTGGTTAAACTTTTGTTGAAATTTTCGGATTTTGTTTTTTTATTTAAAAGGAAGGATGATTGACGGAAATTTGGGTTGGGGAATTATGGATGATATCGGACATTGGCTTAGACATCGTAGGTCATTCAGCCACAACCGATTTTTTATAATATTTGATTCATATTAAATGAAAATAGACATCCACAAACATCCATGCCCTCGCCGGGATTCGAATCCAGGACCCTCCGCATTAGTTCTGGCGCGCTAACGCACGCGGCTAGTGGGCCGGCATTTCGGATTTTTGGTATGCATTTTTTTTTAACCGCGAATTTTCGATTTTTTTTTTTTTAATTACGAGTGTATTTTTTATTGGTCTATACTTTAGATTTTTAACATGATTAATTTTTATGTGCAAATTTTTGATTTTTTTGCCGGTATTTAATTTGTATAATTTGTCATTTCCATCTTTCATAATTTTGACGTTTCAAATGTCAGTATCATCCGATCCAATAAATTGTAAAAGTGGCTCTACCATCAACGTGTTCCACGAGCCGCCACTGCTGTTACGTATATCAGTTAATACGTTAATTACACAATTATTTTTTTTTAAATGCCACCGATATTTTTATAGTTCACTACAGTTTAAAAAAAATCTAAGCTCAAGAGAGTACAGCTGACCCCATTGCCCTCCGCCAGTGGATTCTTAGTTTATTATAAGGTGTGTGCCGAGTTGGTCATGCCTGAGAGAGAGAGAGAGAGAGAGAGAGAAATATAGCTGTCTGAGATTAATTCATTTTTTTTAAATCTAATTCAATTGAACTAATTGTAATAATATGCGACATACTTCATTTATTTCACAGCCAACTCTGAAACAAAATTTTCTGGCTCACACGATATATCTTACGTATGTAAGATTTTTGTATATGATACTATTACTATTTCTTAGAAAACATAAGTTTATGTTTTTGTTTTTTTTTCCTGTAATTGGAGATTCATGTCTGTTGGGAAAATAAATGATTATTATTATAATTATACAAAACTGTATTTATTAAACTATTGGAGATTCATTCTGCTGGGAAAATACATTATTATTATTATATAGAACTGTATTTATTAAAACTATTAAGTGACACTCTACGTTAATCGCATTCCAATAAAATGCATTCCCTTATTTTTTCAGTTTTTTTTTTTTTAAGGAAGGATGGTTGACAGGAATTCGGGTTGAGGAAGCGCGGGTGATTTGGGAATTGACGTAGCCAACTAGGGCATTCTGCCACAACCGATAATTTGTATAATAATCATTTATAATCATGAAAGGGCGTACACTAAACATCCATGGACCCGCACGGCCATTTTTCGTTCCGAAAAAGTGAGCGCGCGGATGGGATTCGAACCCACGACCACGAGGCCCATAAGTAGGAGCTCTACTTACTGGGCCACCGCGGCCCATTTTTTCAGTTCAGTGTACCATTTTTTTTATCTATTCGAATTGATGTAATTGTGTTGCGTGGGATTCAAATTACAATTGACATTATTTGCAATTAATTTATGGAAAATATTCCAATCGTTACTATGCATAAAAAGTGCATAACGACAAATTAGTAACTCACCTTTGATATTGAATGTTTTCGCACTTGGCTATTGTTGTAGAATCAATCACGAACACAAACAACCTGAAATAATAAGAATACTGAGGTCACTTAATGAGAAATCTATATTCGTTTTGATGTAAACGCAATTTGTTGCTCATTTTTTTGTACAATACATATTCTAATCTGTAATATGTAATAATAATAATAATAATAATAATAAATCAAAGGTTTGTTTATCAAAACTAATCTTATGAAATAATAGTGCAAATAGACAAAGTACTTAATGAGAAATTTATATTCGTTTTGATGTAAACGTAATTTGTTACTCATTTTTTTGTACAATACATATTCTAATCTGTAGTATGTAATAATAATAATAATAATAAATCAAAGGTTTGTTTATCAAAACTAATCTGAAATAATAGTGCAAATGGGCAAAGTAAAAAGCAAGAAAAAATTGGCCAATTTTCTCGAGTGGGCATACATTTTTGAAAATAATGTTTTCAAAAAAAAATTGTTTAAATATTTTTGCGATATTTTTCATATTTAAAAAAATATTGTAAGAAACAAGAAACAGTTAAGGTAAACACCCACTTCCAGTGTACCAAATTTTACCAAAAGCTTTTCAGTTCTTCCGATTATCAAATAAGACTTATCTTCAAAGTTTCATATCAATTGCTCTATTAGTTTTTGAGATACAGCGCGCACAGACACACGCACACACACAGACACAAATTTTTTTTTTCCAGAAATTGTTGAAATGGCATCTAGGGACCCCAAAACAGATACTTATGCAAAAAAAAATTGAAAAAATTTTCGCGATCACAATACTTTCCCGTACTTTGTAACGGAGAAAGTAAAAATGAAAAAAAATATATTTTGATTCTCATTAAAGTATGTGCAATATTTTTTTTTACGAGAATAAAGGTTTTGAACCACTGTAATTTTCACTTGAAATCTAAACACGTTTGACCTTGAACATTTGGGGACGAGCGATACTCGGTATTACTCGTATTACTCGGTATTACTCGGTATTACTCGTATTACTCGGTATTACAAACATTATAAAATAGATGCCGAAAGTTTAAGAAACACTGCTTTACGCTTTTCAATCACAAAATTTTCGTCATTTGCTTCAGGTATTCTCAAAATTGGAGCGTAATTACCGAGATAATCGAAGATTGTTTTTTTGCGAACAAAATCTTTTTTCCCGAATCTAGTGTACGTCGACTCCAAGAGCTCTCTAGAGCGCACTCTCGAGGATGGTATCTGATCCATCTCTCTTACTAATATAAAATGCAATAAATTCAGATTTCCAAATTAAACTTTTGCTGAATTCTGCTGGATACATTTCCATTGTTTTTATTATGGCTGTCAATCAGTAGCGGTTCGCGGGGTTTTTTCTGGTACGGCCGAGGAACAAGAGGTGGTAACACAGATAGGTGCGGCCATACAGCCAGCCGTCTCTGCAACTGACCCTACCTATCTGTATTATCACCTCTTGTTCCTCGGCCGTACCAAAAAAAAACCCCGTCACTGCTGTCAATTCTAAATTTTATGATACTACATACAGCCAGGGGCGCGCCAATAGGGTCCGACGCCTGCGTGCAGAACTTTAGTTGATGCACCTGTACCCACATAAAATAAAAATAAATTTGGAATAAAACAAAAAATGTTATTTACTTTAATACATACTTGTAGCCGCGCCCCAAACAACTATTATCGAATAGTAAGATAAGATATTGGTCAATATCGTCGGCCTTCTACATTTCCATTTGCACAATACGTACATATCTACAACTAGTCATTTTAGACGTATTTCAAATATCTTTTTACCGTTTCAGGTACGAAATTATATCAATTGGCACTCAAACTTACAGGACGGCAAATGTAAGTTGGCCAGACGCGCAGAGAGCAAGCGAAAGCTCTCTCTCTCTACAGCCGACCGAGTACAGTCTCTATATTTACAACTCTATCGGGCGGTCTCCTCCACATAATTGAATGTACCAGGCGCGCGAACTCTTCACGAAATCTATCGAGAGCGCCCTTCGAAGGTTCCGCCCACAATTTTGCCACTGCGCAACGGCAAGTTACGTTTGCCGTCCTGTAATAAGGAATGTGATGCGTCATCATGCGCTTCAATTTCTAAGAAAATAAGAAAAATGTGTAGTTACGAAAAATTGGGTAAAGTCAAATCACAAATCCTATCAATCCCGCAAAGACTATAAACACAGTACTCACATCAGTACCGAACGAAAGCAATTTTCTTTTGGAAAACGTAATCTAAATATACCCAACAAGCAAGTTTAAAAAAAAATTTTTTTTGGTTCTGTAAATCTGCAAGGAAAAAACAATTTGATGAAGGTATGTCAATGAACACAGAAAAGATCGCCTATTTCCATATCAATATTTTGTATGTAATCATCCATCGTATTAATCTACAATCCAATGTTTATAAAACGCCAAATTTGTCTGGCCCAGGGCGCTCAAACTTGTTGAAACGACCCTGGTTTTAATATAATCAAATACAGGGTGTCCCTCCGCATTAAAAGTATATGGGCAGCAGTGACGGTTCGCGGGGTTTTTCTGGTACGACCGAGGAACAAGAGGTGGTAATACAGATAGGTAGGGTCAGTTGCAGAGACGGCTGGCTGCGTGACCACACCTATCTGTATTACCACCTCTTGTTCCTCGGCCGTGCCAGAAAAAAACCCGCGAACTTATAAGCAGGGTGTACCATTTAAAAATATCAAGATTTAATGCTTAAAGTTGACTAAATGTGGTATGAAATTTTGAACACTCTTAATTTTATTTTTCCAAAGATAAATCACCACTGGGTACCTTCGGGTATTGGCTTTTTATGGCCTACATTACACCCCTTCAAATTTGTATTGATCGGAGATAAGTATTTTTTAAGTGAATTATGAAAAAGCGAATTTTTTTTTAATGTCAAATATTTCGAAAACGCTTAAATTTGGAGGTTATGTTACCTAATGATTTTTTTCACAGAATTGTATGTGTAATATAAATTTGCAATAAAAAATATAACATTCCATTTAAAATAAGGAAGTTGGTGTTGACTTCCAGTATAACCGGAAGTCGAATAATCTTGAAAATATTTTCATTGAAAAGGGCACCCTTAATTACGTAAACGCTGAAAATCTCATTAATACATTAATTACAAGTCCATATACTTTTAATGTACCATCTCGGTGGGATACCCTGTATAAAAATCTGTAACTTGGTGCAGATGCAATAAACATATAATTTAACCAAATATAATTTTAAAATTATAATCTATAAATTTATTATTCGTACCGGCATTAGACAAGAAAATAGTTTCACAATTTGATTTATAATAAATGTAATAAAGGCGCAAAATAGCATAGAATATATGAATATTCAACCTGTTCGTGACTACAACAGGTTGAATATTCATATATTCAAGCTATTTTTGTCTTTATCACATTTATTTAATGCATCTGCAACAAGTGAGGTAGTCTCAAATTGATTTATGATTTATAACTTTAGTAGGACTTATTATAGGAAATTTAGCGATTCTTTCATTGAATACTATCAATTTTAATCACTAGAGTTCAGATTGAATTAAATATTATTAATAATACCAATTAATTCAGTGACGGTTCGCGAGGTTTTTTCTGGTACGGCCGAGGAACAAGAGGTGCTAATACAGATAGGTAGGGACGGCTGGCTGCGTGACCGCACCTATCTGTATTACCACCTCTTGTTCCTCGGCCGTACCAGAAAAAAACCCGCGAACCGTCACTGAATGAATTAATGATCGTTTAGTTAGTTATTTAAAACAATGGCTTCGTTATTAAAAAAAATTCAAATTAATAATGGCCGCCTCGCAAGGCGCCATCTACCATTCAATAGTCGCACATCACCCATCATTATTCCTCGAATAAAAAGATTCCCACAATAACGCCCGCAGATGACACTTACTGTCACCTTATAACCCTCAGAAAAATACACACCAATTATCAATTAAAATCGAGATAAAAACACACTCTCTACACGGATCCGCTGAATGGACACACTTTAAAGTCAAGTGCTTAACGACTCACCCTTAACATTCTATTTATGTGAGCGGGATAGGCGAGATGGCGGACCAAATAGCATCGCAACCGCCGATGGAGAACACCAGTTCGACGACGACTACGGTGACTGTGGATGCGACCGACACCGGGCACTCACAGGTAAATGCGGAGAAATTAATTACATAACACTGATAACAAACGCATACAGCGAAAGCGAAAACCGCCGTCGGTCGTAATGAATGTTTTTAAAGTGTGTAAGAAAACGGTGCACCTCTGCAAGTGTTTAAAAATAGCCACAATAAACAGTGGTTTAAAATATGCATCGAGTAAATGTGATCTGCAACCTCTGGATGGCGTACGGGTGCTGGATCTTACCAGGATCGTCGCCGGACCGTATTGCACCATGATACTGGGGGATTTGGGAGCCGAAGTGATTAAAATCGAGCGTCCTGGAACCGGTGATGAATCCAGAAACTGGGGACCACCGTATGTAAACAACAATCTTGTTATTTTGTATCGGTTAACCGGAACAAGAAGAGTATCTGCATAGATATCAAACATGAAAAGGGGCGTGATTTGTTGTATGAGATGGCACGGCGTTCTGATGTTCTGGTGGAAAATTACGTTCCAGGAAAATTAGACAGTATGGGTTTAGGTTATGATGAGTTGGCAGAAATTGCCCCGCATTTGATCTACTGCTCGATCACCGGTTTCGGATCTGTTGGACCTTACAAAAACAAACCTGGGTACGATGCCGTGGCTGCTTCTATGGGCGGTTTATTGCACATCACCGGGCCTCGAGGTGGGGATCCCGTGAAACCCGGTGTTGCCGTTACTGATCTGGCCACTGGATTGTACGCGCACGGTGCTATTATGGCCGCGCTGTTGAAGCGGGTGAAGACGGGGAAAGGTCAGAAAATTGATTGTGATCTGCTCAGCACGCAGCTATCTACTTTGATCAACATCGGTTCTAATTACCTTAACGGGGGTAAAGAGGCGATCCGTTGGGGCACGGCACACGGGAGCATCGTCCCGTATCAGGCTTTTAAAACCTCGGATGGTTACTTTACCGTTGGAGCTGGATCCGACGTGCAGTACAAGCAATTCTGTTCGCTCATTGATCACCCACACCTGGCTACCGATGCGAAATTTTTAACCAACAAGGATAGGGTTGAGAATAGGGAGGAGCTTATAACGACGTTGAGGGGTGTATTCGAAGCTAAAACAAATAAAGAGTGGAGTGAAATTTTCGCTGAGGCGAATTTTCCATGCGGGCCGGTTAATTCTATACGGGAAATTTTCAACGATGAGCACGTGAAGGAAATTGGTTTGGTGCAGCATGTGGAGCATCCGGTTTTGGGGGAAATTAAGTTGGTCGGGCCTGCTGTTACTTATAGCGATGGCGGGAATTCCATTCGGTTGCCGCCTCCTACCTTGGGGCAGCACACGGATGAGATAATGAAAGATGTTTTGTCGTGTGATGATGAGTATATTAAAAAATTGAGAGATCTTAAAGTGTTGCATTGATTTATGATATATTTTACGTATTTGATTGATGGGATCAATTTTATATTTTATTATCCGTTTTATTTTTATATTTTATTATGCATTCCAATATCTATTGCTTAAACTATATATTCATTTATTTTATCCTAAAACGTTATCATGCCAATAACTCCTTAGCAACGAGTAAAGTTAAGGTACCTTTAACGGCACTAGTGTTGTTATATGCATCTTAACGCAACTCATTGCTATGGAGATATTGAGATAAACAAACAGGATTCCGCTTTTTGACGGTTTTCATTAAACATTAATTAAAAAATATAGAAATAGGATAAAATAAACTGTCGTGGTACGACACATGTAACGTTATTTGCTTTTACATTACACTAGAATTTCAGACTTTTCTCTCGTAATGTAAAAACCTTCAAAACATTACTTTTATCGTAAATTACTATTACTTAATATTTTTATAGCTGCATATATTTTACATATTTGATTGATGAGATCAATTTTATATTTTATTTTTTATAGTTTATTATGCATTTCAATATCTATTGTCTAAGCTATATATTTTTATACATTCCAATATGTCTTTTGTAAACCAAATATTCATTTGATTAATATTTTTATAACTGAAATGATCAAATGACAAGACTGTAATAATTAAAGAGGGAGAGCTGTAATCAAAGAAAACACTGTATTTTTACAGAAAACGCTTAGGCTAAGTAACATATCTGTTCTTGTTAATAATTGAAGAGAATATAAATTAATTTTACTTTATTCAAATGGTTGAACAAAGGTATTTGCCTTTAACGAGGATAAACCACAAATATTTCAACTGTGACTTCATGTATGTATGCATAAGTTGCGGAGCATGGACGATATATAAGATACTTAACAACTGAGTTTATTTAACACGTTCGCTGCCACCGCAATTGGGATTGCATTTACGCAAGTATAAAGTCGGACGCACTGGCGCGTCGGTGGCAGTGAACGTGTTAATATTGCAATGTAATAGAAAAAAGTATTTAAATGTCTTCCATAACAAACTAAGCTCATCTACGTTGAGTAGTTGAACTACTCATATGCGCTGAGTAGTTCAACATCAAAAGTAAATCTGATTTAAAAAATTGCATTTATTTTAATTATATCTTTATAATATTTAGGTTATAGTCAGTGATACTGCTACAAAACATATCAATTAAATGACTGAAATTATGCTCAAAAAAAATCGTCTAATAAATTGATGATCTTAATAAGTTGGCTGTGTGACAAGTATACGAGTCATGAACAAATTGGCAATATTTTTTGTTATGTTGAGTAGGTACTTGTCATATTGCCAATTCTTCATGACGAGTATAATCGCCAAAAACAACAAAAAATGAGAAATGGTAATATTTTATGCTTATGTTGTGTAGGTACTTGTTATAACACAAAATATTGCCATTTTTCATGACGAGTATACTCATCAAATACAGCTAACTAATATTAGTAGAAGAATATTTTGTTAACGAGTTCGCTGCCACCGCAATTGGGATTGCATTTACGCAAGTATAAAGTCGGACGCACCAGCGCGTCGGTGGCAGCGAACGTGTTGATTGATTCGCAATTACTGTTAATGTTTTTTTATTATTTAATCATGTTTAAATGGGAATAAAGGTTAATAAAAAAAAAATTCATAACGAGTTTAATATATTACTTACCTAATGGTTTGTATTGAACTAACACGAAAACGTAACTTTCCTCCTATATTATACACTTATTATATAATGCTAATATTTTCCGCATACTGCCACAATAACAAGCGAGTACAATTTATGCCCAAATATATGAATGAAATTAATTTATTACATAACCGAAAACATGTTCAGACAACTTTGATTCTTTTTTTCTTTCTCGTGTATAAACCAAAAGCAAATATTATATAAAACGTTAATATTGGCACCTTGATAATTAGCATTTGCTAAAAGGTCTAATGGACTCTGTGAATAAATTATGTTAATTCTGTGGAGATGATTTTTTTGAAAACAGAGTATCTCGTAAACATGTTGCTAGAATAGTGCATTCAATATCAAATAGATAATAAATTTATTTATCACTTTGCTATATAAATTACATACCGGGTGACCGAGGGATCTGTAAAAGCCCCACATCATATTTGCTATTTGAGATATGGACTTCTATTTTTCATAAACTGGTACCCAGACCCATTTTCATAATTTTGTGACCGTATATGCATTTTAGCTTTTTGTTTTCAAATTTTTTATTAATAGATTGCACTATACTTTATTTTCCGCGCCCTCTAACGGAAAAACGGGAAATTATAGGAAAATTTAAATGACCTGTATCGGTTGAAAATGTTCCGCTCTACAACTCTTAATAGAAGCAATTTTTGCCCAAAATGCAGTTTTCACTTGGGTCCATAATTGGACATCTCACTAGAGTTACCCTTTTTGAAAATTCGTATCACTTTTGACACGTCTTATCATAAAGAGTAAATGCATGAAAACATTGTCGGAACTAGGTTCGGCTATCTATGATGTGCACTGTATATGAAAGAAGCATTATGTCACATAAATTTAGAATCTAAGGATCTCATTATAATGGTGGTACTAATTAAATTATTTCTCAATTTCTTAGGATGTTCGCACCGTTCACTTGAAGTTAAGAAAACCAAAAACGGACCGTAAGGTACAATGGACCACAGAGACCGTGGATAATGAAGATATGGACAAAAAGAAATCAAAATGTGAGTATGCTTTTTTTTACATTACAGGATTTATTTTAAGATATAAACAAATTTTGTATGTAATCAAAACAAGATGCCAAGGTTTCAATTTTTGTGCCAAAACGCATAAAACAAACGGTTACTATAAATACATACAAAATAAAGTCCCACTAATATAAGTTTAACTGTTTGATATTGGAGGCGTTTACTTCTAAATATACAGGGTGTTTCAGAGCTCTGGGAATGGTCAATCACGTGCTTAGTTTTCAAAATTTCGAAAAATGTTTTATACAAAAGTTGTGTATAATAGTGAGCTGCACGCCCTAAAAATATTTAAATTTATACAGGGTGTCTCATAACAAAGTTACAGACCAAACTTATGTTTTTTTTAATGGAACACCCTGTATTTTTTATCATTTTTGAATTATATGGAGCAAATAAAGGTGAGTTACTTCAATACTCCCTATACCTATTGTTTGCCGTTTTCGAAATATTTGAAGATTTGTTGAAATGCAAGGTCTGGGTGAAATTTTATTTTTGCCCCAGTGATTGACGTTGAACGATTAAAATCATTTTAATTATTTGCTTGAAGGTTCGAACTATAGAGCCAACCATGATTTCATGCAAAAAATTATACAGGGTGATAAAAAAAATGCGGTAGAAAAACCCAACTTATAAAGTAGAATAACTTCGTTTTTTCAAATGGCACACCCTGTATTTAGTAACGTATTCTCAAGTAGAATCCAATTATCTTTCAGATTATAATAATTATTACTGATATGATAATCGCCGAATACAAGAAAACTATTGAGATTAGGAACAGGGAACCCTTATACAATCTGAAAGATAATTAGATTCTACTTAAGAATACGTTACTAAATACAGGGTGTGCCATTTGAAAAAACGAAGTTATTCAACTTTATAAGTTGGGTTTTTCTACCACATTTTTTTATCACCCTGTATAATGTTTTGCATGAAATCATGATTAGCTCTATAGTTCGAACCTTTAACCAAATAATAGAAATGGTTTTAATCGTTCAACGTCAATCACTGGGGAAAAAATAAAATTTCACCCAGACCATGCATTTCAACAAATCTTCAAATATTTCGAAAACGGCAAACAATAGGTATAGGGAGTATTGAAGTAACTCATCTTTATTTGTTCCATATAATTTAAAAATGACAAAAAATACAGGGTGTTCCATTTAAAAAAAACATAAGTTTGGTCTGTAACTTTGTTATGAGACACCCTGTATAAATTTAAATATTTTTAGTGTGTGCAGCTCATTATTATACACAACTTTTGTATAAAACATTTTTCGAAATTTTTAAAAATAAGCACGTGATTGACCGTTCCCAGAGCTCTGAAATACCCTGTATATTTGGCCAAACCTGTATAATCCACTATTGTTCAACCGTAACAAATAACAAATTCCCATTATTAATCACCTTTCAGGTTGTTGCATATACAAGAAGCCGAGGGCGTTCGGAGAAAGCAGTTCCGAGGAGAGCAGCGACGATGAATGTGATAGTTGTATGGGCCACGTCGAGCGCAAGAAGAAAATGACCCACACGCATCAGCACGATCCCGTTACACAAAATCAAAAGCCAGACATTCCCAGCACCGAACCAGACACGACTGAACCCGAAAACTCTGGACCGTCGTAAAAAATACGGTCACTCTTTTATCGCCCCTTTTATAATTATACTTATGTGTGCATATTCTAAAAAGTAATCATAATATGTCTAAATAAATTTCTTAAGAATAATTTTTAGATCGTGAGGAGCAGTTGTGGCCCTTCGACGGGTTATTGCTTCACAAATACATTGTTTGGTAATAGCCTTAATTGCGAAGGGGCGTAAAGTGAATTACAATAATGTAAAATAAAAAATCCATAAAATTAATTGTAATTAACTTTACGCCCCTTTGCTCAGCATGTGGATTTTGTAAGAATCATGATTTTAAACTTTTTTGTGTGAATCTGTAATTTAACTGAATTTGTTGTTTATGCTGGAGGCTTCTACTTAGTTGTACATTTTAAATAATAAATAAAACACTGTTGCTTTGTTTGTATAAATTAATACATTTTCAAAAGTTATACAAAGCAACAGTGTTTTATTTATTAACTGAATTTACCCTCAAAATACAATTTAAATTCTCTTTAACCCTTTCAGCCCTGGATTTTTAAATTTGATGGGGAGCTTCTTAAGACCATAAATACCAAATTTGAACTGATTTGATTAATTAGTGAGGCTTTGTTGAAGTGTCATCTAGCGATAAACAGCAAAAATATGGATTGTCATAGTAAGTGGAGACATGTAAATGTTGCGGTGGCAATTGCCACCACCAGGGCCGAAAGGGTTAATGTAAATAAAAATAACAGTAAGACCCGCGAATATTTAAGCAACGTAAGTGCACAAAATAGTATTGATAATATTCTGCGACTTGGAAAGCCACTTGATCCTAAGAAGAAATTTATTTAAATATATTGTATAACGGTGTATATAAAAATAAAATTACGTAATCATTATCTACACGCCATACCAATACTAAACCGATCTCAAAACTTGCACGTAAATGTTAATCGATAAGGAATTGTTGGATTAAATTGAAACACGGAAGCGCCTGCGTATGATTATTTATTTACCTCCAGAAACCATAAAGCGAACCGTTCGAACAAAATCGGGCTGCGAAATAAACTGAATTATAAAAATATACGTATTTATCACTAAACATTCCAATAAATAGGACGGAGGAACACAAATAAATAATGCCTTAAAATTGTTAGCACCATTGATAAAATACGTTTATATATATATAAATACCAGCGGCACGTACGTTTCACATGCAAACATAACAAAATAAATAAAAAAATATCACAAACTACGTGTAACTGAAAAGTGTAACAACGAACATAAATACGTATCTCGTTAAAAGTAAAAATTACGGTCAGTTTAATTAAAATTAACTCAAGCACTAGTAAAATGTACAGTTATGGATCTTTATATAGCAACTTGATAACTTTAGTTTGCACAAATAATAATAACGTTACGGCTTTAGAAGAAAGTGTTCATTTCATTCGTACAAATTGTAAGAATTTCTGCATCGATTCAAAATTAAATGTTACAGTTGAAGAAAAAATAATGAAATCTTTCTGAGATGTTAAAAAATGAGACAAGCCTTGTTTAGTGGGTTTTTGATTTTTTTTTAACTAAATTGTATTTACGTAATATCAATGGCTTAGATCAGGCATGTCAAACTCGTTTACCACCACAAGTATTACACACAAGCCGCGGGCCGCATTACCAAAAAAAAACTACAATTGAAACCAAATAAAAAATAATTATTTTTGCCTTGTATATAATTTTTTCTTTTTAATATTTGATACCAACGTTGCCGGGCCGCAGACAACTTTTAAGCGGGCCGCGTGTTTGACATGCCTGGCTTAGATCATTTATCATCGTGGGCCATATATAAAATCTGCTACCAACTATTTTCGACTTTCTGATAAAGTTGCTATATTTTAAGCCATAACTGTTTATAAAAAAATGACATGCTGCCACTCCACCAAATAAATCTAGTCCTTTCCCCCGGAAAAAGCAAAAGCAATGATTCCATCATAACCATTGTGTTTTGTACAAATCATGACTAGAAAATAGAGAGCATGAGGTACGAAACCGGATTGTGCTTTTCAATATGTGCTCATTTTTTTCGTTATACAAAATAGTTTCTCTATATAATCTCACATTCATTAAAAAAAAAAAAAACGATGGATAACAACGATAGATTCTTCGAGTTGGCACCTTGATCCAAGTCAAAATTTGTATAAAATTACGCACCCTGTAAAAATTGCCTCGACGCAACTTTAAATATCTACATGAACACACAGCGTTCGCCCGAATTCGCTAACGGAACTGCCTGAAGTAATTGGACATTATCGACGACGCTCGGGAACGTCCCTTCCTCACTTCGACGCCTCGCTGGAACCGGGCCTCGTTGAGGTCGAGCTCTTTCACCTTCGACCGCGACCGCCACACCTTGATGGTGTAGTCGTCGGACGTGGTCACGAGCATTTCCGGGTCTTTGGGGTTGAAGGCGACGGAGTTCACGACGTCGGTGTGGGGAAATTTCGCCAGGCACACGCCGTAGTGGCGATCCCATAGATAACCGTGTTTGTCTTCGGCTCCACTGAAATACACAGAATGTTTTAGATTTCACGCCTATCGCTCTCCAAGCTTACAATGTTGAGAGTTCGCGAGGGATGAATTTTTGTAATTTAGTTTACGTGTTTTCTGGAGGCATTGTAAGCTTGATGGAGCTATAGTTTGGAGTATACAGGGTGTAGATGAGCAAAACGGAACATAGGATTTTCCATGGTAATTTCTTTATATTTGAATATTATCTTCCGTGATAATTTTAGAGGAAACATGTACATAGATTTTTTGTAGAGTAAACATTTCTGCATGTAGTCATGCTATTATTTATTTTTTTGCATTTATAAAACCCGACAAATAATGGAATAAAAATGATTATTTTCATGAAAATAATGGTTGCCATGAAATTTAAAAAAAAATTATGCGCTGTTGATCTGTTGGCTTCTGTCAAATTGATTGAATACTGTTTTTTCATTAAAAATGTATTGTATTCAAGAAAAAGTGTAAATTGTGAAGTGGTGGAAATTTTCATGAAGTGTGGGATGTTTGCCATTAAATGTTCTGAATGGATTCATGCTATTATTTCTATTTTCAGTCATAAAAACCCAACAGATCAACTAGGCACCATTTTTTAAAATTTCATGGCAACCATTATTTTCATGAAAATTATTTTCATTTTATTATTTTTTCGGGTTTTTATGAAGGCAAAATATAAATAACAGTATGACTGCATGCAGAATAATTTAGACTACATTAATGTATTTACTTGTTTCCTCTAAAATGACCAGGGAAGATAATATTCCAATATAAAGAAATTAACATTGAAAATCCGATGTTCCATTTTGTTCCACTACACCCTGTATAAAGTACAACTAGGCTGTAGCAGCTGTTTATATAATTGTGTCACTGATATTGCCACATTTTGTGCGAAGCAAAATATTAAATTGTAAAATGTTCTTTTTATGTAATAATTGAGAATTACTCGTGAAGTCGATTTCGACGCAAACTTCACACTTTTGTTAATAACAGTTATCGTCATGGTTACACGGTGTTAGACATTTTCAGTTGGCTATGTCCCCCACGACTCACAGAATATTAATAGAAGTAACAGGTAAGGGGAACCATCAAAAACTCTATGGTTTTTTTTCCATCTAAACTGTGACCATTTACTTTATATCCATCATTATTTTAAGTGATAAATAAATTATACCACTGACTTATCTTGCCTTCACTCGCAAGCCGATATTTTTGTAGATGGACAACGAAATCTTTGCACACTAAATCCAAAAAATAATTACCTCGCAACGTATTCATTGCAAACGTCCAGGAATATAAAGAAACATTCGTTGTTCGGCGTGTAAGCTTTATGCGACCGAAGCATTGTGCCGACTTGTTTTAATGTCACCAAATCTATAACGTGAATATCGATTTCCTGAGCAATCGGCGGTGGATCTAATGGATGGGCAATCGTGTACCCTTCGGGCCATGGCCTGCTATTTACGTACAAATACCTGCAACAAAAAATGCCGAAACATAGTCAAAAGCTTAAGTAAAAAAAAAAAAAAAAAATGATCAAGTTTACTCGTGTAAGTATTTCATTTAACCCAGATAAAGTTCTATATGTAGGACGACTATTTTAAAGTTCCTCTTAAAATTACATCCAGAATATCGTCAGCACCATCTATCATTTTTTTAGTTCAATAAGTACGTTCAGTGATTATTCATTGACATTTGTCAGGAAGCGAAAAATAACCTCTCTGTGTTTTTAAATCTTAATTACTTTCCTTTAATTTAAATCTCGGGCAAATATGGGTTATTTTGATTTAACACAGATGACACAATTCTTATGACCCATAATCAAGTGAAGTTGTCCACAAATATATTTCCTTATGGTATATAGTCCAGGGCGGAAAGTAGGCCAACCTTGGTGAGCGATTTTGTAAAACTTGGGCCCTTCGTTTACTGGACTAATAAAATACTTCATAAAAGTGTTCTAAAACCCAACTCAACAATTACACTAAATTGCCTCTCATAATAATTTTAAATAAACTCAAAATAGAAAAAGTCTAGTTTCACCGATTACAGCATTACGAAGAGCCTTTATTATTATTTATTACATACCTATGATCAGGACTCAATCCCATCCCAATAATGTGCCCGTGCAAATCGATCAAGTGATCTATCTTATCAAACTTATCAGCTACAGAGTCATAGTCCAGCCAGTTCGGCTCAGTCGGCGGAGAAGAGGACTTCTGCATCTCCTTCCTCTTCTCCTGTAGTTTCAGTCTTTCCCTTAACGACAGTCCGGGATCTATCCGCTTCGGAAACATAAACGGCTTTATCCTCTTGAATCCTAAAACGTACAACAATGTCTATCTCAGGGGCAGCTGACTAACGCACCAAATAATTATCCCAGAAATTCCATACAAGTAAATAACATTTGCGGTTCAACCTTGATAACATATGGTTAATTGCAACCATGAGATCCATATTAGTTGGTAATCTATTCGGTGCATAAATTTGTAATGAATCCATGATTTTGTTTTATACTCGACAAAATCCACTTTATAATTTTATAACCTCAATTAAAATAAATTCTGTGCAATAAAACACTTTTTACTTTGTTTGCAGTGGCGTTGCGAGCCTTACTCGCGCCCGGGGTACAATGCCTTTTTAGCGCCCCCCTCCCCTTTAGAAAACCATAGTGTTCCTTTTTTTCCTTTTTATTTACGAATTAATATTTATTATATTACACTGGCACTAAATTTAAAATATATTTTCCAGAAATCAATTATAATAAAAATTTAAATTATCCAGCAATTTTTTGTTTTGCGAACCATTAGGCGCCCCTTTGTGAATAGCGCCCGGGGCATGATGCCCCCCTTGCCTTTGCTTGTATAACACTTTGATTTCTGCCGCAGTCAAAAGAATAAATCAAAGTGTTATACAAAGTAAAAAGTGTTTTATTCCCTATAAAAGCATGTTATCTTCACCAAGTTTTATTAATTGCTGATTTTATTTCATGTTCGGCAAAATCCACAATTTCATGTAATGTAAACCATCGGCACACTTTATAATTTCATAACCTCAATTAAAACAAATTCCTTCGAAAAGTCAGTTTATTCTTTAAAATACAAACGTAGCGATTGGATCACCGCATTATAAAATAACTTAAGAGTAACTCAATGCATTCTAACTTACCAATTTGATGTGGTGTGTACGTTTTGAACCCAGTGGTGAATATTAAATATTTATCGTTATGCACAATGGCTTCCAGCTCCTCGTTTCCACTGTCGAAGGAATTTTCAGAGTGTTCGTTTTCCATTTCAAACTCTCTACCAGTTTCAATATCACGATCGTCTTCCTCATCGTCCAAATCACTGTCCGTATCGGAATAACCTACCCTATTTTGCGACTCCACCATTCGATAATCGGCGTTGTAATGAATCGAAGTTTCCGTTTCAAAACTATCGTTGCCGCTCGGCAATTGCTGATTGCTACCATGAGCTTAAAGAATGTAATAATAGATTTGGGTGTTTATGTAAAAAGTACATTCGTCGATTGTAACAGATTTTACCAGTGACGGTTCGCGGGGTATTTTCTGGTACAGCCGAGGAACAAGAGGTGGTAATATAGATAGGTAGGGTCAGTTGCAGAGACCGCACCTATCTGTATTACCACCTCTTGTTCCTAGGCCGTACCAGAAATAACCCCGCGAACCGTCACTGGATTTTACATATGAATTTAGAAGCAGAAGTGAAAAGTACTCACCTCGATTGTGATTGATCAAATTATCGATATCCCTGTGACTGACGGGATTGCCCCGTTCCTGGAAGAGAGCCTTCCGCTTGTTCTCCTCGGTCTCGACCTCCATCTCCTGCCCGGCGTTTTCGGAGTTCGGCAGGCAGTTGGCTATCATGATGGACCTAATCGAGCTGGCGTTCCTGTTATAGAACCTGTACATATTTTTGGTGATTGGTACGTGCTCAGACTCGGTCTCTTGCGATGCCTTATTTAACCACAAAATTGAAGTACTAACTAAATGTGCTAACCAACGTAAGTCTCCAGATAACAAGTGCTGATCACTGTACCAAGTACCAAATATATCGTAAGGTTTGCTGCCGACGCGACACTGCAATTCAAAACCTGAAAACAATTTAAAAAAAAATTATCCTCAAAATTTGTTTTTATTCGAATCTTTAATTTTTTTCAAACTATCATCTTTCTAAAATTTATATATAATCATGATGATGGTTGCAACCGTTACTAATTCATAATATGATCACTGAATAAAACACTTACTATGTTTTTTAGCACAATTTATTTTATGTATGTACAAATATTACATATACATACATAATTTCACGACTTAAGTTTTCGACGTTTTACGGTCATTATCATTATGTATGTATATATAATATTAGTACATACATAAAATAAATTATGGTAAAAAACATAGTATTTATTTATTCAGTGATTATATACAATCCTGAGATATTTCACACCTTTATTTTTCTAAAATTTGAGAAATTTTACACAATCAAAAACTACTCACCTTGTAAACTAAAAACAGCTATTTCCCCCGAAGTACTATGCGGTGTTCCGAAATGAACTCCAGACACCAACAGCAGAGTATCGGATTCGTTAAACTGTGAAAACTGTGTGTACTTCCACGAAAAAGCCTTCATGTCCCTGTAATACTTAATGGATGCGGGGTAGGATGAATCCCATAGCTGATGATTAAAAAAAAAATTAAGCTTCATAAATTTGGGTTTCTTGAGGCAATCGGTATACTTACTAGTACTGATCCATCCTTGGAACAAGTGGCGAAGTACAGTCCATTGTGGGAAAAGCTGACGTGCAAAACTTCGTTGTCGTGATCAGTTAAGGTTTCCGTTTGCACTATTGGTATGTGAAAGCAGAGTCGTTTAAATTCCTCATACCAAAGGTTACCTTAATTGGACAACATTATTCAATTTATTTGACAAGAAAAATGCATACATTCTAATTATATTTCCTAGAATTGCTTACAATTTTGTAACTAATCTTGATGCAGTATTTGAATTTTTTTGACAATCAAATAATCTTAAAAACGTGCATAAATATTCAACCTGAATGATATTTTTTACTTGCTTATGCAATTTACAGTCAATTCCAAATAAATTGGGAGGTGTAATTGCACCATTCTTTTAATTTTGCTATTGTTAATTAAATAACCTAAACCTAAAACTAATATTTTATTTAAACACATAACATTCCTTCATTATTATTTTGAAACATTCTCAGTGGGTTTCACTAAGGTGGTAATAAATTTAACTCTAGTTTAAATGGCATAACACTGGTATTTTATTTTTGGCTGTGTAAACGATCTTTCAAATGGTAAAGGGAATGCAAAATTTGAGGTTAGGTTCTGTGATTACATAACACATATTTTAATTGATATTTACTCTTCCACAATGTTTATTAACAAATTCTTCTCTATTTCGATGTATTTCTACCTTAAGAGGGGGCACCACACCCATTAAAATTTGGAAACATTCTTATCTTGTTGTTTTACAACTTAATTAGCTCGATTTTAACATATAATTGTAAGATGTGAGCCACAGAATTTTGTTTCCGAGTTGGCCATGCCTAAGAGAAAGAAACATAGCAGTCAGTCTGAAATTAATTCTTTTTTTTTTTAATCTAACTCATGACATACCTCATTTATCTCACAGCCAACTCTAAAACAAAATTTTGTGACTCACACGATATATTCCTATTTTTAACTGTTTCATTTTGTTAATCATATTATTTTTGTAACCATTGAATCAATTGGCTTATCTTTATTATTTAGACTCTGTTTTTTCTTTCGGCTTGAATCTTGTACCCTTGACGTATGTAAAACCTTAGTTGCTTGCATTAATAAACTTTTAGTATAACTACTAACTTGGAGTTCGAAATAATCACATTTGAACAGCCCCCGTTCAATTCTGAGGTCAAATATTTTTCAAAACGTCAAAAAATAGAAATCGAGCCAGAAAGACCTTTGGTCGATAGCCATTCACATGAGGGAAAAATAACTCCATGTATTTACTTGTTTATGTATTATAATAAGTTATAACTACTGTGTCAATAAAGATTTTGTATATATATATATAAGAATCGTTTTTTTTTTAATCCCTCTTATCATTCCTAGTCTCCTGATACAAATCGTGAAAATTTTTCGAAATTAATTTTGGATACACATTCTGAACCGTAAATTTTCGATCGATTTTTGAACCTAAAAATTCCTCTTTTCATTCCTGGTCTCCTGATACAAATCATGAAAATTTTTCGAAATTAATTTTGGGTAGACATTCTGAACCGTAAATTTTCGATCGATTTTTGAACCAATAATACCTCTTTTCATTCCTGGTCTCCTGATACAAATCGTGAAAAATTGTCGAAATTAATTTTGGGTAGACATTCTGAACCGTAAATTTTCGATCGATTTTTGAACCAATAATACCTCTTTTCATTCCTGGTCTCCTGATACAAATCGTGAAAAATTGTCGAAATTAATTTTGGATACACATTCTGAACCGTAAATTTTCGATAGATTTTTGAACCAATAATACCTCTTTTCATTCCTGGTCTCCTGATACAAATCGTGAAAAATTGTCGAAATTAATTTTGGATACACATTCTGAACCGTAAATTTTCGATAGATTTTTGAACCAATAATACCTCTTTTCATTCCTGGTCTTCTGATACAAATCATGAAAAATTGTCGAAATTAATTTTGGGTAGACATTCTGAACCGTAAATTTTCGATCGATTTTTGAACCAATAATACCTCTTTTCATTCCTGGTCTCCTGATACAAATCGTGAAAAATTTTCGAAATTAATTTTGGGTAGACATTCTGAACCGTAAATTTTCGATCGATTTTTGAACCAATAATACCTCTTTTCATTCCTGGTCTCCTGATACAAATCGTGAAAAATTTTCGAAATTAATTTTGGGTAGACATTCTGAACCGTAAATTTTCGATCGATTTTTGAACCAATAATACCTCTTTTCATTCCTGGTCTCCTGATACAAATCGTGAAAAATTGTCGAAATTAATTTTGGATACACATTCTGAACCGTAAATTTTCGATAGATTTTTGAACCAATAATACCTCTTTTCATTCCTGGTCTTCTGATACAAATCGTGAAAAATTGTCGAAATTAATTTTGGGTAGACATTCTGAACCGTAAATTTTCGATCGATTTTTGAACCAATAATACCTCTTTTCATTCCTGGTCTCCTGATACAAATCGTGAAAAATTTTCGAAATTAATTTTGGGTAGACATTCTGAACCGTAAATTTTCGATCGATTTTTGAACCAATAATACCTCTTTTCATTCCTGGTCTCCTGATACAAATCGTGAAAAATTGTCGAAATTAATTTTGGATACACATTCTGAACCGTAAATTTTCGATAGATTTTTGAACCAATAATACCTCTTTTCATTCCTGGTCTTCTGATACAAATCATGAAAAATTGTCGAAATTAATTTTGGGTAGACATTCTGAACCGTAAATTTTCGATCGATTTTTGAACCAATAATACCTCTTTTCATTCCTGGTCTCCTGATACAAATCGTGAAAAATTGTCGAAATTAATTTTGGATACACATTCTGAACCGTAAATTTTCGATAGATTTTTGAACCAATAATACCTCTTTTCATTCCTGGTCTCCTGATACAAATCGTGAAAAATTGTCGAAATTAATTTTGGATACACATTCTGAACCGTAAATTTTCGATAGATTTTTGAACCAATAATACCTCTTTTCATTCCTGGTCTCCTGATACAAATCGTGAAAAATTGTCGAAATTAATTTTGGATACACATTCTGAACCGTAAATTTTCGATAGATTTTTGAACCAATAATACCTCTTTTCATTCCTGGTCTTCTGATACAAATCATGAAAAATTGTCGAAATTAATTTTGGGTAGACATTCTGAACCGTAAATTTTCGATCGATTTTTGAACCAATAATACCTCTTTTCATTCCTGGTCTCCTGATACAAATCGTGAAAAATTTTCGAAATTAATTTTGGGTAGACATTCTGAACCGTAAATTTTCGATCGATTTTTGAACCAATAATACCTCTTTTCATTCCTGGTCTCCTGATACAAATCGTGAAAAATTTTCGAAATTAATTTTGGGTAGACATTCTGAACCGTAAATTTTCGATCGATTTTTGAACCAATAATACCTCTTTTCATTCCTGGTCTCCTGATACAAATCGTGAAAAATTGTCGAAATTAATTTTGGATACACATTCTGAACCGTAAATTTTCGATAGATTTTTGAACCAATAATACCTCTTTTCATTCCTGGTCTTCTGATACAAATCATGAAAAATTGTCGAAATTAATTTTGGGTAGACATTCTGAACCGTAAATTTTCGATCGATTTTTGAACCAATAATACCTCTTTTCATTCCTGGTCTCCTGATACAAATCGTGAAAAATTTTCGAAATTAATTTTGGGTAGACATTCTGAACCGTAAATTTTCGATCGATTTTTGAACCAATAATACCTCTTTTCATTCCTGGTCTCCTGATACAAATCGTGAAAAATTGTCGAAATTAATTTTGGATACACATTCTGAACCGTAAATTTTCGATAGATTTTTGAACCAATAATACCTCTTTTCATTCCTGGTCTTCTGATACAAATCATGAAAAATTGTCGAAATTAATTTTGGGTAGACATTCTGAACCGTAAATTTTCGATCGATTTTTGAACCAATAATACCTCTTTTCATTCCTGGTCTCCTGATACAAATCGTGAAAAATTTTCGAAATTAATTTTGGGTAGACATTCTGAACCGTAAATTTTCGATCGATTTTTGAACCAATAATACCTCTTTTCATTCCTGGTCTCCTGATACAAATCGTGAAAAATTGTCGAAATTAATTTTGGATACACATTCTGAACCGTAAATTTTCGATAGATTTTTGAACCAATAATACCTCTTTTCATTCCTGGTCTCCTGATACAAATCGTGAAAAATTGTCGAAATTAATTTTGGATACACATTCTGAACCGTAAATTTTCGATAGATTTTTGAACCAATAATACCTCTTTTCATTCCTGGTCTCCTGATACAAATCGTGAAAAATTATCGAAATTAATTTTGGATACACATTCTGAACCGTAAATTTTCGATCGATTTTTGAACCAATAATACCTCTTTTCATTCCTGGTCTTCTGATACAAATCATGAAAAATTGTCGAAATTAATTTTGGATACACATTCTGAACCGTAAATTTTCGATCGATTTTTGAACCAATAATACCTCTTTTCATTCCTGGTCTCCTGATACAAATCGTGAAAAATTTTCGAAATTAATTTTGGGTAGACATTCTGAACCGTAAATTTTCGATCGATTTTTGAACCAATAATACCTCTTTTCATTCCTGGTCTCCTGATACAAATCGTGAAAAATTTTCGAAATTAATTTTGGGTAGACATTCTGAACCGTAAATTTTCGATCGATTTTTGAACCAATAAAACCTCTTTTCATTCCTGGTCTCCTGATACAAATCGTGAAAAATTGTCGAAATTAATTTTGGATACACATTCTGAACCGTAAATTTTCGATCGATTTTTGAAGTGAAAAATACCTCTTTTCATTCCTGGTTTCCTGATACAAATCGTGAAATTTTTTCGAAATTAATTTCGGGTACACATTCTGAACCGTAAATTTTCGATCGATTTTTGAAGCGAAAAATTCCTCTTTTCATTCTTGGTCTCCTGATACAAATCATGAAAATTTTTCGAAATTAATTTTGGGTAGACATTCTGAACCGTAAATTTTCGATCGATTTTTGAACCAATAATACCTCTTTTCATTCCTGGTCTCCTGATACAAATCGTGAAAAATTTTCGAAATTAATTTTGGGTAGACATTCTGAACCGTAAATTTTCGATCGATTTTTGAACCAATAATACCTCTTTTCATTCCTGGTCTCCTGATACAAATCGTGAAAAATTTTCGAAATTAATTTTGGGTAGACATTCTGAACCGTAAATTTTCGATCGATTTTTGAACCAATAATACCTCTTTTCATTCCTGGTCTCCTGATACAAATCGTGAAAAATTTTCGAAATTAATTTTGGGTAGACATTCTGAACCGTAAATTTTCGATCGATTTTTGAACCAATAAAACCTCTTTTCATTCCTGGTCTCCTGATACAAATCATGAAAAATTTTCGAAATTAATTTTGGGTACACATTCTGAACCGTAAATTTTCGATCGATTTTTGAAGTGAAAAATACCTCTTTTCATTCCTGGTTTCCTGATACAAATCGTGAAATTTTTTCGAAATTAATTTCGGGTACACATTCTGAACCGTAAATTTTCGATCGATTTTTGAACCTAAAAATACCTCTTTTCATTCCTAGTCTCCTGATACAAATCGTGAAAATTTTTCGAAATTAATTTTGGGTACACATTCTGAACCGTAGATTTTCGATCGATTTTTGAAGCGAAAAATTCCTCTGTTCATTCCTGGTCTCCTGATACAAATCGTGAAAAATTTTCGAAATTAATTTAGGGTACACATTCTGAACCGTAAATTTTCGATCGATTTTTGAAGCGAAAAATTCCTCTTTTCATTCTTGGTCTCCTGATACAAATCATGAAAATTTTTCGAAATTAATTTTGGGTACACATTCTGAACCGTAAAGTTTCGATCGATTTTTGAAGCGAAAAATTCCTCTTTTCATTCCTGGTCTCCTGATACAAATCGTGAAAAATTTTCGAAATTAATTTAGGGTACACATTCTGAACCGTAAATTTTCGATCGATTTTTGAAGCGTAAAATTCCTCTTTTCATTCCTGGTCTCCCGATACAAATCGTGAAAAATTTTCGAAATTAATTTAGGGTACACATTCTGAACCGTAAATTTTCGATCGATTTTTGAAGCGAAAAATTCCTCTTTTGATTCCTGGTCTCCTGATACAAATCGTGAAAAATTTTCGAAATTAATTTTGGGTACACATTCTGAACCGTAAATTTTCGATCGATTTTTGAAGCGAAATATACCTCTTTTCATTCCTGGTCTCCTGATACAAATAATGAAAAATTTTCGAAATTAATTTTGGGTACACATTCTGAACCGTAAAAAACCTCTTTCCATTCCTGGTCTCCTGATACAAATCGTGAAAAATTTTCGAAATTAATTTTGGGTACACATTCTGAACCGTAAATTTTCGATCGATTTTTGAACCAAAAATACCTCTTTTCATTCCTGGTCTCCTGATACAAATCGTGAAAAATTTTCAAAATTAATTTTGGGTACACATTCTGAACCGTAAATTTTGGATCGATTTTTGAAGCGAAAAATACCTCTTTTCATTCCTGGTCTCCTGATACAGATCGTGAAAAATTTTCGAAATTAATTTTGGGTACACATTCTGAACCGTAAAAAACCTCTTTCCATTCCTGGTCTCCTGATACAAATCGTGAAAAATTTTCGAAATTAATTTTGGGTACACATTCTGAACCGTAAATTTTCGATCGATTTTTGAAGCTAAATATACCTCTTTTCATTCTTGGTCTCCTGATACAAATAATGAAAAATTTTCGAAATTAATTTTGGGTACACATTCTGAACCGTAAATTTTCGATCGATTTTTTAAGCGAAATATACCTCTTTTCATTCCTGGTCTCCTGATACAGATCGTGAAAAATTTTCGAAATTAATTTTGGGTACACATTCTGAACCATAAATTTTTGATCGATTTTTGAACCTAAAAATACCTCTTTGATTGACACTTTTGACATTTTTCAAAATATCTTGTTACCCGTAATTTTTTTTTTTAAGTTTGAAGTGTTATTTTATTGGGCTTGTAAAACTGCACTTCTTTGCCCATTTAACCGTTTCTCCATCTCTTAAGGTTAAGGTTTCCGAGATCCCCATAGAGAACATCGAAAAAACTCACCCTGTATAACTCTATTTTTAGTGGTATTTATCACTATAAGCTTTAATATTTGATTTGTTGTAATCTTATCTAGTTTAAATAAATATTCAATAAAATTATAGTGTCTGTACTTTATATGATAATATTTATCAATAATCAAATTGACACCATCCAACAATATTCTATTTGTTTATATATATTTTGTACAAGTTGGCAAAGAGAGGTATCACCCACGGAGAGAAAAGTCATAGTGGTCATACCTTACTTCGCCCACGCTTGCAGTATAACGTTTTATCCTGCACCTTCAACCTCACTGATTTTTGACACCCGTAACAAAAACGTTAAACACAAAGGCTTATATAATAACCTATAGTAACAATTGTAATTTTTTAACATTTAGTATTTCCGATTAAAATATTTACCTGCCATGATCGAAACATTTTGTTCCACCTTGAAATTCTTATAAAACAGTCTCTTCCAGAGGAACTCGTCCCGGCTAATTTCGAACCAATTCTTGCACACCTGTCCGGCTGTCACCACTTCTTTGTAATCCAAATTGTAAAAAATCTTCAGGAGCGCTGGTGTGGGCAAGTAAGCCCAGTGCTCGATCTCCATGATTTACAATATTACACCTCTTGTAAACACTTACAAATCATCTGTTCAAAACAACAATCACTGTTTGGTGCAGTCGCGGACGTAACACTGCACACTTTGCAGGAATAAAGGTTCGCAATTAAATATCACTTTGTTTACTAGGATAAATTTAGAAACGTTCATTGTTGGCTTTCCGTTGGAGTGCGGATCTGTGTATATTTCCTAGTACGGCGAACTACTTTGCAATAATAAACATTCTCCATATTTTACAGAACTTCTAAAAATGGAATAAATTCGCAAACGTCACCAAGAGATGGCGATTACAATGGTTCAATAGGTTAGAAATGCTCTTGCTAATCCGCGCAATTATTTTTTGCGAATTATTAGTTTTAACGGGCTAATTAAAATTGCATATATAAAATAACGGGGTATACAAATTATTCACACTATTATTTGATTATTTTCGTAACTAGGTTGAAAATTATGAGAAAAAATCAATTCTTGGGGTTACCAATTTATCTTCTTTTATTTCTTCCAGTATTACGCAAATGTATCAATATTAGGCAGCGGCGGCTCGTGGATTTCCGTAGGGGAGGCAAAGACAAAGATGCTGCTCGTGCTGTTCTACTTACTCTTATAGAGGAAGCAAATATTCCGTTGCTTTTTCGGCCAAATTTTCTTTCGTTGCCTTACCGCCGAACATCCACGAACCGCCGCTGATATTAAGTAAAATAATCATCATCGCGCAAAGTCAGGTTTTCTATAAGGGTTAACTTTAACCACTGTGAAGCATAATTTACGAAGTAAATTATTCAAATGATGCGGTTTGTGATAAGATAGTATTAAAACGTCTGAAATAATGAATTATTATTCTAATAACAAATCCAATTTTGTATTGTACAAAAATTAACAAGATAACAGCGGCGGCTCGTGAATGTTCGGCGGTAAGGCAACGGAAGAAAATTTGACCGAAAAGCAACGGTATATTTGCTTCCTCTATTACAGTAAGTAGTGCAGCACGAGCGGCATCTTTGTCTTTGCCTCACCTACGGAAATTCACGAGCCACAAGATAACGATTATAATCTTTGATTCACGCTACTCCATGATAAATCTGGTAACCCTACATTTAGTTCATATATCTTGTATATACTAAGGCATTTAATTTTTACAAACATCGAATATTTATTACCTGACATTACATTTTAAAATTCATACAAACAACTTTAATTTGCATTCATATTTCCACAAACTAATCACCATAGAATCTTAGAAATATCAAACACATTTTCGACGGAAACAATAATGAGGCCAAACATTTTGGCAGCCTTGAGAACGGCGAGTGACAGTTCGTGCAATACGTGTTACTAGTAAAGGGCCGTTCCGCGTCCGAGCCCCAAAATTTCAAAACTATGACTGTAACACACAAATTGGATGAGCTCGTCCAAACGGCCAACCTCTATACCTTCAAAAAGACAGTATTCCATTTCTACGTACTGCCGTTTATCCTCATTTACACGGGGTGGATATACGGCTGGTGTGGAGTGTACGGTTTCTGGGAGTTCTACGAGGGTGGCTTCGTGGGGATCGCCGGGATAGGATGCTTCCAGATATTGTGCTGCCTCGGGTGTTACTGGTCAGTGCACGTGAACTGTTGGATGACATGCAAGGCAGTGAGTACACAAATCGAGAACCTAACCTATATTTCCTGAACATATGAATTAAATATGTTTATATTTTTGTTTAATGAGAGCCATCACGGTTCCAACAACATGTGTTAGCTTTTCGAGCATTGTTTTAGCTAACTTATAGCTCGAGTAGAAATTGTCTACATGTAGAGTGCGCCCTTGATAAAGAGGATTCTCACACAACTTCA
The DNA here is from genome assembly GCA_910593695.2 of Ocypus olens. NCBI lineage: Eukaryota > Metazoa > Arthropoda > Insecta > Coleoptera > Staphylinidae > Ocypus > Ocypus olens. Next base: position 8,882,636 of record OU343048.1, read on the forward strand.
AACACACATTTGCTGCTAATTAGACTTTGCGTTGCCCTGTCGCTGACTTTCCAGCATATACTTCAAGTGCCCATGGGCAACCATCAATTGAACATAGTTTAAGGGGAACGTCTGGTTTTGTTTGATTCAAATTTTCATATTTTTTTATAGACATCCATTTTATATGATATGAGATTTTATGCATTTGAAAATATATATTCAGAGGCATCAAAAACAGTTTTTTTATAAAATTATATTCATTTCAACTCCACCAGAGGGCGCAGCAGTCTCCTGAAAAACCGTGTATTCTGCGGTGGACAGAATATTGCTGAAACAAAAAATCACACAGCATTGTAAAGTAGACATATATATCCTGTCTGTATGAAGGAATTAATGATATTTCTCAGAGGCAATAAATTATTTGGTTAAATTAGTTAAAATATATTTCGAATTGTTTTTTTCTAGGAACAAGACCACAACAAAGCCACCGTGGTTAAAGTAGTACCAACATCGAACAATGGATCTTCTGAACTCGTCAAATTACACCACACAAAGGTAACTAAATTCCTTCCACAATTATCCGTCTAACGTATTATTTCTAGCATGAAAAAGGCACATCGACGTGGTTCATGTTCCAAAAAACCAAGTACATGTATTTCGATGAAAAAAAGACGTTCAGAGGCCTCGAGTTTCCCATACACAAAACATATGGAGAATACATGAACTGGAAAGGGTATCAAGAGGATAACGACGTTAAAGATGCCGAGGTGTTGTACGGACGCAACCACTTGGACATGGTTGTGCCCGAGTTCATGGAACTCTTCAAAGAGCGCGCCACCGCACCATTTTTCGTCTTTCAAGTGTTCTGCGTCGGGCTGTGGTGTTTAGATAAGTACTGGTACTACTCGATATTCACACTGGTAATGTTGGTGATGTTCGAATGCACTTTGGTCCATCAGCAATTGAGGAACATGGCCGAGATACGTAAGATGGGGAATAAGCCCTACAATTTGCTGGTTTATAGGAACAGGAGGTGGAGGCAGATGTCGACTGATGAACTCATTCCGGGTGATATTATTTCCATAACCAGATCACAAAACGATAATTTAGTTCCGTGCGACGTTCTGCTGCTGCGCGGTTCGTGCATCGTTGATGAGAGCATGCTGACGGGAGAGTCTGTGCCTCAAATGAAGGAAGCCGTGGAGGCTTTTGATGCAACGAAAATCCTCGATCCGGACACGGACGGAAAACTTCATATTTTATCGGGTGGCACAAAGGTAGTTCAAAACTCACCGCCTTCAAAAAGCAACACCGGCTTACGGGCTCAGGATAACGGATGTGTGGCTTATGTTTTAAGAACTGGATTTAACACCTCGCAGGGTAAACTGTTGAGAACGATTCTTTTCGGTGTTAAGAGGGTGACTGCAAATAATTTGGAGACGTTTGGATTCATCCTGTTCTTGCTGATATTCGCCATTGCCGCCGCAGCGTACGTCTGGGTGAAGGGGTGCGAGGATCCGGAGAGAAACAGATATAAACTTTTCCTCGAGTGCACATTAATTCTTACTTCCGTCATTCCACCAGAGTTACCTATAGAATTATCACTGGCTGTTAACACGAGCTTATTGGCTCTGTCGAAATACGGTGTTTACTGTACTGAACCGTTCAGGATTCCCTTCGCGGGGAAGATTGAGATTTGCTGCTTTGATAAGACCGGCACGCTGACCAGTGATAATTTAGTGTTTGAAGGTGTCGCTTTGGCCAAGGCTGATTCTAAAGTGACACCTGCGTCTGAAATACCAATGGAGTCGATGCACGTGTTGGCTACTTGTCATTCGTTGTCTCAGTTGGATGAGGGGATGGTTGGGGATCCTTTGGAGAAGGCCACTCTTACTGCTATTGAGTGGAATTTAACCAAAGGTTGGTACCTAGCAATTTAAATTTTGAAAGTTTTAAAGATTTTTTCCTTAACCACTTCGCGCCCATGCTGCTTTGATTGGGTTATAGCATAATCCCTGGTTTATTGAAAATTTACTTTTTTGTTGTTGTTACGGTTTTCTACAGAATATTATTCCATAGTCATAATCTACCTTATGCAAATAATATTAAAAAAAATTCAATAGATGGCGCTAAAGTGGTATTTTTTTAATTTGTAAAATTTGTGGCGACCTGGGCCTGAAGAGGCCAAGATTATAATGGCATTTTTAATGTTTGTAATAGAGCTATTAGATAATTCTATACAGGATTGTATTATTTTTCTGTTCAGGTGATGCAGTGATTCCAAAGAAAGCAAAATCACCGGGCCTGAAAATATTCACGCGTTTCCATTTCTCATCTGCTCTCAAACGCATGTCGGTGATCGCCGGATACAATCCCCAAGGATCCACGGACACCGTCTACATAGCAAGCGTCAAAGGAGCGCCGGAAATCCTCAAGCAAATGTACAAAGAGGTGCCCGAAAACTACGACGACGTCTATCTAGAACTGTCGAGGAGAGGAGCCCGCGTGCTTGCCTTAGGCCACCGTGAAATCGGCCACCAAAACCCTCAGCAGATCCGCAATTTAACCCGCGACGATATCGAACAAGATTTAACATTCGTCGGATTCATGATCATATCCTGCCCCCTGAAATCCGACTCGAAATTCGTGATCAAGGAATTGATCCGCGCCTCCCACAAAGTGGTGATGATCACCGGCGACAATCCACTAACGGCGTGCCACGTGGCCAAGGAACTGAAGTTCACGCAGAAAACCTCATTTTTAATACTCGCCGAAGTCGAGGGGACGTGGAAGTGGGAATCGATCAATAAATCCGAGGTGATAGACTTGAAGGAGGTGAATCCGCAAAAGCACGATTTATGCGTCACGGGCGACGGCTTAAATTACCTCAAGGAATTCGAGCAGAAATACATGGCGAAACTGCTCTCGCAAATTACGGTTTTCGCTCGGTTCGCTCCCAAGCAGAAAGAATACGTGGTTGTTACCCTTAAAAATTTAGGCTTTAACACTCTTATGTGCGGCGATGGAACGAACGATGTCGGCGCCTTGAAGCACGCCGAGGTGGGCGTCGCCATCCTGTCTAATGCTCCCGAACGGATGCCCGAAAAGAAGGACAACAAGGAGAGGGTGGAGAAGGAGAAGAAGAAAATTCGCGAGAGTTTCGGTGGGCCGAGAAACGCGAGGACCAACAAGGAGAATATTACCAACTTGCAGAAGATGATTAAGGAGATGGAGGAACAGGACCAGGCGCAGGTTGTTAAGTTGGGTGATGCTAGTATAGCGGCGCCTTTTACTAGTAAATTCTCATCTATTTTATGCAGTAAGTATGAATTTTGCTTCATTTCTTCTATTTTGTAATTTCAGCAAGACTTAACAAGAATTAACTAAAAGTAAAGGGTGTTTTAAATTGCGCGGTTTTTTTAAAGGATAAATCAAATATAGATGGCGCACTGAATTCGTCTGTTTATTTTGACAATTTCATCAATGAACAACCAGCTGATTTTTCTCAAAAAATCATCTTTTTCGATGAGGCACACAACTTGGTGGCTATGTTAACACTGTTTGAGCAGGCGCTATGACCAAGGTGACTTGCCTGTGTAGCGGGTTAGATTTGCAACGTAAGCGAAAATATTGCACGTGCCGCCGTGTATGATGAACTGTATGCAACTATTCTGCATGTTTGCATTTAAAAATAGACGGCCTGCCTATAGCACACAGTTCGCAAAGTGTCTACAGATAGACGCTCTCGCTCAAAGTGTGTTAATAAACAAAATTGCTGTATCTGGGGTGAGGAAAATCCACGAATTATTCATGAGAAACCTCCTAAACGCATTATGGTCAGGTGGTGTAATTGGACCTTACTTCTTTCAAAATGCTGTTGGTGAAGTTGTAACTTTATGGTGATCGATATCGTCGACTGTTAACCGAATTTTTGTGGCCTGAAATAATGAATATTGATGTGAGGACATTTGGTTTCAACAGGATGGAGCTACATCTTGTGCTAATGAAACAATAACTTTATTGCGTACCAAATTTCCTGAACGTGTTATCAGCAGAAATAGTGATGTTAATTGGCCAGCAAGATCATGTGATTTATCACCTTTGGATTATTTTGTTTGGGGTTACGTGAAAAGCCAGGTCTATAAGAATAATCCACAGTCGATTCCTGAACTTAAGGATGAAATTATTCATGTCATTGCTGAGATGGAGCCTCAATTATGTCAAAATGTCATTTTAAAATTTTTAAAGAGTGGACATCTGCGGAGCTGCAAGAGGAGGCCATTTGGCAGATATTGTTTTTTGTTTATAAATGTCATAACTAATACTTCAATTACCAATACAAAGTTTTTGAAAATGAATGGAAGTTATGTGTTTTATTTATTTAAAAAAAAGAACGTGCAATTTGAAACACCCTTTAGCTATATATTTATTGTCAACTATAAAAACATTATTTTTTACTGTTTCTCCAGAATAAAAACTTTTGACCATCAAAAATATTTTTTTTATATTTTTTGCATTCACATATACAGGGTGCCCGGATTTCGTAGGGGCAACATGGGCAACTTCTGCATTTGAAGAGATAGAGAGATGGTCAAATTAGCAAAACGGTGCAGGTACGAGGGCTCGTTAGGAATCCATCCCCAAATCCCACTTGTCAACTATAAAAAACACTTGTTCAAATTAAGAATTAAAACAAAATCTCCCAATTTCTTCAATTCCAGATTTTCTTTTAATTTTTATTGTGGAGGCCATGACAAGTGGGATTTTGGGATGGATTCTCAATGAGCCCTCGAACCTGCACCTTTTTGCTAATTTGACCATCTCTCTATCTCTTCAAATGCAGAAGTTGCCCATGTTGTCCCTACGAAATCCGGGCACCCTGTATATTTCTTATCAACCATAACAAAAAATGTTTTTTTTTTACCGTTTTTTTTTAAACAAACTGTGCTTTAATGTGTTAAAATGAGTTTGTGATGTCGATGTACAAGGTGCCCGGATTTCGGAGGGACAACATGGGCAACTTCTGTTAGATTACTAAAAATTTGCAAAAATTAAAATTAGTTCCAATGAAAGTGTTAAAATTGCCACGCAAATTGGTGTACCGCATCTCGGTATCTTGCGTAGCAGGGAAGTTACAGCAAATGGAAGAAATTGGGAGATTTTGTTTTTATTTTTATTTTGAACAAGTGGGCCATGACAAGTGGGATTTCAAGGTGGATTCTTAATGGGTTGTCAAACCTGCACCTCTTTGCTAATTTGACCATCTCTCTATCTCTTCAAATGCAGAAGTTGCCCATGTTATCCCTGCAAAATCCGGGCACCTTGTACTTGTCCTTTTTGTTGTATTATTGTTGCCCGTTTATAATTCAATTTCAGTTTGTCACATCATAAAGCAAGGAAGGTGTACACTGGTGACAACATTGCAGATGTTTAAGATCCTAGCGTTGAATGCACTCATTTTAGCTTACACCCAGTCAGTTCTGTATTTGGATGATATAAAACTGAGAGATATGCAGGCTACCCTTCAAGGACTGCTACTGGCGGCTTGCTTCTTGTTTATATCAAGATCTAAGGTTAGTAATTATATCATTTCATTGGTATTGACAATGTATACTCTGTTCACTTTTTATTCTCGCTGCAGTGGGCTTTGTTAGGGTGACTATTGTATTACCGAAACTTAAGTCACAAAAATAAATATATAAGTTATACAAAACAAAGTTAAAAGTGTTTTAATATTTAAAATGTATAACGAAGTAGAAGCCTCCAGCATAAACAAAATTAAAAGTGTGTTTTATTTAATTTACTATCAAAAATACAACATGCCAATGTGAGGACAAAAAACACCCCAACTGCAGCGAGAATAAAATGTGAATAGTGTACACATCCGAATTTTATAACTGGATTATAATTTTTAATTCAACGAGTTATTTTTTATATTTCAGCCTTTGGAAATATTATCAAAACAGAGACCACTACCAAACATATTCAATTTATACACAATTTTGACTGTGTTATTGCAGTTTACTGTACACTTTGTGTGTCTTATATTCTTAGTGCAACAGGCAAAATTGAGAGCACCGCCAGGGTAAGAATTGTAATGAATCTTTATTTTTTTTATTAACTTTGAGTTTTTGTGTTACGGTACAAAATTTAGAACTACTGGTACATCAAAACTAATTCACTTCAAATTTGAATACAATATACAGGGTGTCCCAGAAGTCGACGTCAAGCCGAAATCTTTTAACAGACCAAGTCATGAGAGTTATCAGAAAAATATAAAAAAAATCCAAATAATGTATTTAAAAAATTATGGCCATTTAAAAAAAAAACTAGAAAATCTACAGCCTGTGACGGTCTTTGATTTATTACAAGCATAACAAATGTTTAACATCAATTAAAATTACAAAAGATGTTCAAACTGCCTTCCTTCAGCCTCAATACAGGCTCGACATCTTCTTAAAAATGATCTTGTTATCCGACGGGCGAATCTTTCGTTCTTGATTGATTCAGCCGCTTGAGTTAATCTTTGCCTTAACTCAGCTAAATTTTCTACTATACTTTCTCGTTTTTTTTTTTAAATGGCCATAATTTTTTAAATACATTATTTGGATTTTTTTTAATATTTTTCTGATAACTCTCATGACTTAGTCTGTTAAAAGATTTCGGCTTGACGTCGACTTCTGGGACACACTGTAGAACCCATATTGGGGATGGTTTAGCTTCTAATATTGAGAAATAGTCCTGAGCTACTCCAAAATAAACGCACAAAAGTATTATCTGAGCTGTCTATGACAGGCATGCAAAGATGCATCGATCAAAGTACATCTATAATCCATTCCAAATTGAGTAAAACAAAGTGGTCTTTTAATGGGCAATAATGGTTTTCCATTTTGTATTTTGTAGACAAAGTAGGAGCTGTTACTCTTTAACATTTAAGTAGTAAAATCTAAACGGTTAACGAAAATGAAAATTACACGCTTACACAATGCACTGAAATTGTGAAAATTTTGCCGAGACAGTTTCTAAAGTTTGTACGCCTTTGCTCGAAAGGAAGCAGCAATGGTGAATTTGAACATCTTGGTCAAATATTGGATTGATGATGCTGTTACTTGGTGAAATTCCATAATGTATGTGGTAAGTAAAACACGTGCGTTTGAGAATTTCATTGATCATCTGCCTGATGAGCCACTGTGTGGCGAAACATATGTCGCAGTGTTCGACATTAAAAATTTGTGGAAATTCTCAAACACACGTGTTTTACTTACCACATATCTTGGTCAAGTTGAGGATGTAAAGAACCCAACCCACGCTCACCCATCCTGATCAACTGTGCACATTACTGCCGCTGCTGAAAGGACGAGGTCTCTCATTTGTCAATTCGAAGTTGTTCACAGCAATTAACAACACCCGGCAATATATTTTGCAGAAATATCTTAGTTTGAAAGCTTACAGAGTCCAGCTGACACAAGAACTGAATACACCATACATTCGTTGTTTGGGTGTGATGAATAAAAGCAACTGATCCCAATTTTTTTGAAAAAATCATTTCGCCTTCGGAAATCCACGAGCCGCCGCTGCTTCGGATGGGGATGATCTTTATTAATCATTACATGCCACACAAGTGATAAAATAATCATGTTAATCCGCTCCAAATTTTCTAAACATGTAATTTCTCGAATTGGCCACCTAGATCATGCAATTTAATATCATTATTATTATATTATCATTGCTGTTACGTCAAAGATAAGATCTACGCTAATGCTACAAAAATGATTTAAGCGCTTGCGACCCACCAAGTCAGCACTCTGGAGCGGCACCCATTTTTTAAAGGAAAATGTAACTGTAGCATTAAAACTGCAATATTTATTACTTACCAAATGTTTATAACACAGTTTCAGTCCTTTTTTTGTTTATGGCACGCTCACCTATCATATAATTTGTTGCTCAGCGTGCACTCAGAGTGCAGAGAACGACTAAAGGTGACATCAAATCTATTATACGGGAAATCGAGTCGTGATTGTGCAAAAATGTGATGGAAAATTTCCTCAAAAGAATTCCCACTTGTAAGATTTAGTATTTGGCAGTTTTGTTACCTAAAGCCCGTTTGACATGATGTATAATTTTATACAACATCGGCATGTCAATTTTCACAAGAATTTTATACATAGTTGCATACAGAGAATTGTGCAGTAAATTCTCGTGTGAATTTTCGTGTAAATTATTTAGAATTGGTTCTAATTCGGAGGTAAATCTGCGTGAAGTAGAGTATGCAGCACGAGTTGCATAAAAATTCTTCTTCTCGCAGACCTCCCGAGGGAAAGGGACTTAGAAAATACACGACACGATGTAAGGATGGGTTAAAGTTGCAGGGAAATACTGGAAAAGGAAAGATGAAATGGAAGTGATGAGATGGATTTATAATAATAATAATAATAGATTTATTAACGGAAAATCTCCTTTTACAAAATTACTTAAAACAAAAATAAAAACATATTGTAAATGTAGCGAGAAAATTTTTTACAGAAATAAGGTAATTTACATAGAAAAATAAATCGCACTAAAAATCACATAAATAGCAATGACGAACAGAACATGTTAAAATAAATATAAACAAACTAAAATAAAACGGGTAAAAATTGCACAGCTAAAATAATATACAAATAAATAATATTATTGATAAAATTTTAAAAACAAGTCTATGGATGGAACAGTTGTAAATGTCCTTAAAACGTATATGCAAGCGCCTAAGATTAATTTCATAACTAAATATGCAGAAGTGACAAACAGGAATAGTTATTTGTATGGCAGAGCGCAAAGTGATACATTGCTGCTTGAGGGCGGAAACCTCTCAAAAGCGGCAATGAGCTTAGCACTCGCACTATACATAAAAAATTTTGTACGACTGCTTTGAAAAAGAAACATAAATATAATTAAATATAAAAAGCAATAATACATGACTGTGTCGTGTGCTTATTTTCAGTCTGTTATACCGTGGTCAGCCATGGAATGCCGTATCCATGGTAACGGGTCAATAAAAATTGTGCAAAGTGACGTTTAGATAGTTGTTGTGAATTTATATTTAAAGTATATTTAAATTAAAAATGAGTGAAAATGGAGATGATAGTGGCAGCGACTTTACATGTACTCCGCCCGATATTGCCAAAGACGCGAGCTCCGTCGCTTTGGATTTGCTACCGGTGAAGCCGAAGAAGTACTACGAAATGTTCCAGAAATGATGTAAGAAACATAAAATTAGCAGACGTACAGAAAATGTATTATTATTATTAATCAAATTTATTCAAGGGAGCGACAATTAACATTGGCTATAGGCAACGCGCGCCAAAGCACTTTGTCACTCGCTCCTCGGGAAACGTCTACTTTGCGTTGACAAACACAAGCGCAAACGCCTGCTTTTTATATCGGTCGTAGAAAAAATAATTTCTCTGTGCTAATTTACAACCGAATTTATCAAAAAAATGACATGTCAATTTTGTATAAAATTATACATCGTGTCAAACGGGCTTAAGGCAATGTTAGTAATTGGCGCCCCCCTCCACACCCACAAATGCATATAAAACCCAAACATCATATGCTACTAACCCGCCACAAAGCCAAAGACCACTCAATTTCAATTTGGAGTGGAGTATAGGTAAACAGTCAGATTGTTCAAATTGGACTTTGTGCAAAAAAATTTGTTATTTTTGAGACACAACCATGAAAATGTTTCAAATGTACTGTCACCAGTGCACGATTTATTTTTCTGTATTGTCGATAATTTAGAAAAAAAGATCTACGATTATTTTTTAGCGATCTAATAAACACGAAAAATGTCGATACTGGTGATGAAGAGGCCGAGGATTTATTTGAACCAAATATAGTCAATAGTACCGTGTATATTATTTCGATGGCTTTGCAGATAGCAACGTTTGCTATTAACTACAGGGTAAGTTATCTAGTTACATGTGTGATCCTCTATGATAAAACCAACCTAGTGTGTCAAAACATGTTTGAAATCGTGCTTAACCTCTTTACGCCCAGGTTGCCACATGTGGCGACAAGCAAAAAAATATATATTTTACAATTTTAAAAAAATTACCGCTTTGGCACCATCTATGGAATATTTTTTCATATTTTTTTGCAAAAATGAGTTTATGACAGTGGAATAATATTTCGTAGAAAACCGTAACAACAAAAAAATCATTTTTCAATAAACCCTGGATTATGCTATAAACCAATCAAAGTAGCATGGGCGCGAAGTGGTTAATCGCCATCGATGGAATATTTTTTCATATTTTTTTGCAAAAATGAGTTTATGATCGAATAATATTTCTTAGAAAACCGTAACAACAACAAAAAAGTCATTTTTCAATAAACCCTGGATTATGCTATAAACCAATCAAAGTAGCATGGGCGCGAAGTGGTTAAGCGCCATCGATGGAATATTTTTTCATATTTTTTTGCATAAATGAGTAAGTTTGTGACAGTGGAATAATATTTCATGGAAAAACGTAACAAAAAAGAAATTTTTCAATAAACCTGGGATTATAAAAGCAGGAGGTGCGTGAAGTGGTTAAAGGTTAAAATCCAGATTGTGTTGTTTATTTCTCTCGACATACGCGCTCTATCGGGCTCAAACTAACTCAAAATCTTAAGCTATGTTCACAGTTGTTATTCCATGGAAAAAAAATTATGTAAACATTGATTTAATTCTCAATGATAGCCTACTATAAAAATTAAAAAGCAAATTACATTAATTGGGTGCTGCGACCATTTGGTCGCCCTCCACAAACCATCATCATCACATTAATCGGTGAAATGGGTTTATGGGCAATGTATTCTGAAATGATTTTTAGGGCCATCCTTTCATGGAAAGTTTAAAATCGAACACAGCACTCTTATACAGTATATTAGGCTCATCCACTGTCGTTCTGCTATTGGTTTTTGGAACTGTACCCGAGTTATCTGCACAGTTTGAAATAATCGAGTTTCCTGGAGATGTAAGTACTAATTTTAATTTTTTTAAATGTCTCTATTATAAATGATAAAGCTTATCATGCAGTCTAGTTTGCGCATCAGTGACTAGTTATTTAAATCCTCCGTTTGATGTCGATGCTGCCCTCTATACTTAAAAAATATCCCTAGACAAGACTGTCTGCTAAGCTTTTACCAATTTTTGGTGGCAATTTTTTTACCCAATAATATTATGATTGTCGCCGATTTTTACAATATCAATGCTGCCCTCTGCACTTAAAAAATGTCCCTAAACTAGACTGCCTGCTAAGCTTTTGCCAAATTTTAGTGGCATTTTTTTTTACCCATCAATAAAATGATTGCCACTGATCTTTACATTGTTGATACTGCCCTCTGCACTTAAAATATGTCGCTAAGTTTTTACCTATTTTTCGTGGCAATTTTTTTACCCAATAATATTATGATTGTCACTGATCTTTACAATATCAATGCTGCTCTCTGCACTTAAAAAATGTCCCTAAACAAGACTGCCTGCTACGCTTCTGCCAAATTTTAGTGGCAATTTTTTTACCCATCAATAAAATGATCGCCACTGATCTTTACATTGTTGATGCTGCCCTCTGCACTTAAAATATGCCACTAAGTTTTTACAGATTTTTCGTGGCAATTATTTTACTCATTAAAATAATGATTGCCACTGATCTTTATATTGTCGTTGCTGCCCTCTGCACTTAAAAAATGTCACTAAACAAGACCGTCTGCTAAGCTTTTACCAATTTTTCGTGGCAATTTTTTTTTACCCATCAATATATTTTCAAGTTTTTATTTTTGCAAAATTATGCATAGGTATAGTAGTAATAATAAGATTTTTTTTTACCCATCAATAAAATGATCGCCACTGATCTTTACATTGTTGATGCTGCCCTCTGCACTTAAAATATGTCGCTAAGTTTTTACCTATTTTTCGTGGAAATTTTTTTACCCAATAATATTATGATTGTCACTGATCTTTACAACATCAATGCTGCTCTCTGCATTTAAAAAATGTCCCTATACAAGGGACAATGATCACCACTGATCTTTACATTGTTGATACCCTCTGCACTTAAAATATGCCACTAAGTTTTTACCGATTTTTCGTGGCAATTTTTTTACTCATTAAAATAATGATTGCCACTGATCTTTATATTGTCGTTGCTACCCTCTGCACTTAAAAAATGTCACTAAACAAGACCGCCTGCTAAGCTTTTACCAATTTTTCGTGGCAATTTTCTTTCACCCATCAATATATTTTCAAGTTTTTATTTTTGCAAAATTATGTATAGGTACGGTAGCCATAATAAGAGTTGTAAATATATAATTTCTTTTTCCAGTTCAAGTATCTCTTACTACAAGTATTATTTGCGGATTTCTTCTTCTCGTTCCTCGTGGACAGGCTGTGTCTGTGGCTGTGCGGGGAAGGAAGACTATCGAGACAGCTGCAATAATTCCCCGGTTTAAATCAATTATACTTAAACAAAATAGATGATTTTTGTAATTATTTTTATTTTATATACATGTTGCATGGTCGAAACCATTCCTGAGTCATATTTTATTAACTATTTATTATTAAAACGATTTGTAAAACGGAGGCCAGTAGCTTTCGTTGGTGTTAAAACGATACACGGACAGACTTATGAGAAACAAATTATTTTTATCACTGTCGATGTAAATGATAATAATAAGTGAATAATTGATTGTACATTTGTTGTTTGTATGGAAATAAAAAGTAAATTTAAATTGTTTGTTTTATTTTATCTGATAGGTGTTTTAACTGGAGGAGCAACTAATCCGAGATCCAAGACTGCGGAATATTGAATATTCAACCTGTTCGTAACTCTGCAAAATTAAGTCTTACAAAGGCTAATTATTATGTATTTGTGAGTTATGTGAAGTTGCGTAATTAAATAATTAAACAGTTATATTCCTTTAGATTAGACGGGGTCAATTGGCTGTGGTGAGCCTTACAGCACTGCGACCTGTTTAGATCTTTTGTACTATTTATATTATATATATATATATATATTCCTTACTTCACTCGTTTATTTATAACACTAAATGTACATTTCGAACACGATGTGTTCATTTTCAATAGTTAACTGATGGGTTTACAAGTTGGTCGGTTAAATATACATACAAAGGCGGTATGACACGATTAATAAACGTAATAATAGGAATGGAATACTTAAGATAAGTTGGGAATTACGGGAAAGACCGAGAAGTAATAAACAACAAATTGCAATTCAAGGTCGGAGATTTCCCGGATTAGTATTAACTGGGATGGGAAACAAAGGCTAAAAATAATGGTCTATTAAGAGCTGTAATTAACTCATTGCATACATAAATTGAATTCTTAAAAATCCAAAAAGAAACGAAGAATTGTGTTTAACCCATTGCATCCCAGGACAATTTTTTTCAAAGGATTTTCACATTCTCAGATATTTTTTAAAACTAAATTTAGTGAAACGGAATACAATCACTGATAAATATCTGTTCTACCATGAATACAGAAGAGTCACAGAAACATTCTCCAAAGTAAATAACATTGCCACTAACTGTTACTAAAGTCTGTGATGTTTGTTAAACTTGCTTGATGGGGACTAATGTTTTAATTACCAAAGAAACTGCGCTAGAACAATTATTTGATATCTTTATTCCCTCTGACATCCTTTAGAAGAGCCCCGCTCGGAATTGAACAACTACCCTTCAAGATAGGAATATTTATTCCTAATTGGAACACGAACCCGAATCACAACAGTAATTGTATGATCAATAAATCATTTTTTAACTTTGTATAACACATTCGTTTATTAGTTAACTGCAGTTTCGACAAATACACTTGCCATTATCAAAACCAAAGTAAATTACAGTATTGAATGGATATGTATATATACGAAAGAAAACAAGCAGTTAATTATGTAAATTACAAAATTAAGTGGACATGTAAATACTAATACAAAAGAAAACAAGTGTTTAATTATTTACATACAGCGGTAAAAATAGGGGTGTAAATTAGATTAACCTGATCGTTAATGAGTGGAATTCCTGGATTAGAATCATAATTCTAAAATTTTACCGAATATTTTATTAATCGGAATCACAGATTATTTTGAATTGGCCAGTTTTAGGGGCGAAATTTATAGGTTACATTTTTAAATCTAACGAATTTGCGGTGCTGCCGTTCAAAGGTGATATCGAGGGACACGATTGGTCGCTTCTCCCCTTCTCTTTTCATACCTCCTTAAAACGGGATTTGGAAATGAAATGCTCTACAATAAAAATAGCATTTGTAACAATACACAAATTCTATTTCGTAAGCAAAATCGAAAATAACGTGATTATACGTTCTAATAATTATTTGCTCTAAAATGCATTGTTTTTTTAAGCCAATATTGATATTTCTTTTGTAAGGCACTTCTCTGGATTTATAATCCGTTCATGAAATACTGAACATATTAACAGAATCAATTAACAAAAATAAATGGGATTTTGTAGGGATTTTAAACCTGTGACTTTAACAGAGAATGCCCGCACATTTGTAAAATCCTCCAAAAAAACACAAGTTTCAAAATGTAACGGTTAAAATGGCAGCTGCGTGGAAAGATTTAGCACTTGACAAAAAGTTCTCGTTTGTGGAGGACGTTTTCTACAAAGTTTTTACTACGAAAGAAATATAAAACGCAAATTATAAGGAAATATTATTGTTGTGCTTATTATCAGGTTAGTCAACCACTTTTTGTTTTTGAATGTAATTGTACTAGAACTTTTTTTATGTTTTTTCTCATTTCATGAACTTTAACGTGGTTTCCTGCAATTTAACGAAAATCGATCGTACTCTAAACTTTTGTCAGAGGTAGCAAATTTCTACAAACCACTTCTCTCATTTTTCCCATGTTGATTTTAATATCCCTTTAACCCTTAACTGGTGACCAGTGGCGGACTTACGAACAGCCGTACAAGGCGGGCGCCTCGGGCCTCGTAAATTCAGGGGCCCGCAAAACCAAAAATTATTCAAAATAAAAATTAAATGTTTTTCCCTTTTTAGCCTTACAAATTGTGAAAGAAATATGCAAACATTTTCTTCCGTCAATGGATTGCAATCATTAAATTGAATTTGGATAGGGTAAAAAAAATCTGAAATTTGCGCTTCAATTGATTTCATTTTATGGTAGCTCTTAAAGGCATGGCCTGATTTTAGAAATTCGTACGATAATGTCTCTGACTCCTTGGGTAGATACTTATAGATTCTAAAAAAAAATTTGATTTAATTGTATTGTTTCGAATTCTACATTTCAACGATTAATCAATCAATTCATTTTCACCCGCAAAACCCTCGCTGATGTTCTGAAGATTAGAGTGTGGGATACGGCCCACCCACTGCTCTTGATTTCTACTTAAACCTAACATAGAAAACACTGTTTGATAATAAATACAATAAAACGAAATGTAGCCTGAATATATGAATACTCAACCTGTTCATTTTATTGTATTTATCTAATGCTTTCTGTAACAAGTAAGGTTATTCCCAATTTGTTTACTGTTTGATAAATCTAATTTCTTAGTCAGATCACGGGATATGTAATAATTTCAAAAGCGTTCAGAAAAAACGTTTCTGCAAAAATTAAAAAAAAGCGGGTTGGGTGGGGCCTGTCGCATCCTCCAATGCGCCGGTTTAATTTTTATTGTATTGTCCACACATTTGATTCACAGAAATGGAATCTTGGGAGAGTGTTTTGAAAAGAGACGTCAACGAAATAACCGACGCAGGAGTTAGCGAGTGGGCGAAACTTGTTAATCAACTGGGATCAGCGGAGGAGGAACACGTAGCCGAATGGATCCATACGTACAAGTGCGAAATAAAACAGTTGCAAACGATATTGAGCAACGAACTCATAGAGAAAAGGGATATTTTGATCAACGAGATTGAACTTTTGCTCAAAAAATCTCAAAAATTATGCAAAGAACTCGAGATAGAAATGCCCAATTTTGGCTGTAAAAATTTGGGGCTCTATGGAGAACACAAGGAGTTAAAGATTAAAGTTGAAAAGTAAATATTTCATCTCAGATTATTTGTTAGCAATTTTAAGGGTTATCTAAGGTTTTAAGGTTAATAGTATTAATTAATAATTTGTATTTATAGCATATGAAATGATTTATTATTTCAATATTAAAGCTTTTATCACTTATTTAAAATCTTACATAATATTTCCTTTCTGTGAGATCAAAAAGTCAAAAATAGTTGGCGGCGCAAAAATAGGGATAATAATTCAAGTAATATTATGTCGGCTGTCTGGAATTCTCCAGTGCAGTACATTTTGTTTATTTTGACATCTTGTGATTTTTGAGCTTAATAGTAAGTTGCAACAAATGTTATAATGGCACTTTAGGCATGAATGGAGCACAGCAAAGCGAGTGTTTAATAAAACAAGTGTTTAGAGAAGTTTATAACACGAATTGCATACTATAATTTTTCCACGACTAAATTGTAAAATTTGGACATTATTTTATTATCTTAAATAAACATGGTAATAGTACAATATTATTAAATTAGTCTACTTGGCTAAATATACATTAACAGTTACATTAGAGACATTATGGCAATTGCTAAAGGAAATCATTGATTCCCCTGAATTTCTTTGATGTCATGTATTATTTATTTTATTTAAGTTGAAAGTATTCCTTGTTTCATTTATTTATTTTTTATTTAGACAGATTGTTGATAAGTGACAACTAACTTGATTTTGAGTTTCAATTGATTTTAGTGATTTAAAAATGGAGAGCTAACTTCAGTCCATGATTAAAACGCACAAAGTCACAGTTTGTCAAGGCAAATTTAAAGCTTAGCGTCATAGAAACATATGCAATAAATGGCATTTTAGTGGTGGAAGTAGAATTAGTTTTCTTTATATCTGCCAATGTTGCCTATTTTTAACAAGTAACCTCAAAAAAACACAAGATGTCAAAAGAAACAAAACTGTACTGGAGAATTCAAGGCAGCCAATATAATATTACATGAATGATTACAGGGATTTTCAGAAAATGTGCTGCCAACTATTTTCACTTTCTGATCTCACGGTATTTGTGAAAATTTTATACCAAACTAAAAGAAAATTCTGTGCAAAAATTTAAGATTGCAACAAATGCGTGACGTCCGCATGGAAGAGGTAAAAGCATTATTAAAAGAACAAAACGACCTTTGCCGAACATTAGAACACAAACAACTAGAAATCCCAATAGGTGCTTCCCTCCCATCAGCATCCGAAGTCAACAATCTCACACAGTACATAAGAGACTTGGAGGAAGAAAAATTCGAACGGACCGAAAAATTCGTCAAGCTAAAATTCGAATGCCTGAACCTGGCCGAGAGACTCAATTGCAGGCCGAAGAGATCTTTCGAAAGGTCGGTAATCTACGGCAACGACATCTCGTTCGTTGTTTCCAAATCGAACTTAACGCAACTAGAAAGTTTCCATCATAACTTAACGTCCAGATTCAATACGCTTTCCGAGAACATTTGCAGCATGCAGCAACGAGTGAAGGACTTGTGGATCATCCTCAAAGAAGATTCGGCATATTGCGAGGGTTTCATGAACAAACACCAGGAAGTCAATAATGAGACGCTGTTGGCTTTTGAGAGTGAAATTTCTAGGTGTGAAGCAAAGATTAAAGAGGAGAAGTGGGTGAGTTGAAATGAAATTTTTGTATTGTGGGTGTTTATATGTAAAATTTCGTAGACGTTAATAGAGAGGACGCGAAGCGAGATTTGGAATTTATGGGAGAAGTGTTTATATTCTCATGATGAACGAAATAATTTCGAATTTATTAATGATGATTTTTACTCCGAAGACTTATTGAAATTGCATATATTCGAGTTGCAGAAATTGAAAAAGTATTACGATGAAAATAAGTAAGTTTTGTTTTGATTTTTTTTTTCTTCTTTGTGTAAAGTTGGAATCGTTGTTGATTATTGAGTGTATTTGCGCCACTAGGAAGGGTGGAATATATTCATTTAAATGATCTCATGGGCAACATTCCCTAAAATCAAATGATTTTGACAATTTGAAATTTAAGCTTCAAAATCCCCGAGTAACCTTGACTGAAGGGTTTTGAAACCATGAAAATTATTCATCTATTAATTGCCTGTTGAGGTCATTTGTAAAAGTGTCTTAATAAATCTATTGTCTCTCTCTCTCATTCAACTAAGGTTGAGGTCCTAAAGAGTGACCTGTAATCGCTAAGCTAAGATTTTTATGCTTTACTATATAAAAACTAACATTTTGAAATAATTCAGTTGATGCCCTCTACAAATCCAAAATTAATTTCTTTTAGAGAACTTCTCAAATTGGTAAGTACAAGAATGGAGCTATGGTCTCAAATGTTGGAGCTGGAGGAGAAGGCACGTGATCCCGATCGATTCAAAAATCGCGGTGGACAGTTGCTATTGGAAGAAAAAGAACGAAAAGTAGTACCCAAGCAATTGTCAAAGATCGAGGAAAAAGTGCTCCATATGGCGTCTCTGTACGAAATCAAAAATGGAACACCGTTTAGGTGTTGGGGTGAAACTATCCAAAACATTATTTGCAAGAACCACATGGAATATGACCAGGTTTTTTTTTTATTATAAATTTAATCATTTATCTACTGTAGTACCATCATACTATAATTATTTGTTGGAAAAAGTAGGTCGCCCGTTTCATGTAAATTCCAATCACAACTTTTGCTGTAATGCATTTTGAATGTACAGTCAGTTTATACTGATTAAATTTTTTTTAGTCGAAGAAGCTAAAACTGAGTGCAAGGAAACTCGTAACACCCACCAACCGGCAAATCCGTACACCGAGTTCTTCCAACATTAAATCCAGGGGTAAACTATTTCCCCGCCATTCACCAACTACGGCAAGTTCTTGTACATACTCAAGTTCCAGGATTCCAAAAGCGCCGTCTTCTAAGAAGCGTTCACAAACTAGCGTCAAGGAAAATATAGCCGGTATGAACTTATTATCATGTTTCGTGCATTAAAGCTATGCAACTAACGCTGATTCTGAAAATCAAAAATATAAATACCATTTATCATCTGAAATGATTCATATATTTTAGGACGAAGACCCATTCCAAAAATTCACTGGAACGGAAAGTCCATTTGTAAAACGAAAATATCCTTTTCAACGGAGAAGAAGAAGCGGGAGGATAAATTCAGGCGGATATCTAAAATGCTGAAGAAACACAGACCTTCCACTTGGTCTGAATACAATGATTTTAAGGTAATTATATATGCAGAATGTCGGCGCCATCTATTATTGTTTTATTTCAATAAGTACGTTTAGTAATTATTCATTGACAGTTGACAGGAAGTGATAAATAACCTCTCTATGTTTTTAGATCTCAATTATACTCCATCTACTCCTAGATTAGACTTTTTTGATATGTTTAATAATTTTTCATTGACATTTGACAGGAAGTGATAAATAACCTCTCTGTATTTTTAGATCTCAATTATACTCCATCTACTCCTAGATTAGACTTTTTTGACATCTTAAGTGACAAACACTAGAAAATAAAAAGTACCAACATGGCTATAAGAAAAATGTAATTTTACAGCAAGTTAGATTGGTACCGGTATACTTCCAATATATTCATACGCGACGTCGCCAATAGACACATGATTGACAGTTTGTTATTGTTATTGTTCTTGATTTCCGCCATGGAGAACGTTCTAAATGATGTGACGAACCATTTACACACCTACGCGGTAAGATTCTTGAGTGCGGTTTTTGCAATAAATTAAGTTTTGTAAGTACTACTTTTTGTTGCGAGAGTTGTTTGGCAACTCAAGATGTCAAAAAAGTCTAATTGATTTAGAGAAACATATAATTTACTTTCCTTTAATTTAAATCTCGGGCAAATGTGGGTTAACAAGGAAATTATTTATACCGTATTGTCGTTACAGACCAGTGTTCCATCTCGCAGTACAATAGTCGTGGCGAACGGTTGTGCCTCTCCATTGGGAGTTCCGCTGCCCAAATCTCCATGCGAACCGACGTGAGCTTTAATTTTAATTACATTTGCACGACGGAGCAATTTTATTTTTTAATGTGTTATTTATTAAGTGTTTTTATGCAAGTACATTAACTTTTATTGTATTTTAGTTATATTTATTTAATGAGAGATATTGTTTTGTATAAATGAAAATATATTTATTAAAATAAAGAGTTTTACTTTGCTATTTTATTAATTACATATAGGTTTTTCACCTTAATTGCCCCTAAGACTTTTTTTATAAAGTACAATACGCAACAAGTAAATTAAATAGAATTCACGCCACGCCATCTATTATCTACACTCTTATGTGTGATCATTATAAATTGATAAATCTATCGAATATGTGATTATTTAAAAATCTAGGGATGGGGTGTTTCCCGATTTTTACAGAAAATTAAAAGGGAATGGTTGTTAAGAGTATTTGAAAAGTTTGGAATTGTTTTTCATTTTTGTTGAACAACTGGGAAAAGTGCAATTAAAAAAAAAACTTCACGGTTTACATGTGATTATTTAAAAATCTAGGGATGGGGTGTTTCCTGATTTTTACAGAAAATTAAAAGGGAATGGTTGTTGAGGGTATTTGAAAATTTTGGAATTAGTAGCAATTGGTTTTCTATTTTTTCAACAACTGAGAAAAGCGTAATTGAAAAAATTAACATTTCGCGGTTTACATGTGATGGCTATTAATCACGAGAACGAGCCATAGGCGAGTGGAGCAAATTATTATATGCTCGTTGTACAATATACTATAATTGTTTATTATTAAACTATTAATACCTCTGTAAATTACAATTTGAATCATTAAAATCAATTTAACCATTAAAAAATTGTTGCGGCAATATTTATTATTGCAGGATTTTTACAGCACTTTTATTTCAAAAGATTAAAGGATTATATGTTTGGCGGTCATTTAATGCTTACATTATCAAAATCATCCCTTAGAATTGCTATTTAGAAGCTTTTAAACATTTTTCGTTCGGATTTCAGCGCCTCGTCGCCATCTATTAGACGGTGGCTGAACTGCTAAGTGATGTTTTTGAACAGCGACAAAATGCTTGAACTTTATACTTATTGTCAAAGTGTTAATATTTAGCAATGGGCTGTGCACGAAACGGTAGACGATTTAATTCTGAATCGAATGGTGTATAAAATAGCTGAGGAAATTTAGCGGTTTTCCTGTAATTTGCGAATGAAAATTAAGCACGACACACTTACCGACATTTACAGTTCACTGTAACATAAAAATTCAATAAAGGAGAATTTGCTATATTCTTCAATCAAATACGGGTTACAATACTTATTCCTGATTAATCATTTAACTATTTATATTGTTAATGCGTTATAATAAGAGAAATATACGAGAAATCATAATCTAAGTAGAGGGCTCTACCTGTTATCGTGGGGATAAACTACTTAATAATTTGTGGATGTAATAATTGTTGCAATAATAAAAGAATATTTAAAAACTTAAAAATAATGTTGTCTCATGATTAAATAAATTCACTTGTGGATATTTACGTACTTAAATTGCAGAAACAATATTTTATAATATACACGCCTAATCTCAAGCAACCCGATATACGCATAACTCGAATTAATTTATTATTAAAAACTTCTAATTTTATACGTAACAGGGACAAAAGCATAAGTGTAATCCTGAGTAAAGCTTCAAAAATAGTGGGAATATTTAAGTATTTAAATTGCGGAAACAATGGTATTATATAAACGCCTACTTGTAGGCAACCCAATATACTATAACTAATATTATTTTTTATTAAAAACTTCTAATTTTAAATATAATAGGGACACAAGCATGAGTGTAATCCTTAGCAACGCTTTAAAAATATTACACTTATGGTTTTGTCCCGGTTACGATTAAAATTTGAAGTTTTAAATAATAAATCATTATTAGTAATACGTGTATTGGGTTGCTTGTAAGCAGGCGTTTATATAATATAATTATTTCTGCAATTTAAATACTTTAATATTCACATTATTTTTTAAGCTTTACGGAGGATTACGCTTATGGTTTTGTCCCTGTCACGTTTAATATTGGAAGTTTTTAGTAATAAATTAATATTATGTATGCGTGTATTGCATTGTCTGTAAGTAGGCGTTTATGTAATATAATTATTTCTGCAATTTAAATACTTAAATATTCGCACTATTTTTGTAGATTTACTGAGGATTACACTTATGGTTTGTCACTATCACCTTTAAAATTGGAAGTTTTTTTACAGTATTTGTGTGTTTATTGGGTTGCTTGTGATTAGGTGGATATATTATAATGTATTGTTTTTGCAATTTAAATACGAAAATATCTACAAGTAAATTTATTTTATTACAAGATAACAGTCTTCTTAAGTTTTTAAATATTCCTTCATTATTAAAACAATGATTAAATCCACAAATGAAAACGTAGTTTATCCCCTCGATAACAGAGGGCACCCTCTATGAAGATTAGGATTCCTCACATATTTCTCTTATTGTAATGCATAAATAATATGAAAAGGTAATTGAATAATCAGTAATAAGTATTGGAACCCGTATTTCATTGAGGAATATAGCAAATTGTTGTGCATTTAGGTTTTAAGTTACAGTGAACTGTAAATGTCGGTAAGTGTGTCGTGCTTAAATTTCATTCGCAAATTACTAGAAAACCGCTAAATTGCCTTAGCTATTTTATACACCATTCGATTCGGAATTAAATAGTCTATCGTTTCGTGTACAGCGCATTGCTGAATATTAATACTTTGATTATAAGGATAAAGTTCGAGCATTTTGGCGCTGTTCAAAAACATCACTTAGTAGTTCGGCCACCGTCTAATAGATGGCGACGAGGCGAGGAAATCCGAACGAAAAATGTTTAAAAGCTTCTAAATAGCAATTCTAAGGGATGATTTTGATAATGTAAGCATTAAATGACCGCCAAACATATAATCCTTTAATCTTTTGAAATAAAAGTGCTGTAAAAATCCTGCAATAATAAATATTTCCGCAGCAATTTTTTAATGGTTAAATTGATTTTAACGATTCAAATTGTAATTTACAGAGGTATTAATGGTTTAATAATAAACAATAATAGTATATTGTATAACGAGCATATAAGGGTGGATATACACTAGAGCATTTTCTCGAGCATTTCTATGTAATGTAACGTTCTAACTAATGGTACGATACAGGAAACTGCTCAGTTTCAAAAGCTGTCGTCAAAAGACGTCTTGTTCGTGAGGGTGATACACTAGAACATATCATAGAGCGGCTCGTTCTGTTACTAGTAAATGCTCTTGTCTATACTCACCTTAATGATTTGCTCAAACGATTTGCTCCACTCGCCTACGGCTCGTTCCTCAAATCTCGTTCTCGTGAGCCATTAAGCCCGTTTTAGACGACGTTATTTTCTTGTACAAGAAAATTGTAGCAGAATATGCGACCAAAAAATATCAGCTAGTGCGAAATACATATTTTTCATCATATAAAATGGTACAAGAAAATAGTGCCGGATCATGCGCACAATTGAAAAATTATAAGTTGGTATAAAACATTTCGGTTTTAAACGTTGGAACTTATTATGGTATTCCACATGTTTTACAACATACAGCAATGAGTTCTCTTGATATTCCTCAATAATGCTCGCGATTTCATCTGTTGTCCTAGTAGTCTTCGTTGAAACGGCATAAA
This sequence comes from Ocypus olens, assembly GCA_910593695.2. Lineage (NCBI taxonomy): Eukaryota > Metazoa > Arthropoda > Insecta > Coleoptera > Staphylinidae > Ocypus > Ocypus olens. The sequence goes on from OU343048.1 coordinate 8,906,345, forward strand.
CTCATCTCTCGTGCTACAATTTTAGGTTATGTCGCAGATGAGCGATATAAATTCACTACATTCAAAATGCGCATGCTCGCATACTAGATCTAGGATGGAAATAGAGCGTGTCCTATTTTCATCCCAATTTATTGTACAAGATTGATTTCCTGTATTACACGATACGAGAAAAAGGTATACCATTTTTTGGTACAAGAAAATAACATCGTCTAAAACGGGCTTTATATGCGAGTTGCACACTATACTTTGTTCACGAAAATTAAAATCAAGATCAAAATTTAATTTAAAATTACAATTAGAATCAAAATTAAAATCAAAATCGAAACTAAAGTTGTAATTACAATTACTATTGAAAAAAATTTAAAATCAAAGTTAAATTCAATATTAAATAGGGTAAACAAAATATTATCATAAATCGCGTTCTGCGAATCAAACCGCGAATTAGCGTGTTTAATGACCATATTAAACACGCAAATACTTGTGCGTGTTTAATAAGCATGCGCAAATGCGTGTTTAATGAAATTGAGTGTTAAATGTACCCCATTTATGTTGCCCATACAATTAAATAATTATTAAACACTCACACGCATTTGCGTGTTTAATATGGTTATTAAACACGCTAATTCGCGCTTTAATTCACAGAACGCGATTTATGATAATATTTTGTTTACCCTGTTTAATACCGATTTTAATTTTTTTTTTCAATTGTAATTGTAATTGCAAGTTTAATTTCGATTTTAATTTTGTTTTTGTTTTTTTTTAATTTTGATTTTGATTTTAATTTTCGTGAACAAAGTATAGTCTATAACTCGCATATAATGGTTATTAATCACTCAAACGATTTGCTCCACTCGCCTACGGCTCGTTCCGCAAACATCGTTCTAGTGATTAATAGCCATCATTATATGCTCGTTGTACAATATACTATTTCTCAATAGTGCTTCCGGCAATATGTAAATTCATTTATACCGACGTGGAATCCTTGATTATTATACTTAAGTTAAACCCCTTAAATAAAACTATTATTTATTTATAAGTGTTTAGGTAAGTTTATAATAAATATGATATGTATATACTATGAAGTATTTTAGATTTAAATTGACTTGTGTAAAACTGTTTTGTTAATGCACCAATAAATAAATAAATAAAATAAATAAATAAATGGTAAAGAAGGCGATTTTCCATCCTCTTGGTCTTCTGTGATGTAGGATTTTGGACTTTGCGGATGACGTCATTTTGTAGGCTCACTATATCTGGTGATGATAGTAGAGTTTTGAACGCATTTGATTTTTAAACACGAAGCAATGTTATTGTTATATGCAGACAGTTTAAATAAGCATGCTATGAGTTTAATAAATAAAAGAGTGAAGATATTTTAAACACGAAGATTGTTGTTTTACGTGACGCTACAATACTCTTAGCACATTGTTTTAGTTGTAATTATTTGGAAAACTATGTGCTCGGTGTTGCCGTCATAACTGTACTTTCAACGCTTAGACATTGAAGAAACACCGATGCTTGTCGATACCTATTAAATTTAACTTCATGATTAAAACATCGCAGGAGCGCAAGTGCTAGGGTGTCATGTTTGTAGCGCTGTGTCATAATAACGAGTAATCATCCGGGCTATTTATCGCCGTTTCAATGAACGGCTCTCAAATTGATCTAATTCAACAGGATGCTAGGGGCAAATTGCAAATTCAGATACAATAGGTATTATTATTACTATTGAATGTAAGCCAGCGCAGAAGTTGGGAGTTCAAACCGGCAAACTTGCACCACGAAGACGCGACCGTAGTCGAGCACAGCGGGCCAAAAGGAGGGGGAACGGTTTCCGTTGGAGAGAGCCTCGTGTGCGGTATTGCGGCGTGCTTACACACAGTTCGAACACGTGGGTCGGAAATGTGACGGCTGCTCAATTTCACATTTTTTTTTTCTGCCGTATTCAACCGTTTTTGTGTAGTGTACGAGACATTAATTAATTACTAATAAAATGGGTAAAAAGACTAATAGTGAGTCCTCGCTGTCCACATCCCCGGGGGTTAAGATGAAAAAGGAACTGGCACTGATCGACGGTGTGGCGATTATTGTCGGGATCATAATTGGATCCGGGATTTTTGTCTCTCCGAAGGGTGTCTTGCGGTATTCTGGTTCGGTGGGACAGGCGATTATTGTGTGGATACTGTCGGGAATGCTGTCGATGATCGGAGCCCTTTGCTATGCCGAATTAGGTATTTATACATTAATACGTTCAAATGTTGCGTCAGATCGATGCCTCGTCTCTGGGCTACCTGTTGAACGCGAAAGGAGGGAAAATGTGACGTTGCGCCTGTAAATTATACTACTTCGTTCGCTCACCTGCGTCGACGATTCGCAGGTGATTTAATTCCCATTAATTTGCGTCGGGAACTTTCTAATTTATATTGCTTACATCATTATTTTAAATATTGCTCCGTATCAGCGTCGGCTCGTAACAAATCGGAGGTGAGGCTTCGGGAAGAAAACGTGTTTCTTCTACGAGAAACAGTAGTGCAGATTGAGCGGTTGTCATGGAGACGCGGCTCATCTCTCTCGTCTCAGTCAACGCCGCCCGATGTTATATAGACAATTTAAGGGCCACTTGCACCGCAGGTACTTAATCGTGGTTAAAAAGTTAATCACGTTTAAGCCTCTGATTAAGTCAAAATTCGGGAATATAAAAGTGTTATAAATTTGAAAGATATCCCAAATATGTTTCTTTGATTAATATGTTATTGTCTAAACAATTTGCGAATAAAATTGTTGTGTTTTAAAGAAGTACTAACCGGTACTAACCATTGATTAAAGTTAATCGGCTGTGGTGCAAGTGGGCATAAGAATAATTTTTAACATATTTTTCAATGCATTATATATTTAAAACAGCCACGAATACATGAATTGAAGGGCTTGGAAGTAAAACGATTCAAGTGCAGTTTTGATAAAATCGACTTTGATATTCTTCGATTGATAATGAAAATTCCAGGTTGTGGTTTGAAGTGACATTTTGCGATAGTTATTTGACTTAAAGGCATAAAAATATGCTAGAGATACCTTTTATGTGCAGTATACCGCACTTGATTAATTTTTTTGTAAAAGTGCACTTAAACACTTTTACTTCCAGACCAGTGACGGTTCGCGGGTTTTTTTCTGGTACGGCCGAGGAACAAGAGGTGGTAATACAGATAGGTAGGGTCAGTTGCAGTGACCGCATTTTTTTAATCACCCTGTATAATTTATTGTATGAAATCGTGGTTGGCTCTATAGTTCGAACCTTCAACCAAATAATAGAAATGATTTTAATCGCTCAACGTCAATCACTGGGGCAGAAATAAAATTTCACCCAGACCATGCATTTCAACAAATCTCCAAATATTTCGAAACCGGCAAACAATAGGTATAGGGAGTTTTGAAGTAACTCACCTTTATTTGCTCCATATAATTCAAAAATGACAAGAAATACAGGGTGTTCCATTTAAAAAAACATAAGTTTGGTCTGTAACTTTGTTATGAGACACCCTGTAGAAATTTTAATATTTTTAGAGCGTGCAGCTCACTATTATACACAACTTTTGTATAAAACATTTTTCGAAATTTTGAAAAATAAGCACGTGATTGACCGTTCCCAGAGCTCTGAAACACCCTGTATATGCGAGAGAATAGCAATAATCGCAGTTTCCTTGATATGCTTAATTCTGTACGTAACCATGGTAATTGGTGTCAATAAGAACAGCCATTTGTAAAGTCTATGAAATCGAACCACCAATTGGAAGAAGGGAACAAAAACCTTGTGACTTTCTACTTTCTATGTATACGTGGATGATAATGAAAAAAATATTAATTGTGATGTATTTACCAGGCTGAAATATACAGTATTTTTTATCGTGGGCCACAGGATTTTACATGCTAAAAATTATACTGAAGGAAAAAAATGAAACACTTAAAATTCGTGAAATTTCGACCTTTTTCAAACCGCCATAACTCGGCGTATTTTCAATCGATTTTGATGAATCTTTGAGGGCGAAAAACCTTGAAGTGTCTTCTTTAAAGTCATGCATGCGAAATTAAGCGTAATCCCTTCCGTTCACCTCTAGCGCCCCTGAAAAAAAAAGTTTTTTCTGGAAACCATGTCCAACTTTGACGATGTCTACGGAGTTGGAAAAATTATTTCGTCTCGATCCACCATAAAGGCATGAAAATTTGATCAATTCTCTATGCAGGACTCAAAGAACGAAGTTCCTACGATGATTTGGCACCAAGTTATGGGTGTTTGAAAAAAAAGTGCATTTTGAGGATTTTCGAACATAACTCAGTGAACCAAATTTGATGATTCTTTCGGGAAAAAAAATGCATTTTGGCTCTACTTTAAGGGAGTAAACTCAGATTGGAATGATCCCTTTTGGAACCCATCAACCCCCGAACAAAAAAAAAAACACGTTTTGTGGCAAAAAACGTCCAACTTTGGCAACGCGTACCGAGTTGGAAAAAATGTGTCGACTCGATCCACCAAAAGGGCATTGAAATGTGTTCAATTACCTGCGCAGGACTCAAATAACGAAGTTCCTACGGCGATTTGGCACAAAGTTATGGGTGTTTTAAAAAAGTGCATTTTGTGGTGTTTTTATTTTTTCGTTTGGAGGTGCGTAGAGCCCTCTCTTTGAGTGGGGGATAAACCCTCTCAAAGAGGACACATTTTGCTGTGTCTTTATATTATTATAAATAGAAGGCGGCTGTAATGTCACAGCTGTAACGACATAAATTAGTTTTGTAAAAAGTTGAACAAATGTCAGAGTAATTCAATATCGTGTACCCTGAATATAGTAAATTCGGCGCGAAAAATCAAATGGTTATTGTGACTTCACATTATTATAGACGAACCCTGTTATTCAAGTGACGTTTAGTTCAGCGGACGTTGCTAGGAGTAACGGCGCGAAATTCAATTTCGCGACCTGTACTGCGTATGCGAAATCTTTACATCGCGTACGGTTGCATATAAACGAGATTAAAGTTACGAAATGAAATAAAATAATAAATATATAATGTACAACAAACATTACGCTGACTGCAAACTATGAACAGTTTATTATCTCGACAAGAACTCCCTGGTGCATTGATAACGCTACCGTAAAACATGTTTGTCGCGCACTTTTATTTGTACTACGTGACCAACTAACACATTTTGTTCCTATTTCACACAAATACTCTCAATTCTTGGGTGCTGGAGAAATTCAACATGTTCTGCTAATGTGTATTCTTTCCTTCTCTTATTACACCGATAAAATAAAACCAATTTGCACGAATTGTGCAAGTGATTTATTTTATATGCTCAAGTTTGAAAAGCTCTGTTTGGACATACAAAATCTTCATCACAAAATAGTTTGGAAATGTGACTTGCTTTCTTGTGGGAAATTATTTTTCTGATGGCTATAATCTGATTTTGCACTATTAGATACAGAAAGAGACAAACCAAATCTCTTCGTTATCATTTACAATAAAATTCCTATATTTGATTGCTTAGTTATTTCCAATAATGTTTTTTTTTATTTTATCATTATTTGCTTGCTGATTGCAAATATTACAATATAACAGATGGTAGTTAATGGGCTATCGACCTGCCATCTTTCGCGCTTCGTATTTTATAATTTAACCTAATTGAAAAATGTTTTTTTGAGTCGAAAGTTTTTTTTTGCTTAATATACAATCTTCTAAATATGCCATAATGTCACGTTTTTCCATATCTACAGTTATATTTTTAGTCATTATGTTATAATATATATATATTTACAACAATAGCGTATGCAGTGTAGCGTTAAATTGAATCGGGTAATGGATATTAAAACTCGATTGTATTTTGTTCGTTTCATTATTAGCTGGATATAATAATCTCCTTTGCACTTTTACAATATATTTTTTTAGGAATTGTTTTTGCTATTATTCGTACAATTTCTGAGTCTAAAATCTCCTGTTTGCAGATGCATTAAAATTTAAAAAAAAACAAAACGGATATTTCCGTAAAAAAATTTTTTGAAAAAAAATCACGATCACAATACTTTCTCGTACTTCATAACGAAGAAAGTAATAATCGAAATATAATTACGTGAATCCATTAAATATAGCTTGCATATATTTATATTCAACCTGTTCGTGACTTTGCAAAATTAAGTCTTACTAAGACCATAAACTGTGTGAATATTTAAAATATTCGAAAATCTACAAAAAAAAATGGTGATGTGGCCATCGCGTTACTTTCTCCGACTTGATGGTATCATAGCCATTTATATTTACGTTTTCATGGTTTATTTTAATTGAAATCATATTTTAAATATACATCGAGCGTTTTGTAGACTCGGATGAAACTGACGTTTAAAACGTCAAAATTATACTTCAAATTCAAAAACTCAGTTTACTCAAAAACTAAAGGGATTTCGAGAAAAACTTATTCGTTATAAGTTGTTCATTTTAGCATTCTCTGCAATTATTATTAAAATAAATTTGCAGTAACTATTATCGTTCTGTAATTATAAACCAAAAATTAAAGAAATAATAATACATTTTTTTCTCGAATAAATATGATTTTATAAAAAATGTTTCAAAGCAAAAGATGTTCATTTCTTTGTTGTCTTCAAAGTTTGTTTAAATGTTTTTGTGATATTTTTCATATTTACGAAAATATTGGCAAAAAACCAAAAACAGTTAAGGTAAACGCTCACTTCCGGTGTACGAAATTTTACCAAAAAAAAATAGTGTGTGGCTGTGTGTGTATGTCTGTGCGCACTGTATCTCAAAAACTAAAAGAGCAATTGATATGAAACTTTGAACATCCGTCTTATTTGTTAATCGGAAGAACTGAAAGTAAAATTTCGTACACCGGAAATGGGTGTTTACCTTAACAGTTTTTTTGTTTTTTGCCAATATTTTCTTAAATATGAAAAATATCACCAAAACATTTAATCAAACATTAAAGACAACAAAAAAATGAACATCTTTTGATTGAAAATATTTTTCATAAAATCATTGTAATTCGAGAAAAACATTTTTTTTTAATTTTTGGTTTATAATTATAAAACGATAATAGCTACAGTAAATTTATGTTAATAATAATTGTAGAGAATGCTAAAATAAACAACTTATAAGGAATAAGTTTTTTTCGAAATCCCTTTAGTTTTTGAGTAAACTGAGTTTTTTAATTTGAAGTATAATTTTTCCATCTTTCATAATTTTGACGTTTTAAACGTCAGTTTCATCCGAGTTAACACAACGCTCGATGTATATTTAAAATATGATTTCAATTGAAAATAAACCATGAAAAGTAAACATAAATTATACCATCAAGTCGGAGAAAGTAACATGATGGTCACATTTTATGGTCTATAATTATGAAATAAGAATACGTTTTTGTCGAAATACCAGTTATTTAAAAAAAATATCAATAAACACAAATTGTGTTAAGGACGGAGAAAGTGACTTTAACATTTTTATTTCGTTAAATCAGTTGTGCTATTTGTTGCACGCTAATTATTTTACCATTTTAATAAGTACTTAAAGCTGTTTTTACACTACACAATTTATTGAACAAGAAATGAGATAATTTATTGTTCAATTTAAATTGTCTAGTTTCGTACAGTATTGTGTTGGATTGTAAAATTGAGCAATAATATACCAATAAAAAAATGTATTCTATTCTAAATCTATTCGTTATCTTGTTGCAATATTACAAGTGAAACATATTTTGCATTTCCACTGTTCGTTAATGTTGTCCTTGTTAGAACGACGCAAATGTTATCGGCTGAAAACTGCCTACAAGGTTAACAGAGGCAATAAATATAATCGAAAACTGCTAACAAACGTATTTACATATGCAAAAGGCTATCTTAAAGTCATTGTTAAACTGTACAAACGGAATCAACAAAAACGAAAACAAATGACACCATTGTATTCAGAATCAAAAGAGATTTTCAAAGATATATCACTCGACCCACTTTTCTTATTTAACATCGGGGGTGAAGTTATGAAGGTGGAAATGTCATCAAAAGTTGCCCCCTCGATTTTTTTTCAAAAATGCTGCGTAAATCAACAAAGAAAAAAAAATTGTGCCAATGAAGTGCTTTGCCTATAAATAGTAGTAATTTTAATGTCCATTAACTTAGTTTGAAATACCAGTGGCATACTGAAACAAATCAATAGTCGAACAATTAGTGCAGCATTAATGGAGCGAGCTCTTCCAAATAGCGACACCACAAAACAGGCAAATTAGAATTTAGTGACTAACCAACCCCATAAAGGGAAAAGTGGTTGGCGCAGGTATATTCAAGAAAAGCACATGTTATACGTTAATTGAAAACCCATACACGTCAAATAGTTCGAAACGATCTTGGAGCAGTGTTATATCAACGATAGTATTATTTACAACATGCAATTTTTTCTATCGTTAATATTCCGCGTGGCATTGGCCAAAGATTGGCGAACAAATGTTGAATTGTATCGATAATTCAACTCATGTATAAAAAGGTGCATTTAAAACGGTGGACAAACAAATTTGCAAGTGGATAAAAATTTATTTACCTTCACCATGACAACGATCTCTCTATTAACAATTTTAGGAAACAAGTAACTTCAGTTGGATAGTGGCCGTTCATGTCAGTTCTGAATACCTCTGCAGTAAAACCTAATTGAAATCCATTTCGGACACCTTCTGCGTGAAAAATTGTTCACGATTGTCATTCCGGTCCATGTGCCAGGGAGGTAGATATTGTCTTTTTACCAATTATAGATTTAGTTTTGTACATTTGATATTAAAACCGGTGACACTGACAGAACTGCATTTCGTACTTCAGCCGCGAGATGTCGCAAGCGTACGGTAACGCTGCCACCGATTTGTGAATTATAGAATTGGATTGCATTTAATATCCATCTTGTTCTATCATGTATGTTTTTGATAGTATGAAATAAACATTAATATATTAGTGTATTTGGCGTCTTTTTTATGTATGTCGGAAATAAGTGTACCGGCGATTAAACGATCAGCCGTTATTGGTCTCCTAACATAAGAAACGCCAGAAATGTGTGGAATTTATACTAAATGTAAGTAATAATATATATTTATACAAAACAATAATTATAAATATTATCTGATTTTTCCATCTCAATTCATTCTCGAAATTTGGTGGATTCAATGGCTCGTGCAAACAAATAAAATTTATCCGGCCAAATTTAACCTCTTGTGGTATTACCCCCGAATAAAGTTGATTATCCAGGGGCGATTTTATTGCGTAAATTAGCATTGCGGGTTTGATGATTCCATTTACATATAGAAATTCTAGGAATTAGTTGAAGTATTCACCTTAAATACTCAGAATTATTACAGATCTATTCTCAGTATATTTTATTTGCATTTAATGATAAAATCTACAAGAATAACATATATTTATTCAGTATACTTTACATTTTTATCTGATTACAAACTTTTTTTAAATGAAATATAATGGATGGAAAAAATAAATGTTGACGAGTTTTATAGTTTTACCAAAATTATTGACATTGTAATGATATTAAATTAGTTTTTAACAGGAAGCAGAAACAACAATATAATACATATCGCGGGTCGAAAGATCTTAGATTGATAGCCTAGATCAGGGGTCTCCAAACTTTTTCCATCGCGGGCCATATATATAATTCTTCATAACCTAGTGGGCCAAGGTATAATCAATTTTATAAGTAATTTCAAAACCTATAACAAAAAATCGTTGTAGAATTTTAAAATGTGACATTTACGAAAAATGTAACTGCTTGTCGTGGGCCGGATTCGTTGAGGTCGCGGGCCGCATTTGGCCCGCGGGCCGTAGTTTGGAGACCCCTTGCCTAGATGACAGACTTGATTGTATTAAAATTAACTTTAAAACGGTGATGTGGCCATCATGTTACTTTCTCCGATTTGATGGTATAATAGTCCTGGAAAAAGTCCGGAAAAAGAGTCCTGATAAAATATCCTGTAAAAAGTCCGGAAAAAGAGTCTTGATAAAATATCCTGTAAAAATGTCCTTAACAGTCTTGAAAAAAAGTTATGGAAAGTTATGGATCGTAAAAAATCCTAAAAAAAGATCATTAAAAAGACATGAAAAAGTTCTGAAGAAATGCCAAAAAGTGTCTTGAAAAGAAGTTCAGAAGAAGACTTGAAAAAAATTCCCCAAAAAATAATTCTGAAAAAATGTAATGAAGAAAATTCTGAAAAGAATCCTGAAAAGAAGTCCTGAACAAGAGGTTCTTAAGAAAGTCCGGAAAAAAGTCCTGGAGGAACAGTCCTGGAAATAAAGTATTGAAAAAAGAGTCCTGATAAAAGCCGTGAAAAAGTCCTGAAAACAGTCTTCATGCAAAATACCAGAAATAAATGTCCTAATACCATGAAAAAGAGTCCTAAGCCGTGAAAGAAAGTCCTGAAAAAGTCCTTAGTCTTCTAACAAAATTCCAGAAATAAATGTCCCAAAAACAAGTCCTGAAAGAAGGTCCTAAAATAAGTCCTAAAGGAAGTTCAGAAAAAGAGTCCTGATGAAATATCATAAAGAAAAATGTCCTGTAAAAACAGTCTTGAAATATTGCCCTGAAAATAACATCTTTAAAAAATGAACAAAAAAAATTCTAAAAAATGAGCATTGTAAAAAGTCCTTAAAAAGGTACTTAAAAAGATTTGAAGAAACTGTCCTGAAAAAGAAATTCTAAAAAGAGTCTTGGAAAAAGGCCTAAAATAAGTCCTGAAATAAAAAGTTTTGAAAATAGTCTTGAAAAAATAAATGCTAAAAATATCTGAAAAAGTCCTGATAAAAGGTCATGTAAAAAAGTCATGAAGAACATTCTGAAAAATTTGTTCTTAAGAAAGTCCCGAAGACGTCCCGAGAAAAAATTCCTATTAATAAAATTTTGAAAAGATAACCTGAAAATAGAGGTGCTGAAAGAAAAAGTCCTACAAAAAATTTCTTAAAAAGACCTGAAAAAGAATCATCGAAGAAAGGTCTTTTAAAAAAGACCGGAAAAAAGTTACGAAAACGGCTAAAAGAACAAAAAACTGTTAAGGTAAATATTCGAAAATATGAAATTTTACCAAAAGCTTTTCAGTTCTTCAGATTATCAAATAAGACGGATGTTCAAAGTTTCATATCCATTGCTCTATTAGTTTTTAAGATAAAGCGCCCACAGTTATACACAGACAGACTGTTATGTAGAGAAATAATGGTGATGTGGCCATCATGTTACTTTCTCCGACTTGATGGTATCCTAGCCATTTATATTTACGTTTTCATAGTTTATTTTCAATTGAAATCATATTTTAAATGTACATCGAGCGTTGTATAAACTCGGATGAAACTGACGTTTAAAACGTCAAAATTATGAAAGATGGAAAAATTTCAAATTCAAAAACTCAGTTTACTCAAAAACTAAAGGGATTTCGAAAAAAAACTTATTCTTTATAAGTTGTTCATTTTAGCATTCTCTACAATTATTATTAACATAAATTTGCTGTAACTATTATCGTTTTATAATTATAAACCAAAAATTAAAAAAATAATAATCCATTTTTTTCTCGAATAAAATTGATTTTATGAAAAATGTTTTTAAGGAAACGATGTTCATTTCTTTGTTGTCTTTAAAGTTTGTTTAAATGTTTTTGTGGTATTTTTCATAAAACGCCCACTTCCGGTGTACGAAATTTTACCAAAAGCTTTTCAGTTCTTCAGATTATCAAATAAGATGGATGTTCAAAGTTTCATATCAATTGCTCTATTAGTTTTTGAGATACAGCGCGCACAGACAGACACACACACACACACATACAGACAGACACACATACAGACACACATACAGACACAGATACAGGCACACATACAGACACACATACAGACACACATACAAACACACATACACACACACATACAGAGACACATACAGACACACACACACGCAATTTTTTTTTGTAGAAATTGTTGAAATGGCATCTAGGGACCCCAAAACGGATATTTCCGTAAAAAAATTTTTGAAAAGAAATCACGATCACAATACTTTCTCGTACTTCGTAACGGAGAAAGTAAAAAGTTGAGTTGAAACCATTCAAAAATTTTAAACCTTCATTCTTCTTATTTGGTAACCTTAGTATCTACTTCATATTACTATTCTTAAGTGAATGAAAGAAGTAATAATTTAACAGCTAATCCAATTGAAGCTTAATATTGGCCACTTTAGCGTGTACACTTATTTAATCATTACTCAGCCACTTACAACTTTCTCAGCGGCACACGTACCGCACAACAACAATTTTCATAATTATTTCCCCCCTTGTAATGAAGTTAAATCTTTACAATAGCGTAATTTTTACACTCGGTGCAATTATTGGCTCCGGTATATTTGTTACCCCCAAAAGCGTTTTACGATACACCGGCTCCTTGGGGATGTCGATAATTGTATGGATTTCATCTGGTGCGATATCCGCAATAGGTGCATTCTGTTATTTAGAATTAGGTAGATTTTCAATATTGCACTTTTTTAAAAAAATTATTTTTTGTTTTTTCAGGTACAATGATTCCAAAATCAGGAGGTGACTACGCTTACATCAGCGAGGCTTTTGGACCACTTCCAGCTTTTTTATATTTATGGGTGGCACTTTTTATACTCGTACCTACAGGAAATGCTATTACGGCGATAACTTTTGCTCAATACATTTTGCAGCCATTGTGGCCCACTTGCGAACCGCCTTATGGAGCTGTGCGGCTGCTAGCTGCAGCAACGACGTGCCTTCTGACAGCTATTAACTGTTTTAACGTTAAATGGGTGACCAGGGTGCAGGATGTGTTCACGGCCACCAAAATTTTCGCACTGTGCATAATTGTTATCGCCGGAATTTACCACCTGTGCACGGGGCACGTGGAACATTTTGAAAACCCCATGGCGGGCACCGAGACGCAGCCTGGATACATAGCGCTCGCTTTCTATTCCGGATTGTTCAGTTATTCAGGATGGAATTACTTAAATTATGTAACTGAAGAATTAAAAGATCCGTACAGGTAAGTGTTTTGTATTTTTTTTTGTGAAATGTGGAAAAATTGTAATTTTCTTTTAGGAACTTGCCGAGAGCGATTTGCATTTCAATGCCGATTGTGACGGTAACGTACGTCGTTACTAATATTGCGTATTTCGTGGTGCTCAGCCGTGAGGAAATTTTGACTTCGGACGCGGTGGCTGTGACTTTTGGAGATAAGATGTTGGGAGTCTTTTCCTTGCTGATGCCATTTTTTGTGGCCTGCTCGACTTTCGGTTCTTTGAACGGTGCTATTTTTGCTTCAAGTCGGTTGTTTTTTGTCGGGGCTCGCCAGGGGCATTTACCGAGGGCAATCGCGCTCATTGATGTTAAGCGGTTTACTCCAGTGCCTTCGTTGTTATTTATGGTAAGATCATATTGTTTGTAAATGTGTTGTCTAAAACTATTGCAATTTAAGGAATTAATTAAGAAGCGATATTTATAATACTGAATAGTATATAGTGTATCAAGGACCGAAAATAGGCTTTAGCAACCCGCCGCTAAAAGTGAAGGGTTGCTAAAGCATTTCGGCATGAGTTACACTCGATATTTTTTCGCCTGCCTTAAGTAAAAACAGTGTTTCAGGAAATTTTATATCGCCCACCATTGAATTCAAAGTGAACTGTCACTGTCAGATTTTTGCATAGCCTACTCATATTCCGCGGAAGGTTGTCTAGATTATGCATATTATTTTTTTCTACTCCTTGCCGTATATTGATTAATTCCCTAACAATAAACTGTACGGATATAAGCGATTTTTCGGTTAGGTGTACGGATATGATATCCAGGTTACAGATAATAAACAACCATTGTTATAGAACGTTGCAGCGGCGGCAGCAGCGACGGGAGAACGTCACATCAAACGTCAAATAATTAATTTACATTTTTATATAATCGGAAATCATCATGGAAAGTGAAAGTGATTCGAATAATTGCACCCCACCTGAAATTAGGAAATCTGCTCAATATATCCAGCAGGGATTACTGCCGATCAGATCTCGTCCAAAATATGACTTCGTATACAAACAATATATGGATTGGTGTACAAGTAAGAAGGTGAAAACTATCAATGAAAACGTTACGATTACGTGCATAGAAAACATTTCCAAAACTGATAAACCTTCAACATTGTAGACCAAGCATTACAGTGACTTTTTTATAATGAAGACGTGGCCGCGACGAGAAAACGTCACACACCAAACGTCAGATAAATTAATTTACATGTTTTTTCGGTATTCATTATGAAAACTGAAAAGGATTTCAGTCGTAGAAAAAGTTATCTGTACAACGCGAGTGGATATGATGCCCCCATATCTCACTCGGCATTGGGGCACTCGCCTACGGCTCGTTCCCCAAACTTGCCTTCGTGAGATATGTGCATCATATCCACTCTTGTTGTACAATATACTATTTCGGCCCTAGATACGCTAAATCGTAGTTTCGGCCCGATTTTTATGGCCGAAATATATGGTTTCGGTAGAGGCAGGCGAAAAATATAATTTTGAACTTTGAACATGGTGCGGTACTGTTAGAGCGCGAGAACGCTCAATCTTTTTTAAGACTGCTTTGAACCAGTGATGATCAGCTCGGATCCTACGAACGCGTCCCTAGCAGACGTGAGTAACTCATGAGGAAGTCGACTCAAAGAGGCAACTCCTCGAAGTGACTCGCAGAGTCGTGTAAGTCCTGTCCAAATTTTACTATTTCCAGTCGACTCTTTTCGACTGAGGCAACTGACCAAAAAGAGTAATTTCGCCCACCTCTAGTCACTCCTGAGCTGCTCATCACTGGGAAAATATGTTACCCAGCAGTGGCTCATGGATGTTCGGCGTGGAGGCTACGGAAGAAAATTTTACAAGTAATGCACCACGAGCGGTATCTCTGCCTTAGCCTCCTCTACGGAAATCCACGAACCGCCGCTGATATTACCCATCCAATATAAGGTATGAGCCACAGAATTGTGTTTCTGAGTTGGCCATGCCTGAGAGAGAGAGAGAAACATAGCAGACATGTCTGAGATTAATTAATTTTTTTAAATCCAATTCAAGTCTCATACCGATGTGAACCTAGCGCCCGACTTTAAAAAAAAATGGACTTTTTTAACGTGGATCGATTGTACCTTGTTTGTACCTGTTTGTACCGCTATTAACTTCGTTTGTACCTCAAAGACAAAAAAGTTATTAAAAAATTAAAAAATGGCCAGCGCCCAACTTTCTCATTTTCAAATTTGGTTTATGCCATTCGAAAGAGAATCGTTAGTACCCATTTGTACCTCTTTTTAAATTGTTTGTACCTCAAACGTACCTGAAGTACACACTTTTAAAAATTTTTACATTCTATGGTGGCGATTTTAGTCAATTTTCAAGTAATCGCAAAGCGACCTATGGGAATTGAAAGAGCATCGTTTGTACCCGTTTGTACCTCTTTTTAAATTGTTTGTACCTCAAAGGTACCAGAAGTACATGCTTTTAAAAAATTTTGCATTCTATGGTGGCGATTTTAGTCAATTTTCAAGTAATCGCAAAGCGACCAATGGGAATCGAAAGAGCATCATTTGTACCCGTTTGTACCTCTTTTTAAATTGTTTGTACCTCAAAGGTACCTGAAGTACACGTTTTTAAAAATTTTTACATTCTATGGTGGTGATTTCAGTCAATTTTCAAGTAATCGCAAAGCGACCTATGGGAATTGAAAGAGCATCGTTTGTACCCGTTTGTACCTCTTTTTAAATTGTTTGTACCTCTTTTTAAATTGTTTGTACCTCAAAGGTACCAGAAGTACATGCTTTTAAAAAATTTTGCATTCTATGGTGGCGATTTTAGTCAATTTTCAAGTAATCGCAAAGCGACCAATGGGAATCGAAAGAGCATCGTTTGTACCCGTTTGTACCTCTTTTTAAATTGTTTGTACCTCAAAGGTACCAGAAGTACATGCTTTTAAAAATGTTTACATTCTATGGTGGCGGTTTTAGTCAATTTTCAAGTTGAAAAAAATGTGTTTTGAATTTTGTTTCATGTTTTGCTTTGTGAAAAAAATAAGTACTACACTTTGTAGGTGTAGCGTACAGTATTTCTGAAATATTTTTCAAATCTTGATTAAAATATAAATATTTTTTAATTTCTTTTTTAAATTGTGATTTTATGTAGTATTTTTTTTAAATGCCTAAAGCACCGGTATTCTCCATAGAATTTAAAAACATTTAAAAGCCTGTACTTCTGGTACCTTTGAGGTACAAACAATTTAAAAAGAGGTACAAACGGGTACAAACGATGCTCTTTTAATTCCCCTTAGTCGCTTTGCGATTACTTGAAAATTGACTAAAATCGTCACCATAGAATGCAATTTTTTTTAAATCCTGTACTTCTGGTACCTTTGAGGTACAAATAATTTAAAAAGAGGTACAAACGGGTACAAACGATGCTCTTTTGATTCCCCTTAGTCGCTTTGCGATTACTTGAAAATTGACTAAAATCGCCACCATAGAATGTAAAAAAATTTAAAAGCCTGTACTTCTGGTACCTTTGAGGTACAAACAATTTAAAAAGAGGTACAAACGGGTACAAACGATGCTCTTTTGATTCCCCTTAGTCGCTTTGCGATTACTTGAAAATTGACTAAAATCGCCACCATAGAATGTAAAAAAATTTAAAAGCCTGTACTTCTGGTACCTTTGAGGTACAAACAATTTAAAAAGAGGTACAAACGGGTACAAATGATGCTCTTTCGATTCCCATTGGTCGCTTTGCGATTACTTGAAAATTGACTAAAATCGCCACCATAGAATATAAAAAATTTTAAAAGCATGTACTTCTGGTACCTTTGAGGTACAAACAATTTAAAAAGAGGTACAAACGGGTACAAACGATGCTCTTTCAATTCCCCTTAGTCGCTTTGCGATTACTTGAAAATTGACTAAAATCGCCACCATAGAATGTAAAAAAATTTAAAAGCCTGTACTTCTGGTACCTTTGAGGTACAAACAATTTAAAAAGAGGTACAAACGGGTCCAAATGATGCTCTTTCGATTCCCATTGGTCGCTTTGCGATTACTTGAAAATTGACTAAAATCGTCACCATAGAATGCAAATTTTTTTAAAATCCTGTACTTCTGGTACCTTTGAGGTACAAATAATTTAAAAAGAGGTACAAATGGGTACAAACGATGCTCTTTTGATTCCCCTTAGTCGCTTTGCGATTACTTGAAAATTGACTAAAATCGCCACCATAGAATGCAAAATTTTTTAAAAGCCTGTACTTCTGGTACCTTTGAGGTACAAACAATTTAAAAAGAGGTACAAACGGGTACAAATGATGCTCTTTCGATTCCCATTGGTCGCTTTGCGATTACTTGAAAATTGACTAAAATCGCCACCATAGAATATAAAATTTTTTAAAAGCATGTACTTCTGGTACCTTTGAGGTACAAACAATTTAAAAAGAGGTACAAACGGGTACAAACGATGCTCTTTCGATTCCCCTTAGTCGCTTTGCGATTACTTGAAAATTGACTAAAATCGCCACCATAGAATGTAAAAAAAATTAAAAGCCTGTACTTCTGGTACCTTTGAGGTACAAACAATTTAAAAAGAGGTACAAACGGGTACAAACGATGCTCTTTCGATTCCCCTTAGTCGCTTTGCGATTACTTGAAAATTGACTAAAATCGCCACCATAGAATGTAAAAAAAATTAAAAGCCTGTACTTCTGGTACCTTTGAGGTACAAACAATTTAAAAAGAGGTACAAACGGGTACAAACGATGCTCTTTCGATTCCCCTTAGTCGCTTTGCGATTACTTGAAAATTGACTAAAATCGCCACCATAGAATGTAAAAAAAATTAAAAGCCTGTACTTCTGGTACCTTTGAGGTACAAACAATTTAAAAAGAGGTACAAACGGGTACAAACGATGCTCTTTCGATTCCCCTTAGTCGCTTTGCGATTACTTGAAAATTGACTAAAATCGCCACCATAGAATGTAAAAAAATTTAAAAGCTTGAACTTCTGGTACCTTTGAGGTACAAACAATTTAAAAAGAGGTACAAACGGGTACAAACGATGCTCTTTTGATTCCCCTTAGTCGCTTTGCGATTACTTGAAAATTGACTAAAATCGCCACCATAGAATGTAAAAAAATTTAAAAGCCTGTACTTCTGGTACCTTTGAGGTACAAACAATTTAAAAAGAGGTACAAACGGGTACAAACGATGCTCTTTCAATTCCCCTTAGTCGCTTTGCGATTACTTGAAAATTGACTAAAATCGCCACCATAGAATGTAAAAAAATTTAAAAGCCTGTACTTCTGGTACCTTTGAGGTACAAACAATTTAAATAGAGGTACAAACGGGTACTAACGATTCTCCTTCGAATGGCATAAACCAAATTTGAAAATGTGAAAGTTGGGCGCTGGCCATTTTTGTATTGTTTAATAACTGTTTTGTCTTTGAGGTACAAACGAAGTTAATAGCGGTACAAACAGGTACAAACAAGGTACAATCGAGCTACGTTAAAAAAGTCCAACTTTTTTAAAGTCGGGCGCTAGGTTCACATCGGTAAGGTTCATGACGTAATAATATGCGACATCCAGTGACGGTTCGCGGGTTTTTTCTGGTACGGCCGAGGTAGTAGAGGTGGTAATATAGATAGGTGCGGTCACGCAGCCAGCCGTCTCTGCAACTGACACCACCTATCTGTATTACCACCTCTTGTTCTTCGGACGTACCAGAAAAAACCCCGCGAACCGTCACTGGCGACATCCCTCATTTATCTCATAGCCAACTCTGAAACAAAATTTTCTGGCTCACACAATAGTAAACAATAATTTAAATCCTGCTTTATAACACATATTTTTTTTTTACAGTGCATAATCACATTGGTGCTAATGGTCATCAAAGACGTCTACGTTCTCATCAACTTCGTATCATTTGTAGAATCCCTCTTCATCATGATAAGCGTGACCGGACTAATTTGGATGCGGCACACACACCCGAATCTAAACAGGCCGATCAAAGTGAACATAGCCCTTCCACTTTTATTTTTCAGCATTTGCGCCTTCCTGGTGACATTCCCTTGTTACGTGAGCCCCGTGGAGATCGGCGTCGGCGTTGCGTTCATCCTCATCGGCATTCCAGTTTATTTCGTCACGATACGATGGCAAAATAAGCCGATCTGGCTGCAGCGCGCCTTCAACGAATTCAACAACGCTTGTGCCAAACTGTTCATCTGTGAGCCGGAAGAAGCGCACCACGAAAATTGATTTGTATTTAATTTTACATTTTAAATCATGACAAATAATGTGATTTCTGTTTAAAGAAGGGTATTTATTTTATATAGTGACAGGCTCATTTATTATTATTTTTGTATATATTTTGTATTTTTGGTATCTAGTTGTACCACAAGTATATAATATTGTTTCATGTTTGTAAAAAAAAAAACTGCCATTAATGTTTATTTTTTGTTATGTCTCTCCGTGGATTTGTGCGTGTTAACTGGTTATTGTTGTCCTAAAAACAAAACACACTCGAATTAGCTTTTACTTTGTTTATTTTGTATGATATGTATGAAAAATAACTCTAGTTCGGTGAACGTTTAGGTTCGAGTTACTCATTAGTATTACCTTCGTTGGAAATTTGTTTCGGAATACTGGTACCAAAGACGATATAAATATGATTTTATGTAAAGATGTGCGTTTCGTTTAAAATATGTTTGTGAGTTATTTTTATAAAAAAAAATACATTTATATTCTATGAAATAAATAATGATTCTATTGTATTAGTTTTATTTAATTTTAGGCATCAATCTTTAAGTAGTTCCTTCAAAAAGCCAGGAAACGTGCTTATTCGTAAAAAAATGGTATAATTTTTTCAAAATTGAACATTTCCCCTTTAAAAAAGTTTGGTGGGCAAAAAAGTCGATCAATTACTCATTACATTACGGTGACTTTTTATCGTAGTCGTTGGAAACAGTTTATTTATTTATTAGAATAAACGGCCTTGCCTTTTTGAAAACAATATTACATAAAAAGAAAAATTACATTAGAATGACAACATATGCTACATATAATATAACAAATAATATACACAAATAACAATAATTTCGGAAATTATCCCATCCAGTTACTGATACAAATCGTGCAAATTTTTCGAAATTTTGGGTAGACATTCTGAATCGGAAATTTTTAATGTGAAAAATTAGGAGCAAATTCTACACGCTTTTTATGTCGTTAATAACCGTCATGAATTTTTTCAAAACCTTTTGAGACCCAACATTTTTTGCATGCATTTTTTCCTGGGTAATACTATAGAAAAAATGGCGAAAATCGCGAAAAGTTAAAATCATGAAAAAAAAAAATTCTGAGAAAAATAATTACACTACGCGCCTTTTCCCGTCATTAAGAACCTTCATGAATTTTTTCAAATCTTTCGGAGACCCAACATTTTTTGCATGCATTTTATTCCTGTGGAAAAAATGGCGAAAAATCGTGAAATGAAAAAATCATGTAAAAGTTTTTTCTGGGAAAAATAATTACCCTACACGCTTTTTCCCGTCATTAAGAACCGTCATGATTTTTTTCAATTTTTTCTGAGACGCAACATTTTTGCATGCATTTTTTTCCTGTTATGGACGAAAATTGCGAAATGTGAAATCATGAAAAAAAAAATTTGGGAAAAATATTACTCTACACGCTTTCCCCGTCATTACAAACCGTCATGAATTTTTTCAAATCTTTCGTAGACCGAACATTTTTTGAATGCATTTTTTCCTGTGAATAAAATGGCAAAAAATCGTGAAATGTAAAAATCATGACAAAGTTTTTTCTGGGAAAAATAATTACTCTACATCTACACGCTTTCTCCCATTATTAAGAACCGTCATGAATTTTTTCAAAGTCTTTTGAGACCCAATATTTTTTGCATGCATTTTTAATACAATGGAAAAAATGGCGAAAATCGCGAAAAGTTAAAATGATAAATTCTGAGAAAAATAATTACACTACGCGCCTTTTCCCGTCATTAAGAACCTTCATGAATTTTTTCAAATCTTTCGGAGACCCAACATTTTTTGCATTATTTTTTTTCCTGTGGAAAAATGGTGAAAATTTGTGAAATGTAAAAATCATGAAATTTTTTTTTTCTGGGAAAATTAGTTACCCTACACGCTTTTTCCTGTCATTAAGAACCGTAATGGTTTTTTTCAAATTTTTCTGAGACGCAACATTTTTGCATGCATTTTTTCCTGCGTAATACCATGAAAAAAAAAACCGTGACATGTTGAAATCATGAAAAAAAAAATTCTGGGAAAAATAATTACTCTAGACGCTTTTTCCCGTCATTACGAACCGTCATGAATTTTTTTTAAGTCTTTCGTAGACCTAACATTTTTTGTATACATTTTTTCCTGTGAAAAAAATGGCGAAAAATCGTAAAATGTAAAAATCATGAACATTTTTTTTCTGGGAAAAATAATTACCCTATACGCTTTTCCCCGTCATTACGAACCATCATAAATTTTTTCAAAGTCGTTTGAGACCCAACATTTTTTACATGCATTTTTTTTTAGTAATACAATGGAAAAAATGGCGAAAATCGCAAAAAATTCTGAGAAAAATTACTCTACAAGCTTTTCGCGTCATTACGAACCGTCATGAATTTTTTCAAGTCTTTCGTAGACCCAACATTTTTTGTATGTATTTTTTCCTATGAAAAAATTGCGAAAAATCGTGAAATGTAAAAATCATGGAAAAGTTTTTTCTGGGAAAAATAATTACCCTACACGATTTTTCCCGTCATTAAGAACCGTCATGAATTTTTTCAAATTTTTCTGAGACGCAACATTTTTGCATGCATTTTTACTATGGAAAAATAGCGAAAATCGCGAAATGTTGAAATCATGAAAAAAAAAAATTTTTCTGAGAAAAATAATTACTCTCCAAGCTTTTCCCGTCATTACGAACCGTCATGAATTTTTTCAAGTCTTTCGTAGACCCAACATTTTTTGTATGCATTTTTTCCTATGAAAAAATGACGAAAAATCGTGAAATGTAAAAATCATGAAAAAGTTTTTTCTAGGAAAAATAATTACCCTACACGCTTTTTCCCGACATTAAGAACCGTCATGACTTTTTTAAATCTTTCGGATAACCAACATTTTTTGCATGCATTTTTTTTCTGTGGGAAAAATGGCGAAAAATCGTAAAATGTAAAAATCATGAAAAAGTTTTTTCTGGGAAAAATAATTACTCTACAAGCTTTTCCCGTCATTACGAACCGTCATGAATTTTTTCAAATTTTTCTGAGACGCAACATTTTTTTCCTGAGTAATACTATGGAAAAAATGGCGAAAATCGCGAAATGTTGAAATCATTAAAAAAAAATTTCTGGGAAGAATAATTACTCTACACGCTTTGTCCCATCATTGAGAACGGTCATGAATTTTTTCAAATCTTTCGGAGACCCAACATTTTTTTCCTGTGGATAAAATGGCGAAAAATCGTGAAATGTAGAAGTCATGGAAAAGTTTTTTCTGTGAAAAATAATTACTCTACACGCTTTTTCCCGTCATTACAAAATTACAGAAATCCATGGACCAGCGGTTTTAGACCTTTTTTTTTAGAACGTTCATCCTAAGCTTCAATCAAAGGCTTGCATCTTTGGCAGATTTTGATAATTTTGGAAGCATCTTCCATGTTTTATTTGCCAGCACTTGTTCAGGAACTTTCAATAGCTCATCCTAAGCTTCAATTAAAGACTTAACTTCCTTTGCAGATTTTGATAATTTTGGAACTATCTTTTATGTTTTTTTTGCCAGCATTTATTCAGAAACTTTTAATAGCTCATTCTAAGCTTAAATTAAAGACTTAACTTCTTTGGCAGATTTTGATAATTTTGGAAGCATCTTCCATGTTTTTTTTTGCCAGCACTTGTTCAGGAAATTTTAATAGCTCATCCTGAGCTTCAATTAAAGACTTAGCTTCTTTGGAGATTTTAGTAATTTTTGAAGCATCTTCTATGTTTTTTTTGCCAGCACGTGTCCAGGAAATTTTAATAGCTCATCCTGAGCTTCAATTGAAGACTTAACTTCTTTGGCAGATTTCGATAATTTTTAAAGCATCTTCCATGGTTTTTTTGCCAACACTTGTTCAGAAACTTTTAATACCTCATCCTAAGCTTCAATTAAAGACTTAGCTTCCTTGGCGATTTTAGTAATTTTGGAAGCATGTTTTTTTTGCCAGCACGTGTCCAGGAAATTTTAATAGCTCATCCTGAGCTACAATTAAAGACTTAGCTTCTTTGGCGATTTTAGTAATTTTGGAAGTATCTTCTATGGTTTTTTTGCCAACACATGTTCAGGAACTTTTAATAGCTCATCCTAAGCTTTAATTAAAGACTTACCTTCCTTGGCAGATTTTGATAATTTTGGAGCCATCTTCTATGTTTTTTTTTTTGCCAGCAAGTGTTCAGGAACTATTAATAGCTTAACCTGAGCTTCAATTAAAGACGACTTAGCATGGGTATCTCGGAAACTAGCGGAGGTAGAGAAACAGTTAAATGGACAAAGAAGTGCAGTTTTACGAGTCGAATAAAATGACACTAATAAAATTTTCAAAAAAGTCAATGATAACTAGATATTTTGAGAAGTATAAAAAGTGCCAATTTTTTAAAATCGATTTTACTCGATTGCTATAAGAGATAGGAAAAAACTGCAAAGTGCAAAGTTTCAGACAATTTTGGACCAGCGGTTTTAGACCTTTTTTTTTAGAACGTTCATCCTAAGCTTCAATCAAAGGCTTGCATCTTTGGCAGATTTTGATAATTTTGGAAGCATCTTCCATGTTTTATTTGCCAGCACTTGTTCAGGAACTTTCAATAGCTCATCCTAAGCTTCAATTAAAGACTTAACTTCCTTTGCAGATTTTGATAATTTTGGAACTATCTTTTATGTTTTTTTTGCCAGCATTTATTCAGAAACTTTTAATAGCTCATTCTAAGCTTAAATTAAAGACTTAACTTCTTTGGCAGATTTTGATAATTTTGGAAGCATCTTCCATGTTTTTTTTTGCCAGCACTTGTTCAGGAAATTTTAATAGCTCATCCTGAGCTTCAATTAAAGACTTAGCTTCTTTGGAGATTTTAGTAATTTTTGAAGCATCTTCTATGTTTTTTTTGCCAGCACGTGTCCAGGAAATTTTAATAGCTCATCCTGAGCTTCAATTGAAGACTTAACTTCTTTGGCAGATTTCGATAATTTTTAAAGCATCTTCCATGGTTTTTTTGCCAACACTTGTTCAGAAACTTTTAATACCTCATCCTAAGCTTCAATTAAAGACTTAGCTTCCTTGGCGATTTTAGTAATTTTGGAAGCATGTTTTTTTTGCCAGCACGTGTCCAGGAAATTTTAATAGCTCATCCTGAGCTACAATTAAAGACTTAGCTTCTTTGGCGATTTTAGTAATTTTGGAAGTATCTTCTATGGTTTTTTTGCCAACACATGTTCAGGAACTTTTAATAGCTCATCCTAAGCTTTAATTAAAGACTTACCTTCCTTGGCAGATTTTGATAATTTTGGAGCCATCTTCTATGTTTTTTTTTTTGCCAGCAAGTGTTCAGGAACTATTAATAGCTTAACCTGAGCTTCAATTAAAGACGACTTAGCATGGGTATCTCGGAAACTAGCGGAGGTAGAGAAACAGTTAAATGGACAAAGAAGTGCAGTTTTACGAGTCGAATAAAATGACACTAATAAAATTTTCAAAAAAGTCAATGATAACTAGATATTTTGAGAAGTATAAAAAGTGCCAATTTTTTAAAATCGATTTTACTCGATTGCTATAAGAGATAGGAAAAAACTGCAAAGTGCAAAGTTTCAGACAATTTTACACTTAATAATAAAATTTTATCAAAATGTTTCTATCGACATTCGTTTCTGAGATATAACATAAACTTACATTTTTTTAGGCTATGGCTTCATTAGAGCGACATTTTTTTCTCTCTTTAAACTAATGTAGCACTTGACATACTTATTTATAAAAATAACTGACAAGGGGAGGATCAGATGTGTGACTCACCGATTTGATCCATCTTTGGCACACGTGTAGGTCATGACTAGGAGTGTAACAGGTGCAAGTAATAGGGCGCACTATTCAGCCGTTTACGGATTTTTTCTATTTCTTATAACAATCTAAGAAAATCGATTTAAAAAAAATCAGCTCTTTTTACATTTTTTTAAATATCTAGTTACCATTGACTTTCATAAAATTTTATACGTGTCGCTATATTTGGGTCGTAAAACTGCAATTCTTTCCCCATGTAATCGTCTCTGTAGCTCCACTAGTTTTCGAGATACCCATACTAAACATCGAAAAAAAAACTCACCCTGTATATTTAATCTACAACACAAATGAAGTTATTTATGAAGCATGTGTTAGTTAATTACTTTATTAGAATTACATATTAAGATTAGTATTATTAAATTA
The DNA here is from genome assembly GCA_910593695.2 of Ocypus olens. Lineage (NCBI taxonomy): Eukaryota > Metazoa > Arthropoda > Insecta > Coleoptera > Staphylinidae > Ocypus > Ocypus olens. Next base: position 8,931,890 of record OU343048.1, read on the forward strand.
CATCAATGAGTATTTTGAAACATGTTTAAAATTATAATTCGTAATCCAATTACAGGACGGCAAACGTAACTTGCCGTTGCGCAGTGGCAAAATTGTGGGCGGAACCTTTGAAGGGCGCTCTTGATAGATTTCGTGAAGAGTTCGCGCGCCTGGTAATTAATTTTCAAAAGTGACAGAGCATTAATTATGTGGAGGAGAGCGCCCGATAGAGTTGTAAATGAATAGCACACGCGAAGGATATGTGCTTGCTTATTACAGAGACTGTACTCGGCCGGCTGCAGAGAGAGAGATAGAGAGAGAGAGAGCTTTCGCTTGCTCTCTGCGCGTCTGGCCAACTTACATTTGCCGTCCTGTACTAAGAGCAACTTATACACATAATTATAACATATCGTGTGAGCCACAAAATTTTGTTTCAAAGTTGGCTGTGAGATAAATGAGGTATGTCGTATATTATTATTAGTTCAATTGAATTGGATTTAAAAAAATGAATTAATCTCAGACATGACTGCTATGTTTCTCTCTCTCAGGCATGGCTAGCTCCGAAACAAAATTCTCTGGCTCACACCTTATAAATACGTTTATACATTTATTTATTTCAATGATGGTGTAAATTACTTTTTGCTGGGAAATTAGAAATTACGCTTCCTGAACATTTGTGTAAATTTCATTTATTGTGGCCTTCAAATATTGAAAAACAAATTAAAAATGCAGAAAAAAAATCCACTTAATTATAATGGCGCTGGCAAAATATTTTGATCCTTTCAATTACGTCGCAGATAATAAGATGTGATGCACTAAGATTTATCCTCATGAATCCAGGTATACCAAATTCCTGCAAACAATATATATATATATATATATATAAATAAAATATATATTACAGACAACTGAAGCGTGAAAATAGAAGCTAAGTATCCGATAAAAAAAAATGGCATTGACTACAAGGTCATCTACCACTACCAACAAAAATCGACGACGAAGTTGGCGGAGGAAATCTAAAGTCATGTCTGAACTAAGATCACATACGCATGCGTAAAATATCCAGTTAGCACACTTGTATCAGTAACATATCTGATCAAGCTCAAACTGAGAACAAGCTGTTGTTCTCAGTTTGAGCTTGCGCAGATATGTTAGTGGGCTAACTGGGTACTGATTGTCATGTTGACATGTCAGATGTTAATGACCCCTAATTATAATATCTGACATGTTACCGTTTAACCGCAACCAGCATTTCACGCGTGTGATCTTAGTGCAGACATAAGGTGTAAGCCACAGAATTTTGTTGCTGAGTTGGCCATGCCTGAGAGAGAGAGAAAGAAACATAGCAGTCATGTCAGAGATTAATTAATTTAATTTAGTCTCATGACCAAATAATATGCGACATACCTCATTTATCTCACAGCCAACTCTGAAACAAAATTTTGTGGCTCGCACGATGTATTTTATTAGAAATAGCTTCGTATCAGAATAATAAATTGCTTAACCTCTTCACGCCTAGGTCGCCACATGTGGCAACAAGCAAAAAAATAAAATAACATTGTACAAAAAAATTTACTCCTTTAGCGCCATCTATTGAATATTTTTTTCATATTTTTTTGCATAAATAAAATTTCGTAGAAAAAGGTAACAAAAACAAAGAAGTAATTTTTCATCAAACCAGGAATTAAAACAAAGCAGCATGGGCGCGAAGTGGTTAAAGCAGTTAATTTTTAAAGCCGGGCAAATTTTAATTCGTATAAGTGACCCTTTATAGCAAATACATTTCCACGCTTCAATATTAGAGTATCACCAATACACTTACATCGAGTGGTAAACATTTAACGGCCTCTTCCTCGCAGAGTGTGCGTATAAACTCCAACGTACTTCGAAACGCAAACATATCAATATCAATTTTAATCACCATAAAAATCGTTCCTTGCGGCATGTACGGTTTCAGCCCGCCTATACCACCGATTCCTTCAAAAACACTTCTAGCGTTCTCCCCGATCGTATTCACCAAATCTTCCTTGTTAGATTGCGACGTAAAATGAAGTATATTGGTCAGCGCCCCCTGCATAAACGTGTTGCAACCAACTATTCTCTGACTCAAACTGATCAATCCTTTCCTGACGTCCTCAAAAGCTCCGATCGAATCTTTAACGGCGATCCATCCCAAGCGCCAACCGGGCACCAAAAACGCTTGCGATATTCCTCCACAAATCAAAACCGGTACGAGAGTTCTTAGTGAACCTATCGAAACGAATTTGTGATTGGGGTGCGTAATCTGGCCGTGGAGCTCGTCCGCGATGACTGGAACTTTATGCCTGTAACATATGTCCAAAATTTCTTTCAAATGATTCGCGCTGTATACAGATCCGCACGGATTGCAAGGATTATTGATAATTATTGCCGCGGTATTTGAATCAATTTTCGATTCTAGATCGTACAAATCGACTTTCCAATTTTCCTCCGGTAACAAATTGTATTGACGCACTTCAACTAGCGAACTTTCCGCGAAATTTCGGTAGAGCGGCAGGCCGGGCCTTGGAATTAAGATGTTGTGGTTTTTTGTATCTTCTACCAAGGCGGTAATGCAGATATCTAGACAGGATGAACATCCGCTGCATATGATTACATCTTTCGTTTCGACTTCTACGCCATCTTGATACAATAAGCCTGCTATTGCAGATCTTGCGCTTTCGTAACCAACTGATGGTGCGTACCCATTGTAGGTACCTTCTGTTATTGCCTGAACTATGGCGCTTGTTACATCGCTCGATGGTTTAATATTTCCAATAAGGGGGTCACCTAAAATTAAATAAACATTACATACTGTTTAATGTTTGCTTTATAATTATAAAACGATAATAGTTACAGCCAGTGGCGGCTCGTGGAACATGTTGATGGTAGAGCCACTTATACAATACATCCCCCCTCCCCTTTTTGAAAAAAACAAAGAACTATTTATCTTCCTAGACCGATCGAATATTTTGACCAAAAAATCAAAGATTTGGAACAAAACAGCTCAAGATTTAAAATACGGCCAAAAAAATCAAAAATCCTGGTTTAAAAATTAAAATGCAGACCAAAAGAATTGAAAATACAAGCAAAACAAAAATATTCGATGATTTCCCAAATTACGGAGTATTAATATAATTAAATAAATAATAAAAGTTTCTCCGTATATAGCTGAATCAAAAGTGTGAACAAAAATAATTTGCCATTTTCACCCCCAAATATAACTCTTTTTAGCTTGAAATAAGTTCCAACGAGAAATTCGAAATAGCAAAAATAAAAAATAAAAAAAAATCACACAATAAAATCAATAATTCAAGTTAAGAAAATCTAAAATATGTGACAAAAAATAAAAAATTAAGACCAAAAATCTAAAATTCGTACCCAAAAATCAAAGTGGTAGACCAAAAAAATCAAAATTTTTAACAAACGAATCGAAAATTTAAGTCGAAATAAAGAATATGATTAATTAATTTCTCACTTAACCCGTCGTGAAACATAATTATATATTTCATTAATTAAAACACTTGGTTTTGTTTCACTGATTTTATTTTTCTCTCCGACTAGTTTCGACCCAAGGTCGAAAACAAACAATCGAAAATACAAAATATAGGCCAAAAAGTAGGGCATAAAAAAGTTAAAATTTAGACAAAACATCGAAAACTGGTGTAAAGATAAAAATTGCAGGCAAAAAAAAATCGAAAATTTCTACAAACCAATCGAATATTTTGGTCAAAATAGAGAAAAATAAAAAGAATTGTAACAGAAAAATCTAAAATATGGGCTAAAGAATCCTGATCTAAAAATAAAAAAAAAACGCAGACAAAAAATTAAAAACTTATGCAGAAGCAAAATAATTTGCCAAAAATAAGTTTCTTATCAGAAATTCGAAAATAATAGCCAAAAAATTTAAAAAAACTCACAAAATGAAAAAAAATCTAAAATATTGGATAAAAAATAGACTAAAAATCTAAAATATCCGACAAAATTTGGGCATAAAAATACTGGGACCGTGGGAAGAAAAAGCAGACAAATAAAGAAAATTTAAGGGCAAAAGATAAAAGAAAATAAAAATCTACAATGTTCAACCAAAAATCGAAAATTTTGACAATAAATTTGAAAAGTTAGGTAGGATTAAATAAATTAAATAAAAAATAAAGAAAAATTTAGGTCAAAAAATTAAAAAAAATTACAATAAAAATTTGTAATGTTGGCTAGAAAGTCAAAAATTTAGACATTGCATAGAAAATTCGGTCCTAAAGATAATAAATGCAGGCTAAAAATCGAAAATTTCAACAAACATTTAAATAATAAAAATTTGTAATGTTGGCCAGAAAGTCGAAAATTTAGACATTGCGTAGAAAATTCGGTGCTAAAGATAATAAGTGCAGAATAAAAAATCGAAAATTTCAACAAACAAAACTCGAAAATACCGGAAAAAATAAAAAAAATCTCGCATATAAATCAATAATTCAGGTTATAGATATTTTAATCAAAATCAAATCAAAAATTTGGAACTAGAATTAAAATTTCGGCCCGAAAAATAAAAAAATGCGGACCAAAGAATAAAAATTTCAACAATTAAATCGAAAATTTAGGTCAAAATAAAGAATAATTAGACATTTATTTATTTATGGGAATTTCCCTTTAGACATTTATTTATTTATGGGAATTTCCCTTTATAATACACAAAATATCTCTAAAAATATTACAAATCTGAAAAAATCGTCAAAAGATTTAGTACAAAAAATTTAGACCAAAAAAAAATAGTCGAAAATACAAAGATAAAATATTTTGTTGTTCGCAAAATTCCATCGAGTTTCGTGCGAAATTCCCTTAGTTATGGCCAAAAAGGCGCAAAATGTATTTTTTTTTCAAAAGTGCATAACTTCGCGCCAAATCATCGCATCGACTTGAATTTTGGAGGAAATTGGAGGAAAATTATTGGCCATGCTGACCGATTGAGTCCACGATTTTTTTTTGCACACGGTACAAGAAACCAAATTTGCACATTTAAACTTCAAAAACTTTTTTTTCCTTTAGGGGGTGGCAGGTGGTGGAATCGTTTTAGCAACAAAACAATTCACATGACGTTGAAGAGAAAATTTGAAACTGTTCAGACTTGAAAACTTCATCGATTTTGGTGCAAAATTACCGAAAATACAGGTCGAAAGTTTAAAAATGAAAAATTCGTCGGGAAAAATAAAAAATACAGACCAAACGGTAGAAAATTTTACCAATTAAATCGAAAATTTAGGTCAAAATAAATAATGTTTGGGCCAAATAATCAAAAATTTAGACAAAAAAAAATCGAATATACAGGTCAAAAATCAAAAATACGGACAAAGAAAATCGAAAATTTTAACAATTAAATAGAAAATTTATGTCAAAATAAAGAATATTTACGTCAAAAGATCAAAAATTTAGACCCAAAAGAATAGAAAATACAGGTCAAAAATCTAAAACATAAAAATTTGGCGAAAAAAATAGTCGAAAATTTAAACAGTTAAATCGCAAATTTAGGTCAAATTGAAGGATATTTAGGACAAGAGATAAAATATTGTGAGCAAAAATATAGAAAATGTAAAAATTCGTCGGGAAAAATAAAAAATGCGGACCAAACAGTTTAAAATTTTACCAATTAAATCGAAAATTTAGGTCAAAATAAAGATTAATTAGGCCAACTGATCAAAAATTTAGACAAAAAGAAATCGAAAATACAGGCGTAATAATAAAAAATGCGGAATATTCCAGTAATTTTCTAATTTTTTTTTAATAGAAAACATCGTTTTTTATTTTCGCTTTAATTGTTCAAAAATGAGAAAGTAATTTGAAAAAGAATTCAAATAAAACCATTATTTTTGTTGGGATCAGTTTATTGTTTCACCTTTTGCGCCGGCAGTTTCGACAACTTTAGATTTAGTAGATACATTTTGAATAATTCAAATAAAAAAAAATCATTTGGTTAGAATGACACTATGGGGAGGCCCCCGCCTCCTTTTTTGAAGAAAGAAAGAACGATTGATCCTCATGGTCCAAGGTTATTTTGATTTGTAAAGTAAAGGTTCATAATTTCAAACAAGCTGAAAATATGATTTATCGTGGGTTTACATTTTGTCCCAGACATCAAAACAATACACACGGAAAACAAAGTTATGCAGGCGTTGTTTAACATTTAAACTGGCGAAAAAGTGTTTTATGAATTAATTAAAAATCCTTGCTGAGCTTGAAATTAGAGGTAGTGCCATAGCTCCTTGGGTCTACATAACGAGCCGCCCCTGGTTACAGCAAATGTATGTTAATAATAATTGTAGAGAATGCTAAAATGAACAACTTATAAAGAATACGTTTCTTTCGAAATCCCTTTAGTTTTTGAGTAAACTGAGTTTTTGTATTTGAAGTATAATTTTTCCATCTTTCATAATTTTGACGTTTTAAACGTCAGTTTCATCCGCTTGATGTACATTTAAAATATGATTTCAATTGAAAATAAACCATGACAGCGTAAATATAAATGATACCATTAAGTCGGAGAAAGTAACATGATGGCCACCACCACCATTTTTAAGTTCAGCGTACAAAAAAAGTTTGAATTTAAGGCGTATTATTATCCGTGTCTAATCCGGTACATAAAATTTTAAAGGTGGTTACATAATCGTTGTCAAAAAACAAACCGGTAGCCACCGACACACGTGTGTTAACAATTATAATTTTAATGAAAAATTCAGTAATATTTGAAAGCACATTACCATACCGCAGTCATTGACCTGATAATAAATAGGCAATGCTGATAATTAATATACAAAACTGGTGTGTTTTCATCGTATTTTTCCATGCAGTTTTTATGGTAATAACGGAAAGAAAAATATGTTTTGAAAATCAGCATTGACATTATGAATATTTATTAATAACAAGTTTGTCGTTAGCCTTTTCTTGGAATTAATTAATCTCTTGTATTTATTTAACACGTAAAAATTGTCCCTTTCACCGATGCAAGTACACGATTTTTTTTTTCTGATACTGACCTGTCTCTAGTGATACGAAAGTTTTGTTGCTGTTTGGCACCCATGAATTAATTTCGTCGGTAATTATGTTGCCACTTTTTTCTGCCATCATGGACATTTTGATGTTCCACCCGCCATCGTTTCTAGTTATGGTGTTCGCGTTCATTTTTACACATCCAACTTGTTCGAATGAATAGATTAAACTGGATATTTAAAATATTCCTTGTTTATATATTGTGCAGGCCTTGAGATTATTTCACATAAATTCCTACCTCGTACAAATTGATAATTGAGATTTTTATTGGTTTTTAATACAATTTTCATGTTGAAGCTTTCAGCGACGTTTATGTTATCGTAAATGTACCGACAAACTTTTAGGGGTGGTGGGGGACATCAAAACAAACATCAAATGTTTTATAAACATATCGTCCCTACCATGTCAAACTATCGAATGGGAAAAAGTCGGATACAAAGTGACGAAGATGATTAATTAATTATTAAGACATAATAAACAGCTTAATCCTTTTCTTTTTACTTACATCGACTATTTTAATTATGAATTTTTATTTTTTTGATGAATAAATGAATAAATGAACAAATGATTAAATGAATAATGTCAGACATATACACAACAACCATGGATCCGACCGAATACTTCTCGATCCTCGAAAAATCTTTCGGCCGGGCTGGGATTCGAACTCACACGGCACGCGGTGTAACCGGCACAAGCGATCGCCTGTACCCACTACAAAAACGGGCCGCCAGCTTAATCCTAGTACTAACCACAAAAGAAAAAGAAAACGCATATAAAAAATAATCCAAATTGTTATTTTGGGGTAATGCGCTGATTTTGGATGAACTATTAAATCAGTTTTTTTGCTCTTCTGAAAAGTACCGATTTCCATATTCGACAATTTAACATGGAAGGGACGATATATCCGAAAAGTTTAGTTCTCAAGAAAAAAAAAATTGAACCAAAGAATCAATAATTATGTAGTAGGTAAATTTATTGTTGAAATTTTAAAAATTCGCTGGAAGAGTTCCAGTTGATACGCACAATCATCAACATTTTCTGCAAAATGTTTTAAGCGTATTATTAGAAAATGGTCCTTAGACATCAGTTTGTAGTTTCAGCATGATGGAGCACTTCCACACTTTGGTTTGCGCCAGTATCTGGACCAGCGATTTGGCAACCAGTGGATTGGAAAAGGAGGTCCCGTGGCCCGGCTTGCGCGTTCAGAGAGAGATCTGAATGGAAGAAATCTGGTTTCAGCAGGATCAGCAAGGCAAACTATAAATTTATTAGAGCAATGTTTTTCCGGTCGTGTGTTCTCCAGAAATGCATAATTCTACTTAAACACCCGAAGTTATATTTTATAAATGCGTTCAGAGAGAGAGAGAGAGAGATCTGAATGGAAGACATGTGGTTTCAGCAGGATGGTATCAGCAAGGCAAACTATAAATTTATTGGAGCAATGATTTTCTGGTCGTGTGTTCTCCAGAAATGCATAATTCTACTTAAATACCCGAAGTTATCTTTTATAAGGGCCGCTTTTACAATAGTCGGTTAAATTAAGGTTAACACTATCTCCGGATTAAATGCGAAATTACGCTTTTACAATGTCTAGTTAAAGCAGGGTTAGGGTTAACAAGCAGATAATTCGCAGTTATTTTATCCGGTGCTTGGAGCAGCAGATAAACCTCGGTTAACTCGCAGGCAATGCGCACAGCAAGCACACGCACCATACCGGCATTATAGCGATCTGCAATCGGTATTACATACAGGGGCGGTTAGAGGGCGACAAACTGGTTTCTAAGAAACATGCATTCTGGCATATTTCTAGGTGGAATATTGAAAAGAAGCTGGAGGGGGTCAAGGGTCGCAACATTGATTACAAACACAACGTTCTAACTTTTCCGCAAGCAAAACGAAAAATGTCAATTCTATAAACTGCGCATCCGTATGTATCCGCAATGCTGCCAACGTTGGCGTTTCGGGAGAAAATCTATCTAAGCGTTTGTAAAAGGCAGCGTGCGTTAACTGAGAGATAAACGATGGGATTAGTTAAAGAGGGTATAAGTTAACCATCATTTATCCGACGATTGTAAAAGCGGCCCTAAATGCGTTCAGAGAGAGAGAGAGAGAGAGATATGAATGGAAGAAATGTGGTTTCAGCAGGATGGTATCAGCAAGGCAAACTATAAATTTATTGGAGCAACGTTTTTCTGGTCGTGTGTTCTCCAGAAATGCATAATTCTACTTAGACACCCAAAGTTATATTTTATAAATTCGGTTAAAAACAATTGAAAAACCATGCCAACAAGCATGAGACTTTTCAAAATTACTTCGAATGAGTGTTGCTACTTGGTTTCATAAAAACCCCAAACTATCATTTCCCTTAATTAGAAGATAATCCTACTGGAACGGCCTTGTGTTAATTTCAAAGTTATATATTTTTTTAATTCGTCGAAAAATATTTGCTGCAAGAATAAAACTTCCTGAAGTTACTTTAAATAGATGGTACCACATGATTTGATAAAAATACCAAAATACCACCGACTTAAATACAAGAAAATTCAAATTCTTCATTCCGCAATAATATTCTTTAAATTCCGGTAAAAAAATTTAAAAGTTTTATTTTTTGAAATTTGCCAAAAAAAAAATTGAAAAATGCTACAAGAATAAAACTTCCTGAAGTTACTTCAAATAGATACTACCACACGATTCTATAAATATCTCAAAATACTCCCGACTTAAATACAAGAAAATCCAAATTCGACGTCATTTTGTTCATTCCGCAAAATATTCTTTAAATTCCTGTAAAAAAAATTGAAAAACAAACGCAACAAGCATGAAATTTTTTATAACAAGTTAAAGTAGATGCAATTACGTGGTTCCATAAAATTCCCAAAATTTCCTTTCTCTTAATTACAAGATCATCCTGATGGAATATCCTTGTGTTAATTTAAAAGTTATATTTTTTTAAATTCGCCGAAAAAAATTGAAAAATATTTGTTGCAAGAATAAAACTTCTTGAAGTTACTTAACATAGATGCTACTACATGATTACATAAAAATTCCAAAATACCCCCTGACTCAAATACAAGATAATCCCACCAAGACGTTCTAGTGTTCATTCCGAAGTAACATTTTTTTAAATTCCGGTACAAAAAATTGAAAAACAAAGGCAACAAGCTTAAAAATTTTTATAATGACTTTAAGTAAATGCTACTACGTGATTTTATAAAAATCCCAAAATATCCCTTGTCTCAATTACAAAATAATCCTACTGGAACATCCCTGTATTAGTTTCAAAGTTATATTTTTTTAAATTCGTCTAAAAAAAATGAAAAATATTTACTACAAGAATAAAACTTCCTGAAGTTACTTAAAATAGATGCTACTACATGATTCCATAAAAATCCCAAAATACCTCCTGACTCAAGTACAAGATAATCCCACTAAGGCGTCATAGAGTTCATTCCGAAATAACATTTTTTTTTAATTCCGAAAAAAAAAATTGAAAAACAAAGACAACAAATTTGAAAATTTTTATAATGAGTTTAAGTAGATGCTACTACATGATTCCATAAAAATCCCAAAATACCCGCTGACTCAAATGCAAGACAATCCCACTAAGACATCATAAAGTTCATTCCGAATAACATTTTTAAATTCCGGAAAAAAAATTAAAACACAAGCAACAAGCTTGAAAATTTGTATAATGACTTTAAATAGATGCTACTACGTGATTTTATAAAAACCCCAAAATATCTCTTTTCTTAATTACAAGATAATCCTACTGGAACATCCTTGTGTTAGTTTGAAAGTATTTTTTTTTAAATTCGTCTAAAAAAAATGAAAAATTATTGCTACAAGGATAAAACTTCATGAAGTTACTTAAAATAGATGATATTACATGATTCCATAAAAATCCCAAAATACCTCCTGACTCCAGTACAAAATAATCCTACTTTGACACCATAGTGTTCATTCCGAAGAAGCATTTTTAAATTCCGGTAAAAAACATTGAAAACCAAAGCCAACAAGCATGAAATTTCTTATAATGACTTTAAGTAGATGCTACTACATGATTCCATAAAAATCCCAAAATACCCCCTGACTTAAATACAAGATAATCCCACCAAGACGTCATAGTGTTCATTCCGAAGTAACATTTTTTAAGTTCCGGAAAAAAAACTGAAAAACAGAGGCAACAAGCTTGAAAAATTTTATGACTTTTAGTAGATGCTACTACATGATTCCATGAAAATCCCAAATTACCCCCTGCCTCAAATACAAGATAATTCCACTAAGACGTCATAGTGTTCATTCCGAAATAACATTTTTTAAATTCCGAAAAAAAAATTGAAAAACAAAGGCAACAAGCTTGAAAATTTTTATAATGACTTTAAGTAAATGCTACTACATGATTCCATAAAAATTCTAAGATAATCCTACTAAGACGTCATAGTGTTCATTCCGAAGTATCATTTTTTAAATTCCAGAAAAAAAATTGAAAAACAAAGGTAACAAGCTTAAAATTTTTTATAATGACTTTAAGTAGATACTTCTACGTGATTTTATAAAAATCCTAAAATATCCCTTTTCTTAATTACAAGATAATCCTACTGGAACATTCCTGTGTTAGTTTCAAAATTACATTTTTTGAAATTCGTTTAAAAAAAATGAAAAATTGTTTCTACAAGGATAAAACTTCCTGAAGTTACTTAAAATAGATGCTTCTACATGATTACATAAAAATCCCAAAATACCCACTGACTCAAATACAAGATAATCCCACTAATACGTCAGAGTGTTTATTCCGAAGTAACATTTTTTAAATACCGGAAAAAAAATTGAAAAACAAAGGCAACAAACTTGAAAATGTTTATAATGAGTTTAAGTAGATGCTACTACATGATTCCATACAAATTCTAAATTACCCCCTGACCCGAATACAAGATAATCCCACTAAGACGTCATAGTGTTCATTCCGAAGTAACATTTTTTAAATTCCGGAAAGAAAATTGAAAAACAAAGGCAAAAAACTTAAAAATTTTTATAGTGAGTTTAAGTAGATGCTTCTACATGATTCCATAAAAATCCGAAATTACCCCTTGACTCAAATATAAGATAATCCCACTAAGACGTCATAGTGTTCATTCCGAAGTATCATTTTTTAAATTTTGAAAAAAAAATTGAAAAACAAAGGCAACAAGCATGAAATTTTTTATAATGACTTTAAGTAGATGCTTCTACATGATTCGATAAAAAATCTAAGATAATCCTACTAAGACGTCATAGTGTTCATTACGAAGTATCATTTTTTAAATTCCGGAAAAAAAAAATTGAAAAACAAAGGCAACAAGCATGCAAATTTGTATAATGACTTTAAATAGATGCTACTACATGCTTCTATAAAAATCCCAAATTGCCCCCTGACTCAAATACAAGATAATCCCACTAAGACGTCCTAGTGTTCATTCCAAAGTATCATTTTTTAAATTCCGGAAAAAAAATTGAAAAACAAAGGCAACAAGCATGAAAATTTTTATAATGACTTTAAGTAGATGCTACTACATGATTCCATAAAAATCCCAAAATATCCCTTGCCTTAATTACAAGATAATCCTACTGGAACATCCTTGTGTTAGTTTCAAAGTTATATTTTTTTAAATTCGTCTAAAAAAAATGAAAAATTGTTGCTACGAGGATAAAACTTCCTGAAGTTACTAAAAATAGATTCTACTACATGATTCCATAAAAATCCCAAAATACCCCCTGACTCAAATACAAGATAATCCCATAAAGAAGCCATCGTGTTCATTCCGAAGTAACATTTTTTAAATTCCGGAAAAACAATTGAAAAACAAAGGCAACAAACTTGAAAATTTTTATAATGACTTTAAATAGATGCTACTACGTGATATTATAAAAATCCCAAAATATCCCTTTTATTAATTACAAGATAATTCTACTGGAACATCCTTGTTTTAGTTTCAAAGTTATATTTTTTGAAATTCGTCTAAAAAATGAAAAATTGTTGGTTCAAGGAAAAAACTTCCCGAAGTTACTTCAAATAAATGCTACTACATAATTATTATATTATATGGACCAATTTTCTTACAGAAAAATTGACCGCCTGGACGGGACTCGGCGAGAATAAGAAACATGTACTCTATCCACTGCGCCATCACCGCCCATAGCAGTGCAATTTTTCTAAACTTTTCCATCTCTACATCTGGAGAGAGGAAGAACGAAAGGGACTATCAAGAACAAGAAATTACATCATTATTATTTTTTTTTTTTTGGTTTTCTTTTTGAAGAGAGAAGAGAAGATCTTTTATAGACGCCCTTATAGTGGGGCAGTGTTGGAGTCCTCCTCCTGAAGGGCGGGAGTATACCAACTAAAAACTCTCCTCAGAGTAGAGCGGAAAGAGACCGAACCTTGACCGTGGTCAACCGCGGAGGATCCATCATTATTACCTCCTGCAGATGTATGGGAACAGATGATACTCAGGAAGGTCATTCAAACAAATTGCACTCGAAAATATAACAGTACTTGAAGTTACAATTTTTCTAACCTTTTCCATTTCCACAGTTGGAGAAACAAAGAAACAGGAAGAACGGAAGGGAAGAGACCCCGGTCTCTTGACATCATCATCAGAAATTATTATCCTCTGCAGATCCTAAACATTGTATGTGAACAGTATTGGTCAAGCGCAGAAAGTGCGCACGAAAGGATAGTTAATTTTCACAGTTGCTGAGAGAGATAGAAAGAAAGGAAGGAAAGAGACCAAAGGCAACTGTCCAAAGAAGAAAATTACATCTCAAAAAGAACTCCCAAAGAAGACGATATAGAGGACGAGTCTGAACCTGCACGGCATTATCAATTATTTCTTAGTAGATGGGGGGTTAAAGGTTGTTGGTGTGATAGATGGGTTAACTTTTTGACTGGTGTATGTAAACATTAAGTTCCGTGGCAGAAAAGGTTAAGGTAGTGGATGTGGCAATAAAGATGGGTGCGTTAGGTTGCACCTTTAGAATTATATTAGTAAGGTGCACATGCGTTATCCTCGCCAATCTCTACTTTCACTGGCCGAGTCATGCCGCTAGCTCTCACTGAGACCTGGATATAAAAAATAAGAATAGATGGCCGTGAAAACTAACGAAGAACATGAGACATCGCCAGATTGCTCACCAGTGTGAAAATTATAAATATTCTTTTCGCCTGCCTCTACCGAAATTATATATTTCAGCCATAGAAATCGGGCCGAAACTACGATTTAGCGTATCTAGGGCAGGAAAAATAATATGCATAATCTAGACAACCTTCCGCGGAATATGAGTAGGCTATGCAAAAATCTGACAGTGACAGTTCAATGGCGCAAATATCGAGTGTAACTCATGCCGAAATGCTTTAGCAACCCTTTATCTATTTTCGGCCCTTGATACACTATATACTATATAGCTTACATCTTGTTACACTTTTCTTCTAGTTTCATAAATTTAACAGTAGGCTATTTTCGTTTGTAATATTCACACCAGCACAGAATAATTCGCAGACAATAATATATCGGAAATAATTCATTTCTTATACGCGGCTGCGTAAATCTGCAATAAAAAAATTGTACACTTCATAGGCTGTGAAAATTAAATGTTTATAATTGCATGAATAAATCGTCATGTGTTTCATTTATTTATTTTATGACAAGTCTATGTGGTAACAAAAAGGCAACTTGTTTGCGGATGCATTTATTAAGTACAAAATTAACTAGCTCCTAATATTTGAATTAAGAATGTATACAGTGCATGAATATCCGTTAAATATTCCTTAATGTAGCTTTGGTGTGTAATATCTTTCGCAAAACTCGCCGATCCGTTTGCAAGCCTCTTCCATCAAGTCGGCCGGAATTGTGATGATGATCCTCATATATCCACCTAATCCAAATGCCTAAAACAATAAAAAAATAACTGTAGCATTATTAGTGCCAGTAGATAAGCTGCGAGCCACTGAAGTTTGCTGCTAAGATGGCCATGCATGAAAGAGAGAAACATAGCAGTCATTTTTTCTAAATTCATCTGGGCGATTCTACTCTATGATGTGAATTGTATTGTTAAATTAAAATGCCTACAACAATAGAAAAAAAATAACTGTAGCTTTACTAGTGCCAGTAGATAAGGTGCGAGCTACTGAATTTTGCTGCTGAGATGGCCATGCATGAAAGAGAGAAACATAGCAGTCATTGTTTTCTAAATTCATCTGAACGATTCTAGTCTATGATGTGAATTGTTAAATTAAAATGCCTACAACAATAACAAAAATAACTGTAGCATTACTAGTGCCAGTAGATAAGCTGCGAGCCACTGAATTTTGCTGCTGAGATGGCCATGCATGAAAGAGAGAAACAGCAGTATTTTTTTTCTAAATTCATCTGAACGATTCTAGTCTATGATGCGAATTGTTAAATTATAATCAAACTGACAAGATTATTAACCCAGATTTGCCCGAGATTTCAATGAAAGGAAAGTAAATGATATGTTTATCTAAATCAAGTAATTAAGATTTCAAAACACCGAGAGGTTATTTTTGCTTCCTGTCAAATGACAATGAATAATCACTGAACGTACTTATTGGGATAAAAAAATGATAGATGACGCTGATGATACTCTAGATGTAATCTTAGGAGGAACTTTAAAATAGTCGCGCATATCTGGGTTAAATAATGGCTTTCGTGAACAACGTGGTCTTATAACCCATCTTATAATTTTTGATTTACTAAAACCAGCGGCGGATTGTTGATGTTCGGCGGTAAGGCAACGGAAGAAAATTTGACCGAAAAAGCAACGGAATATTTGCTTCCTCCATTGGAGTAAGTACTGCAGCACGAGCGGCATCTTTGTCCTTGCCTCACCTACGGAAATCCACGAGCCGCGATGTCTAAAACTAACTCTTTTTCGTAGATATTAGTTCTAATAGCCTGTAGGCTAAATGTCATAATTTTTAATATTAGACGACATTCCTAATTTATCTTGTGGCTCACACGGTATATCTGCGTGCACTTCTATTACATAATTCAGTAGGTACTAACCTCTCCTGGAAGGCAAAAGACCGACTCCTCCTCCATGAGCTTCGAAACAAATTCAAGCCCGTTATGAAATTGCGGGAAGAATTCGTTCTCCAGCTTCAACATCATGTACATAGCACCCTGCGGCATGTATGCTTTAATCCCCTTAATATCATTGATCTTATCATAAGCTACGTTAGCGGTTTCCATTAAAGAATTAATGAGGTCATCATGGAACGTTTGTGGAGTATTAAGCAGAATATTGGTCAGCGCCCCTTGGACTAGTGTGTTCGGACCCATTACCCTAAGACTCAGCCTTTCCAGCCCGACACGAATATCTTTAAACGCAGAAACTGGGTCGTGGATTACAATCCAGCCCAACCTCCATCCCGGTACTAAAAACCTCTTCGCTAGACCGCCACAGATTAAAATCGGGACTTTAATTCCCAGGGATGCGGTTGAAGAGAATCTATTTCCGGGGAACACTAATTGTTCGTAGATTTCGTCGGCGATGACAGGTACGCGGTGGCGCTCGGCGATCTTCAGGATCTCGCTCAGATGATCCGCACTGTAAACTGAGCCGCAGGGATTCGATGGGTTGTTGATGATGATGGCTGCAGTCTTTGAATCGATCTTTTTCTCCAAGTCGTCCAAGTCGATTTCGAAATTGGATTCTGGAAGAAGATTGTACTTACGGACGTTGATGCCCATGCTTTCCGCCAGCGTTCTGTATAGCGGGAAGCATATCTGCGGCATTAATATGTTATGGCCTTTTCTGCCATCGGCCAAAACTGAAATGCAAAGGTCGAGGGACGAGGAACAACCGCTGCATAGTATTACGTCGTCGTGGTGGACAACGACACCGTCATGGGATAGGTATTCGGCGATGCCTTTGCGGGCGTCGAGGGCTCCAACTGGTGGTTGGTATCCATTGCTGTTGCCTTCTAAAGCACTTTTTATGACTGCATCGATTGTCTCCTTAGCGGGAACTAGGTTTCCGTAAACGGTTGGATCACCTAAAATTTAGTCAAAATTACTAAAATTATTCAACAGGATTGTCTTGATTAAAAATTAATATTGAGTGAAGAGGATGGTTGAAAACCTTTGTACCTAGTAATCCATCGAATCACAGATTTTGTTTATAATTTCATAAAAATTTGTAACTGCTCGAAAATAAGTTGGAATAAATATATACAAATCAAATTGAAGTTCTATTTGTATATTTGAACATATATTTCGGAAAAGCCACTAAAACGATGAGACTGAAATTCTCTGCAGCTACTGTACGCCCCCTTGACACCATTAAAGACTATTCCCGGATTGCCGATACCATCTATTTATGAACAAAGTTTTTGGTGTTCTTTGCTGTCATTCAATGAATGGGTTATATCATATGCAACCATATATACGCATCTGTACTACTACATTTAGGCAAGTTACGTAAACTTTTTGTAAAATGGATGGTGTGACAATATTACAATCAACTGAACTGTTACGTTTATTGAATTCCTATGGTTGTATTCATACCTTAATAAAATTTAAATATTGACTTGAATTTTAATCAAACTGACTGGCCTAACAATTATTCTAGTCCTGGGTGGCCGTGGAATCAAAGATGAATGCCGATTCTACCTTCACATTGCCGTCTCAACAACAAATGCATTCTTGTTTTGCGTGATCTGAAAGCAATTGTGCAATAATTTCTTGATTTAGGATCCATACAGAACGCAGAAAATGTGCAGGTAAGGATCTTGTCTTTGCCTTATGCCCACTTGCACCACAGCAAGATTGACTTTATTCAGTGGTTAGAGCCGGTTAGTACTTCTTTAAAACACAATAAATTTATTAGCAAATTGATTAGACAATAACATATTGATCAGACACTTTTATATTCGCGAATTTTGACCTAATCATACTCGGCTTAATCGTGATTAACTTCTTAACCTTAGTCTATCCTTAGAATTGGTTTTGATTTTACAAATGTCACTTTCAACAATTTTGTGTGACGTAAGAATCGACATTAATGTTTAATTCCACAGCCACCCAGAACTACAATAATTGTATTTACCCCTCAATTGTATAGTTTCGTTTTTTACTTGAGAAAGAGAGGTAATACATATATTGGTACAATGACCTCAACAGGAAATCGACCAGAGGTCTTTCAGCCTCCCTTTGACTTGATTTCCACACAAATATTATTTAATTTAAATTTATTTAATGCATCTGCAACAAGTAAAGTTATCTCAAGTTTAATTAATATTTCATTTATTCATCAAAGTGAAATTTCCATTAATTTATTCTTATTAATCCTATTCTCCGCTGAAGAAGTAAATTCCGGGGGAAGCTTTTAGCCGGAACTCATTAAGAGTACGCTGGAAACGAATACCTGCACTGTTTTAAACTTTAATTTTATAAATTCCACAACAGCCTTGGCTTCCCATTAAAACACAATCCTCCGATTATATAAAATATTAATTGTAATAATCACAAGTAGTCTCCATAAAATCAGATATAATAATAATAATTTATTGTCTATGAATTAATCAAACATACAACTGTACTAACATTTTAGCCACGTCAAAATAAGAATAGGATACATACATATATGCAAATATTGTTTTGTTTTCTTAACATTTTTAAACACAACGCAATTCAGACGCGAATAATTGAAAGTTGTTCAGTATTACCACACTAACTGTAAATCCGGTGTTAAGTTCTTACACGTGCCGTACAAAGCGAATTCCTCAAGAGAACCGCCAATCAAAGAGTTACTCCTGAATCCAGTTATCCGCTAATGTTATTCATAGAATTCGCATGTGGAATAAGCGCAGAATGTTCTCTAATTTATTATAAAAATGCAAATTTCGGTTGAAAATATTCAATACTAGTATTTAAATGATCGCACGACGGGAAATACGAGTTTCTCCGCTAGATAAAAATACGGTCTTGTTGCGAGGCAAAGGATACTAGCTCGATAATTGTATGCAATTGAAAAACAGGATGATAATGCAGTTAAAATAATTAAAGTGGGAGCAAACCTTCATTAAGTAGGAGAAAACTTAATAATGAAAGCAAACTCCTCCCAGGGCTGAAATAAAGATGACAGAATAAGTATTGAGGAAGGGAAGTAAATGATAATGCCTAAAAAATGCGTTTGATGAGTACCAAGAAAGATAATCTGGTAATATTTTCCAGATCATCCAGATGATCTGAAAATTATTATTGCTCTGTCATCAGCAAATCATATTTCTGGTGCATCATCAATTGCTCGAAGGAGAATGGTATAGAACCTTGAGGTACACCTCTAAAGCTACATACCATTAATAGGTTTTGGGATGATTTTATAACTTTTGTAAAAACCATAAGAGGTGGAATTAAAATAATCGCGATATTTGTCCTAGAGTAGGCGTTCTGAAACTTTTAAAGTTTTGTACCATACCAATATAAGTACCACCAAAGTTGGATTTATGATTTTGATAAGATCTTTCTAGAATTTTCATCCAAAAAATAAGGTTTATCAGGTCTACGTGCCAGAAAACTTCTGAAAATCGAACAATTAATAAAACTCCTGCTTCATTATGTTAAACTGATTGGAGGATATGATAGGACCCACCCAACTTCTTATCCGACAAACGAAGGAGCCAAACCGAATACAAGGATTTCTTGTAAAAACAAAATTTAAAGAATGAAAACAGCAAATGTTGGTTTTGTTTCTCTTCAAAATGTGTCTTTCTTACTGGTTGTAAAGTTGAATAGGGCCCACCCACTGTTCTTGGTTATCAGCTTTAATATAAACTACAGACCGCTGTTTAGGTTAAAGTGAAATTGAATTTTAAATTTATTAAAAAAACATGGGTTGGTTATCCACCAGATAAGATAGTAAAATTAACAGGAGGATGGTGGATGGGCCTTATTTTATAATCCAACCGACCGGTCAAAGCAACAAGGTTTTCCCTGGTGTAAAAGCAGTTATAGAAAATAGCAAAAATCCTTTTTTTCTGTTTAACTGCTTGCAGAGTAGGTGAGGGACCATCCACCCTTATGATGCCCCCCCCACGTGTATGGCTATGGCCCACCCACCGCCGTTCATAATAATTTTAACTAAAACCGAATTCTGTTTAGGTTAAACGAAATTTTTATTAGAAAACAAGAATTTATAAGAACCGTCATAAATAATGATTTGTAAAATGTATTTAAACTCGAGGATGGTGGGTACACCCTATCCTTCAATCCAACCGGTTGAACCAAACATTATTGAGTTCCAGAAAATCATAGAAAATTGATTTTGTTGCTCTTGAAAATTGAAAATTTCGTTCATCAAACTCTGCTTTGTGATTTACTAATTTAAGGGTGAGATAGGCCCACCCACCTGATAGGGCCCACCCACCTGATAGGGCCCACCCACCTCTCTTTATATCAACTTTGACTCAAGTTAAACTCTACGTCTGTACTGTTCATATATTATAAAACATGGAATGTTAAGAACCGCCAAAGAAAATGTTAGTAATTAAAATGTAATTGAACTCGTTGGGTGGTGGGTGGGCGCTATCCTACAATCCAATCAGTTGAACCGAAAGCAATGGATTTGCTGGTGAAGATCCAGGAAATTAAAGAAATCAAGAAGAAAATTTGGACTTTGCTGCTTCAAAAATTGGGCAATTTGTAGAACTCTGTTTTCTGCCATAGCGCCCACCCACTTCCCTTAGTAACATCTTAAACTCAAGCTGAAGTCTATTGAGATCAGTTGAAATTTTATTGTTTATTTATTGTAAAACATGAATTGTTAAGAACTACCAAAAACAAGATTTCTAGATAAAGTGAAATCGAGGGTGGTGGGTGGTCCATATCCTACAATACGATGGTGAGTGAACCCTATCTTACTATCCAGTGGTGGGTGGTGGGAAAAGCTAAACGAAATTAGTGTTGTTCATATATTATAAAACATGGAAGTAGTAAGAACCTGCAAAGACAATATTTCTAATTAAAGTTTAATTAAAGTAGAGGGTGGTGGGTGGTCGATATTCTACAATCCAACCAGTTGAGCCGAAAATAACGGGTTTCCTGGTGAAAATCGAGAAAATGAACAGAAGAAAATTTTTACTTGTTTTGAAAATTGGACAGTTTGTACAAATCTGTTTATTGATCAACTGCTTAGAGGATAGAACCCACCCTCCGCCTTTTGTGTCAACTTTAACTCGACGTTAATTCTGTTTAGCTTAAACAAAATACCACTATTCGTTAGAATTAATCAGAAGCTCTAAAAACAATGTTTGCAATTGAAGTATAATTGAACTCGAGGATGGTGGGTGGGCCCTATCCTACAAACCATCCAGTTAAACCGAAAACAATGGCTTCTCTGGTAAAAAATGAGAAAAGCAAAACATAAATGATCACTTGCAAATCTCTGTTTTCCGATCAACTGGTTAGAGAGCGGGATAGAATCCACCCACCGCCTTGATGAACTTTGTTTTAACGAAATTTTATTCTTCATTTTTAAGTCTTTGGATACAATTTTCGAATGTGAGTTTTTCACCTAAAGCATAGCAATTGTTTTCAGGGAAATCAGAAATGCATTTTTGAGGTGTAAATATTTTTTATAATTTTGCAAATCGTTAATTCTATTTCTATTTGGATTTTAGAGTTCAATTTTGGATTGTTGCCGTTTTGTTTCCACCTGCGATATGGAAATTTTTGTAGGAAATCAGAAATGCTTGATTTATTTAGAGATCCGCGATCTATTATTTATTTTTTCATTTTTAAAATCGGATATTGAAATTTTTGATTTCCAAGTTCAAGTTTAGATTGTTGCCATTTTGTCTTCACCTGAAATTTGGCATTTTTTTTTATAAGAAATCAAAAATACATCATTTATTTATAGATTTTAATCTTTTCAAGCAAATTCCATGATCTATTATTTATTTTATAATTTTTAAAATTAGCCAATGAAATTTTTGATTTTCAAGTTCAAGTTTAAATTGTTACCATTTTGTTTCCACCTAAGATATGGTAATTTTTTGATAAGAAATCAGAAATACACTATTTATCTACAGATTTTAGTAAATTTTATGATCTATTATTTATTTTATAATTTTTAAAATCAGCCAATACAATTTTTTATTTTCAAGTTCAAGTTTAGATTGTTACCATTTTGTTTCCAAATAGGAAATACAAATTGTTTTTACAGGAAATCAGAAATACATGATTCCTTTATGGATCTTATTTTTTTGAAGCAAATTCCGTGATATATGATTTATTTTATATTTTTTTAAATCTGCCAATGCAATTTTTGATTTCCAAGTTCAAGTTTAGATTGTTGCCATTTTTTTCCACCTAAGATATAGCATCTTTTTTGATAAGAAATCAGAAATACATCCTTGCTTTATAGATGTTATTTTTTTGAAGCAAATTCCATGATTATTATTTATTTTAGATATGGCAATTTTTTTTATAGGAAACCAGAAGCAAATTCCGAGATCTATGATTTATTTTATAATTTTTGAAATAGGCCAATGCAATATTTGATTTTCAAGTTCAATTTTGAATTGTTGCCATTTTGTTTCCACCTAAGATATGGCATTTTTTTTTATTAGAAATCAGAAATACATGATTTATTTATAGATTTTAATCTTTTAAAACAAATTCCATGGTCAATGATTTATTTTATCATTTTTAAAATCAGCCAATGCAATTTTTGATTTAGAAATTCAAGTTTAGATTGTTGTTATTTTGTTTCCACCTGAAATGTGGCAATTGTTTTAACAAGAAATTCGAAATACATGATTTGTTTAAAGATCTTAATCTTTTGAAGCAAATTCCGTGATGTGTTATTTATTTTACAATTTTTGAAATTAGCAATTTTGTATTTACAAGTTCAAGTTTCAATTGTTGCCAATTTGTTTCTAACTCAGGTAGGGTTGTTGCTATTTTATATTGCACCTAGGATTTACAATAATTTCTTATGGTAAATGAGAAATACACTGTTCATCGATATTGAGCTGTTGCATAACTGTTTCTTTCGGAGAATTATTTGTATTATCTTTTAGTTTAGCATAATTGGTACATGTACCGTAGTTTGAAAAGCCCTGTCTAGAAGATTTAGAAAAAAGGTAGACCAATGTCAAAACAGAGTGATTATTTTGTTCCTATTTGAAATAAGAGTTTTTATGGAATTAGAAAGTACCTCTTATGATGTATTCGCGACAACAAAAATATTCTCGTAAGATTGAATGTTAAGGCTAGCAAATGGAGTAAATTTTGAGTTCCTGGCGCATCCACCAGAAGTCAAATTCGTAAATGAGCTCATTTTAGTTGTCTACAAAGCCATAGCTTTGTCAATTATAAAGTATAAACTACCAGCAGCTTCGTTCGTGATTGATTTGAAATTACTCGTCATCGAAAAGTGAGTTCTATAAATAAATCACTGGCAACATTGCTAGCAACTAACTTTTGTTACAATCAGTGAACTTTTCCGACGAAATTGAATTACTTGTGGTATTGTATATGAAAATACGTTTATTATTTATGATATTCTAAGAGGCACTAAAAATATATCAGCTTTTTGCGAAGAATATACAGTAAATGTCAGCGGATATTACACCTACACAGAAAATAAACGTGACTATGTTTTGTGGGCAGTGTTTCGTATTTTTAATATTTTAATTACGTCTTCTACTTCAGTATCTATTAATCAATTTTTGAATGTGTGTCGATTCGATGGCTAATGAAATTCGCAATATTTATTTTCGATTTATATAGTTATTAATAATTTCAGTAATAATCTTATTCTTTAATATAACTTTTGCGGGCCAATGCAAATGTCGTTATATAATTTTGGCACCAAAAGACCGTACAGATTTAAATATACATAGAACACAGCCAACCGAATTCCAGGAAACATTTTAATACAAAGCCATCTGAAAATCAAAAATATCTCATCTAATAAAAACCGAAATAGCATTTGAAAATATCGCAACATTTTATACATTTTGTTGAATGAAGTAAATACAGTTTCAAATGCATTATGTGTATATTCAAACAACTATTATTGTGGATTTATTGTAATATTAGAAGGGTTGGTGTATATTTATTTTTTTTGTATACAATTCGAGAAACATCGTTGCAATAAAACGCAACACTGTTAAAAAAGCAAATATTAAAAACAACTAAGGGCAGAAAGACCGATGGTCGTTAGCCCAGACAAACACCCTTCAGTTATTTATGTATTAAAATGTTATGTATGATTATTTGTTTGAATAAAGATCTTGATGTATATAAAAACAACTACTACTACAAATTGTTACAAATTTTTAATTAGTATTAATTCTTTGTATTGGACGTAAGTAAACATTATTAAGTATATATAGACATTATTTAGTACTGCATGGAAATAAATTGTTATTACTTTTATTAAATGCATTAAATAAATGTAATATCGTTTTTATCAAAACCTGTAATTATTGTTTCCATATACAGAAACCAGCAGGTGATCCTAATACTATTTAAATTACCTTGAAAATTTACTCGAACGTGTATACTATTCTATTCGAGAGAAACATCTTATTTCCGGAGATCTAAAAATAAATAAAGTACACGAGGAGTTCAAACTATTTCGAATTTCATGACATTGAAACAATGTATAACCGAAAATTGTTAAAGTGCATTTTTGTAATCTGTGTATTCGCCAGATTCCCTGGCTTGTTAGTGATTCAATCTTTTCCAATAATAGCAGTGTCCGAATCTCTCTATTAAATTTATAGCGTCATAAAAATAACTAGAAACGTCAGTTTTAGAAAATTGGGTTAGCAGGTTTTAATAAACATTTCAAGATGCATGCAAATATAAATAAATGAAATAAATTAAGTTTTTGGAAACGTTAAATATCACGTGCACATTTGCTTGGGAATAAATTCGCTTCTTTAATTCAAACTGATGCCAGAAATAAAGATAAGTTCTATACATTTAATACAATTATTTTATTTAAATTGTACCCTTTGTTTATTCTTGATTGTGTAGTGCCGAGATACGAAAATATTTTTCAGCAAATATATTTATACTTAATCCTTAATGCTACTGTTATTTAGTTAATTAGTTGCGTTTTTATTTTTCCATTTTTTTCTCTCTCTTCTTCTTGCATATGTATCTATGTTTATAGTTATCGTTAATTAATAATAAATAAAAAGAGATTTTTTTCTATTTTACGTTACATTATTAGCAGGGTAAAACAGTTTTTACTGGCGAATATCTTAACATATTTTATATGCCATTCAAATAACAGACAATAGCAATACCTCCTATACGAGGAACCCATTAAGAAAAAGAAAACAAAAATAAAATCATTAATCTAATTTTCTATCACGTCGAATTAAGAAAGAAACAAATAATGAATTTAATTTTTGATTACGAATATGCATATCATACATGTAAAGGATGGCTGCGACCGTTACTACGTGGTAATGCAAAATTAACTTGAATAAAACAACTCATAATTACTAATTACTTCTATTTGTAATGTTTTTATGTTATTTTTTTCTCTTCCCTGTAATAGGATCTAAATCTCTTGGGAAATAAACTATTATTATTATTATTATTATTACAATTAGTTGTATTTTAAAATGTAAATGATGTTTATTTTGAGTTGATTTAAAGGCTACATAATTTTTTTTTTATAATGTAACACTGTTTTGTATGCAACTTAATTTGTACACAATATTTACCGGCTTTCTTACAAAGAGAAAATAAAGCTTAGAAACGAAACTAGAATAATGACTTATTATTACCATATCCACCACATCCAAAAACAATCAACACACAAAAAAAATTGCATTAGACTAAACTCACATTGCGTATAACGAAATTTGCAATGAGAAGAAAGTTTCTTAAAAATTATCACTCTTGATAATACTGTTAGAAGCGAAACTGCTGACTAAATAGTTATAAATGTTATTATAGATTTTTCCACAATGTTTCACCAAGTGATAACAATTATTCAATAGATATTTACAAAAAGTTTCGATTTTTACTTTCTCTGTTACGAAATACAAGAAAGTATTGTGATCGGGAATTTTTTCAAAAATATCCGTTTTGATGCCATTTCAACAATTTTTGGATTTTTTTGTGTCTGTATGTGTGTGTCTGCCTGTGCGCACTGTATCTCAAAAATGAATACAGCAATTAACATGAAACTTTAAACATAAGTCATATTTGATAATCCGAAAAACTGACAAGTAAACCGCTAAAATTCCGTACGCCGGAAGAGGGCATTTACCTTAAAATTAGAAAAATTAGGGTAACCATTTCATATAAACAATTTATGATTTTTTTTAAGTTAGCGCTGCACGTTGGGCCACAGACAAGATAAAAAAATTATTTAAAAAAATTATAACGGCCAAATAGACGGTTAATTAACATTTTATTGAGATTGGTAATATTTAGGGTGGTGGTGGATTCGCCGGGAAACCGTGGCTGGAAATTCGTGGCTAACTTCTCGGCGGTTATATTGAAGACATCTTAGAAATGGATATCTTTTATTTAAAAATAAAATCATTTTTATTCGAGAAAAAAATGTATTAATTTTTTTTTACATTTTTGGTTTATGATTATGAAACTATAATAGACAGGCGCGCACCCAGAAATTTGACTTAGGTGGGGACTCATAACAATTGTTTTTGACTGTTCGTTTCCAATGGAATTATTTCAAAATTTAAAGATGGGGTGTTTCGAGATTTTTTCGCCATCTTGAAGATTGATCGATTTTAAGCAAATTTGGAAAGTTTTAAAGTAGCAACCATTATTTTTTTAATTTTTTTTTATCCACTTTAAAAACGCAACATTTCAACAATTGACTGTTCAGCTTAAATGGAATAATTTCAAAATTTTGAAATGGGGCATGTCGAGATTTTTACGCTATCTTGAAGATTGATATATTCTAAGTGAATTTTGAAAGTCGCAATAATTGGTTTTAATTTTTTTAGTCTTCTTGAAAAACACGACATTTTATAAATTGACTATCTTCGGTTCAAATGGAATTATTTGAAAATCTAGTGTTAAGGTATTTAGAAATTTGTACGCCATCTTGAAGATTGATCTATTTCAAGTAAATTTGGAAAGTTTTAAAGTCGTAACAATTGTTTTCCTATTTTTTTAGTCAACTTTAAAAATGCGAAATTTCATAAATTGACTCTTTTCGGTTCAAATGGAATTATTTCGTAATCTTGAGACAGGGGGGGGGATTTCGATATTTTTACGTTATCTTGAAGATTAACTCATTTTAAGTAAATTTATTTATTAAGTCCTAATAAATGATTTTACATTTTTTTTAGTCAACTTAAGGAACGCGAAATTTCAGAAATTAACTCTATTCGGTTCAAATGGAATTATCTCAAAATCTAGAGATGGGGTATTTCGAGATTTGTACGCCATCTTGAAGATTGATCTATTTTACGTAAATATGGAAAGTTTTGAAGTAGCAACAATTGCTTTTCAATTTTTTTCGTCAACTTTAAGAACACAAAATTTCAACAATTGACTCTGTTCAGTTTAAATGGAATTATTTCAAAATATTGAGATGGGGCATTTCGATATTTTTACGCTATCTTGAAGATTGATATATTCTAAGTGAATTTTGAAAATTTTAAAATCGTAACAATTGTTTTTCAATTTTTTTAGTCAACTTTAGAAACGCGAAAATTCATAAATTGACTCTTTTCGGTTCAAATGGAATTATTTCGTAATCTTGAGACGGGGGTATTTCGATATTTTTACCTTATCTTAAAGATTGGTCCATTTTAAGTAAATTGATTAAAGTCTAACAATTGTTTTTACATTTTTTAGTCAACTTTAAAAACTCGAAATTTCATAAATTGACTCTATTCGGTTCAAATTGAATTATTTTGTAATCTTGAAACGGGCTATTTTGATATTTTTACGCTATCTTGAAGATTGATCTATTTTAAGTAAATTTCGAAAGTTTTAAAGTGACAACAATTGTTTTTCAATTTTTTTCGTCAACTTTAAGAACGAGAAATTTTAGAAATTGACTCTGTTCGGTTAAAATGGAATTATCTCAAAATCTAAAGATGGGGTGTTTCGAGATTTTTAGGCCATTTTGAAGATTGATCTATTTTAAGTAAATTTGGAAAGTTTTAAAGTTGTAACAATTGTTTTTCATTTTTTTTCGTCAACTTTAAGAACGCGAAATTTCAGAAATTGACTCTATTCGGTTCAAATGGAATTATCTCAAAATCTAGAGATGCGGCATTTCGATATTTTTACGCTTTTTTCTAGATTAATCTATTTTAAGTAAATTTGTTAAAGTCCTAGTAATCCTAATAGCGATCAAAATCGGAGAACGCGTTTGGACGTTCTGCAATAAAAAAAATTAAAATCCCAATTTAAAATAAATTTTAAATTATTTGTAAACAAATACTTTCCGAACTTTTAAAAAGTGTAATTTTTGCAATTTGTGTTTATTTAATGAGAAAATTTTGAACTCAGTTTAAAATTGCAGTAAAATGTTCATATTTTGACGTTCGAATCATCAAAATCGGAGAACGTGTTTGGAAGTTCTGCAATTAAAAAAAAATAAAATCCCACGTTAACATAAATTTGTAAACAAATAATTTGTGAACTAAATCGTATATAATCAGACCAAAAGTGTGAACATGCTTCCGACTTTGAAATTGACCAAGTTTCACAAATTAATTCGTTGGAATCAACAAAATCGGACAACGTGTTCAGCAGTTTCAAAACTTAAAGTCGCGATTTCAAGATCTTTGAACTTGAAAAAGTGCAATTTTTACATTTTATGTTAAATTTCGTAATTCGTTTTAGAATCACACTAAATTTGACGTTTAAATCATCAAAATCATAAGCGTTTGCTGTTCTGCAATAAATAGATCAAAATTCAAAATAATAAATCTTGAAACTGTGAAAACATGAAATTCTGACGTTTACGAAAATATTTTCTATCATTTTTAAATTGCACTAAATTTAGCACATTTTCGATCGGATAACGCGTTCGGCAGTTCAAAATCAAAATCGCGGTTCTAAAATCTTCCAACCATAAAAAGTGCAATTTTTGCATATTGGATGCCATATTTTGAAATTTGAATCATCAAAAATCAGACACGTTAGGCTGTTTTGCAATTAAAAAAAATTGAAATGTTCGGACTTTGAAAACGTGAAATTTTGACGTTTTACATTGATTTTACGAAAATATTTCTTAACCAACTTTTTAATTGTACCAAGAGAAATCCGTTTTAAAATTACAGTAAATATGCCATATTTTGAAATTTGAATCATCAAAAACCAGACGCGTTGGGCTGTTTTGCAATTAAAAAAATTGAAATGTTCGAACTTTGAAAACGGGAAATTTTGACGTTTTACATTGATTTTACGAAAATATTTCTTGAGCAACTTTTAAACTGTATTAAATTTTGCACATTTTGACGTTGGAGTTTTTTTAAAGAAATCTCATTAACTGACCATAAACGTAATTAAATTTTGAAGAATAATTTGTTATTTTCATCTTTCATAATTGAACTTTTGTACGATTCTGCAAAACGCTTCATGTACATTTCAAATATCATCTAAATTTAAAACAAACCATGAGTATAAATAGTTTAACATGTACATCATAAATAACTATAAAACTATTAAAATTATTCTTTTTTTAAATTAGGGTTGTAATATATATTTTTTTAATGTTTTCTTTTCCATTTTGGAATGTATAGTTGTACCTACTTATCATACAATTGTTCTATTAATTTTTGTAAAAAAAGTGTTTGCCGTTTACGTATAAATAAATAAATATTATACCATCACATCGGAGAAAGTTACATGATGGCCATTTTTTTTTTTAAATTATTTAGGCTGTATTCAAACACAGGATTTTAAAGGATTATTGATTGATGTTTTCGGGTCTTTATTATTGTAAATAAAGAACTGAAATGTTTAATGTAAGGATATGCATGCATATTTATTCAAACCAATTTTGAACAGTAATTTGAGTTTACAATAAATTTGGTTGCCTGGGCTATCGACCATAGGTCTTTCTGCCCTTGTAAGGATATTAATCTGAAATAAAGATTAATTTTATCAGTTTATATTCTGAATGTTTAAAATTCTACGCTTTATTATGGCATTTTCAAGAGAATTTAAAAAATAAATTTATTGACTTCAATATATAATTATTTTCAAGATTAGAAATAATGTCACTATACATCCGCATCTGTCGTATGATTAATTAAGGAAACTACTAGAAAGTCTATAATTTCTCACGATCCAATAAAAATAAAAATTCTTATATCTAAGGAAAAATAAAATTTATCAAAGTATTACATAAGCCTATCGTTAATGGATGCGGATTGATACTGGTTTATTCCATCTATAGGTTTGCAACGTGTTGAATAGTGGCGTGATATAAATTTGCATATTTAATATGTTGACGATTAAAATTCACAAATCTCGTTTGAGGTCGAAGGATAAAATTAATTTAATATTGTGCAATTCAACTTTACATTACACAAAATGCATCAAATAGAAAATTTGACTAAGATATGTTAATTGTTATGCCTTGTAACCTAGTTACATGTGCAAATTATTACATGTACATGAACTTGATCTTCGATTTGAGACACAAAAAAAGTCATACATAAGACATATAGATAATGCAGTAACCCTCCTCTCGTCAAATCAAATAGAAAATGTGCATTATAATTGTTATCTTTTGTAACCTAGTTACATATGTAAATTATTACATGTACGTGAACTTGATCTTCGATTTGAGACACACAAAAAAAGTAATACATAAGACCTATAGATAATGCATAAATGAAAATTGTGAAAAACGTATTTTAATTGTTATGCCTTGTAACCTAGTTACACATGTAAATGAACTTGATCTTCGATTTGAAACACCAAAAAATAATGTAAAAGGCGTACTGACCTATAGATAATGCAATAACCCTCTTCTCGGGATTAGGCTCCAAATGCAAATTATCGACGATTTCTCTGATGTAATTTCGGCAATTTTTGGCCGCTCGAGACGTGGAAACTTTCCACTCGGCAACCTGCTCCTCTTCGCCCTTCTGGTAGTAGAAGCTGCTGATGTTTATTTTCTTCGGTGGGTTATCTAGCATTGTCACACAAATCTAACAGTTAAATCTGACGATCACCACAACTCGCACGAAATGTCAAAAAATATTGTAGGTACGGCCGATCTCTCTTCTCTTCTCGACGCAAACGGGACTTGAATTGTGTCTCCAGCAAAAAGCGCTTCAGACTCTTATATTCTTCGGACCTCGAAATTTTCAGGCGCAGCTTTTGTACGGTACGAAACGGCGGATCGTGAATAAATTTGTGGCATCCGATCTCGGAGGCATTTGTATATTAATATTTGTTTATAATAATTTTTCTTGTTGTGTTGATCTTAAATACCTTTTGAATTGGATTCGCGGAGTGGGGAAGTCGGCATTTGCATATCTGACGTAAATTATTATCTTTACTGCGTACCATTTATCTAAAGAGAGGTAATTGTGTTTTATTTTTTTAGATTTATAATTTATATTCCGGTTAGTTTTTAATTATTACAACTGTAATTATATATTTGAATTTGTTTTTATTTTACGTTACATTATTAGCAGGGTAAAACAGTTTTTACTGGCGAATATGATGAAGTATATAAAGTTTAAGATTTTATAATTAATTACAATCAATCTTTCTTAGACAGTCAAAAATTATTTTAAATTTCATATAAGCCTTGGAAGTGTTTTGTATGAAATGAAATCTACTATGTATAAATAATTAAGTAATATGGAACCTTACTGTATTTTTCCTGTAAGTTCATTTGAAAACAAGGCATATATACTGTTTGTGACATTTTGCATGTATAAATATATGTATGTTTGTAAAATGTAAATACAACTTGTAAAATTGACAGTTGACCTGTAAAAATATTATAAGTTAGTAGCTCGTAAAGACTTGTCTTGATAGTTTGTACAGAGAGCCAATAGATGACGTTTACAAATGAGTAACATATAAAACATATTTTATCAGAAATAATTACTTTGCAAATATTCTAATTTTATTATCAATATATATTGTTAGTGTATCTTACTACCAAATCATATCAAAGATGTACTACACGTCTTCAGCATTAATTATTATTAATTCCCCTCTACAATTATAGGAGAAGTTTTGACTACATTTTGAAAAGTCCTGTGAACATTTTTTTGATGTTCCGCACGTTATCCACGTTATCCACACCCTGTATGTGATAGCGTGAAAAGAGCAAAAGCAAATTATTTTCTTGGCTACAAATTTGTGCTGATGGAATCAACGTAGGTTGATGACGATCTGAAGTTGACAATTCAGAAGTATCGTTGTATGCTTATGGGTATGTCGGAAATTTCACTTTTTTAATTATTGCGTAGTATTATTAAATTATTATTATATTATTGTATAGTATTTCTAATAATAACCTTCATAACGTTACTTGTATCGTAATAGTATATTACGACACAAGTTCGGTAAGTGCTCTCTCGATCTGCTCGAGCGGCTTGTGAAGATCGAGCGGCTCGTAAAGATCGAGCAGCTTTATTCGATCAAAAGATCGAACAGCTCGAAAAGATCGAGCGGCGTAAGAAGATCGAGTTGCGTTGATCGATCAAAATATAGAGCGGCTTGAAAAGATTGAGCGGCTCGGTCATTTGCAAAGATCTGTTTTGATCGATCTTACCCATCACTAGTAAAGATAGTGATTTCATTAGATGTATAAAGTAAAGTTTCATCTTCAATTGTGGCAGTTCCTCAAAAACAAACCAAAGTACAATACTTCGCGACCCTCGAACGGACTCTTGTGAACAAGCACGTTTTCATTGCTTTCCAGGAACACTTATAGATAATGCCATAGGTTATACCTCCCAATAGTTGATGGTACTCACCAATAGCTTTTTCGTGGATAGTTTTACCCTTGATAAAAAAAAAACGCGTTGGCCTCACAGATTGATATATTTTTCCTCACTAGCGCCGGGGAAAGCTGAGGATAACTAATGCATTTTTGTACTAAGAAATTACACTTGTTTTATTATTATCTAAAAGTATGAAATAGAAGATGAAACGTGTGTGTCTTCAGCTTGCAACGGCAGGACCATACGTAAAAAATCTTCGAAATAAAAACTATTGAATAGTTAAGGTAAGCCTTTGCTTACCTTAACTATTCAATAGTCTTTACTAAAAATTAACATTGTAGAAAGATATATTATATATTTATGTTTGGGATATTTAAATGAACGCAAAACGAATTATGCGTAGTCAGTAAAACATGTGGAGATAACAAAAGTATTAAATTCTTAATGACGTGACAATATTTCAACCGGAAAAGATGACGACTTAGACCGTCATATTTTCAGCATAAATTATGTTACATTTATTATAGTTCCTGCGTTTAAAAAATAATGAATATATAACTTATAATTTAGTTCTTAAGTTGATACTTCCCCTGTTACAGGCTTGATGAAGTATATAACTAACTTTATTTGGGTTCGAAATAGGGTACTATTTTTTATTATCAGATTCCAGGCAGGTGGTTGTGTGGATTTTGCTTTTTCTTCATCTTTTGAAATAACATGCAAAAAATTTAAAATCAACTATCTTGGAAATCATCTTAAAGCTTTATGTACCTTAATGTTTTTTTTCATCACAAGAACGTGCAAAATTTATTGCAGTTTTGAAAAAAGTTTTAAAGTTGAAAAGTCAGTTTCAACATTAAA
Source organism: Ocypus olens (assembly GCA_910593695.2). Taxonomy (NCBI): domain Eukaryota; kingdom Metazoa; phylum Arthropoda; class Insecta; order Coleoptera; family Staphylinidae; genus Ocypus; species Ocypus olens. The sequence continues at coordinate 8,965,728 of OU343048.1, forward strand.
AAAAATATCGATACAGCCGTATGACAAATCTGTGCTACTTGCATGCAAATGAGATCAAAACTGTCGATTAGAAATTTCGACCATGATACTATACTTTTTCGCATCATATTAAATAATTACCTAAAGATTTTTTTGTTTATATTAAATTATAACGAATAATTTTTCTATTTGGAAATTGCGGCAGTTCGCTGACAAAAAACGAATCGTAACTATAGTAACAACTAAACTGTTGGGTAATGAAACCGCTATCATTTGATTGGACGTCACCTGTTGGGCAATGAAATTGCTATCATTTGATTGGACGTCACCTGTGGAGAAAATGATTCGGCCGAATAATGGACAACTTTTTCAATCAAAAATGATTTAACAATGTTTATATTATTTAATAAGATGCGAAAACCCCCTTTTTTAGTAATTTACGATATAAGTAATGTTACATTATGAGAAAAGTTCCTACGTCGCTAGTGCTTTTAAATTCCCGAGTAATTTACGATACAAGTAACGTTATGAAGGTTTTTACATTACGAGAGAACAGTTTAAATTCTGTTACGTTTCATTTTTCCACACGGAGGATTTTATTCAATATTCGTCTTATTTTCGTTAATTTGAATTTATTAATTACTTATGTATCTCAAGTTGCCTATAATGATTCTCTATAATTAAATTATTTAAAAATTTTGGCGCATGCTCATTTTTTTTTTGTCTTTCGGAACGACCGTTCTGACCATTTTTCTTTCTTTTCGTCTTGGAGTGCGAAAGAGTATATACGGAGTATTAACTGCTAAATTTATTAGTGATTTTATTGATATCACTCCAGTTATCTGGATTTGTATAATTTAGTGAGTTAGAGTCGGTGTTCACTGGTTTAATTAATATTCCCAGTGGCCGATTAATCGATATTTTATCGGATAATTTTACTCTGGAAAAAAAATATACTCAAGCACGCGTGTTATCAATAACTCCCTTTCTAAGGGGTAAGTAATTTTCAATTTTCTAATTCATTTTACTAAAATATTTCCGTGTGTTTTTAGAGTTTTTTTTTGTTGGGTTTATGCATGGTATTGAAACATCGCATTTTTACTGGATTTTCCGCGTGGAGATTAATCCCATGGAGTCGATGTGATTTCTTTTCTCTTCGGTGGACGTTATCGCAGGACGTATTTGGTGTCGTTGCTGTACATCCTTCCACGGGTCATCCGTTATCGTCCTACGTGCAGTCGCATCAGGTCAAATCACCGAGGCGAAGACAGCTGATGCCGATGAGTAGTTTTTTTTCTTATTTCTTTCTTTTATCGTAATTATTCTGACATGATATATTATTTATTTAATTGTGTTTTGACGAATTGAAACCGTAACGCTGTAGTGTAATTAACTAATGAATATTTCCGTCTTGTTTTAAATTTCATTGAAAGTAATTGGTATTTTTTTTTTCAATCAATTATTAACAGAGATCCTTAATGTTCACTATTTTTTTCTTGTTTAATTAAATTGATTTGGGAATTAATTCAATTATTAATTATTTATTTATTTTTTTTTTTAAATCTAACCATTTTCGTAGAATCGATGCAAGTAGTAATAAGATGAATCTTGATGATTGGATCATTAATTCTTGTTTGTGAACCGAAAGATATAGCTATATTTGAGGGCAGAAAGGGTAATGTAACTGAATTAATTGAGAGAAGTGATTACGAGATTATTATTAATGTTTTGTTAATTTTGTTGTACATTGATTTATTGAATTATTTCACATTATATATATATATATATATATTCTCCCCTAAATGTGTTTACTTTATTGTTGTTCGTCATATTACCTCATCAACCATTAAAAGCCTTTAATTAATTTGGATAGTTTGAAACTTAACGCGGTATAGTTGCAAATGGAAAGGGAGAGTGCACTTTTCTTGGTTTAAGTAGGTGGTATATTATAAACCAAGTGGCGCCCTTTAAGTACAAATCATTTAAACCTACGACAAACCCTCCATTGAAGCTGGCCGAGGTGCGTCGTTTGCCACCCGCCTTTTCCATGAGCGACCTTTGCATCATTAAATTTTTGGTGATAGATTTTATTTTTGAATTTTAACTTTATCAGTCAAGCGACGCGTGCTAATATACCCTAGGGCTGAAAAGGGTGTAGCAATTCTCGAGTAATGTAAGAGCAAATAAAGTTACGTGTGTCGTAACCCGGTTTATTTTATCCTATTTGTATTTTTTTTTAAATAAAAAAAAATGTTTAATGAAAAGCGTCAAAAATCGAAACCATGTTTGTTTGCCAATATCTTCATGGCAACGAGTTGCGTTAAGGAAAATATAACAACACTAGTGTTGTTAAAGGTACCTTAACGTTACTCTTTGCTAAGGAGTTATTGGCATGTTAACATTATAGGATAAAATAAAAACAATTAACGTTACGTATGTAACACGGTTTATTTTATCCTATTACTATTTTTTTAAATAATTTTTTTTACATAAAAACCGCCAAAAAGTGAAATCTTGTCTCTATGCCAATATCTCCTTAGCAACGAGTTCTGTTAAGATACATTTAACAACACTAGTGTTAAGAATCTCAACACATTGAAGATAAAATAAATAATTTTAATTTTATATATTTAGTTAACAAAATGAGAAACAATTTGAGGAAAATTATAGAAAAAAAAAAGTGGATATCCCGAATCAATGCAATTTAAATCATCATATTAAGATAACTTCTGCAAGTTTAAACCGCGCATTTCGGAGTCTAAATCAACAAAAACATTTTCTTAAAGTACTCATTTAGAAGAATAGAATACAATTCGTGGAAATGTCGACACAGCACTATGCTTTCATAATTTTTTTCCATAACCAGATAATCAAAAATTGAGTTGGGCCTATTTTTATTTTCAAAAATCAGTAGCATTATTATTGATGGGGACTGTCTGTTGCTCGATACATCATTCACCAGCTTTAATCTAATTGACTAATAACAATTGCAAAAATATTAACAAATACAATTACTATTATTAAAAGTAATGCATTGTTATGTTAATATTTCAGATAATTAAAATTCAAATATTATTTATTTACATTCATCACGGATAAGTATTTCAATCTGCGCCATTCTGATTTCCTTAATGTTTTTATTAGCATTGAATATGCATCGTAATGAAATGATATTTCAATATCTTTTTGCGCAAACTTATAATCGCACACAATTAACATTTACAAACAGTTCCTAGAAATCGATGCAGGCATAAATATTTATGTTTACAAACATTTCTGAAACGATTGCATGGTTACTGAAACGCACTTGGCAAGTTTATAAACCAACATTTTAGGAGAATATTTTATGATTCAGTTTTACATTTAGTTATTGTTAAAGGACCCCTCACAAATCAAATGGAAATTGGCTTTCGGTGAAATTGACCAAATTTTGCATATGTTGTTCCTTTCGGTATCCAGACCAAAAGTCTCGATGGGCACAAAGCTCGAAAATCTTCCCTGCGAGCAGTACCCAGCTGCGAAGGTTAGAGACCGGTAATCCCCGATTTTCGCTGATTTCACCTCTCCCCTTGCATTTTCGGGATATTTATAAGAAAATCGGAATATAAATATAATCTTCATATACACTGCTCAACATTTGAACTGGTACACTTACAAGAACATATATAAAAAAAACAATTTACTACTTTTTGAGCAACACCTTCTTGCTTAATTGATAGTATATGGTTCTGGAAACACTTTTAGGGCAATGAATTAAAAGAATAAAACTTAAATTACGAATTTCAAATGTTCTAATAGAAAAATAACAAAATCTTCATTTTAGTATTACAGAAAAGTTTATTCTGGAAAGAAATGATAACAAACACTTAAAGATAAATAATGCGTGGGACCTCCTCTAGCTCTTATGACCTCTTGGAAACGTCTTGGCATGCTGGAAATCAAATCCCGAATGTAATGCTGAGGAATATTTAGCCATTCGAGAAATTCACAAAAATTCTCTTAAAACTTGATTAAGTATAAACATAAGGCATTTGTTCGCATTTCGAAACAGAGCCCTGATCATTTAGGAAGTCATGCCAAATGCCTAAAAATGGTTTTTTGCTTTTACTGCATTTTATATAAGTGTACCAGTTCAAATGTTGAGCAGTGTATATCCCGAAAATGCAAGGGGAGTAAAATCAGCGAAAATTGGGGATTACCGGTCACTAACCTTCGGAGCTGGGTACTGCTCGCAGGAAAGATTTTCGAGCTTTGTGCCCGTGGAGACTTTTGATCTAGATAAGGAACAACATATCCAAAATTTGGTCAATTTCACCGAAAGCCAATTTCCATTTGATTTCTGAGGGGTCCTTTGTTTCATCTTGTAACCCTGTTTAAGTTTAGCACTGTGTGTCCTCGTCAAAATGTTTTATCTAGCTTTTTAATTTTAACAATAACATTTACAGTTTAACACGTTTTGTGTGACTTCATAATAGGCGGTACGGGACTATATATATAGTTTTTTTGTTTAATTGTGTTACTGCAAACTGAATGAAGTTAATTGGTACCCACAGATTAATATTAATATGTGATCGGTACCAAAAAACATTTAATCCTGCCAAAGTACGACCAAGTTACAACCTTCGCCCGGAGGAAAGTTCGATGGAATTCTATTCGGACGGGACACATATGTTCCGTAGAGTTTTCAAATTAAATTTAGTATAATTTTCAAGTTAGTCCTGTACGTAGAAATAAACGATCTTAAACCAATGTTATTATCTAGTAGTACTAGTAATAACATGCAAATTTCTTTTGTATCATTCAATGTCCGTACCGAGTGGCACTAGACAGGGAAGTAGTTGTTTCTCAAAGGAGCACGAACTAATTCTCAGTATTAGATCACCGTTTCGAATGACAAGCAATTGCCGAAACACGTACCAGGAAACTAAAAATGTAATTTTAAATTTGGTTTGGTTTGAAGGGAATGCATTTAAAATGAACTTATTTCAAAATAATTAATACACTGATCGTGAGATGAAATATATTAAGCAATAGATAAAATATATTTTTGTATTCTCTGAATTATTAACAATTAACTTTGATCAAATAGTTTTCGATAATCATCAATTAATCTTAATTATAAATAGTTTTCGATAACAAGAGGTTGTTAATGTCATTTTTTTATTTTTTATATCACAGTAAAAATCCCTACCAGACATCTTTGATAAGGACCTGTACTTAAGTGTTTTCACTTGTGAAACGAAGTGGTTATTCATATAATATTTTCTTTAGATAGAGGTTAGATTAGATACGCAAATGTCCCCTTAATTATTTAATTTTAATTCCGTTACTTGATTGTAGATAAATAAATTAACAATAGGAAAATACCATACATATATTTTTATTTGTTTATGATAATAAAGTATGTTCATTAAAAAAAAACCTCAGGTGCGCCATGATTTTTTATTTAAAAAAAATTAAGTTGTTAACACATATTGAGGTTATGTTACTTGCGGCATGTTCCTACCGATAAATTAATTTGCTGTGATAAACGATGCAGAGAAGACGTAGGTCCACCTTCCAAAATTCCTTGGGCTGTGTTAATAGCATCTTGAGTACGTTTGACTGGTCTACCACTTCCTGGTTTACGGAGAATACTACCCGTTTCATGAAATAATACAATAGATCGTGATAAGGTATTTTTAAATCCATCATAAATAATGAGAACGTTAGGAAATTCTTCCTGAAACTCTGCCATAGGTTCGTCAAATGAATACACCCAATTTCCGTCCACCGTCAATTCCTAACATGTGTGCCAACTTAATTTTTTTTAAATAAAAAACCATGGCACACTTGATGTTTTTTTTAATGAACATACGATACTATTAATCCTTCAAATACCTTACTCTATCAAAAATCCCAAATAACTCCAATTGACCAACGGCTTATCCGCCTATCCTCTAAAATCGCCATTAACCCTCACATCTTACATATCCTAAATGATCTTTGCTCACCACGTAACCCCAATATCATTCCTAAAATTAAATCCCAATACCACAATATTACAATTCACTTCATTTTACAGACTCAAGAAGACTGGCTGAAAGACCTCCGGTTGATGGCCGATGAAGAATTGCTGCAAAGTTATTATATGTATATTTAATTGTATTTAACAATTCTTTAATAAAGATGTTTGTATATGTAACATTAATCGTTAAAATTAAACCGTTGTATTTCTTAATTAAATTTAAAAAAAATCTCATTTGTTGCAGATTAAATACATTCAATTAAGACATAAAGTAGCCTAAATATATATACCTGTTAGTATCTCTGCATTTCTCATTTCTTTTCATATGTTAATTTGGTGTCACGTGGCTTAATTAAGGGATTAAACTAAACTGGAAAAAGTGTGCGACGTGAAGAAGTTGTTACTTGCTATCACATAAATTCCAATGAGAAATGGTACTTTCAATTTTAGAAATGGAATATGTCTGATAAATAAAATGCTTATCTGTTTATGAAGTTGCCTAGGATATCGGGTCTAAAAATTATTAAACGTTTTATTTCATTCCTTCGTGGTTCAAGCTCATAATTTTTATTCAATGAATGCTATTCATCCATACCTATTTAATTAGGTATTTAAATACGTCATAGGGTTACCAGATTTTTATTTCCCAAATATATGAGGTTACTCGCAAAAAATATAGCAGACAGTTTATGGGGAATAAAATTAAAATGAATACAAGAAAACGAAATGTAGCCTGAATATATGAATATTCAACTTGTTCGTTAATCTGCAAGCAAAAAATTAAGTCTTACTAAGACTATAGCCTTAGTAAGACTTAATTTTTTAATATAATTTAATTAATAATAATTTTGACTACAGTCTTAGTAAGACTTATAGTCTTAGTAAGACTTAATTTTTTAATATAATTTAATTAATAATAATTTTGACTATAGTCTTAGTAAGACTTAATTTTTTGCTTGCAGATTAACGAACAGGTTGAATATTCATATATTCAGGCTACATTTCGTTTTCTTGTATTTATCTAATGCTTTCTGCAACAAGTAAAGTTGTTTCTAATTTGTTTAAAATTAAAATGAGAATTTTCAGGTTACAATATCTGCCAAATGGCTGCTTCGGCCCTTGCAGGTGCCCATCCTTTTAGGCAACATTTTCGTACAATCTTGGCTCGATTTCACGATTTTCAATACTCCAGAAACGACTCTCAGGAGCAGTGACGTGGACTACACAAAAAGGAACATTACCAACATGAAAAACTACTGGCCCATCAGCCTGCTGTCACATCGATACACGTTCTTTACGAAAATTATAACAAATTGATTAGCAGAGAAACTAGACCTATATCAACCAGTGGAGCAGACACGCTTCCGAAAAGGATTTGGAACCCTTGATCGTCTACAAACACTAAAGCCGCGTCCTCACAGAGTCGACATTGTCGATCGACTCTGTCTATCGGCACTGTCGACCAATAAATCTTCAAGACTTCACCTGTCCACACCAAGTAGACAGAAAGTTTGTCGATCAGTCGAAACGAAAATGTTTGATGAAGGAGACGTGATTATTGCTTGTGCCGCACTTGTTATTATCGCGTCTAAAAAAAGGAAATATTCGCTTAAAAGAAGATTTTGGGTTCGACCAAGCCTGGAAAGTAGAAATCGGTACAGCGGTAGTAATCTGATAGAAGAGTTAAAAAGGGACGATATCGACATATTGAACCTTGAATACAGATGTAATGGTGGTTTTAGAAAAAAAAATTCGAATGTCGGAATGTGAATTTGAATATTGAACGTCCACACTCTGGATTCGACTCGACTACCCTTTGATTTTACCGACAGTTTATGGAAAACCAATCGACAGGTCGATCGACGAAGTCGATTGACGCGTACACACTAAGTCGACAGTGTCGATAGATACAGTCGATCGACAATGTCGAATGTTGAGGACGCGGCTTAAGAACACTGCAGGGGACGGCAACAGAATATAATATACCGATACACTTGGCATTTATAGATTACCACAAAACTTTCTGCAGCATAAAAACGTGAGACTTTCTTTCCGCAATATATGGTGCTAGAATCGATCCGAGATACTCCACAAGCATTGATCTATATCTAAACGCCACCGTTCACATACAAATCGACGAAGATCTTAAGAAAAATAGCCCCCGGCAAAGGTGTAGGACAAGCGAACAAAATTAGTTACGTTTTCTAACTTTATCCCGGGACGGGAAAGGTCTTATGAATATAATATAAATCACCTGAGATTTGCAGACGATAGAGGGTTAATAAGAGAGTCAAGAACTAACCTCTATGATAGAATTATTCAAAAAATCGAAACGGCTGGGACTAAACACGAATCTAAATAAAACCCAGATAATTAGCTTAGGCGCACAATCAAAATTGGGAAAGACAATCAGACCGCAGAAGTCACACGTAGAATCCAACCTTCGGTAAATTTAACTTTCTACTAAAAGATACAGACATCCCCCTGAAGTTTAAACGAAAAGTATACAACAGCTACATACTTCCGGTGAGTAAACAATAGCAACGAGAAGAAAGATGATAGAATTAGAAATAAATAAAAAATAGAGATGAGGTGGACACGCAGACAATTGGTTACATAGAACAATGCAATGGAGACCAAAAAGAACCCAAAGAAGTGAAATGCGATGGACCGACGACATCATGAAAGTAGTCGGAAGGGAATGAACAAGAAAAGCCCAAGACAGGAAAATATCCTATATCCAACATTGGACGCTACAAGGCTGAAAAAAAAGTAGTACCAAATAAGTTTCACAAAATTTATTTACCATTTGCATGCCCTTAATTTGGTATTATTTTCTGCCCTCCCGAATAGTATATTTACTTGGAGTACGCAAAAACCGACCGTTACGATTTCGCACAGTCTGTTTTTTTTTCTATTCAAACGTACTTTACTATGGTGTACTCGGTCTGCTGGCTTTAGTTTGGACGTTGTAAGCATTAAGATCAAAAGTTTGTTCAAAATGCAGTGTAAGCTTGCTGTGAATGTCTTTGAATGGACAAACGAGGGTGTTCTGCAATTTTTTTGTTGTTGTTAATTTGGCTGAGTTTTTACATCCGCATTCAGTTCAATTATGAATTATCATGTTGTAACGGTGGTAACGACCCTCATGAACAAATTAGAACGTCTTTGAATGGACAAACGAGGGTGTTCTGCAATTTTTTTGTTGTTTGTTAATTTCGCTGACTTTTTACATCCGCATTCAGTTCAATTATGAATTATCATGTTGTAGCGGTGGTAACGACCCTCATGAACAAATTAGAACTTTGAGGACATCGGTTGCAGATTTGTGTAGAGATGACTAAGAGCCATCTGAACTACTCAAAAACAAATAAGGATATCATAAGTGTATGAATTTGCAAATTTTCCAAAAGTTTATTATTATCAAGCTTCACTCTGAAATAACCTTAATCTCCTATTCATATTTTTTTCTGGCCCTCATTGTATTGCGAATGCTAAACTAAAAGTACTCCAAGGATACCACTTTCACTGTCATTGAACTAAAATCAAATAATAATCGAAAATAGTCGATATTTAGTCGTATCCCGCAAGAAAATCTAGAGTATGTCACCAGGTTGGGGCTCGATATTGATTGTGACGTAATTGCGGGGTGGACGCATGTCCAATATGGCCGCCCTCGTATACGAAAACCGCCGAGGAATTTTCAGTTGCAAGGAAGCATTAGCTCGGGAAAGCATGCACACTCCCGGAAAAATCGTTTTTCACGGTCGGTAAAGATCAAAAATTCTCGGATTTTTCCCTATGCGTAATAGGCGGCGGATAAACGCAGTGCTCGAGTTCTGTTCGAAACCCACCCCCGTACTCATACTGTTGCTTCTTTAATTGAGTGCGATAAAGGGGTGCCTCGTCCCTTCCTCATGCAGAGATTCTCCCGGAAAAGTGGGTTTGGTCTGGAATGTTGTCTGAAAAATGCCAGTAGAAATTCTACGAGCAGATAAGTGGATGTTAAACAAACAAAAAAAAAATGTTGAAAAGTAAATTGCTGTTGAACCTGTATGTGAATGAAAACATGTACGGTTTCGAGTTGAAGGCTAGTAAGTCCACATGTTCTATTATTAAAGTTGGGCTTCACTCTATTATGCATGAAATGATAATTAACGAAAAGGTAGGATATTATCAACAAATATTTTTGTAAAAAGTGTAAGATAAAGTCGAAATTTAACAAACAAGCAACTAAGATTAAAAATGGGTTATCTCCAAGATGAGTAAATTTAGTTACTTTAAAAAAAATATATAGTCATATCCTCTTGGGTGCATTAAAATAAATTGATTGCAAGACTTGACATCAAACTTCAATTTTCGTTTATATTTTATTTATTTTTTTATTTATCGTCTAATAGTTTATTAAATTATTTCAAAACTCACTTTACTTTATATTCAGTATTAATTTTCATTTAAAAACACATAAATGATTTGATTGATTGTTGAAGCCATTGCGTTGAGAATACATTTTGAATTACATGTTTCGAAATAAACACTTTGCTGGTATCACGAATTTTTCACTGTATTGTGATTATTTTTTGCCATATTCGAACATTGTTAAACAATACAATGTATTGTTTCATTCAACTTTCTTAATAAATGAATAATTGGCTGCAGAAGCATTTGTAGCTGATATTCTATATTTCTCAGCCCATCCACCAAAATCGGGGTGCGATTTAATTTTATTTTCTGCAGTCCGTTTCTGCAGGTATATTTAGAAAATACAAATTGTCAAAAAGCCGCGAAAATTAATTATATTATATTATATTTTATTTATCAAGCAGCAAAAATATTTAATTTAGCAATGCGGTCCTGACCGTGACCGATATTACTTATATTTTTTTAACATTGAACAGAAAACCGGGGCTGGGGTATTAGTCAGAAAAGAGCATTGTATTTTTTCTTTAATCAAAATTGGTATTTCAGTTGAAATTTCACACTAATACTTTCGTTGCAAAAACCTAAGAAATTGCATGCAGCCCCGGCGCGTGCACCATATAGTTTAGAAGATTATTTTACTAAATTAAATAATCACTTAATGTACGGTTTCAAAAACTACTATTTAGTTACGCCCACAACAATTATTTCACTAAACGGTGGCTGAAATGTTGTTTACTTACATAATTTAGACTAAAGTCGATGTTCTCAATTATTTTATTTGTATAAAATTCGGAAATTATCGTTGATGGTTACGAAAATCTAAATTTTACTTATTTGAAATTAGTAATTTACTATAAGTTCTATTATGGAAACGGAATTTAGTCAATTTGTATTTGAAATATTACAAAAAATAATAATTTTTGACAAACGTTTACAGATTTTAATTGATTGATTGATTGCTACTTAAGTTCTTTGTGATAAAATTAGAATATATGAATTAAAACATTATATTTGTTAATCACGTGATTTACATAAAGCGACTATAATTTAAACGAAGTGAAACTTTTAGTTTGAAAATAATCAGCGTTTGATCGAAACTATAATCGCTATAAATAAGTCGTGTGATATACATAAAGTCTTTTAATTTATATTCAAATTGATTTAATATTTGCACATAACTAGAGAAAAAAGATTTATTAAATAATTCTATTTTTTATTATTTTCATTAAAAAAAATTTGAAAAAATTTTCACGATCACAACACTTTCTTGTGCTTCATAACGGAGAAAGTAATAACAATAGTAATAACTAGTTGAGATAATTGCTGATCCTTTACAACAATTTAAGTAATAATAAAAAAATTCTTGACAATTTCATAATAAGACGAAACTAGTCGAGAATTTTAAACATTTAGAATTTTTATGTGGTAGAATTAATTTCTATTTCATATTACTATTCTTAATAATATAAACTACTAATACAAATATATTAAAATAATTAATTAGAATTAAAGTGGTTTTGTCGCGAAGGCAATTTAAAAAAATTCATACTTATAATTATCTGGCGCAGAACTTTTGGTTCGTAAATCGATCCAAAAATATCTAATGGTTATAACTAATCGAAATACTCGCCGGGTAAGTGAATATACAGGGCATTCTAAAAGTATTGCACAATGACTGTAGTTGTTTAATTATTTAAAGGATCGAAAATTGTTTTCCCATAAATATTGTTTGGTATTTAAAATATTTTTTCTACGTCCGTTATAAAATCCTGAGTTTTTTTCATTCATAAAATATGTGATTCCTGAAGCATTCAAAAATCGTGAAAAAGTGACATAGCGGTTCGTTTTTTCAAGATTTCACTTTAAAAAAAGTGTTGTCAAACTTTTATTTAAATCTATGAAAGTACAAAAATCGTAGGAATTGTCAAAATTTTGCTACATGTGGAAAAACGTATTACTTTACTCACTTGTTGCGTAAATAACTATTTTGGCCTTTATTGTTTCGTTGCCATGGCAACAAACCTATTTTTTCAAATAGCAACCAACATGTTTTATTACATTTCATGAAAAATAGTGCCATAGCGGATCATTTTTTTACGCTTTTGCGTTAAAAAAGTGCCATAACTATTAAATTTTTATTTCAATTTATTTATATCTACGGACGTAGAAAAATGTTTGTACAAAACTTGTGAGTAAAGCATAGTTTTCCATTCGTAGAAATTGTCAAACTTTCTTACATATGGAAAAAAGTATTACTTAATCTCTTGTTGCATAAATAACTATTTTGCCCTTTATTGTTTCGTTGCTATGGCAACAAACCTATTTTTTTCAAGTAGCAACCAACATGTTTTAATATATTTCGGATAGCGTGAAAAATAGTGCCACAGCGGTTCATTTTTTCGTCAAAAAAGTGCCATAGCTGTCAAACTTTTATTTAAGGGGGTAGTCCTAGTCCACCCGAAAACTAGGTGATTTTCGAGATTTATTTTTTAAAATAAAATAAAAATCTGATTATACTGTTTTATTTATTGTACATTTATCTTCAAAAACCTTATTTTTTGCTCCACATAGGACGCTTGCGCCCGCTGCACCCTTGCAACTGGAACATTGATTGTTGGTCACTTTCATTGGTCTTGTAACAAAATCATACATTTTTATTCATTCTGAAATATATTTTCTATCTACATACGTAGGATATTTAAAAAATATTACATTCTGACAAAATGGTAACGTGTTGAAAAAAAATTCATTTTTCGGCCAAAAAAAAATCGAAACCAAAGCATGCACCGAGAGACTTTCGAAGAAAACGCAAAAAGGCTACGTATGTCGATAGAGAATTCAATACGGGTATCAAAATCCGATCAAAATCATTAAGTTGGCCACCAATTTGAAAAATACGGTTTGGAGAAAAACGCTTTTAAAATTTTGGGTTCTATTTTTTGTAGTTAAGTTAAACATATCTCTAGCCCTGTAACTCGATAACAGAGTTTCTGGAGAATCTGGGATGAACGATACAATAAAGTAGACATCCCAGAGAACATTTTAAGCAAACAAAAAAAATACATTTTTTTTTAAATTTTAAACAGAACTACCCCCTTAAATTTATTTAAATCTATGGACATTTTTGTACGAAATTTATGCGTAAGGAAACTTTTTTTCACTCGTAGGAATTGTCAAACTTTCCTACTTGAAAAAAAAGTATTACTCGTACTTTACTCAATTATTGCATAAATAACTATTTTGGCCTTTATTGCAATGAACTTATTTTTTTTTCAGGTAGCAATCAACCAGATTTTATTACATCTGGGATGAAGACTAAATAAAGTAGACATCCCAGAGAACATTTTAAGCAAACAAAAAAAAAATCGATTTTTTGAAAATTTCAAACAGAACTAGCGCCTTAAATTTATTTAAATCTAGGGAGATTTTTGTACGAAATTTATGTGTAAAAAGCTTTTTTCCTCTCGTAGGAATTGTCTAACTTTCCTACTTGTAGAAAAAAGTATGACTTTACTCAATTGTTGCATAAATAACAATTTTGGCCTTTATTGCTTGGTTGCCATGGCAACAAACTTAGCAATCAACTAGATTTTATTACATTTTTTACATTTTGGATAGCGCTTTTTCTCTACATGCGATACCTTCTGGTCACCCTGTATAAATATGAAAACTTGGTTTATTTGCTAAATTACTCTTAATTAACAGTATCTGCTAATATTTGATGTTTTAACCACGTTTTTATAATTAAAGTCATAGTTTTAGTCTGGCTTAGAGATAGTATTCTTCATAGTCTGAAAGTTTAATAGGAGTAATCCGTTTTAGGTTTTAAAATTGTAAAACTAAATATTAAAAATTTGAATTTTAACATTTTTTGTTTAAATTCAGGCATATATTTTTTTTAACTGTTTGGTTCGCAAATGATATATACAACTTTTTGCTGATATTAGCAATAAAGAACGATTTAAGTTTTTCAAATTTTCCAATTCTTGTTCCAGAGTTTTAAAATCTGATTTAGTTCGTAAATATATCTCAAAGATTCTGTTCACATTTGCAAACAATTTTTTTTTGTAATTCAAGCCTTAATAGTATTACTTCTGCAGCAGGGCTAATTTTAAAAATTCATCTTAGTCTTAAAATTAAAAAAAAAACTTAAATTGTTTTACTCTTAAAGGGTATAGCCGAATAAGATGGTCAAAAGTGTCCCCAAAGCAAATCAATAATCGCGATGACTGGATGAAAGATTATTAAAAATGCCGTTGATTGCTCGAAATTTCAACCTCCTGAAGCAATTCGTTGTCGAGATATGAATTTTACGTTCTATTTTTTTTCTCGTTTTCTATAGCACGAATCAAGCTGAAACCACGTCTACCCAAAACAAAACAAAAATTACATCTCGCAGTATTTTTTTAATTTTTTTTTTGCGTCAAATTCAAATAGAAAAATGAAGTAAAAGTTTTCAAAATTCATTTTTGCAGTGAAGTCATTCGAGGACTGTCTCAGTTTTTTTTCGTAAATGTGTTTTACCAAATTCTATAACATACATTTTTTTCAGAATTTTAAACAGTGTGGAAGATAGTTAAAATAATTAAAAACCACTTTTACCACCTTAAAAATTTGAATTTCGAGCCAAAATTGTGACAAAAAAGTTATTTTTGTGAAGTGTATCTCTCTAATTAAAAAAAAAGATAATCATTTCACAAAAATAACTTTTTTATCACAATTTTGGCGCGAAATTCAAATTTTTAAGGTAGTAAAAGTGGTTTTTAATTATTTTAACTATCTTCCACACTGTTTAAAATTCTGAAAAAAATGTATGTTATAGAATTTAGTAAAACACATTTACAGAAAAAAAACTGAGACAGTCCTCGAATACCTTCACTGCAAAAATAAATTTTGAAAACTTTAACTTCATTTTTCTATTTGAATTTGGCGCCAAAAAAATTGAAAAAAATACTGCGAGATGTAATTTTTGATTCGTGCCATAGAAAAGGAGAAAAAAAATTAAACGTAAAATTTTCGGTCATATCTCGACAACAAATTGCTTCAGTCAGTGTTAAAGCCACCTGGATTTGGTTCAGTACAGCATTCAGGCAATAGATTCCGCCACTTTGGCGTTTCTACCTTTGATAGTTTTATTCTGTACATGATTAATACAAATGAACGGTTAATTTTTTTTTTACAATAATTCACATTCAGTCCACCTTTTAAATTTACGAGCGGTCTATAAATCAACTTTAGAAGACTTTTACTAACAAATTTATAATATATCTCCCTCAAATAATAAATCCCGCCCGCAAACAAATTCCCGGTCATAGCGCAAAACCTTAAATTTCATTAATCAATTCATGGGCCCCACGACCGGAGTATAATATATCCGAATGAAAATATGCGGACGCGAAGTTTTTGCGCGCAATTTATGCACCCATAAAAAACGTCAAGTGCAGGACCGGCCGCCGAAAAACTGAGACTAATGAAAATGAAAATAAATGGTTCGTGCGGCTAGATGAAAAAAAAAGCGCGGAGGAACTTCCTTAATGGCGTCAGATAACAAAATATGATTTATTTTTAAAAGTCCCGGAAAGGAGTCGAAGTTATTTGGAAACAACCCAGAAATGCCGTCGCGGAAAAAGATCGGGGGACTTGTTGATGGTATCCTATTTTGGCTTCCTTAATATGAAAATTTCGTTTATTATTTAAAGTGAAGAATTTTTTTATGAATCTATACTCGGCGCACCGAATGGGTGGTATGATCACGTTGCGTTCACCCCGCGTCCTCGTGATAGTTCGTCGAGACGTTATGAAAAGCCTGATTCACACAGCCTTGCGTAGTTCTGTGCCGGAAATATACATCTTTCTACTTTCTACTTTAACCCACAAAATCTAACTATTTACCTATTTTCCTAAGTAATTGTAATTGAAAAAGGCTGATTTAAGGATAGAACATAATCACTACATTTAAATAAGACAGAAAAAACGAGAACACATGGCATACAACGGGCGTGATTAAAAATTTCGGCTGCGTGACACACGCTTCACATGCGTTTGCGCTGACCAATCAGCGAACATCTCGCGAAAATCACGCAAACTCATTATACCATCGATTCGGTGCGCCGAGTATTGTAAAATTAATTAATCTGTGGAATCTAAATTCATTCTTATTTTTATGTATATCATCTTAGTAAGACTTAGTTTTGCTTGCAGAGTTACGAACAGGTTGAATATTCATATACTCAGGCTACATTTCGTTTTATTGAATTTAAATTTATTAGATTGCCATGAATTTAAAAACAAAATATTTGAGCAGTTGTTTGTACAAACTTATTTGCTTCGCCAGTTTAAGTAATTCTGAATATGCTGATGTGATTTATGTTTATGGTATATGTAGAGCAGTCTGTTGTGAATATCAAAGATGATGTCTAAATTGACAGACCTTCTAGAGCGGTATTTAGCCGAACATTTCAGCGTTTGCGTGCTACAGGTAGTACTGGATGTGGTTCCAACACGATGGAGCACCTTCCGATTATGTAAGAAGTATCAGAAATTGGCATTCAATTTCCCAATAGATGGAAAATGATAAAAATTACAGTAATTTTACTTGGTATATCTGGCAGGTTGCTCTGTGGTTTTTGTATAAATAACTGTCAAATAAACATTAACCGAATTCATGGCAATCTAATAAATTTATTCTGAAAGATTTTTTACGTTCGACAGATTATGTATCTCAATAACAGTAAGAAATCGAAATGTTTATTTGAACTTATCTGTTCAGAAAAACATTATCCACTTCCTGATTTCGTTTGGCACACTCGAAACAAGACACCCTGTATATTATTCTCATTTTCATCAACTTTAGAAAATTTCTTTTTTAAAATCGTAATCATGGCCGTCTAGTTTAAATTATTTTGATAAAAAAAATTCAAACTATTTTTCAATTTTTGATCTAATGGTATATTTATTTTGCAATTATTTGGATTAAAAAAAACTATTTTTTTAAATTTTTGATCTCATGGTATATTTATTTTGTTTTATATTTATGATTCAAAATTAATAAAAAATATGCTGATACTTTACAAACATAGAGCTATAGCAGTAACTGGAGGCGGATTGCGCAATGACTATTTTAAATTGCAAGAGAGGAAACTCCTTTTCAATTCCCTACGCGGAGATTTATCGTCGCATTCTCTCACTCTGCGCAAACTTTACCCCCACACGCCTCGAGATACCGGTAGAACTTTACATAACGATTAGATATGTACTCGATTAAGCGTTAAAAAATACGCAACCAATAACCAAATTAGTTGTTACGCTTAAATCCAATCGAGGATTCAAGGTGTGATATGGGATTTTATAGACTTAAGAACATTTCAGACCAAACATTTTATTTTGTAGTAATAACATTTTTTATTCTAGTGAGACTCTTCCAATGTATATAATGACAATGCATTTAAATCACTAAATTAAAAACGTATTTGATACTATTATTTTTAAAACCCCCATTAATAATGGTTGTGAAGTGATTAAAACGTAATTTGACTGCAAATACTCATGTGCTCCGTTGTGGATTTCTAGGATGAGGAGTTGAAAATACCATGGTGTGTTGTAAGGATAACGTAAGTATTTTTTAAACATTTTCTTAATTTATACGAATGAAAAAATTAAAAAAATAAAAAAATAAATAAAAAAAATAAAAGAAATAATTTTTTTTTAAATTTAAATTTTAAATTTTTTTTTGAATTTATTTTATACGAATGCTTGATATTACCTCATAAGTGCAAACATTTTTTTGTTTTTAATTTCTACCCTCTTACACTTGATATAATCTTATAAGTGCAAAGGCGTGACATCGATTCGTCTTGTTGCTAGAGGAATTGGCGACTCGAAAGCAAATCTAGGGCGTATCCAGGGGTTGTATTGCGGAAAAGCGCGTTTCGTGGCCGCTGAATTTTCCTGTAAAGCGCTCAGATTTGCGGAATAGTTCCGGATATTTTCCGCCAGATTGCCAGCTTCAAACCGAAACCCCTACGCCGCCGAAACTAATTATCGAATCTATCAATTTGGCCTACTTGTTGAATCGTCTGCGTAATAATTGATTATCAATACGGCTTTTATTTTAACTCTGATCATATGATTGTTAACCCCTTAACGCACACTTTTTTAGCGCGTTCGAATTAACTCGAGCGTGTACGTTAAGGGGTTAATGCCTATGTTCAATCGTAAAATAATCACATCAACGCATTAATATGCAGGCAACCATACTTATTCGTAAAGCGGCTGTGTCACTGTCAACTTTGTATATTTGGTTGCATACAATGCCACGCGAACATTTTTTTAAAACAAAAGTGTCTTTTTATTTTATATTGTAATTTTCTCTATGGAAATTTCATTTTTAAATTAACCCCAGGCATATGCATATAATCCTGGTTGCAATGAAAGCCTCTTCAGACTTTGTGAGCAGAGATGTTGCCAAGTAGAGTGCTCGTTCATTCGCACAGTTCTCCACAAATTTACACGACTCAAGAGCTTTGTATGGGTTGTTTAATCAGTGAGGATTAAAATTTCCACATACGCTTCACTTACTTTATATTTATAGATATCGTATTCACTGGAAATTACTCAGCCGGCATTCATATTCGTTGCGTTTGTGCACAGTACGAGCAAATAATACAATTAAATATTAATAGTTGGGGCGCTCCGTGGCGGAGCGGTTACACTCCCGCTTTCGGTGTGAGGAGTCGCGGGTTCGAGTCCCACGCTCGGGCGGTAAATTTTATTAACGAAAAGTTATCGTTCGGGTCCATGGTTGTTTAGTGTTTGTCCCATTCATTATGAAAGTGAATTTTCAAATATTAAAATGAACGTTAGTGGCCAAACAGCAAATCGCTTACGCCAATTCCCTTATAGTCATTCACTTTCCTTAACCCGCAATTCCATCAAACATCCTTCTTTTTTATAAAACAAAAATATTAATACTATTTTAAGGATTTTATTTTTTTTAACCACTTCTAAAATAATGCTAGTAGGTAATTCCAACTTTATTCTGATCATTAGAATTCAATAATAAAGCTACAAACTGAAATTGAAAATTTTACATGGAAATTGAAACGAGTTTTAGAGAACTGCACATTGACAAATTAATAAAAATTCTCCCGATTGGCCAATAAAGATTTTTAGTTAAACAGTTAAATAACTTTTATATTAGGTACGGCATTTAGTAAGTCGATTATGATAGGAGCACAAATTTGAAAACCGCGTTCGATTTAGATCCTTCGTTTAGCCGTTACGAAGTCGACTTTTTTTCAAAATTTTCCATAAAGAATGGAACTTACCAACTTTTTTGCAAATTTTTCTTGATAAAATTTTTGAACGCCAATTGATTTAGCTCGATCTTCTAACGTCCAGTGACGTATAGAAACCCCGAATAGAACCAGTGTTTTTTTCAGGAAATTGGGTAGTTTTTCAGATTTTCGTCAAAAAATTTAAATCACCAATTTTAATTGAATCCGACTCATTTACATACAAGGAGCACAAATTTGAAAACCGCGTTCAATTTGGAGTTTTCGTTTAGAAGCTACGGCCGATCAAAGTCTGAAAAATCAACTTTTTTTATTTTTTTTAACATGTTCATGGTGATACGCTAATTTTTTTGCTTCTGAAGATTGCTGAAATATTTTAACGCCAATTTCTCTCGTTTTTCTAATGAAAAAGAAGGTATACTTCAATGGTCTACGATTATTATTAAAAAAGTTGCATTTTTTTGTGCAAATGTTCCAAGGGCTATAACTTGTGTACTTTTTCAAGTTTTGGTCAAAAATTAAAAATCACCAATTTTAATTGAATCCGACTAAGTTGCACACAAGGAACACAGATTTGAAAACCGCGTTCGATTTGGAGTTTTCGTTTAGCCGCTACGGCCGGTCAAAGTCTGAAAAATCGACTTTTTTTGAACATGGTGACTTGCCAATTTTTTTGCATTTTTTTTAGATGAAATTTTTTTACGCCAGTTGGTTTAGCTCGTTCTTTTGATGAAGAACAAGGGTCTATAATGATTATTAAAAGAGTTGATTTTTTTTATTTTTTCCATTTCCGAATTTTCTTTGCTGACGCGTCACGGGCTTAAAATTGACATTTGTTCTAACAAAAGTACATTTTCCGCGGCGTCTTGAAG
Source organism: Ocypus olens (assembly GCA_910593695.2). Classification (NCBI taxonomy): domain Eukaryota; kingdom Metazoa; phylum Arthropoda; class Insecta; order Coleoptera; family Staphylinidae; genus Ocypus; species Ocypus olens. Next base: position 8,986,301 of record OU343048.1, read on the forward strand.
GGATCTTTCCGGTGATGTGCAGAAATCCCGAATCAACCCAGTGGTTTCTCCAGGAAATTATTTCAAAGCCAATTTTTAAGCAAAAGAAAGAAGGGACCCTTGGGTAGTTTTTCAGGTTTTCGTCAAAAATTTTAAATCACCAATTTTAATTGAATCCGACTAATTTACATACAAGGAGCACAGATTTGAAAATTTGGAGTTTTCGTTTGGCCGCTACCGCCGTTCAAATTCTGAAAAAAAAATTTCATAAAGCTCATGGTGACTTGCCAACTTTTTTGTAAATTTTTTTAGATGAAATTTTTTAACGCCAATCGATTTAGCTTGTTCTTCAGATGAAAAAAAAATGTTATTACATTAGGGTATACGATGATTATTAGAAAAGTTGATTTTTTCGACTTTTTCCATTTTCGGGTTTTCTTTGCTGACGCATCACGGGCTTAACATTAACATTTTAGGTTGAGCAAATACATTTTCTGAAGGTTCTTGAAGGGATATTTCCAGTGACGTATAGAAACCGCGATTCGAACCAGTGGTTTCCTCAGGAAATCATTTTAAAGCCAATTTTTGGGTAAAGGGTATAGCCGAATAAGATCGTCAAAAGTGCCCCCAAAGCAAATCAATAAACGCGATGACTGGATGAAAGATATTTAAAAATGCCGTTGATTGCTCGAAATTTCAGCCTCCTGAAGCAATTCGTTGTCGATATATGACTGAAAACGTGAATTTGACGTTTTATTTTTTTTCTCGTTTTCTATGACACGAATCAAGCTGAAACCACGTCTACCCAAAACAAAGAAAAAAATACTTCTCGCAGTATTTTTTTTCATTTTTTTTGGCGCCAAATTCAAATAGAAAAATAAAGTAAAAGTTTTCAAAATTCATTTTTGCAGTGAAGGCATTCGAGGACTGTCTCAGTTTTTTTTTCTGTAAATGTGTTTTACCAAATTCTATAACATACAGTTTTTTTCAGAATTTTAAACAGTGTGGAAGGTAGTTAAAATAATTAGAAACCACTTTTACCACCTTAAAAATTTGAATTTCGCGCCAAAATTGTGATAGAAAAGTTATTTATGTGAAATGATTATCTTTTTTTTTAATTAGAGAGATAGACTTCACAAAAATAACTTTTTTGTCACAATTTTGGCGCGAAATTCAAATATTTAAGGTGGTAAAAGTGGTTTTTAATAATTTTAACTATCTTCCACACTGTTTAAAATTCTGAAAAAATGTATGTTATAGAATTTGGTAAAACACATTTACAGAAAAAAAAACTGAGACAGTCCTCTAATACCTTCACTGCAAAAATGAATTTTGAAAACTTTAACTTCATTTTTCTATTTGAATTTGTCGCCAAAAAAATTGAAAAAAATACTGCGAGATGTATTTTTGTTTTGTTTTGGGTAGACGTGGTTTCAGCTTGATTCGTGCCGTAGAAAAGGAGAAAAAAAAACGTAAAATTCACGTTTTCGGTCATATCTCGACAACAAATTGCTTCAGGAGGCTGAAATTTCGAGCAATCAACGGCATTTTTAATTATATTTCATCCAGTCATCGCGATTATTAATTTGCTTTGGGGGAACTTTTGACCATCTTATTCAGCTATACCCTTTGATTTGTGAAAATATTAATTAATTAATTATTCGGCTATTTTTTGTATTTTAAGGGTGAAATGGGAATGTTTCGAGTGAGGTATCAAAAATGTTTTTAAATTAATTTTTAAATCGAAAATGTATTTTGTTATGTAAAAATATGCCCCTTTTAATTATTTCAAGGCTTTCAGTTAATAACCGGAGTCGCGGGACTCTTTGCAATCGAAATTAATCATCAGGATAATTTGATGGCCAGACGGCGCGTTTTAATGATGCTTTTACGAAATTAATCATAACATTAGCACCTGCCACACGAAATTAAAGATGACGAAGAATCGAATTGGACTTTTGACGAGCCTAAATATTAACGATCGGTAACGTTGTTTAAAAAGGGAAGTGTAATTTTAATTAAAACGCTAGTTGTATATATTAATCATATAGTGAAGCAACCCACAAACTCCGTTTTGTTTTTTAATTAAATGCTTTCAGACGTTAGTGATTTTTTTATAACTGCATTAGTAGAGCCATCCTAAAATGTCGTGACACCTGGGGGTAGAGTTTGCGCAGAGTAAGAAAGAGATAACAAATCTCACCATGACATGAATCATTGTCTATATTTACATGACTTACATTCACTCGGCGGGGATAGCTGAATAATTAAAAGTTTTCGGCGTCCCCTCTGTTGAAATTCACTGCGCAATGTGACACCAGATTTTGGGTTCTACCTCGACTTCTATAATTTAATCACTAGATGGCAGTAGAAGTTTGTTCTTCTTATTGGACCATTATTTTCTTCCTTAGCCGCCTTTGGCGAACTTTCATGAGCTATCCCTGCTACAAAATTACCTTTGCGTACTTTTTACAAAAATACTTTTTTTACAGTACCTACAGCTACCTATCTTAGAATAACAGCTACCTGTCTATAAGAAACAACAAGCCGTCTTGGAATAACAGCTACCTCATTTGGAATAACCGCAAAAACGCAACCGGAAACCGCAAAACTGTAACCGGAAACTGGATACCGTAACTTCCGGGATCACTTCCTGTTCCCGTACCGGCTAACTCTCTCTACTTCTTTAGTTAAATGCTTTGAGATATTATTTAATCTTTATAACTGTATTAGTTTCAAATTTTGTAATTTGATCACTAGATGGCAGTAAAAGTTGGCTTTTTGTATTGGAGCATCATTTTCTTCCTTAGCCTCCTTTAGCGAACATTCATGAGCTAACTCTGCTATAAAATCATATTTGCGATATATAAAAAAAAAATTCTTTTAGTTAAATGCTTTGAGACGTTATTTAACCTTTAATATAACTGATTATTTTAATCATAAGTTTCAATGTATTCATGAAGTATTTTTTTGTAGACTTAGAAAAGTCGACCTCGACTTTTCTAATTTTACAAAAAAATACTTCATCATGAATACATTGCAACTTATGACTAAAATAATGTAGTAGAAGGTCAAAGATGTAAGAAGAATAGCATAGTTGTATAAATTTATTGTAAATTTTGAAATGAGGAATGTGAAGATTTATTGCTGCACAATACATTACGGCACAGCTGTAATCCAGTTTAAAACTTTTATTTGCGCTCGGACGAAATTAAACCGATTAAAATGTAAAGCACGCGGAAAACATGAGGGCGTGATTATGGGGCAAACGGGGGCATAAAGCGTACGGCGGAGGCCGTTAAATTGACAAAGAACTGCAATTGGGTGCCATTTCGAACCGACGATATGTACTAATTAGACGTATTTCGCATGCAAATATACCCAGAATCACATTCACCTCGGATATCCCCAGACAATGCAAGAGCATAAATACTTGTAATACATTCACCGAAGAATTACTAGTACCCCGTATTATATACCGGGTGTTTCAAACCTCTCGTACAGCCCAAATATCTCGCGAAATACAAAAAAAATTGAAAGAAATATTTATATATTCAGGCTATATTTCGTTTTTTTTTTTTTTAATTTATGAAATAAATTTAATTTAATAAATGTCATTTTTACAGTTTTTACTGATTATAGCGCTATCTATCGTTAATCGAAAATAAAAAAATCGGATAAAAAATACTTTTAGCGTAGAATCTAAAACTGCAGTTCCTATTTAAGATTTCAAAGTCCCCCTCTCCTTGCCCCAAGGGTTCATATTTCATACCACATGACAAATCTCATTGACATTAAAAAAATAGAAATAAACTTAATCCAATAAATGTAATTTTTACAGTTTGTACCGATTATAGCGCCATCTGTCGTTATTCAAAAAAAAATTCGGATAAAAAACCTAATACTTTTTAGCGTAGAATCCAAAACTGCAATAAAAAATAGGGGTTTCTATTTAAGATTTCAAAATTCAAGATCCCCCCTCCTCGTCCCAGAGGTTCACATTTCATACCACATGACAAATCACATTGACATAAAAAAAAAATAGAAATAAATTTTATTCAATAAATGTCATTTTTAGTTTTTACTGATTATAGCGCCACCTGTCGTTAATCGAAAACACAATTTCGGATGAAAACCTAATATTTTTTATCGTAGAATCCAAATCAGCAAAAAAAAATGAGGGTTCCTATTTAAGATTTTAAAGTTTCCTCTTCCCCGCCGCAGGGGGGGGGGGGGCGATTCACATTTCATACCACGTGATTGAGCTCAAAAAAAATTATTTTGGACGTATTTTTTGTACGTCAATCCGATTTGTATTTCGCGAGATATTTGGTGTGTACGGGTGGTCTAAAACACCCGATATATACAGGGTGTTTTTTTGACCTACACACATAATCTTGAGGAATGATAATTTGCAATTGGTATTATTGATTCATGAAAAAAAAATCTAGTAAAAGTTTTCCATTAACGGAGATAAAGATAATAATAATAAATTGAATTAAAGAAGTTTGGAATTATAAAATATACATGAATGTTTGAAGTTATTTCCACCATTTTCTATGCACATCTGAGCGCGCCGAAGACATGATAAAGAACATGACTAGAATGCTTTATCTCAAAAACGAATGCAGGTTTTTAAAGAAACTTGAAACTCAAAATTCTATTGACAAAATGAAGAACCGAAAAGCTTTTGGTAGATTTTGGAAAACCGGAAGGGGATGTTTTTTTTGGTTATTCGCGTAATTTTTGTAAATATGAAAAATATCACAAAATTATTTAAACCACTGTTGAAGATAATGAATAATTAAACAGTTTTTGTTAATACATGTTTTTCATAAACATCAAACTTTAAAAATTAGTTTTCGTTCTTTGTCTGTAATTGTGAAACTAAAATTAAACTACATAAATTTTATAAAAACAATAATTGTAAAGAATGCCAAAATTGTTACCTAGATGCCCCTAAAATTTTATTGAAATCGGTTCAGTGATATCAACGAAAAAAAAAAACTAAAAAAAATCAGTTTTGCACCATTCGTTTAAAAAATAAATAAAAAATAAAAATAGTGCCTCATTAATAAAATCATACAAGGTACTTATTAAACAAGGTCTGACAGTCTCGTTAACCAAGTTTAGTTAATTTGAATTATACAGGGTGTCCAAAATTTAGTGCCAAACTTTTCAAACTTTAAAGCACTGCGACGTCATGATGATATTTCTTTTTAGATTACATACTGTATATTTGTTTGCTTATTTGGGTGTCTTTTATGGTTCCCTAAAATTTTGTCAAAATCGGTTTAGTGATACCAATGAAAAAAAAAATAATAATCAGTTTTGCACCATTGGTTTTAAAAATTCACAAAAATAAAAATAGCGCCTCGTTAATAAAATCATACAAGGTGCTTATTAAACAAGGTCTGATAGTCCCGTTAACCAAGTTTGGTTGATTTGAATTATACAGGGTGTCCAAAATTCAGTGCCAAATTGTTCAAAATTTAAAGCACTGCGACGTCATGATGATATATCTTTTTAGATTACATACTGTATATTTATTTGCTTATTTGGGTGTCTTTTATGGTTACCTACATCTCCCTAACATTTTATTAAAATCGCTTTCGTGATACCAACGAAAAAAAAAAATTAAATCAGTTTTGCACCATTGGTTTTAAAAATTCATAAAAAATAAAAATACCGCCTCGTTAATAAAATCATACAGGGTACTTATTAAACAAGGTCTGACAGTCCCGTTAACCAAGTTTAGTTAATTTGAATTATACAGGGTGTCCAAAATTTAGTGCCAAACTGTTCAAACTTTAAAGCACTGCGACGTCATGATCATATATCTTTTTAGATTACATACTGTATATTTTTTTTGCTTAGTTGGGTGTCTTTTATGGTTACCTGCATGTCCCTAAAATTTTATTAAAATCGGTTTAGTGATACCAACGAAAAAAAAAAAAAAAAAAATCAATTTTGCACCATTGGCTTTAAAAATTCATAAAAAATTAAAATAGCGCCTCGTTAAAAATTTTATTAAAATCGGTTTAGTGATACCAACGAAAAAAAAAAAAAAAAAAAATCAATTTTGCACCATTGGCTTTAAAAATTCATAAAAAATTAAAATAGCGCCTTTATTAACGAGGCGATACAAGGTGCTTATTAAACAAAGTCTGACAGTCCCGTTAACCAAGTCTGGTTGATTTGAATTATACAGGGTGTCCAAAATGTAGTGTCAAACTTTTCAAATTTGTAAAAGCACTTTATTTTTTTATTTTTTATTGGAATAAATGCATATTTTTAGTCATTCCACGCGTAATTAAAAAACGAACATTTTTCCTAATTGCAACCCTATCGCAATTCCTAATGCAATAAAAGCAATTCCTAACGCAATAAAAGTTATTTGCAGAAAACTGGTTTTATCAACTATTGCAATAGATATTTTAATGAATAAAAATCGAAGGTGGCGTTGAAAAACAATTCATTGACATGGCATATTTTTTGATAACAATTATTATTGTTACTTTTGGTTAGTTAATAAAATAACCATGTGTTGCCCGGCGCACCGGAAACGCCATAGAATGTCCCGCATTTCACCTCCTGTCTTCTAAAGCTCAGTTACTGAAAAAAATCGGGTTTTGATATTTTGCAGAATACACTTGTATCTTAAAACGTATTTCAGAAAAATATTTTTGATTCTACAGGGTGTCCCAAAAAAGGGTGACGTCATGATGATAATTCTTTTTAGATTACATGCTGTATATTTTATTGCTTATTTTATCGTTACCAGCGTGCCACTCGAAATTTATTGAAAACGATTTAGTGATATCAGAAAAAAAATAAAAACTGAAAAAAACTTATTTGGGTGCCTTTTATCGTTGCCTACGTGCCCCTCGAAATTCATTGAAATCGGTTTAGTGACATCAGAAAAAAAAAATTAAAACTAAAAAAAAATTGAGCCATCGCTTTAAAAAATTAATAAAAAATAAAAATAGTGCCTCGTTCATAAAATTATACAAAGTAGTTATTAAGGTCTGACAGTCTCGTCAACTATGTTTGATTGATTTGAATTATACAGGGTGTCCAAAATTTAGTGACATTTCAAAAGCTCTAAAATGTTATTGCAAATAATAACCAATCTGTGAATTTATGTCAGATGGGTCTGAGCATTTTTTTAAACAAACTAACAATTTTAGGGAAAATGTCAAGAGACAAAAAAGTTGCAGATTTAATCCCTCTATTTAAATCAAGTTTTGAAATAGAAAATTTTAGACGCATAAAAACGTTCTGATGCAAATTATAATAGGGGTTGATTTTTTCACCTCCTTGTAATAACATTTTAGGGTTACGAAAATCATCAAAAAGTGCCATTTTATTAGGAACAGTTATCTGACAAATTTCATTCATCTACATTATTCTATAGTGAATATACGAAATAAATTTTTTTTTTCTCTTAACTCTAGAGGTCTGTAACTTAGAGAGGAAGGGGTTTTGAACAAAACAAATATATTAAAGACCTTACCTAATTTTTGGTGAAAAATCATCCTTTAAAATCTTTCGCTTCAATTTAGAAACACCCTGTATATAGCCTGAATATATTGTGCGAGCCACAAAATTTTGTTTCAGAGTTGGCTGTGAAATAAATGATAAATTAGTTCAATTGAACTAAGTTTTTCAACTACTCCAATAGCCGTTTTAATAAATAAAAATTGAAGGTGGTTTTAGAATTTTAATACATACACATTTAAATAAAATAATGTTTGCGGTAGAAATTCTTTTCAAATATTTTTATTACATGTGAACAAGCAATTTCAACCACATTGGGAAATTTGTCTAGACAGCATACCGAGTGGAACGGAGGAAACTCGCATGTTATTATTCGAAAAGCGACATGCAATACAAAAAATAATAAGGTACTTGGAAAGGAGTTTTTATGTGCAATATTATTTTTCATATCGAGAATGTTTGTATAGTATTGTATATGGAAAACTCGCGAGTTTTTTTTTAAACCAATTATTTTCCCTAAAAATGTATGAACGGTTTTTTAATGTTTATTTGAATAAATAATTTATTAGAGCCTAAATAACCTCTCGTCTTTGTAGTTAAATAAATAAACAAACTAGTTTAATAAATAACTGGAATATTGTATAAGTCAATTAGACATACTGTAAGGTAAACATCTACTTCCGGTGTACGAAATTTTACCAAACGCTTTTCAGTTTCTCAAATTGTCAAATAAGACTTATGTTCAAAGTTTCATATCAATTGCTATATTAGTTTTTGAGATACAGACACACACACACAGACAGACAGACAGACACACACATCTAGACAGACAAACACATATACATACACATAAAAATAAATCAACATGGAGTTCTATTAAAATCATCAATTGCAATTATTTTCTGTTTGCCAATAATATTAATTGACGCAAAATATTACATATTAAATCATAACACATATTATATTTAAAATCAACAATACAAATTACAATTCTCGTCGAAATGAAACTATTCCAATTTGATCAAAACGTATTACCAGCTCGTAACAATAAAATGGAATGCCCGTCAAGTTCCACCAGTAGTGCTAGTTCGCGGGCACACAAATTATTCAAACAGAACAAGGATAACGATAGAGCTGACAATTAGAGCGGGCTTTGTGCCGATCATTAATAACGACCATCCCCATAACTCACGCAAAGCCGTTATGGTCGTTTTTTTTAATACGCTGATAATTGAAGGATTAATGCTATGCAAACGTAAATATCGCAATGAAAATATCTCCTTTTATTTACTAACATCAAATAAATATGCGAGCCTGCCGCATCACGAGTCGAATGAGTTCGATTCCCCGCTCGGGTGGAACATTTTTCTGACCGAGAAATATCTGCTCGGATCCTAGGTCTTACATTGTGATAATTGTAATTATTTAAGTAATTCCAATAAAATTATTAAAAAAAAATGCAAACGACTTAAGACTTTCGAAATTTACTCATAATATAAGTCCAAACTATAAATACATCATTAATATATTTTGTGATAATTTTATATGAGCGGAACTTAAAATTGTAGATATTGTGGTCATTTTGATCATTCGAGAAAAATATTTAGAAAAATTAAATCGACTTGAAAATTTTAAAATTGACTTAAAATACATATAATTTTCTCCGTTACGAAGTACGAGAAAGTATTGTGATAGTGAAAATTTTTTGTACGGAAATATCCGTTTTGGGGCCCTAGATGCCATTTCAACAATTTCTGGAAAAAAAAAAATGTGTCTGTATGTCTGTGCGCGCTGTATCTCAAAAAGTAATCAAGCAATTGATATGAAACTTTGAACATAAAACTGATTTGGCAATCCGATGAACTGAAAAGCTTTTGGTAAAATTTCGTACACCGAAAGTGGGTGTTTACCTTAGCCGTTTTCTGTGTTTTTTTACAATATTGTTTTAAATATGAAAAATATCACAAAAACATTAAAATAAGCATTGAAGACAACAAAGAAATGAACATCTTTTATTTGAAAATATTTTTCATAAAATTATTGGTTTTCGAGAAAAAAAAATTATTCTGTGAAAACTATTTAAAAAAAAAATTATGAGCGGATTTTCTTCAGCAATTGTTTTTTAATCCCATCTCTAAAGATACGTATAAAATTTTTATTCTGTAGAAACTATATGTAATTGTTTAATTACTACATACTATTTTACGATGATGGAATATGCTGAGGTGTGCATTCAAGTTCAAGTGCGTGCGAATTTATTAAAAGACATTGAATTATTTCGAGCTCCTTGAACTTCACTAAAGCAGCCACCGTTTCATGAAACAATTCCACGTTTTGTAAAATATTGATTGTTCCATTGTAACGATAGAAAAAAATGCCCATTACCTACTACGCATGAATGTACATAAAAAGTTAAATGTATTCAAGATGTGTAATAAGCAGGGGCGGCTCGTTATATAGAGTCAAGGAGCCATGGCACTACCTGCAGTTTCAAGCTCAGCAAGAATTTTTAATTCATTCTTAAAACACTTTTTTGAAGATAAATCGTTCTTACTTTCTTCAGAAAAGGAGGGGGGTGGGGTATATTGTATAAATGGCTCTACCATCAACATGTTCTACGAGACGCCACTGGTTATAATTGTTCGTTGTTAAACATACATTTTTTTAATTGCGTTCAAAATTGAGCATTTTCTAAAATAAATCAAAAATAGTAGAAATTGTTCAAAAATTCTGAAATAATTTTATAACTCCCAAATTATTATATTTAAAGAATATAATCAACTTCTTAAATTACAATAATTTTTTAATGGGTTATCCCTTCGTAGTTAAACATGCATTTTTTTAATTGCATTCAAAATTGAGCATTTTCTAAAATAAATAAAAAATAGTAGAAATTGTTTAAAAATTCTGAAATAATTCCATACAACTCCCAAATTATTATATTTTGAGAATATAATCAACTTCTTAAGTTCCAATAATTTTTTAATGGGTTATTACTGTTCGTTGTTAAACGTGCATTTTTTAATTGCGTTCAAAATTGAGCATTTTCTAAAATAAATAAAAAATAGTAAAAATTGTTTAAACATTCTGAAATAATTCCATACAACTCCCTAATTATTATATTTTGAGAATATAATCAACTTCTTAAATTCCAATAATTTTTTAATGGCTTATAACTGTTCGTTGTTAAAGATGCATTTTTTAATTGAGTTCAAAATTGAGTATTTTTTAAAATAAATAAAAAATAGTAGAAATTGTTTAAAAATTCTGAAATAATTCCATACAACTCCCAAATTATTATATTTTGAGAATATAATCAACTTCTTAAGTTCCAATAATTTTTTAATGGGTTATTACTGTTCGTTGTTAAACGTGCATTTTTTAATTGCGTTCAAAATTGAGCATTTTCTAAAATAAATAAAAAATAGTAAAAATTGTTTAAACATTCTGAAATAATTCCATACAACTCCCTAATTATTATATTTTGAGAATATAATCAACTTCTTAAATTCCAATAATTTTTTAATGGCTTATAACTGTTCGTTGTTAAAGATGCATTTTTTAATTGAGTTCAAAATTGAGTATTTTTTAAAATAAATAAAAAATATTAGAAATTGTTTAAAAATTCTGAAATAATTCCACACAACTTCCAAATTATTATATTTTGAGAATATAATCAACTTCTTAAATTCCAATAATTTTTTAATGGGTTATAACTGTTCATTGTTAAACATGCATTTTTTTTAAATTAAATTATATCTTAAAAGACATTTTCGCCAGTTACTTTGATAAAGGAAGATAAATCGTTCTGTCTTTCTTGCGGGAAGGGGAGTATTGTATAAGTGACTCCACCATCAACATGTTCCAAGAGCCGCCACTGGTAATAAGTATGGTATCTGGTGAAGAAGAAGCTACCTTTTGATGAAGCGATTGCTTGTATTGTTAAATGTTAAATATCTATTATTAAATTGTAATAACAGATAATATGCTCACTTATTACACGTTTTATTAATTATTTATTATGAAATTGCAACAGTGGTTAATATGCTCACTTATTAAATATTTATTATGAAATTGCAACCGTGCTTATTTATTACATGTTAGTTCGTTTAAAATATTTTATATATGCTGGAGAAACACAAATCTACTTTAAAATCGTGGTTAGAAATCGATGCCACTCCTTGAAAATACATTTTTCTAGTGTGTATATTTCTGAGCGAGTGGTTCACGTCACATCATGAATACGATATGAGGCGGGAACGAAAAAAGAATTTTATTCAATATTAATAAATCGTAAGTAGCCGGCACACAAATGACATAAAACCATTTGGTGTATGGTTTTACGGTCGAACATACTCTCACAAGCCCAATTTACTTCGGCCGATAAATATTTAAGTTGGGCATGAATAATGCACAGTTTTAAATTTCATTATAAAGGGCGCTACAATTTCAAACGGAGATATAAATAAATAAATATAAAACTTAATTTGCAGAGTTTCACGAATGGGTTGAATATTTCATATATTCGGGCCCTTTTTGTCTTAATTTAATTTAATTGATTTTAGATCACTAAGGAATAAAATATTATAAATTAAATTTTGAAATTTTAAATTTTAAATGCTTAAAATACTCAAAAAAAACACAAAACTGTTATATCAATGATAATACAATTTCATTATAAATTCTCATTTCTTTAAATTTGCCGCATTTAAAATTAATTTTGGTGTAACTAATCAAGCAATGAATATTTGCTTACCTGGAGAAATAAGTTCGTATCTAATAATCTTAATAACAGTAATTATATTTATTTTTTATTTATTAGCGGCGTTTACTTGATGGTGCATCTTGATATCAACACTTAAATCTTTTTATACAGTGATAAAACAAAGATTTAGGTGTTTTATTTCGAAATAATTTACCAACAAATTGCTAACATGGCTTGCAGAAATTTTATATATTTTGACGTAGCCAAACCATGGCTATAGGGCAAATTTAAAAAAAATAGAATATTGCAGTATATTAGTATATCAAAGCCAATATTGACCTCGAATACAAACATTTCCCTATCGTGTGAGAAGTAGTTTATTCAGACATATCGCGCATACATTAATGTATTTATAAAGTATCCATGAATAAGGTTTACAGAGGTCATTGTTCATCCTGTATATATATATATATATAATAAATCAATATTCTACAAAAAAAAAATCGCGAGTTCGCCGTTCGTGCCGAAACGTATTATTCGTGTTATTACAAATACGCTATGCGGAATTTTCGTAGTTAGTAAGAAAATCCATTAAAATGTGATTAATTTAAGAATTTTATATCTATTTCAGGACGAACGTAAATTATCAAGCCACTAAATTTATTATTACACCACGTGCTACCGTCCCATCGATTTTCTGTTCTGCGGTTATTCGTAATTAAATATTGCCTGTTCACAACACTAATGCTTATTATTGGACAGCATGATTGTAGAAATATTACTCAATATTTATGGTGGATGGGTTTTGTAGTCTACCTCGACGGCATTATTATTTCAGCGGATAATTTTATACAAAATGTATGCTCCCGGCGAATCCACCATAAATTATCCCGGAAATAATGGAGCTTCATTGCATAATATGTCATAGTTGGCTACACTTAACATATTAAATATTGATTAATTGATTTATATTAAGCTTTTGGAGAGTAATATTTTAGCAATTTCTTTTAGGAATCTGTAATATTTAAAGATGGTAATATAAAATATTAATTAAGTAATTTTCAAAAATTAATAACTCGACTGAAAATTGTTGCATACTCAAAATCCAAAATGATTTTGAAAGATCGCCATCTTGTGAAGTGAACTTAATTTTTATAGAATTTTATCCTCGCGTTTCATATTAATTTTAATTTTTTTGCGCTCGAGAGTTCGACATTGAAAAAATGAAATTTTTAAAAATTCGTAACTCGACTGAAAATTGCTGCACATTCAAAAACCTGAATTATTTTGAAAGATTGACGTCTTGTGAAGTGAACTGAATTTTTATAGAATTTTATCCTTGCGTTTCAAATTAATTTTCAATTTTTTGCGCTCGAGTGTTCGACATTGGAAAAATGAAATTTCTAAAAATTCGCAACTCGACTGAAAATTGCTGCACATTCAAAAACTTTAATTATTTTGAAAGATTGACGTCTTGTGAAGTGAACTGAATTTTTATAGAATTTTATCCTCGCGTTTCGTATTAATTTTCAATTTTTTGCGCTTGAGAGTTCGACATTGAAAAAATGAAATTTTTAAAAATTCGTAACTCGACTGAAAATTTCTGCACATTCAAAAACTTTAATTATTTTAAAAGATTGACGTCTTGTGAAGTAAACTGAATTTTTTTAGAATTTTATCGCTGCGTTTCATATTAATTTTAATTTTTTTGCGCTCGAGAGGTTGACATTGAAAAAAATTAAATTTTTAATAATTCGTAACTCGACTGAAAATTGCTGCGCATTCAAAAGCTTTCATTATTTTGAAAGATTGACGTCTTGTGAAGTAAACTGAATTTTTGTAGCATTTTATCCCCGCGTTTCATATTAATTTCCAACTTTTTGCGCGCGAGAGTTCGACTCTGAAAAAAAAGAAATTTTAAAATGTAATAACTCGACTGAAAATTGCTGCACATTCAAAACCTTTAATTATTTTGAAAGATTGACATCTTGTGAAGTAAACTGAATTTTTGTAGGATTTTATCCCCGCGTTTCATATTAATGTCCAACTTTTTGCGCTCGAGAGTTCGACTCCGAAAAAAAAAGAAATTTAAAAAATTAATAACTCGACTGAAAATTGCTGCACATAAAAAAAAAATTGAAAGATCGATGTCTTATGAAGTAATTTGAATTTTTGTAGATTTTTCTTTTGCGTTTGATTTTAATTTGTATTTTTTTGAAAAAATAAAAAAAAATAAAAAATTCGTAACCCGACTGAAAATGGTTGCATATTCAAAAACCAAAAATATTTTAAAAGATCGACGTCTTGTGGAGTGAACTGAATTTTTGTAGAATTTTATTCCTGCGTTTTAAATTATTTTTAACTTTTTGCACTCGAGTGTGTGAAATTAAAAAAAAATTCATAGCTCGACGGAAAATTGCTGCATATTCAAAATCTTAAAATATTTTAAAAGATCAACGTCTTGTGAAGTGAAATGAATTTTTGTAGAATTTTATCCTTGCGTATCATTAAAATTTTTAATTTTTTGCACTCGAGTGTTCGTTATTGAAAAAATACATTTTCAAAAATTCATAACTCAACTGAAAATTGTTGCACATTCAAAAACAAAAATTATTTTGAGAGATCGATGTCTTGTGAAGTGATTTGAATTTTTGTAGAAATTGTTTTCCGCGTTTCATTTTAATTTTTAATTTTTTGAGCTCGAGAGTTCGGCATTGAAACAAATAGAAATGTTAAAAAATTCGTAACTCAACTAAAAATTGCTGCATATACAAAAACTAAAATGATTTTGAAAGATACGCGTCTTGTGAAGTGAACTGAATTTTTGTAGGATTTTATCCCTGCGTTTCATATTAATTTTTATTTTTTTGCACTCGAGTTCGACAGTGGAAAAAAGGAAATCTTCACCTAATGCCTGTAGCCGGTCAATTTAAAGGTTTTAACGTTTGAGGGTGTTAACCACCCACAAAAATGGTCGCAACTTTTGTAATAACAAATAGTTTATTATCAAATTTAAAATATGTTTACACTTGTTTGGCCGTCCATTCGATTGCCGGCAATAATTTTCACCGTTATTCCGAGATGCCGTGTGAACATATTAATATGTCTCCGGCAGTTTAACAGCAGTACAGAAAAACATATTTACATGCCTTCAGTCAATAATGTGTTATCATGCTTTAACGCATACTGCATATAATTATCTGGCGCGTTTATAAATTATTAATAACTATTTCATCAATATTTATAAGTTAATGTAACACCAAGGGGGTAGTGTGGAGCTGCTACAGATTAATGATAATGATTTTAGATTGTATGTAAAGCGAGCAACGCGGGATAAATTAATGCCCTCATTATGTCGCAGCTTTAACCCCTCCTTCAGATACATGTACATTTCATAACTGTAATAAGCATTAAAGCAGTTGTCATTCGCGGCTTTTTTTTGCGCCAGTTCCCAGTGGGAAATCGATGAAATGTATTCAAATTTATTTCTCGCTGCATTCATTATTGCACGTATTTTAAAGTGGCGGCAGGGTTGGTTTGCTTCAAAGGGTTTTTCATACGTTGAATGAATATTATAATTTTAAGAGGGTTCATCACCTGCATACATTAGTGTAAGTAAAATTGCAGCAATTGAATCGTATTCAGTTGATTAGCATGATTGTTAAATCAGATGATCATTTTGCCATTTTTTAAATAAAGTTTGTTACAAAACAAGATAAAGATCATGTGGAGGATTAAAATTAATTTTCGGCCATTTTAACCCGGACATTTAAATTTAAGGGAAGTTGTCTGAAATACATCATTATGATCTAGGAAACACAGAAATATTGTTTTTATTTATATAATTAATCATAAATAATGAAGATTTTTTTTTTGAGGTGGATGCGCCGGGAAATCCATGGCAACCTTCGCATCGGTATTTACGTCAGTTACTTTTTTGAATCGTATATATTTTCATCCGCATCAATTGATTTTTTTTTTAAGAATATACCCTTATATCAAAGGATAATGTTGCAAGCCTCACAACTTTAGAAATATTTTAAGGGCGACCGTTTTTTTTTTTGAAAGCCACCGATAAGCGGGCCAGGAAGGATCTAGTTTCTTTTATGAATATCGAGGACACGTTAAATTGATGTAAACCTAAACGCTTTAATGACCCAATTTCTCTACACATGGAGTTTATTCCAGTTAATTACGTCCGCAAAAAAAAAGTGGCGCAACTGCCAAAACACTTTTCATTAAACGGACGAAATCACAATCCTGGAAAGGATCAAACCTTCACGGTACGTTGTACATATAGCACAACACTCCATTAACTAAAGGGTCAGGATAAGCGCAAACATTTCGCCGCTGTTCAACTTTTTGCGAGAACTTCCGATGAATGTGGGTAACGGGCTATTTTATTATCTTGTTTTCGCAGCTCTGGATTTATTGATTAAATGGTTGATGTATTTCTGGATTAACAATAAAAAACTCTACACAATTTATTAAACAAGATTCTGGATTTTGGAGAAGAGTTCAGGAGGGGCTTAATTAGTTTTGTAAATTACGAACAAGATTTACATTCGTGCAGCTGTAACTTTTGGAAGAAAAGAAATATAGAAGAACGTAAAAATTCAAAATATTGACGTCTTGTGAAGTAAAAGAATTTTTGTAGGATTTTATTCCCAAGTTTCATATTAATTTCCAATTTTTTGCGCTCGAGAGTTCGACTCTCGAGTTTTTTTAAAATTAATAACTTGACTGAAAATTACTGCACATTCAAAAACAAAATTCATTTTGAAAGATCGATGTCTTGTGAAGTGATTTGAATTTTTGTAGAATTTTTCTTTTGCGTTTGATTTTAATTTGTAATTTTTTGAAAAAATAAAAATTCATAACCCGACTGAAAATGGTTGCATATTCAAAAACCAAAAATAATTTTAAAGATCAACGTCTTGTGGAGTGAACTGAATTTTTGTAAAATTTTATTCCTGCGCATTAAATTAATTTTTAACTTTTTGCAAAGAAAGAAATAAAAAAAAAAATCATAGCTTGACTGAAAATTACTGCATATTCAAAACCCAAAAATATTTTAAAAGATCGACGTCTTGTAAAGTGAACTGAATTTTTGTAGGATTTTATCCTTGCGTATCATTACAATTTTTAATTTTTGCGCTCGAGTGTTCGTCATTGAAAAAATACGTTTTCAAAAATTCATAACTCGACTGAAAATTGTTGCACATTCAAAAACAAAAATTATTGTGAAGTGATTTGAATTTTTGTAGAATTTTTTTCAGCGTTTTATTTTAATTTTTAATTTTTTACGCCCGAGAGTTCGACTCCGAAAAAAAAGAAATTTTAAAAATCAATAACTCGACTGAAAATTGCTGCACATTCAAAAACAAAATTCATTTTGATAGATCGATGTCTTGTGAAGGTATTTGAATTTTTGTAGAATTTTTCTTTCGCGTTTTGTTTTAATTTTTAATTTTTAGCGCCTGAGAGTTCGACTTCGAAAAAAAAAAAAATTTAAAATTAATAACTCGACTGAAAATTGCTGCACATTCAAAAACAAAATTCATTTTGAAAGAGCGATGTCTTGTGAAGTGATTTGAATTTTTGTAGAATTTTTCTTTTGCGTTTGATTTTAATTTGTAATTTTTTGAAAAAATAAAAATTCCTAACCCGACTGAAAATGGTTGCATATTCAAAAACCAAGAATAATTTTAAAGATCAACGTCTTGTGGAGTGAACTGAATTTTTGTAAAATTTTATTCCTGCGCTTTAAATTAATTTTTAACTTTTTGCACTCGAGTGCAAATATTGAAAAGAGAGAGAATTGAAAAAAATTCATAGCTCGACTGAAAATTGATGCATATTCAAAACCCAAAAATATTTTAAAAGATCGTTGTCTTGTGAAGTGAACTGAATTTTTGTAGGATTTTATCTTTGCGTATCATTAAAAGTGATCGTCATTGAAAAAATACATTTTCAAAAATTCATAACTCGACTGAAAATTGTTGCACATTCAAAAACAAAAATTATTGTAAAGTGATTTGAATTTTTGTAGAATTCTTCTTCAGCGTTTTATTTTGATTTTGATTTTTTTGCGCCCGAGAGTTCGGCATTGAAACAAATAGGAATTTAAAAAAATTCGTACCTCAACTAAAAATTGCTGCACATTCAAAAACCAAAATTATTTTGAAAGATCAATGTCTTGTGAAGTGAACTGAATTTTTATAGAATTTTATCCCTGCGTTTCATATTAATTTTCATTTTTTTGCGTTCGAGAGTTTGACATTGAAAAAAATGAAATTTTCAAAAATTCGTAACTCGACTGAAAATTGCTGCACATTCAAAACCTTTAATTATTCTGAAAGATCGACGTCTTGTGAAGTGATTTGAATTTTTGTAGGATTTGTTTTTCGCGTTTCATTTTAATTTTTAATTTTTTACGCTCGAAACAAAATCCGTACCTCAACAGAAAAAATTGCTGCATGTACAAAAACTAAAATGATTTTGAAAGATCGACGTCTTGTGTAATGAACTGAATAGGATTTTATCCCCGCGTTTCATATTAATTTCTAATTTTTTGCACTCCAGAGTTCGACACTAAAAAAAAAAAATTTCAAAAATTCGTAACTCGACTATAAATTGCTGCACATTCAAAAACCAAAAATATTTTGAAAGATCAACGTCTTGTGAAGTTAATTTCAACGAAACCAGCAGAAAGATAAGAGACGCTGAGAGCTGACACACTGGAATGAGCCATTTGCATTTGTACTGCGTGATTCAGACGCGCGGATTTCCCGCAAATTTTTCGAAAATAGAAATAGTAGTACGACCAACAAAAATGCACGCTGGTGAAACATGGACCTTAAGAGAATAACACAAAACATGAATGAATGCAACAAGAATGAACAAGACCATTTACAATAAAATTCTTGACACTAAAGGTGGATTTCCAAAATATAACTCCGGCTTAAATTGACATAACACTGGTATTATATTTTTGGCTGTGTAAACGATGGTAATTTAAGGTCAGGTTCTGCGATTACATTGCACATATTTTAATTAATATTTACTTTTTCGCAATGTTTATTAACAAATTATCTTCTATTTCGATGTATTTTAATCTTAAATCCTCTTCTAAAACTCCATTTCTAATTAAAACAATACCGACTCAAAAATGTATTCGGTGACTAACAGTGACAGGCATAAAGAACGTTTACACGGCTGAAAATGAATTACGGGCTTACGAAAAACCTGGCTTAAATAAATGTTTGTGAAATCCATAAAATAAAGAAACTTTCAAACAATCTCTCATTGTTGAGAATAGCGCATAAAGAACGTTTACACAGCTGAAAATATAATACCGGCTTACGAAAACCCTGGCTTAAATAAATGTTCGTGAAATCCTTAACATGAAGAAAGTTTTAAAAAATTTCTCGTTGATGAGAATGTCGCATAAAGAATGTTTACACAGCTGAAAATGTAACACCGGCTTAAGAAAACCCTGGCTTAAATAAATGTTGGTGAAATCCATAAAATAAAGAAAGTTTTAAAAAATCTCTCATTGTTGAGAATAGCGCATAAAGAACGTTTACACAGCTGAAAATGTAACACCGGCTTACGAAAACCGTGGCTTAAATAAGTGTTTATGAAATCCATAAAATAAAGAAAGTTTTAAAAAATTTCTCATTAATGAGAATGGCGCATAAAGAACGTTTACACACCTGAAAATATAATACCGGCTTACGAAAACCCTGTCTTAAATAAATGTTCATGAAATCCTTAACATAAAGAAAGTTTTAAAAAATTTCTCGTTGATGAGAATGGCGCATAAAGAACGTTTACACAGATGAAAATATAATACCGGCTTACAAAAACCTTGTCTTAAATAAATGTTCGTGAAATCCTTAACATAAAGAAAGTTTTAAAAAATTTCTCGTTGATGAGAATGGCGCATAAAGAACGTTTACACAGCTGAAAATATAATACCGGCTTACGAAAACCATGTCTTAAATAAATGTTCGTGAAATCCTTAACATAAAGAAAGTTTAAAAAAATTTATCGTTGATGAGAATGGCGCATAAAGGACGTTTACACAGCTGAAAATATAATACCAGCTTACGAAAACCCTGTCTTAAATAAATGTTCGTGAAATCCTTAACATAAAGAAACTTTTAAAAAATTTCTCGTTGATGAGAATGGCGCATAAAGGACGTTTACACAGCTGAAAATATAACACCGGCTTACGAAAACCCAGGCTTAAATAAATGTTCGTGAAATCCTTAACATAAAGAAAGTTTTAAAAAATTTCTCGTTGATGAGAATGGCGCATAAAGGACGTTTACACAGCTGAAAATATAACACCGGCTTACGAAAACCCAGGCTTAAATAAATGTTCGTGAAATCCTTAACATAAAGAAAGTTTAAAAAAATTTCTCGTTGATGAGAATGGCGCATAAAGAACGTTTACACAGCTGAAAATATAACACCGGCTTACGAAAACCCAGGCTTAAATAAATGTTCGTGAAATCCTTAACATAAAGAAAGTTTAAAAAAATTTCTCGTTGATGAGAATGGCGCGTAAAGAACATTTACACAGCTAAAAATATAATACCGGCTTAAGAAAACCCTGTCTTAAATAAATGTACGTGAAATCCACCGTAAATCAAGTTTCAAACAATTTCTCATTTTATACTAGAGCGGAATTTATGGCGCAGTAATAATGAAAATATATCTTTCTACGTTATTTTTACGTCTATTTTATAGACAATTTTATTGTTCGCACCCACTTCAAGAAAACACTTGTTTTTCTTGTGTACAGCGTGTACATTGTGTCAAAGTGCATAAAGCATTTATTATTATTAAGTACTGAATTTGTAAGTTCGTTCATACCTATATTTCACACTGTATGGATTTAAATATAGTACAATGAAATAAATAATAATAAATTTCGAGCTTTTCCGCAATAACGCAACATAAATTCATATATCATACTTCAACAACAAATACATTCGATTGTCCTCATCCTTCCTACGGCTAATTTTAGTTCATTTCAGCGACCCCATTGTTCATTCCCGTGTTTACTTGTTGACACATCAACCGACCGGCCAATCAATATTTAGTTCTATTTACATCCGCGCGCGCTAACGCCGTTTTTTTTTGTATTTTTTATTATTTCGAAATGGGACTTTAGGCACGTTTCTGCATAACGCACGAGTCGAGACTGGCGGCAGTAGCGGCGGCGGCGGCGGCATAATTGCCCCAATGGGGCCGTGCCGTACTCGAGCACGCAATGCGTCATGTCGCGGTGCAGTCGGTCACCATTATCTGGACGGTTATCGAAAAACCGGTGTTTGCGTTTTATTTCCACTTGAAAATTCCGCCGATTTGCAAATTGCTGCGCTGTTTCAACCGCATTACGAACATGTAAAGGGAAGGCATAATTGTGTGTTTCCATTTGCCGTAAACAATTTCTCCATTGAGTATGCTTGATTATATTTATGAAGTGATTATTAAAGGCACGTGATGAGTAGTTTGTGTGTACTTTGAATATAATTTATTTGTCGATGCACAAACTTTTTGGTAATTTGTAAAATGTGTATTGAAGCATTATTAAATTTTAGTTAGCTTTCTCATTAACTGACGCAGTTTTCAACTCTATACTATATTTTAACACGTTAACAGAGGCTCGAGCAACAGTGTATCGAAGTAGGGGTAAGCTTATAGCGGCGCGAGCACCATGGGATCGCTGACAAGGACTTCAATTTTATGTTTTCAACTTCATACGACATTTTAACACGTTGACGGAGCTCGAGCAACAGTGTATCGAAGTGGGGGTAAGCGTATAGCGGCGCGAGCACCATGGGATCGCGGACAGGGATTTTAATTTTATGTTTTCAACTTCATACGATATTTTAACACGTTGACAGAGGCTCGAGCAACAGTGTATCGAAGTGGGGGTAATCGTATGGCGACGCAAGCACCATGGGATCGCGGACAGGGACTTTAATTTTATGTTTTCAACTCCATACGATATTTTAACACGTTGACAGAGGCTCGAGCAACAGTGTATCGAGGTGAGGGTAAGCTAATAGCGGCGCGAGCACCATGGGATCGCGGACAAGGACTTTAATTTTATGTTTACAACTCCATACGACATTTTAACACGTCGACAGAGGCTCGAGTAACAGTGTATCGAAGTGGGGGTAAGCGCATAACGGCGTGAGTACCATAGGATCATGGACAGGGACTTCAATTTTATGTTTTCAACTCCATACGATATTTTAACGCATTGACAGAGGCACGAGCAACAATGTATCGAAGTGGGGGTAAGCTTATAGCGGCGCGAGCACCATGGGATCGCGGACAGATACTTCAATTTTATGTTTTCAACTCCATACGACATTTTAGCAGGTTGATAGAGGCTCGAGCAACAGTGTATCGAGGTGAGGGTAAGCTAATAGCGGCGCGAGCACCATGAGATCGCGAACAAGGACTTTAATTTTACATTTCAACTCTATACGATATTTTAACACGTTGACAGAGGCTCGAGCAACAGTGTATCGAAGTGGGGGTAAGCGCATAGCGGCCCGAGCACCATGGGATCGCAGGCAGGGACTTCAATTTTATGTTTTGAATTCCATACGACATTTTAGCACGTTGACAGAGACTCGAGCAACCGTGTATTGAAATGGGGGTAAGCGCATAGCGGCGCGAGCATCATGGGATCGCGAACAGGGACTTCAATTTTATGTTTTCAAGTGCATACGACATTTTAACACGTTGACAGAGGCTCAAGCAACGGGGTATCGAAGTGGGGGTAAGCGTATAGCCGCGCGAGCACCATGGGATCGCGGACAGGGACTTCAATTTTATGTTTTCAACTCCATACAACATTTTAATACGCTGACAGAGGCTCGAGCAATAGTGTATCGAAGTGGGGGTAATAGTATAGCGGCGCGAGCATCATGGGATCGCGGACAGGGACTTTAATTTTATGTTTTCAACTCCATACGACATTTTAACACGTTGACAGAGGCTCGAGCAACAGTGTATCGAAGTGGGCGTAAGCGTACAGCGGCGCTAGCACCATGGCATCGCGGACAGGGACTTTAATTTTATGTTTTCAACTCCATACGACATTTTAACACGCTGACAGAGGCTCGAGCAACAGTGTATCGAGGTGAGGGTAAGCTAATAGCGGCGCGAGCACCATGGGATCGCGGACAAGGACTTTAATTTTATGTTTACAACTCCATACGACATTTTAACACGTCGACAGAGGCTCGAGTAACAGTGTATCGAAGTGGGGGTAAGCGCATAACGGCGTGAGCACCGTAGGATCATGAACAGGGACTTCAATTTTATGTTTTCAACTCCACACGACATTTTAACACATTGACAGATGCTCGAGCAACAGTGTATCGAAGTGGGGGTAAGCGTATAGCACCATGGGATCGCGGACAGGGACTTCAATTTTATGTTTTCAACTCCATATGACATTTTAACACGTTGACAGAGGCTCGAGCAACAGTGTATCGAAGTGGGGGTAAGCGTATAGCGGCGCGAGCACCATGGGATCGCAGACAGGGACTTCCATTTTATGTTTTCAACTCCATACGACATTTTAACACGTTGACAGAGGCTCGAGCAACAGTGTATCGAAGTGGGGGTAAGCGTATAGCGGCGCGAGCACCATGGGATCGCGGACAGGGACTTCAATGTTATGTTTTCAACTCCATACGACTTTTTAACACGTTGACAGAGGCTCGAGCAACAGTGTATCGAAGTGGGGGTAAGCGTATAGCGGCGCGAGCACCATGGGATCGCAGACAGGGACTTCCATTTTATGTTTTCAACTCCATACGACATTTTAACACGTTGACAGAGGCTCGAGCAACAGTGTATCGAAGTGGGGGTAAGCGTATAGCGGCGCGAGCACCATGGGATCGCGGACAGGGACTTCAATTTTATGTTTTCAACTCCATACGACTTTTTAACACGTTGACAGAGGCTCGAGCAACAGTGTATGGAAGTAAGCTTAGAGTTATGCTCGCGGATCGGGACTAGATTATCTCTCTCTTTCTCTCTCTGTCTACCGGCGTAGAATGTTACTATGGTGACGAAACTAACGCCGTTCTAATGATTGTGCTCAGAGCTCACTTTTACCATCTGCCTGGCGTGAAAACGCTAATGTTTAGCACTTTTCTACATATACATTGAAGTATTATAATTTTTTTCTTAAGTTATGCTAATTTAAAGATAATTCATCAACATTAAAAATATACTTGATTTTAATTCGTAGTCTGAGTCGAATTATTAGTTACAGAGTAACACTGATTTAAGTTTAGTAATCTAGGGTTAAGGGTACCTAAATATAATTTTGAATCAAGACGCCGATGTTTCCAGTAATCATTTTGGTTTAGTTTATTTTAAGTATAGAAATGAAATACAACGTTTCGCTGGTAAGCAACAGAAAAACAAGTCCCAATCTTATAATAAAAGATTTAGTATGTTTCAGCGTAGATAAACCGAAAATGGAAAATGTCCAGGGAAATATTGCAGTCATTATTTTTGCTAAATTTACGACCCCATCAAATAGTTTCAGTAAACAAAGTTTATTATCGGGAACGATTGATCTAAAACTTACAAACTCTAGGATTTATCTGTAAAGTATGAAAACATATCTGTAAATATATTTGCTAGTTTGATGTACATCTACATCCATAAAAATCTTTTTTACAAAAATGGACATTTTGAAAAGGTTAAAATAACAAATATTTTACCAAAATAGTATATTATTATATTATCAAGAGGGCCTATTGTGGCATTTTTTCTACCTTGGTTTAAGCTTTTAAAAATATGGGATTATTTTTAAAATTATATAAATAAATTTATTTTCTTTTATTATACACTGAAGGAAAAAAAAATGAAACACTTGAAATTCGTGAAATTTCAACCATTCTCAAACCGCCATAACTCGGCGTGTTTTCAATGGATTTTAATGAATCTTTGAGGGAAAAAAACTTTGAAGTATCTTCTTTAAAGTCATGCACAGGTAATTGAACAAATGTCAATGCCCTTTTGGTGGATCGAGTCGACACATTTTATCCAACTCGGTACACGTTGCCAAAGTTGGACGTTTTTTTGCCCAAAAACGTGTTTTTTGTTCGGGGGTTAAAGGGTTCGAAAAGGGATCATTCCAATCTGAGTTTACTTCATTACAGAAGGGCCAAAATGAGATTTTTTCCCGAAAGAATCATCAAATTTGGTTGAAAAGTCGCTGAGTTATGTGCGGAAAACCTCAAAATGCACTTTTTTCAAACACCCATAATTTGGTGCCAAAACGTCGTAGGAACTTCGTTCTTCGAGTCCTGCATAGGGAATTGATCAAATTTTAATGCCTTCATGGTGAATCGAGTTGACAAAAATTTTCCAGCTCCATAGACATCGTCAAAGTTGGAAGTGGTTTCCTGAAAAAAACATTTTTTTTTCACAGGGCTGCTAGAGGGGGCGGAAGGGGTTACTCTTAAGTTCGCATGCATGATTTTAAAGAAGACACTTCAAAGTTTTTCGTCCTCAAAGATTCATCAAAATCGATTCAAAACACGCCGAGTTATGGCGGTTTGAAAATAGTCGAAATTTCACGAATTTCAAGTGTTTCATTTTTTTCCTCCAGTGTATAATAAAAGAAAATTAAATTGAAATTAAAAATATATTATTACCTACCAATATTATTAGATAACAGTACCATGCAATGACTACGGAATTTTTGAATAGGTACATGAAATTCTTCTCGAGAAATAATTAAAATTTATTGTCATGAAATACTGTTAACTCATAACTTCTAATTAATTTTATAGCATTGCTTGACCAGAATTTATCACTAGTAATTTATAATGTCAGTGATAAATTCTGGTCAACGTAGAAGTAGTCTATATGAATGCATTCTTAAATTGTTGAACAAGTCAACTAATAAAGTGCTCGCTCGTAAAAGAGATAATTCAGTTCCTGAACTTAAACTTAAATCTTCATCCAAACGCAATTCAGGTACGTGATTATTACCAACTGCTTTATGTGCCGGTTACACTTTCTGTCATATCGTAATGTTGAAATTATACTAATTAGTAATTTCGTGCGACTACATAGAAGATTGACTTCAAGGAAGGGAGAGAGAACACAGTGTAACTAATTGCATTCCGAGTTTCGTGCTAATTAATTTCAAATGAAAGTAGATAGCTTAAATGAGGTCAAACCGTGCCATCATCGGAGTGACGGTCCTTTGATCTCTCAATCGATTTAATGCGACAGAGAACTTTGGTAAGCGCAGACCCTAACGGTCCAATAATATTGTGTGTTTATTGGGACTGCATTAACGTAATTACTGTTAGAGCAGGCCGTGAATTACAATTATGCAGGGCCGTCTGCGATCATTTGACAGCAAACTTTTAAACGGCGCCAGTCACCTCATGTTAGGCGAAGTAAATATTCTGAACGAAGATTTGGGCATAGAAAACTTATCCAGATATTGCCAAAATTTGAGCTTTAGAAAACATTTTTGAGCTTCACGATTAATTAAGATTTGAAGATTAAAAAAAAAACTCATTCAGAGATTTACCAAATACCATCAATACCACCACTTTTAAAAGTACTTTCGTGTCTCCTACCAATGAATCTTCGCTACTTTTATGTTTAGAAAAATATTCTCAAACGAAAAACCATAAATAAAACATACTCACACGAAAAATCATGAATAAAATATACTCAAACGAAAAACCAACTTTAGGAAACACCTTTGAGCTTCACACTGCTGCTTTTGTTAAATCAATTCCACCACTTTCAGAAGTATTTTCGGGTCTCCTACCAATGAATTTTCGCTCCTTTTATGTTTTGAAAAATATTCTCAAACGAAAAACCATAAATAAAACATGTTCAAACGAAAAACCAACGTTAGGAAACATTTTTGAGCTTCATCCGGTTGATTTTGTTAAATCAATACCATAACTTTTAGAATTATTTTCGGGTCTCCTACCAATAAATCTTCGCTACTTATATGTTTTGAAAAATAATCTCAAACGAAAAACCATAAATAAAATATAATAATGAATAAAATATGTTGAAATGAAAAACCAATTTTAGGAAACATTTTTAAACTTCACCCTGCTGCTTTTGTTAAATCAATTTCACCACTTTCAGAAGTATTTTTGGGTCTCCTACCGATGAATCTTAGCTACTTTTATGTTTTGAAAAATATTCTCAAACGAAAAACCATAAATAAAATATAATCATTAATAAAATATGTTGAAATGAAAAACCAACTTTAGGAAACATTTTTGAGCTTCACCCTGTTGCTTTTGTTAAATCAATTTCTCCATTTTCAGAAATATTTTCGTATCTCCTACCAACGAATCTTCCCTTTTTTTGAAAAATTTGATCAAACGCAAAACCAATAAATAAAATACGATCAAACGAAAAACCACACATAAAATATGTTCATATGCAAAAAATATATGCTCAAACAAAAAACTATAAATAGCATACATTATATACATAGTAAATTATATAATAACAATAACAATAATAATCTTTATTCACGTTACAGAAATCATTATTTTGTTATTATCATATTTTTCATAAATATACTGAAGGAAAAAAAAATTTAAACACTTTAAATTCGCGAAATTTCGACCATTTTCAAACCGCCATAACTCGGCGTATTTTCAATCGATTTTGATGAATCTTTGAGAGCGAAAAACGTTGAAGTATCTTCTTTAAAGTTATGTACGCTAAATTAAGCGTAACCCCCTCCGCCCCCCTCTAGCGCCCATGTGAAAATAATTTATTTTTTCTGGAAACTATGTCCAACTTTGACCATGTCTACGGAATTGCAAAAATTTTGTGCATTCAATCCACAATGAAGGAATTAAAATTTGATCAATTTCCTTTACAGAACTCAAAGAACGAAGTTCCTACGACGATTTGGCACCAAGTTATGGGTGTTTGAAAAAAAAGCGCATTTTGAGGTTTTTCGCACATAACTCAGTGACTTTTCAACCAAATTTGATAATTCTTTCAGGAAAAAATCCCATTTTGGCTCCACTTTAAGGGAGTAAACTCAGATTAGAATCATTCCTTTTCGAACCCTTCGACCCCCGAACAAAAAAAAAACACGTTTTTGGGCAAAAAACGCCCAACTTTGGCAACTTTTACCGAGTTGGAAAAAATGTGTCGACTCGATCTAACAAAAGGGCATTG
Source organism: Ocypus olens (assembly GCA_910593695.2). Lineage (NCBI taxonomy): Eukaryota > Metazoa > Arthropoda > Insecta > Coleoptera > Staphylinidae > Ocypus > Ocypus olens. Next base: position 9,014,733 of record OU343048.1, read on the forward strand.
AAAGGTGTTCAATTACCTGCGCAGGAGTAAAATAACGAAGTTCCTACGACGATTTGGAACAAAGTTATGGGTGTGGAAAAAAGCGAATTTTGTGGTCCGAAGTTTTTCGACGAAATTGTTTTCACGAATGAAATTTTCTTTGCATGTTCTTTGAGGTATGCAGGAAAATTAACCGTTTGCGCGAAATCATGAATATCGCATTTTGTACCTCAGAACTCCATTAACAAAAAAAAAATTTTAGGTCAAAAAAGGCTTACTTTAACGATCTCTGTAGGGTCGGAAAAAATGTGGGCCTAACTCACCACCATTTGTCCAATAGAAACAAACAAATTGCACTGACGGAGAAAAATTAAACACTTGAGATTTGTAAAAATGTAGGTAATTTTCAAATGGCCATAACTCAGCTTCTATTCAACCAATTTCGACGATCTTTTGAGAAGGGTTTATCCCCCACTCAAAGAGAGGACTCTACGCCCCTCCAAACAAGAAAATAAAAATACCACAAAATGCACTTTTTTTAAACACCCATAACTTTGTGCCAAATTGCCGCAGGAACTTCGTTTTTGAGTACTGCACAGGTAATTGAATACATTTCAATGCCCTTTTGGTGGATCGAGTTGACACATTTTTTCCAACACAGTACACGTTGCCAAAGTTGAACGTTTTTTTGCTCAAAAACGTGTTTTTTTGTTCGGGTGTTTGAGAGTTCGAAAAAGGACCATTCCAATCTGAGTTTACTCTATTAAAGTAGGGTCAAAAATGATTTTTTCCCGAAGGAATCATCAAATTTGGTTGAAAATTCCTTATGTGCAAAAAACCTCAAAATGCACTTTTTTTTCAAACAGCCATAACTTGGTGCCACATCGGCGCAGGAACTTCGTTCTTCGAGTCATGTGTAGGGAATTGATCAGATTTTAATGCGTTTATGGTGGATCGAGTCGACAAAATTTTTCCAACTCCATAGACATCGTCAAAGTTGAAAATGGTTTCCTGAAAAAAGATTTTTTTTTCACAGCGGTGCTAGAGAGGGGCGGAAGGGGTTACGCTTAAGTTCGTATGCATGACTTTAGAAATCACACTTCAAAGTTTTTCGCCCTTAAAGATTCATCAAAATCGATTGAAAATACGCCGAATTATGGCGGTTTGAAAATGGTCAAAATTTCACGAATTTCAAGTGTTTCATTTTTTTTTCCTCTAGTGTAGATGTGTCTCATCAATAATATTGCAGTCAAAATATCAAATCTAATTAGAATACATTTATGAAGCTTTAGACCTTTAAAATCTGTGAAAAAATTAGAGCAGCTCTTATTTATACGCGATCCACGTTATATTAAAAATCACATTAAGAATTGGCATAAAAATAAAATAAAATTGTTGGTGATGGTGTTATTGTTTCTACCGTTTTTCTTATTCATTCCAGCCTTTATAAGACTCACGTTGTAAATTACAAAAATAATTTTATTTTTTATTCTTGTTTTTTTTATATTTACATAAAAATGAAATTGAATAATAATGAAATTTAATCACCTCCCCGACAATTAATAAATACGTTATTCGTTTCTTATACATCTAAAGTCTGTTGTTTGATGCATTGTTCCAAAAGTAATTTGTAATTATATTTCCCTTAAATTCATATTTCACCACCTCGGGTATTAATCTCGTGGGATCCGAACTTGCAAATTTCGTCTAAGAGGAAATGATAAATTTGCATCATTATATAGCAAATTACCTCACCCTTTCCCGGACCCATTTGCCCAGTGAACAGAGTAATTGCCATTAGAGTGAATTTCTTGTTATGGACGTAGACTGGTCAGAATATAATAAGCGCAAGGGCGAACCACAAAGGATTCAAGTTTACGACCTTTATCAAGACCCGGCGGGAAAATCTGGATGCAATTAAATCGGACCAGTGCATCCATTCAGCGTGATATTTCTAAATTCACTTCGGACCAGAAATGACAGTGTAATACTAGTTTCACTATGGATGATTAACGGTAGGGTATACGCTCTATTCTGTTGTTGGGGAAACGTAATTTTTATTCGTTTGGTATTTAAATATAGTTACGTCATAAATGTATGAACAATATATTTATAAATACAAGAAAACGAAATGTAGCCTGAATATATGAATATTCAACCTGTTCGTTAATCTGCAAGCAAAAAATTAAGTCTTACTAAGACTATAAACAAATAACAAATAAGCTACATTTCCTTCCTTTTCTTGTATTTATCTAATGCTTTCTGCAACAAGTAAAGTTGTTTCTAATTTGTTTAATATATTTATGTTTGCAAAAAAATATTTTGTCCATTAATGAAATAGTTAGGTTTTTGTTAATTATCAGAAAAAGTATAGCAATTATAGATTATATTTTTGCAATAGGTAATTGTTATGGTATTTTATAGGTCCATGTATATTTTATACATGGAAACCGACTGGAAGTTAGCCATAAATTTCAGCCACGAATCCGGCGCCTCCACCTTTTTTGACTTTAGTCAATTTCCAAGTTTTCTCTACTAATTTACAGACAATGGGTTAAAATTCATAATTAATCAAATTGCGGTAGTGCCATAGTAATAACAATAAGCTTTTAACTTACGATTTACCCCTATTTTTCGATAAGACATCTATCGAAACATGGTCAATTTTCAAAAAATCAAAAGTCATCGTTAGGCGTAGTTTAGGTTCGATATTTTCGGCCACTAATTTTCCATAGGGCTTTGTTTACAATGCCTTATCGAAAAATCGGGGTAAATCCTAAGTTAAAAGCTTATTGTTATTACCATTGCACTACAGCAATTTGATTAATTATGAATTTTAATCCATTGTCTGTAAATTAGTAGAGAAAACTTGGAAATTTACTAAATGCAAACATGGTGGAGGCGCCGGATTCGTGGCTGAAATATATGGCTAATTTCCAGTCGGTTTTCAAGAATATGCTGTGGCCGCAGATTCGAGTTGGTGCGGGTTCGAGTCCAAAGGAGAATCATGTTGTGGTTGTTACAAAAAAAATTACCTCCATTAATTGCAAATCATGAACATGCAAAGTCATTAAAATGATAAATAGCACAATAAGAGTTAATTTATGAAATAACAATAATTTCCAACTCACTCTATAATGCAATAACACAAATATGAATAAGCTCCGCAAACCCTTTTATAATTTTGATAAACGAGTGCAGAACTTGAGAATTACTACTCCGGGCAAATCGATAAACGACGAACGCCGAAATTCCAGCCCGGTAAATTTATAACTACCATTATGCGAAAGCAATTTCAAACATTAAACAATAAAGATATTCCGCGAATTCAA